>LR990940.1:16466404-17685571 GCA_905163415.1 Noctua fimbriata | reverse complement strand
CGGATCGCCTCGACCGTGTCGAGGCCGGCGGTAGGGAGCTCTAACCTCCCCCGCCATTCCGCCACCATGACCTGTCGGAGCTGAGACCGGTACAGCGTGATCTGTCGCTGCACCAGCCTCTCGCCCCGATCATTGGCCTCCTCGCGCCACTGGTGCAGTGTCGCGAGGGTCTTCGCCTCCAGGTCCCACGGCGGGGATCCGGCCAGTACACAAGCCGCCTCGTAGGAGATCGTGCGATATCCCCGTATGACCCTGACGGCCATCGCTCTCTGCGGTCTGCGCAGGACCGCGATAGTGCGAGCCGTCAGGTCTGTCGCCCAGATCGGGGCCCCGTAAAGGGCCATCGATCGCACGATCCCCACTACAACCGCCTACAGGCGGTGCTCGGGCCCCCCAGATTGGGAAGCAGCGTTGACAGCGCGCCCGCCGCGCCCATCAACTTGGGCACCAGCCGCTGAAAGTGGGGGCCGAAGTCCCAACGGCTGTCGAGCACCAATCCTAAGTACTTCATGGTTGACTCGACAGCGATCCGGACCCCACCGACCACAATGTGTGATCCCAACGGCGGCGCCCGTCGGGGGCCATGAAAAGCAATGGCCTCCGACTTGTTGAGGGCCACTTCCAGTCCCAGGCGTCGTATGCGGCTCACCACCTGTGAGACCGCAGCCGTAGCCAGCAACGCTGCCTCCCTGTACGAGCTCCCCCGAGCAGTGACCAGCGTGTCGTCCGCATAACACGTCAGGTCCACTCCGGCGGAGCTCGCACCGCAAAACCCAGTCGTACCCGATGTTCCACAGGGGTGGGCCAGAACCGACCCCTGCGGAACACCGCACGACATCTCGCGACGGCCCGTGCCGTCGCGTCCCATGTAGGTGACACACCTTCCCGAAAGATAAGCCCCCACAATGTTGCGGAGGTAGGAAGGCACCCGATGGTATCGCAGGGCCTCCCTAATGCAACCCCAGGGCAGGGTTGTTGAACGCGTTGGAGATGTCCAAGGACACCGCCAGCACCACCCCACCCTGGGACACCGCTTCCTCCGCCAGGACCTCTCACTCTCATGATGGCGTCGATGGTGGAACGCCCACGCCGGAAGCCAAACTGGCTGTCGGCCAGGTTCGGCCCCTCTGTACACAAGTGGCTGACGAGGCGATCTGCGATTACACGCTCGAGCATCTTGCCCGCCTCGTCCAGCAGCACTATGGGCCGATAAGCCGACGACGAATCCGCTGGGCGCCCCGCCTTCCTGAGCAGGACCAGTCGACCAGTCTTCCACCTGCTAGGGAACTGGCCCCGCTCAAGGCACGCCGAGAAGAGTCCCCTCAGTGGGGGCTCCAGCTCCTTCAGGGCGAGGACTAGAGCGCGACCAGGCACTCCCGTCGGGCCCCGGAGCAGTGTTTTTTGCCCGGAGCCGCAATATGGCCGCGCTCATCTCCGCCTGTGTCACCTCTGGGACGGTTTCGCTCTCCTCTTCTTCCGACTCTGCAGCTGTGGACAGAGCCATCGACGGTGGCTCGTACTCGGCTCTCTCAGGGAAGAGAGCCGAGACCACTTGCTCCAGGAACTGCGGCTCGAGACCTTCCGTTAGCGGGGGGGCCCACGGCCGAAGTTTCCCTCGGACCGTGCGGTAAGGGCGCCCCCACGGATCCCCGTCTAGGGTCCGCCAGCAGCTCCTCTCTGGAGCGCGTCTTGGACTCGCCGATGGCCAGCCACAGAGCCTCCTTCGCCGCGCGGTACACCTCATACAGCGCGGCTTCTTCGTCGGGATCCCGCAGACGTCTCCTCCGACACCGCGTGTACGGTCGTCTGGCGTCTGCGCACTCGACGCGCAGCCGCTCTACTTCGACGCACCACCAGTACACGCGGCGCCTTGCGGACAGAGAGGAGGGACGCGTGGCATAGACGCGTCGCAGATTTGCGCCATCGCGTCGCTAAACCACTGCGCCTCCCGTTCGACGTCGACGGGACGACGGTTGCCGACTCCCGGATCCAGGCTTGGACGATAGTGGCTTCCTCGAGAGCCTCCCTGTCGAGGCGTTTCAGCGCCCAACGCGGGCCGTCTCTTCGGGGGGCCGATTGGCTACGACCTTCAGCGGTCTGGGTGGAGACGTCGAAGCGTATATATCGATGATCCGATAGCGTCTCCACCTCCGCCTCCACGTGCCAATCACGAACGCGGTGCGCGACAGCGGGACTAGCGAACGACACGTCCACAATGGATCCGCCCCGCTGTCGCACACACGTGTAGGCCGAACCCCGATTTAAGACAGCCAGGCCCGTCGTAACGGCCCACTCCTCTAGCACATCGCCTCTCGGGTCTGTGACCGGGGATCCCCACGCCGCAGATTTGGCGTTCAGATCACCGAGAAGCAAAATGGGCCGAGGATGAGACCGGCCGACGACGGCTCCCAACTCGACAAGGAAACTCTCGAAGTCGGCGAGACTCCTGTTGGGCGAAAAGTATGCCCCGATCGTGACGATCCCGTTCACAAGGGCGGCAACCCAACCGTGACCCCGGGACACGTCGACAAGAGTCGCGCCGATGATGGCCACCAGGCCGTCCAGATCCCCTGCCCAGTTATCTCGGGGGGGGACAAAATACGGCTCAGCGACCACCGCCACATTTACCGACCACTCCGCCATACTCAGGACCAAGAGATCCTGAGCTCTGGTGCAGTGGTTGATATTCGCCTGGAGGAAATGGAGCGCCATCACTGGCAGTCCATTTCCCCGGCGCCTCGTCCAACCACAGGCCGGGAGTCGGCCGAAGAGGTGCTAGGGGGTGCGGCCCCCGCAGCCTTGGTCCAACGCTTGCTGCGCTTTCTGGGCGCGCCGCAAGCGTTGCCGCCAGTTCTGTGCCCCGCAGACTTTCCTGCAGCCGCACAGAGGCTGCAGTTTGGCTCCGCGGAGCACTGGGACGCCTTATGGCCGGGCTGACCGCAGCGATAACACAAATCGCTGCGGTCTGCTTCGCTAGTGCACTGGGCCCGGACGTGCCCTTTCTCCAGGCACCGGTAACACTGCATGGCCCTGGGTGCCAGGAGTTTAACTCTCGCTGACACCCAGCCCACCAGCAGACGTCCCGCGTCGGCAACTTTTTTTGCCGCAGTTACTGGGCACCGCACCCAGATGGTGCCCAGCCCTCCAGCGTTGACGCGGATTTCGCCCGCCCGCACATTTTCTGGCGGGCATCCGCCGCTCCGGGCTATGGCCACCACCACCTCCTCCGGGGAAACAGAGTCGTCCAGCCCATCGACGCGCACCTCAGCCGTCTTGATGGGTCTGGACACCCGGGCCTCCTCGGGGTTGAGGACGTCCCTCAGCTTTGCAGCTAGAGAGTCCGCCCTCTCGGCACTGCTGGTCCCCGCCAACTCGAACATCTTGGCCCCCGTGGCTGCCGTTCTAAAACGGAAGCCATCCGGGGTGCCAAAATCGGCAAAGACCAGCTTGCCTCTCGCCTCCGCCAGTACCTTCTGGTACGTCACGCCTCTCTCCTTTGCTTCGGGCTGCAGCGTGACTACCACAGCCTCGGAGCGGGGGACGCGGATTTTCGGGGCCTGCCCCTTGGATCCGGGCGCGTTCTTGGCCTTGCGGCCCCTCTTCCGCCTCTTTTTGCGGCTTTCGGCCGTCTCCCAGCCACCCTCTTTTTCTTTGGGGGACGAGGTGCTCCCTTCAGTGGCATTTCTCGTCCCCTTCACGGCCTTTTTGCCCGCCTGCGTGGGCTTTTTGGGCGCCTGCGTGGGCTTTTTTGGCGCAGGTGGCGCTTTAGCCACCTGTGCCCACGTTGGCCCAGCTGTTGCTGGAGCGGGCTCCGCCTCCCTCCTTCGCTTATCTGCCGCCAGCGGCGGACGAAGGCGAACAGGGGGGTTGAGCCTGGGCTCTAGGCTGTCCAGGCGGGCGGTCATTATGCTCAACAGCCGGTTGAACTGGTCTTCCCCCAAAGACCCGTTCTGTGGCAGAGCACGACTGTCCGCAGTCGTCGCACCCTGCTGCCGGCTGAAGTCTGCCCTCAGGGCGCTGACCTCCCGCTGGAGCTCCTCCATCCTCGTTTGGAGACGGTGATTTTCCTCTCGGAGCTTCACCGTCTCCTCCGAGATCGTGCGGTCAAGGAGGACGTCCACCGCCTCCTTGATCCCGTCGGCCGCCTCTTTTAGGGCCCGCGTGAACGTCCCCTTCAGGTTGCCAGATTTCGTGGCTACCTTCAGGACGACGTCCACGCCGTCCAAAACTTGACGGCTAAGGGCCTCTGCCGTCAAGCCTTCAGGGACTGCGGCGGTCTGCATCCGCCTCTCCCTTGCCCGTCGAGCCAACTCAGCGACCTCGTCGGTCGCGATGGCCTTCCGGCCCTCTCTCCGTGCGGCATTGAGCTCTGCCTTGGTTCTCAACAATGCGATGGAGGCCTCGGCATCACATTGCTCCACCTGCATTGAGCCGTCGGAGTCGCTGACTCCGCTGGCCATCGGCGTATCAGGGCGCTTCAAGAAGCGGCCCCGAGTGTCACGTGACGGTGCCGGAGTGTTTGTTCCGGAAGCCGTCCCGCGACCTCTGCCCCTCCTGGTTGTCGACACCTTGGGAGCCGGCAGGTTCTCCTCGCTAGAGGACAAACCCGCCGAACCCGCGTCCGACCCACAGACACGCGGCCGCTTCCCCCAAAACTTGGAGGGAGCGGCCGCAACGGCTTGCGAAAGGGCGGGTGTGTTGTCGAAGGTAGACGACATACCACCCACCCTCTCCAAAACCACGCGAGGCTCCGCTGGAGCCTCCGCTCCTGGCCTCAGTGACGCAGTGCCAGAGTCCGACACTGCGTCCGCCGCGTGGCGCACGACCCGTCCGTTGTTAAAACTAAAAGAGATGAGGTCTTCAAAAGACCTCGATCTCGAGGAGCCTCCTCGGCTCTTGTTGCCATCGGCAAGCGGATGACGGTTGTTGCCCTCCCCAGAATACGAGGGGCATGACGATCCCGAAGGGATCGTGGCGGATTCTCCAGCTGCTGAGCAGCTGGTACCGCCCTGGGGTAATCTCTTTTCAATCGTCTTTTTCATTATTTGTTTTTCCTTTGAAGGGTGTGGTCCCTGTCTCCCTTCTTATCATCATTTCCCCCCCCCCCTTATGACTAGTCTATCGCCCTCACAGTCACGTCTGATGGGCAGACGCGTACCAGAGGGCGACAATATTACATCCCAACATATGCCCCGCAACGATGGTCCGTCGCGTGGCATATGAAGGAATATCCCCGACCCCGATTCACTCCCCGAGGACCCCGAGGAGTGAATCGCCAATCACGTACCGTCCGATGAGCCCGCTCCGTGAGCCATCGCACGGTACACGATGTGTCCCTCCCCATATTCACACTCCGATGACTCGGAGCGTGAATCGCGCACTGCCCGGAACGACGGACAGGGCACCCCTCGCCAGAGCCTGAAGCGACTCCGGCGTGTGTGTCTCTCTTAGTCTGGTCTCTCACTTGGAATGGGAAAACTCCAAGATCATTGAGACACTCAAGCCCCACCACGACGACAACGTGGAGACACCCTCGGTGGGGAACCTAACCTAACCTTTTTTTTTTTTTTTTTTTTTTTTTTTGCGCTGAGAAATGCTTTATGCATGCCCGTTCGTCGGGGGACGAGACGGGGTATGTGGGACTCCTGCATTACAGTATACCCACTAAAACTCAGCGGTGTTCCCTCGTCGCCGTGGTGGGAGGGTCATGGGAAACCGGCTCAGCCTTTACGTCCACAACCCTCCCGGCGCATGCCCGCCTAGCTGGCGGGCCCCGCTAGGTGGGCAACGGGAATGGCCGGGAACACCTGGCCATTCCCGTCCGGCACTGGTGGAGGCCTGTGCAATACAGGCAAGGGTGCCCCCGCACCCGTTGCCTGCTGGCCTCCACCTGGCAGGAGTCGGAGATGACTGTCATACTGACGTCTTCTCCGACCCCTCCTCTGCCTTCGGAGCGGCGCCGCGTGAGGGTCGACCTCCCGCGCGCGCTCCGCCGCCTCCTTCTGGGACATGACGTGTTCACAGAAGGAGGCGACTGCCGCCCAGGACCCCTCGTCCCTCAGCATGGCGTTAACCACACCGGGGAGTGAGAGGTCCCGTCCGATCGCCGCAGTGAGACTGCGGCGCGGCTCCGTCCACGACGGGCACACCTCGAGGGTGTGCTGCGCCGTGTCCTCCGCCGCGCCACAGTCGTGGCACGACGGCGTCTCCTCCCGTCCGATCCGGCGCAGGTACGATCCGAAACACCCGTGCCCGGACAGCACCTGCACCAGACGGAACGAGAGGAACCCGTGCGACCGCTCGAGCCAGTCTCGCAGGACCGGCCCGATCGCGTCGACGGTTCGGCGGCCGAAGACTGCGGTGGCGAGGTCCCGCGTCCAGTGGACGACGATGGCGTCCCTCGCCTCCCGCCGGACGGCCTCCCGCTCTTCCGGGGCGGGGCGTTCCCCTCTCGCCCTCCGCCCCGCCGTCCACTCGTATACTCTGGCGAGCACCCACGCCTCGAGTTCCCAAGGCGGGGTGCCGGCCAGAGCACACGCTGCCGCGGAGCCCACCGTGCGGTAGGCCCGCGCCGCCCGCTGAGCTATGGCCCTCTGGGGCGCCCGTAAGGCGGCGGCGTTCTCCCTCCTCTGGAGGGAGTCCTCCCAGATAGGGGCCCCGTAGAGGGCCATACTCTTCAAGATGCCGGCGTACAATTGCCGGCATCGTGCGCTGGGCCCCCCCAGGTTGGGAAGCAGCCATGAGAGGGCGCCCGCGGTTTTCAGCAGGCGCGACGACAGCCCGCTAAAATGCGGGCCGAAGCGCCACCTGCTGTCGAGTACGAGGCCCAGATATTTGATCTGGGCCTTGACCTCGATTCTGACGCCCTCCACGAAGATGTGGGCGTCAGGTGGGGGGCGCTGCCGAGGTCCGTGGAAAAACACGGCCTCGGTTTTGTGCAGCGCCACCGCAAGTCCTAGGCGGCGGATCCTCCCCGCGACCAAGGATCCACCCGCCGAGGCCAAGTTGGCCGCCTCCCTGAAGCTCCCCCCCCGGGCGGTGAGGAGAGTGTCGTCCGCGTAGCAGACGACACTCGTGCCTCGGAGGAGAGCTCCCCGCAGGAGCCAATCGTAGCCGACGTTCCAGAGGAGAGGTCCCACGACCGACCCCTGCGGAACGCCGGCCTCGACGGCGTATCGCCGGACTTGTCCAGACCTATTTACCAGGAGGACCGCCCGGTCCTCCAGGTAGCTGGCCAGCAGACGGCGCAGGTATCGAGGCACTCCGTGGAATCGGAGCGCCTCTAGGATGGTGGAGTGGGGAACGGAGTTGAAGGCATTGGCTATGTCGAACGACACGGCCAACAATCCGTCCCCCGCCTCCACCGCCTCCTTCACCTGGCCCTTGAGGCAGGCCAGCGCGTCCACGGTGGAACGCTCAGCCCGAAAACCGAACTGAGCGTCCGACAAGTCCGGCCCGATGTCCCGTAAGTGGCCCTTTAGGCGGGCAGCTATTATCCCCTCGAACATTTTACCGACCTCATCGAGCAGGACGATGGGCCGGTATGCCGAGGGGGAGTCTGCCGGGCGGCCCTCCTTGCGGAGGAGGCACAGCTGCCCCTCCTTCCACGGCTTCGGGAACCTCCCCGACGCAAAGCATGCGCTGAAGAGGTCCCGAAACCGCTCCTGCATTTGAGCGGCGGCGATTGCCACCACTCTTGCAGGCACGCCGTCGGGGCCCGGAGCCGTTTTCCTTGGCGCGGATGCGGAGAATCGCCGCGCCAAGTTCCGACTCCGTGACAGGCGGGGCCTCCTCCGCTTCCTCGTCCAGCGGCGGCGGAGCCTCCTCCAGCGCTGGGCCCATCACTGGCGGGGCGAAGTTGCCCCTGCGCGGGAACAGGGACTGGACCACCCCGTCCAGAAATGAGGGCTCCAGGGTCTCGGCAACCGGGGGACCAAAGGGGCGCAACTTGTTGCGCGCTGCCTTGTATGGTCTCCCGTAGGGGTCGTTGTCGAGACCCTCCAGCAGCTCGGCTCTCGACGAGTCCCTGGCGGTGGCGATGGCCCGCTCGAGGACCATTTTCGCCTCCACGTACACCTCGTAGAGGTGGTCCTCGTCGGCCGGGTCCCGTCGACGCCGCCGCCGGCTCCGCGTGTAGGCCCTCCTCGCCTCCACGCACGCGGCTCGAAGCCCCGCCAGCTGCGTCGACCACCAGTACACGGCGCGTCTGGGCGGCGGTCGGCTAGACCGAGGCATGCTATGGTTGCATACCTCGGTCAGAGACTCTCTGAGTCGCCCCGCCGCTTCGTCCACGTCCATGCCGGTGGTAGGCGGCGACAGCCAGTCCCGCAGGAACGCCGCTTCCCCCGCTGCCTCCCTGTCCAGGCGGGCTACAGCCCACCGCGGGAACGATGATCGCCCCGAGACGGGCTGCATCCCTCCGGAGACGCTGGCGGAAATGTCGAACCGCACGTAGCGGTGGTCCGACATGGTCTCCATCAGGTCCACCCGCCAGTTCAGCACGCGCGCGGCCAACGCCTGGGTGGCGAAAGTGACGTCCACTATTGAGCCACCCCGACGCCGCACGCATGTCTGGACGCTTCCTCTGTTCAAGAGGGAGAGTCCAGAGGAGGCTGCCCACAGCTCCACTGCCCTCCCGCGAGCGTCGGTGGCCGGGTTGCCCCAGGTCACCGACTTGGCATTCAGGTCTCCCAAGAGGCAGACCTGACGCGGCACCGCCCTGCCGACCACGGCGGCCAGGACTCCGAGATAAATCTCAAAGTCCCGGAGTGGGCGGTTTGGGGAGAAATAGACCCCCACAAGGGCCAAGTCTCCCCATGCGGCGGCCACGTATCCCGGTCCCCTCTCTAATAGCGAGAGGGGAGGGGAGTCTGTGGAAGACCGCGCCGCTAATGCCACCGAGCCGTCCTCGTCACCCAGCCAGCTGCCGGGGATCGAGTAGGGCTCGGCGACCGCCGCTACGTTCACCAACCACTCGGCCATGGCCTGCACTAACAGGTCCTGGGCCGCTCTGCAGTGGTTGGTGTTCGCCTGGAGGATGCGATAGTCGGAACCCATTATTCCGACATCGATCCCCCCTCCTCCGCTACCCGCCGCCGGAGCTGCAGCTGCAGCGGCGACGACGACGGCGGTGGCAGCGGCGGTGGCAACAGGGCGAACCTGCGCCGGCACTATGCCCTTCCTCACGGGAGGCCTGCACTTGCTGCCCGTCATTTTGTGGTCCGCGGGGCGGCCACTAGCGGCGCACGCCGCGCAGTGCTGCGCGGTGGCGCGGCAGGTGACACTTTTGTGTCCCTGCCGCCCGCAACGGTAGCACGTGTCCCCCCAGTCGAACTTGGAGGGACACGTGGGTCGGGTGTGGCCGAACGCGAAGCACTTGAAGCAGCGCGTTGGCTGGTCCTCAAGTGCCCGCACCACAGCCGAGCCGAACCCGACGAGCAGCCGCCCCTTGGGTCGCAGCAAGGACGGCACCAGCCGCGGCGACCGGGCCACTCCACGCGGATGATGCCCATGCCGCGGCGGCCGGGCCTGACGGCTCCACCCTTCACCGCGCCAGCGTCGCAGCCTCCAGCCGCCGCGACGCCGCCACCACATCCTCTTTGGTGACCGAATCATCGAGATCGGCCACCTCCAAGGCTGCGGTCTTGATGGGCCTGCCGACCGTCGCCGCATCCGCGATGACCTCTTGCAACTTTGTTGCGAAGAGGTCTGCGTTCGTGTGCCGCCGCTCCCCCGAGAACTCGAAAATTCGAGCCCCGGTTAGGGTTCGGCGGCACGTAATGTTGCTGATCCCCAGCTGGGAGGGATCAGCATTGGCACGAGCCCGCCTTAGGACGGACTCGTACGTCTCGCCCCGCTCCACGGCCGCCGGGGTGATGGTCACGACGACGGCCGCGGTTTTGGGAGGAACTAACTTCCTCCCACCGGCTGGAGCCTTTTTGGCTGCGCGAGTAGCCGCGGCAGGCTTAGCAGCTGCAGCGGGCCTAGCAGCCGCAGCGGGCCCAGCAGCCGCAGCGGGCTTCTTCCCCTTTCCCCTCCTGACCACTTCCGTCCACGACTGGTTGGCCGGGGTGGTGGAGGGAAGAAGGGCGTCTTCCCCCTGCGATGTCCGGGGGGCCGCCGCCGGAGTGGCAGCCGACCCAGACGCGCCTTCCGTGCCCGTTGCAGGGCTCGGGGTTTGAGGAGCCGCCTTGCTCCTCTTGCCCTTACCCTTGCCCTTGGAGGGCTTCGGGGCCTGGGGCTGCGCACCCGACGCCGAGCCCGCCACAGGCGCAGGTTCCGACTCCGTCGGTGGGCGACTCTTGTCCGCCGCAAGCGGCGGGCGGAGCCGCCTTTCCGGCAAGAGCCGGTCCTCGATGCCTGCGAAGCAGGCTCTGGTGAAGGCCCTCTCCTCCATGACAACCTTGCGGATAATGTCCTCAAGGTTGGCAGGGGAGAAGGAGGAGCCTCCTACCACCGGGGCTGGGGCGGATTGGGCAGGCCGGGCCGTGGCGTCAGCCAGCTTCTGATGAAGCTGGCTGACCTCCGCCTGCAGGCGATCCACCTTCGCCTGCAGCTGCCGCGTCTCGTCCGTGGCCGTCCGCCCGACCAGCTCCAGGACGATGCCGTGTAGGCTGGCGGCACGGCATTTGAGGGCCTTCTGGAAGGTCCCCTTCAAATTGGAGGACTTTGAGGCGACCTCCAGAACCTCCTCTTTGTCCTCGAGCGCCATGCGCTCCAGCTCCGCCAGGGAGTGGTCGGCGTACAGCACACTTGATGCGCCATAGCCAGCCCTCGACCTGGCGATTTGCGCCTGGCGCTCTCTGGCCGCGACCCTCTCCTCCAGGTCCTGCTGGACCTGCGCCCTTTTGGCCAGGTTGAGCTGGCGCTCGGCGTCCGCCAACCCCACATCGTGGGTGCCAGTCGTAGAAGAAGTCGAAGCCTTTTTAGACTTCGACTTCTTCTTCGCCCTCCCCATCGACTCCGAGGAGCCCTCGGACCCGGGCTTCAGGAAGGCCCTCTTCCGCCCAGGGCGGTCGCTGTCGGCCGCCGACGTATCCATGTTGGATTCGTCGGAGTCCGACAGCTCGCCTGGTCCACTAAAAAAGCTGACCGCAGACGGTGCGCGGTCAGCATCCGACGCTTGAGCGTCGCCGGTGTGGCCCTGAGAAGGGCCTTTTGGTTGGCCCTGAGAAGGGCCGTTTAAATCGCTCAGGGACGAGCGACTCGACACGAAACGCCCGGAGGCGTCCCGCAGGTTTTTAGTTTTAAAATTAAAATTCGAATTCGACATCTTCGTAATTCGCCTTCGATGCACAGCGCACTTTAGCCACCGGTCTGCCACTCCGTTACGGTGGTCAGACACGGCGTTGCCCAGGGGATACTGCGAGGAAGTATGCGCTGTGGGGGATCCCCCAACCTAACCTAACCTAACCTAACCTAACCTAACCTAACCTAACCTAACCTAACCTAACCTAACCTAACCTAACCTAACCTAACCTTTTTTTTTTTTTTTTTTGTTCTCGGTGTGGAAATCCTCTATGGATGTCCTCCGCCCTGGGGGAGAGCGGAGGGGTCTGTCAGACTCGTACTGACTAAAACCACACCGGTGTTCCCTCGCACACTTGCACCGGGGATCATGGGAACTAGTGCGCCTTCCACGATCCCCGGCTAGTGCCGGCCCGCTTCTGCGGGCCTCCTCAGTTCCGCGGGGGGAGTGAGGTGTACACCCCCCGCGACTTCCAATAGGGGCGCGCGTGGAACACTACGCGCCACCGCCTCGGGTCCAGTTATATGAAGGGACGGCGGACGTCCCCAAGTCCACCGTCCCTCTGCACCCGTTTAGGGGGGCTGGAAGAGGGCGTTGTCCGCCCTCCGCCGACGCCCGGTACGTCTGCTGCGGGTCGGGAGAGTGGTCTCGGCCTCCCTCATCCTTTCCGCAGCCTCCTTCTGTGAGATGACGGTTTCACAGAAGGAGATCACCGCATCCCACGACTCCGCGCTCCCGACCATCGAACGAGCGACGGCCGGCAGCGACAGGTCGGTTCCGACTTCTGTTATGAGGGCACGGCGCGGCTCCTCCCATGCGGCACACTCTGCCAGCGTATGCCGCGCCGTGTCCTCCAAGCAGTGGACGCAGTGATGACACCGGGCGTCCGGCTCCCTGTTTATGCGACACAGGTACTTCCCGAAGCAACCATGCCCCGAGAAAACCTGCGTCGCCCGAAACGACAGGGAGCCGTGCCTCCGCTCGAGCCATTCCTCGAGCACCGGTCGGATCGCCTCGATGGTAGCGAGACCGGCGGTAGGGCGCAAAAGCCTGTTCCGCCACTCCGCCACCAGGACCTCGCGGAGCTGGGACCGACGCAGATCGATCTCTCGCTGCATCGGCTCACCGCCCCGCGTCCGCGCCTCCTCGCGCCACCGGTACAGCGACGCGAGGACCCTCGCCTCTAGGTCCCAGGGTGGCGACCCGGCCAGTGCACAAGCCGCCTCGTAGGAGATTGTGCGATACCCCCTGATAGACCTGACGGCCATCGCCCTCTGCGGTTTTCGCAGTATCGCGATGCTTCCAGCCGTCAGGTCAGTGGCCCACACCGGGGCCCCGTACAGGGCCATGGATCGCAGGACCCCTAGGTACAATCTCCTACAGGCGGTGCTCGGGCCCCCCAGATTGGGAAGCAGCGTTGCGAGCGCGCCCGCCGCGCCCATCAACTTGGGCACTAGCCGCCGGAAGTGGGGGCCAAAGTCCCAACGGCTGTCGAGCACCAATCCTAGGTACTTCATGGTGGACTCGACAGCAATTTGGGTACCCCCGACCACAATATGTGATCCCGGCGGCGGCGCCCGCCGGGGGCCATGAAAGACCATGGCCTCCGACTTGTTGAGGGCCACCTCCAGGCCCAGGCGCCGTATGCGGCTCACAACCTGCGAGACCGCAACCGTCGCTAGCAACGCTGCCTCCCTGTACGAGCTCCCCCGGGCCGTGACCAGCGTGTCGTCGGCGTAACACACCAGGGCCACACCCGGTTGGAGCTCGCCTCTCAGCACCCAGTCGTACCCGATGTTCCACAGGGGTGGGCCCACGACTGAACCCTGTGGAACACCGCACGACATGTTGCGCCGGCCTCCGCCGTCGCGTCCCCTGTAGGTGACACACCTTTCTGTTAAATAAGCCCCAACGATGCGACGGAGGTACGGGGGCACCCTGTGGTAGCACAGCGCCTCCCGAATACAGCTCCAGGGCAGGGTGCTAAAAGCGTTGGAGATGTCCAAGGACACCGCCAACATCACCCCACCCCGGGACACCGCTTCCTCCGCCAGGACTCTTACCCGCATTATGGCGTCCACAGTGGAGCGCCCATGCCGAAAGCCGAACTGGCTATCGTCCAGATCCGGCCCCTCTCTGTACAAGTGGCCAGCGAGGCGGGCAGCAATGATCCGTTCGAAAAGCTTACCCACCTCGTCCAGCAGCACTATGGGCCGGTAAGCGGACGGCGAGTCCGCTGGGCGCCCCGCTTTCCTGAGCAGGACCAAACGACCCGTTTTCCACTGACTAGGGAATTGGCCCCGCTCAAGACAAGCTGAGTAGAGTCCTCTCAGCTGGGGCTCTAGCTCTTTCAGAGCGAGGGCAAAGCGCACCGCCGGGAACTCCGTCGGGCCCCGGGGCAACGGTTTTGGCCCGAAGCCGCGTTATTGCCGCCCTCATCTCTGGTTGTGTCACCTCAGGACGCTGACATCCTCGTCATCCTCTGACTCCGTGGCTGTGGGCAAAGCCATCGCGGCGGTATGTGCTCCTGTCTAGCAGGAAAGAGAGTTGCGACCACTTCCTCCAGCAGCTGAGGCTGCAGACTCTCAGTGAGTGGGGGCGCCCAGGCACGAAGTTTCCCTCGGACCGCACGATAAGGGCGCCCCCACGGATTTACGTCTAGTGTCGACAACATCTCTTCCCTAGCTCGGGTCTTCGCCTCGCCGACGGCCAGCCACAGAGCCTCCTTCGCCGCGCGGTACACCTCATACAGCGCGGCCTCTTCTTCCGGAACCCGACGACGTCTCCTCCGGTATCGGGTGTACTGGCGTCTCACCTCCACGCACGCCACGCGCAGCTGCGCGATATCGGCGGACCACCAGTACAGCTGGCGCCTTGTGGGTTGGCTGACACGGGGCATAGACGCATCGCAAATTTGAGTCATTGCCCCGCGGAACCACTGCGCCTCCGCTTCGACGTCGACGGGTTCGTTTGACGGTGTTTCCCGGACCCAGGCCTGCAGGATTGCGGCCTCCTCGAGAAGTTCCCTGTCGATTCTTTTGTACGACCAGCGAGGACCGTCCATTTGCGGGGCCGACGGGCGACCACCACCCGCAGTCTGGGTAGAGACGTCAAATCGAATGTATCGATGATCCGACAGCGTTTCCACCCCTACGGCAACTCGCCAGTCGTGTACACGGCCCGCAACAGCGGAGCTTGCGAACGACACGTCCACTATGGACCCGCCCCGCTGGCGCACGCACGTGTACACCGAGCCCCGATTCAGGACGGTCAGGCCGGTTTCGACCGCCCACTCCTCCAACACCTCACCCCTAGGATCGGTGATCGGGGATCCCCAAGCCGCAGACTTGGCGTTGAGATCCCCGAGCAACAGCACCGGGCGAGGGTGGAACCGGCTCACGACCGCACCTAGCTCGACAAGGAACTCCTCGAAGTCAGCGAGACTCTTGTTGGGAGAGAAATATGCCCCAATTGTGACTATGCCGTCCACGAGGGCGGCCACCCAACCGTGTCCTCGGGACGGACTGACAAGAGTCGCGCCAATGATGGCCACCAAACCATCCAGGTCCCCCGCCCAGTTATCGCGGGAGGGGACAAAATACGGCTCGGCGACCACAGCCACGTGGATCAACCACTCCGCCATGCTCTGGAGCAATAGATCCTGAGCTCTGGCGGCGTGGTTGATGTTAGCTTGGAGGAAACGGAATTGTGCCATTAATGGCATTCCATTTCCTCGGCTCCTCCTTCCCTGGGTCGGGAGTCAGGCTTTTGGCGAGGCGCAGTTCCTCCGACAGCCCTAGACCTCCTTTTCTTTGACTTGGGTGCCTTGCAGGCCTTCCCGCCAAGTCTGTGCTCCGTAGGCTTTCCTGCAGCTGCGCATAGGCTGCAGTTTGGCACTCCGGAGCACTGGGCCGCCTTGTGGCCGGGTTGACCGCAGCGGAAACACAGTTCGCTGCGATCAATTTGTGCAGTGCACTGTGCCCGGACGTGGCCCTTTTCCAGACACCGGAAGCACTGCACAGCCCGTCTTGGCAGGAGTTTGACCCTGGCAGCCACCCAACCCACCAGCAGCCGTCCGCCATCTGCAGCCTTGTTCGCAGCCGCTACCGGGCACCGCACCCAGACCGTGCCCAGCCCGTCCGCGCCGCTGCGAATTTCGCCTGCCACCACATTCTCAGGCGGACATCCACCGATTTGGGCAATGGCCGCCACTACTTCCTCCGGGGTAACCGAGTCGTCCAGTCCATTCACGCGCAATTCAGCCGTGACAGTGGGCCTGGACACTCGGGCGTCCTCTGGCTTGAGGACTTCCCGGAGCTTGGCGGCCAAATTGTCCGCCCTCTCTTGTCTCGCAGCACCCGACACTTGAAGCACCTTGGCACCCGTGGCTGCCGTTCTGAAAACGAAGCCAGCCGGGGTGCCAAATTCGCTAAACTTCAGCTTTTGCCTCATTTCCGCCAGGAGCGACTTGTAGGTCACTCCCCTGTTGGCGGCTTCGGGCTGCAGTGTAATAACTACAGCCTCTGAGCGTGAGGTAGTGACCTTGGGCGGCCTCGTGGCCTCTGTTCGAGTCGGACCCTGGCGGGGTGGCTGCGACACCCTCCTTTTGCGGCCCCTCTTCACCACCGTCGTCCACGCCTCCTGGGTGGGAGGCGCGGTACCCGGGAGCGTGGTCTCTTGGGTAGAAGGGGGCGCGTTCGTACCCGCTGCTTTCTTCTTGCGGCGGCCACCTTTACCCGTCGTCGCGTGGGTGGGAGAAGCCGCCACCGGGAGCTCGGACGTTTGGAGAGGGGGCCTGGACGCACCATCCACGGGCTTCTTGGGCCCTGCCACGGAGTTCTTAGCCCCCTCTGCAGGTTTCTGAGTTACCTGCGCGGGCCTCGTCCTGGCAGACTCTTCCGTCCTGCGCCTATCCGCCGCAAGCGGGGGCCGAAAGATTTCAGCTGGCGGGAGTCGAGACTCAATTGCCTCCAGGCGGGCACTCACCATGCCACCACACTGCACCATGCAGATTCTCGCCACCCTCTCTATATCGTAGTCCGACAAGCTTAGAGATGATGGCGCCGCAGGTGCAGTCGCCGACGTGGGAGCTGCCTGCTGCTGCCCGACACTTCGCTGAGAGGCAAACTCTCGCCTGAGGTCCTCCAGCTCGGATCGGAGACGGCTGTTCTCCCTCCACAGCCTCGCCGTCTCTTCCGAGGTCGTGCGGCCATGGAGAGCCTCCACTGCCTCCCTGATCCCCTCTGCCGCCTCTTTGAGGGCGCGCGTGAACGAGCCCTTCAGGTTGCCGGACTTGGTCGCAACCTTCAGGACAACATCCACGCCGTCCATCACCTGGCGGTTGAGAGCCTCTGCTGTTAGGCTCTCTCCATTGGCCGCCTGGGCAGACCGCCGCTCTCGGGCCTGACGGGCCATTTCGGCGACCTCATCGGCCGCGATTGCTTTGTTTTGAGCACGCTTCGCGGCGTTGGCCTCCGCCTTTGTGCCCACAAGAGAGACGGTGACCCCTCCCAGCTCGTCGATCGAGACCGCGGATGAGACGCGATCCGAATCACTCGCTCCGCTGGCCATCGGCGTATCGGGGCGCTTCAGGAAGCGGCCCCGGGTGTCACGTGACGCTGCCGGAGTTTTTGTTCCGGAAGCTGTCCCGCGACCTCTGCCCCTCCTGGCTGTCGGCACCTTCGCGGCCGGCAGGTTCTCCTCGCTTGAGGACAGACCCGCCGTGCACGCGTCCGACTCACAGACACGGGGCCGCTTCCCCCAAAACTTGGAGGGAGCGGCCGCAACTGTTTGCGAAAGGGTGGGTGTGTTGTCGAAGGTAGACGACATACCACCCACCCCTTCCAAAACCACGCGAGGCTCCGCTGGAGCCTCCGTTCCCGGCCTCAGTGACGCAGCGCCAGAGTCCGACACTGCGTCCGACGCGTGTCGCTCGACCCGTCCTCGGTCATTGTTATTAAAACTAAATGAGATGAGGTCTTCAAAAGACCTCGATCTCGAGGAGCCTCCTCGGCTCTCGTTGCCATCGGCAAGCGGAAGACGTTTGTTGCCCCCCCCAGAATACGAGGGGCTTGACGATCCCGAAGGGATCGTGGCGGATTCTCCAGCTGCTGAGCAGCTGGTACCGCCCTGGGGTAAAATCTTGCAAAGCGTCTTTTTCATTGTAATTTTTTTTTTTTTTTTTTTTTTCCCTTGAAGGGTGTGGTCCCTGTCTCCCTACTTGTCATCATTTACCCCCCCCCCCCCCCCCCCTTATGACTAGTCTATCGCCCTCACAGTCACGTCTGATGGGCAGACGCGTACTAGAGGGCGACGAATGTCACATCCCAAAACATGCCCCGCAACGATAGCCCGCCGCGTGGCATATTATTATGAGGGAAGATCCCCGACCCCGATTCACTCCCCGAGGACCCCGAGGAGTGAATCACCAATCACGTACCGTCCGATGAGTCCGCTCCGTGAGCCATCGCACGGTACACGACGAAATATCCCAGCCCTGATTCACTCCCCGAGAACCTCGAGGAGTGAATCACTAATCACGTACCGTGCGATGAGCCCGCTCCGTGAGCCATCGCACGGTACACGACGAAATATTCCAGCTCCGATTCACTCCCCGAGAACCTCGAGGAGTGAATCGCGAATCACACATCGTCCGATAGACCCGCTCCGTGGGTCATCGCACGATGTACGATCCGTCCCTTCCCATATTCACCCTCCGATGATTCGGAGCGTGAATCGCGCACTGCCCGGGACGACGGACAGGGCGCCCCTCGCAAGAGTCTGAAGCGACTCCGGCGTGTGTGTCTCTCTTAGTCTGGTCTCTCACTTGGAATGGGAAAACTCCAAGATCATTGAGACACTCAAGCCCCACCACGACGACAACGTGGAGACACCCTCGGTGGGGAAAACCTAACCTAACCTAACCTAACCTAACCTAACCTAACCTAACCTAACCTAACCTAACCTAACCTAACCTAACCTAACCTAACCTAACCTAACCTAACCTAACCTAACCTAACCTAACCTAACCTAACCTAACCTAACCTAACCTAACCTAACCTAACCTAACCTAACCTAACCTAACCTAACCTAACCTAACCTAACCTAACCTAACCTAACCTAACCTAACCTAACCTAACCTAACCTAACCTAACCTAACCTAACCTAACCTAACCTAACCTAACCTAACCTAACCTAACCTAACCTAACCTAACCTAACCTAACCTTTTTTTTTTTTTTTTTTTTTTTTTTTTTTTTTTTTTTTTTCGCTGAGAAATGCTTTATGCATGCCCGTTCGTCGGGGGACGAGACGGGGTATGTGGGACTCCTGTCGACAGTATACCCACTAAAACTCAGCGGTGTTCCCTCGCACACTTGCGTCGGGGGGCAACGGGATCTGATGCGACTTCCGCTGCCCCGGACTAGTGCCGGCCCGCCTGACCTGCGGGCCTCGTCCCGGGGGGGAGTGAGGTGTAAAACTCCCCCCGTTACGTCTGAGAGAGGCGCGCGTGGAACACTACGCGCCGCCGTCTCGGGTCCAGTGTGATCGGGGGCGACGGATGTCCCCGAATCCGTCGCCCCTGGACCTATTTAGGGGGGCCGGAAGAGGGCGTTGTCCGCCCTCTGCCGACGCCCGGTGCGTCTGCTGCGGGATGGGCGGGAGCTCGTCATCTCCCTCTCCCTCTCCGCAGCCTCCTTCTGCGGCATGACGGTTTCGCAGAAGGACACCACCGCGTCCCAGGACTCTGCGCTGCCGACCATCGAGCGAACGACGGTCGGCAGCGACAGGTCTCCTCCTACCTCCGTAACGAGCGCACGGCGCGGCTCATCCCACGCGGCGCACTCGGCCAGCGTATGCCGCGCCGTGTCCTCCAGACAGTGGACGCAGTGATGGCACCGGGCATCCGGCTCCCTGCTTATGCGACACAGGTACTTCCCGAAGCAGCCGTGCCCCGAGAGCACCTGCGTCGCCCGAAACGTCAGGGAGCCGTGCTTCCTCCCGAGCCAGTCGTCGAGTACTGGCCGGATCGCCTCGACCGTGTCGAGGCCGGCGGTAGGGAGCTCTAGCCTCCCCCGCCATTCCGCCACCATGACCTGTCGGAGCTGAGACCGGTACAGCGTGATCTGTCGCTGCACCAGCCTCTCGCCCCGATCATTGGCCTCCTCGCGCCACTGGTGCAGTGTCGCGAGGGTCTTCGCCTCCAGGTCCCACGGCGGGGATCCGGCCAGTACACAAGCCGCCTCGTAGGAGATCGTGCGATATCCCCGTATGACCCTGACGGCCATCGCTCTCTGCGGTCTGCGCAGAACCGCGATAGTGCGGGCCGTCAGGTCTGTCGCCCAAATCGGGGCCCCGTAAAGGGCCATCGATCGCACGATCCCCACGTACAACCGCCTACAGGCGGTGCTCGGGCCACCCAGATTGGGAAGCAGCGTTGACAGCGCGCCCGCCGCGCCCATCAACTTGGGCACCAGCCGCTGAAAGTGGGGGCCGAAGTCCCAACGGCTGTCGAGCACCAATCCTAAGTACTTCATGGTTGACTCGACAGCGATCCGGACCCCACCGACCACAATGTGTGATCCCAGCGGCGGCGCCCGTCGGGGGCCATGAAAAGCAATGGCCTCCGACTTGTTGAGGGCCACTTCCAGCCCCAGGCGTCGTATGCGGCTCACCACTTGTGAGACCGCAGCCGTAGCCAGCAACGCTGCCTCCCTGTACGAGCTCCCCCGAGCAGTGACCAGCGTGTCGTCCGCATAACACGTCAGGTCCACTCCCGGCGGGAGCTCGCACCGCAAAACCCAGTCGTACCCGATGTTCCACAGGGGTGGGCCCAGAACCGACCCCTGCGGAACACCGCACGACATCTCGCGACGGCCCGTGCCGTCGCGTCCCATGTAGGTGACACACCTTCCCGAAAGATAAGCCCCCACAATGTTGCGGAGGTAGGAAGGCACCCGATGGTATCGCAGGGCCTCCCTAATGCAACCCCAGGGCAGGGTGTTGAACGCGTTGGAGATGTCCAAGGACACCGCCAGCACCACCCCACCCTGGGACACCGCTTCCTCCGCCAGGACTCTCACCCTCATGATGGCGTCGATGGTGGAGCGCCCACGCCGGAAGCCAAACTGGCTGTCGGCCAGGTTCGGCCCCTCTGTACACAAGTGGCTGACGAGGCGATCTGCGATTACACGCTCGAGCATCTTGCCCGCCTCGTCCAGCAACACTATGGGCCGATAAGCCGACGACGAATCCGCTGGGCGCCCCGCCTTCCTGAGCAGGACCAGTCGACCAGTCTTCCACCTGCTAGGGAACTGGCCCCGCTCAAGGCACGCCGAGAAGAGTCCCCTCAGTGGGGGCTCCAGCTCCTTCAGGGCGAGGACTAGAGCGCGACCAGGCACTCCGTCGGGCCCCGGAGCAGTGTTTTTTGCCCGGAGCCGCAATATGGCCGCGCTCATCTCCGCCTGTGTCACCTCTGGGACGGTTTCGCTCTCCTCTTCTTCTTCCGACTCTGCAGCTGTGGGCAGAGCCATCGGCGGTGGCTCGTACTCGGCTCTCTCAGGGAAGAGAGCCGAGACCACTCGCTCCAGAAACTGCGGCTCGAGACCTTCCGTTAGCGGGGGCGCCCACGGCCGAAGTTTCCCTCGGACCGTGCGGTAAGGGCGCCCCCACGGATCCCCGTCTAGGGTCGCCAGCAGCTCCTCTCTGGAGCGCGTCTTTGACTCGCCGATGGCCAGCCACAGAGCCTCCTTCGCCGCGCGGTACACCTCATACAGCGCGGCTTCTTCGTCGGGATCCCGCAGACGTCTCCTCCGACATCGCGTGTACGGGCGTCTGGCGTCTGCGCACTCGACGCGCAGCCGCTCTATCTCGACGCACCACCAGTACACGCGGCGCCTTGCGGACAGAGAGGAGACGCGTGGCATGGACGCGTCGCAGATTTGCGTCATCGCGTCGCTAAACCACTGCGCCTCCCGTTCGACGTCGACGGGACCGACGGTAGCCGACTCCCGGATCCAGGCTTGGACGATAGTGGCTTCCTCGAGAGCCTCCCTGTCGAGGCGTTTCAGCGCCCAACGCGGGCCGTCTCTTCGGGGGGCCGATTGGCTACGACCTTCAGCGGTCTGGGTGGAGACGTCGAAGCGTATGTATCGGTGATCCGATAGCGTCTCCACCTCCGCTTCCACGTGCCAATCACGAACGCGGTGCGCGACAGCGGGACTAGCGAACGACACGTCCACAATGGATCCGCCCCGCCGTCGCACACACGTGTAGGCCGAACCCCGATTTAAGACAGCCAGGCCCGTCGTAACGGCCCACTCCCCTAGCACATCGCCTCTCGGGTCTGTGACCGGGGATCCCCACGCCGCAGATTTGGCGTTCAGATCACCGAGAAGCAAAATGGGCCGAGGATGAGACCGGCCGACGACGGCTCCCAACTCGACAAGGAAACTCTCGAAGTCGGCGAGACTCCTGTTGGGCGAAAAGTATGCCCCGATCGTGACGATCCCGTTCACAAGGGCGGCAACCCAACCGTGACCCCGGGATACGTCGACAAGAGTCGCGCCGATGATGGCCACCAGGCCGTCCAGATCCCCTGCCCAGTTATCTCGGGGGGGGACAAAGTAAGGCTCAGCGACCACCGCCACATTTACCGACCACTCCGCCATGCTCAGGACCAAGAGATCCTGAGCTCTGGTGCAGTGGTTGATATTCGCCTGGAGGAAATGGAGCGCCATCACTGGCAGTCCATTTCCCCGGCGCCTCGTCCAACCACAGGCCGGGAGTCGGCCGAAGAGGTGCTAGGGGGTGCGGCCCCCGCAGCCTTGGTCCAACGCTTGCTGCGCTTTCTGGGCGCGCCGCAAGCGTTGCCGCCAGTTCTGTGCCCCGCAGACTTTCCTGCAGCCGCACAGAGGCTGCAGTTTGGCTCCGCGGAGCACTGGGACGCCTTATGGCCGGGCTGACCGCAGCGATAACACAAATCGCTGCGGTCTGCTTCGCTAGTGCACTGGGCCCGGACGTGCCCTTTCTCCAGGCACCGGTAACACTGCATGGCCCTGGGTGCCAGGAGTTTAACTCTCGCTGACACCCAGCCCACCAGCAGACGTCCCGCGTCGGCAACTTTTTTTGCCGCAGCTACTGGGCACCGCACCCAGATGGTGCCCAGCCCTCCAGCGTTGACGCGGATTTCGCCCGCCCGCACATTTTCTGGCGGGCATCCACCGCTCCGGGCTATGGCCACCACCACCTCCTCCGGGGAAACAGAGTCGTCCAGCCCATCGACGCGCACCTCAGCCGTCTTGATGGGTCTGGACACCCGGGCCTCCTCGGGGTTGAGGACGTCCCTCAGCTTTGCAGCTAGAGAGTCCGCCCTCTCGGCACTGCTGGTCCCCGCCAACTCGAACATCTTGGCCCCCGTGGCTGCCGTTCTGAAACGGAAGCCATCCGGGGTGCCAAAATCGGCAAAGACCAGCTTGTCTCTCGCCTCCGCCAGTACCTTCTGGTACGTCACGCCTCTCTCCTTGGCTTCGGGCTGCAGCGTGACTACCACAGCCTCGGAGCGGGGGACGCGGATTTTCGGGGCCTGCCCCTTGGATCCGGGCGCGTTCTTGGCCTTGCGGCCCCTCTTCCGCCTCTTTTTGCGGCTTTCGGCCGCCTCCCAGCCACCCTCTTTTTCTTTGGGGGACGAGGTGCTCCCTTCAGTGGCATTTCTCGTCCCCTTCACGGCCTTTTTGCTCGTCTGCGTGGGCTTTTTGGGCGCCTGCGTGGGCTTTTTTGGCGCAGGTGGCGCTTTAGCCACCTGTGCCCACGTTGGCCCAGCTGTTGCTGGAGCGGGCTCCGCCTCCTTCCTTCGCTTATCTGCCGCCAGCGGCGGACGAAGGCGAATAGGGGGGTTGAGCCTGGGCTCTAGGCTGTCCAGGCGGGCGGTCATTATGTTCAACAGCCGGTTGAACTGGTCTTCCCCCAAAGACCCGTTCTGTGGCAGAGCACGACTGTCCGCAGTCGTCGCACCCTGCTGCCGGCTGAAGTCTGCCCTCAGGGCGCTGACCTCCCGCTGGAGCTCCTCCATCCTCGCTTGGAGACGGTGATTTTCCTCTCGGAGCTTCACCGTCTCCTCCGAGATCGTGCGGTCAAGGAGGACGTCCACCGCCTCCTTGATCCCGTCGGCCGCCTCTTTTAGGGCCCGCGTGAACGTCCCCTTCAGGTTGCCAGATTTCGTGGCAACCTTCAGGACGACGTCCACGCCGTCTAAAACTTGGCGGCTAAGGGCCTCTGCCGTCAAGCTTTCAGGAACTGCGGCGGTCTGCATCCGCCTCTCCCTTGCCCGTCGAGCCAACTCAGCGACCTCGTCGGTGGCGATGGCCTTCCGGCCCTCTCGCCTCGCGGCATTGAGCTCTGCCTTTGTGCTGAGCAAAGCGATGGAGGCCTCGGCATCACCCTGCTCCACATGCATTGAGCCGTCAGAGTCGCTAACTCCGCTCACTCCGCTGGCCATCGGCGTATCAGGGCGCTTCAGGAAGCGGCCCCGAGTGTCGCGTGACGGTGTCGGAGTGTTTGCTCCGGAAGGCACACCGCGTCCTCTGCCCCTCCTGGTTGTCGACACCTTGGGGGCCGGCAGGTTCTCCTCGCTTGAGGACAGACCCGCCGTGCACGCGTCCGACTCACAGACACGCGGCCGCTTCCCCCAAAACTTGGAGGGAGCAGCCGCAGCTGTTCGCGGTGTGTCGTCAACCACCGACAACACTCTCACTCTCTCCAGAACCACACGTGGTTCAACTGTAGCCTCTGCTCCCGGCATCAGTGACGCAGCGCCAGAGTCCGACACTGCGTCAACCATGCAGAGATCACCCGTTCTTCGGTCGGGTTTCTTATAGCTAAAAGAGATGAGGTCTTCAAAAGACCTCGATCTCGGGGAGCCTCCTCGGCTCTTGTTGCCATAGGCAAGTGGTAGACGTTTGCTGCCCCCCCCAGAATACGGTGGGCTTGACGACCCCGAAGGGGTCGTGGCGGATTCTCCAGCTGCTGAGCAGCTGGTACCGCCCTGGGGTAATACGTTACAAAGCGTCTTTTTCATGTTTGTTTTTCCTTTGAAGGGTGTGGTCCCTATCTCCCTATTCTCGTCTTTCCCCCCCCCCCATGACCATTCCATCACCCTCTCAGTCACGTCTGATAGGCAGACGCGTACCAGAGCATGTGAAAACAGGATCCCAAACCCAGATTCACTCCCCGAGGACCCCGAGGACCCCGAGGAGTGAATCGCCAATCACGTACCGTCCGATGAACCCGCTCCGTGAGCCATCGCACGGTACACGATGTGTCCCTCCCCATATTCACACTCCGATGACTCGGAGCGTGAATCGCGCACTGCCCGGGACGACGGACAGGGCACCCCTCGCCAGAGTCTGAAGCGACTCCGGCGTGTGTGTCTCTCTTAGTCTGGTCTCTCACTTGGAATGGGAAAAACTCCAAGATCATTGAGACACTCAAGCCCCACCACGACGACAACGTGGAGACACCCTCGGTGGGGAACCTAACCTAACCTAACCTAACCTAACCGAAGTCATAAGAATAATATATGTGGCCACCGTGGAACCAGTCATCCTGTACGCCGCCAGTGTTTGGGCCCCGGCTGTCGATAAGCTGGGCGTCAGGAAGCAGTTGGGAGCAGTCCAACGCGGTATTGCGCAAAAACTGTGCAAGGCATACCGGACAGTCTCCTTGAACTCCGCGCTGGTGCTGGCTGGGATACTACCTCTCGACCTGCGTGTCCGCGAAGCGGCTTCTTTATACGAGGCCAGGAGGGGGGTACCTCAGCGAGCACTTGGCGATAGGAGCGTCGAGCAGACTGCCTCGGCAATGGAGGCTCCACACCCTGCGGAGCGCGCTGAGCTAGAACTCGTAAGCCTGGTAAACCAAGACCAACTTGATGTTGTCAAGAGCGAACTGGAGGTTCGTATCTTCACGGACGGGAGCAAGATTGGGGGTAGGGTTGGAGCGGCACTGTCCATTTGGAACGGTGACGCCGAAACCAAAGCTCTCAAGCTTGCTCTCCCACACTACTCCACCGTTTACCAGGCTGAGCTTCTGGCAATATGCGTCGCAACCAGGGTGATGCTGAAGCACAATGCGCAATCGTTTGGAGTTTTCAGCGACTCCATGGCAGCTCTCCAGACCGTCCAAAACTACAACCGGCACTACCCCCTGGCAGTGGAGGCAAGGGCAAACCTGAGGTCCCTGTCTATCCAAAACAAGGCTGTCACCTTGTTTTGGATCAAAGCTCATGTGGGGTTGGACGGAAACGAGAGGGCCGATGAATTAGCCAAAAGAGCCGCTGAAGATTCCAAGCGAAAGCCTGACTACGACCTGGTTCCGGTTTCATACGTCAAGCGATGCATTCGTACGGCAACGCTTGACGTGTGGAACCAAAGGTACAGCTCGGGAGAAACCGCCTCCGTGACAAAACTGTTTTTCCCAGACGCTGTGGCGGCCTACAGGATAATCAGGAGGTGCAAAGTAAATAACATTACAACTCAAATTATGACGGGGCACGGTGGGTTCTCGGAATACTTGAATCGCTTCAAGTGTAAGGGGAACCCATCGTGCATCTGCGACCCTGAGATTGCTGAAACGGTGCCACATATATTATTCGACTGTCCCGTCTTTGACAGGCAAAGGCTTGAGGCCGAGCACGAGCTCGACACCAAACTAAATGTGGAAACTATGTGGCAACTAATGTCAGGAAAAAAGAGGCCTCTGTTTATGGAATATTGCGTCAAAATTTGCTTAAAGGTAATAGAGAGAAACAGAAGTGTATAAGCAAAAATGCTTACATAATATTATGTACAATATTAATGTCAAGCATTAAACACAGAGGAAAATAAAATGTCCAAGATATGCTACCAATAGATAATAATAATAATTAAGTTGCCCATAAATTAATTAAAGTAGTCGTAAGAAACATAAAATAGTAATAAGAATAGATTATAACATAGTTGTTTAAATTGTATTAATAAATAGAATTATAAGAAGTCCCGTGGAATGTGTCATAGAAATAAGAATAGATGTAAGAAGCCTGTATTAATTAAGAACAGATAAGTAATATAAAGGGAACAAAAAATTAGTGAATAAGATTTTAATGTAAAAGAACAATAAAAAAAAAAAAAAAAACGTGTCCATGTCTTACTCCCGAAAAATAAATCAAAAACGGAAAATAAATAAATAGAATAGAGTAGAAGTAGAAGGGCGTCCTACCCTTAAAGACAGAATGGTGAATGTATGTAAGAAAGAAAAAGTATGCAGAATGCAAGTGCGAGAGGAATAAAAGAGAGAACTGGAATGTACGCGAAAGAACAAATATAGGCTCCGATTATGTTGGAGGTAGAAGTATAAAAAAAAAAAAAAAAAAAAAAAAAAAAAAAAAAAAAAAAAAAAAAAAAAAAAAAAACCTAACCTAACCTTTTTTTTTTTTTTTTTTTTTTTTTTTTTTTTTTTTTTTTTTTTTTTTTTTTTTTTTTTTTTTTTTTTTTTTTTTTTTTTTTTTTTTTGTTTTTTTTTTTTTTTTTTTTTTTGCGCTGAGAAATGCTTTATGCATGCCCGTTCGTCGGGGGACGAGACGGGGTATGTGGGACTCCTGTCGGTGTATGACAGTATACCCACTAAAACTCAGCGGTGTTCCCTCGTCGCCGTGGTGGGAGGGTCATGGGAAACCGGCTCAGCCTTTACGTCCACAACCCTCCCGGCGCGTGCCCGCCTAGCTGGCGGGCCCCGCTAGCCCCCCAGGTTGGTGGGCAACGGGAATGGCCGGGAACACCTGGCCATTCCCGTCCGGCACTGGTGGAGGCCTGTGCAATACAGGCAAGGGTGCCCCCGCACCCGTTGCCTGCTGGCCTCCACCTGGCAGGAGTCGGAGATGACTGTCATACTGACGTCTTCTCCGACCCCTCCTCTGCCTTCGGAGCGGCGCCGCGTGAGGGTCGACCTCCCGCGCGCGCTCCGCCGCCTCCTTCTGGGACATGACGTGTTCACAGAAGGAGGCGACTGCCGCCCAGGACCCCTCGTCCCTCAGCATGGCGTTAACCACACCGGGGAGTGAGAGGTCCCGTCCGATCGCCGCAGTGAGACTGCGGCGCGGCTCCGTCCACGACGGGCACACCTCGAGGGTGTGCTGCGCCGTGTCCTCCGCCGCGCCACAGTCGTGGCACGCCGGCGTCTCCTCTCGTCCGATCCGGTGCAGGTACGATCCGAAACACCCGTGCCCGGACAGCACCTGCACCAGACGGAACGAGAGGAACCCGTGCGACCGCTCGAGCCAGTCTCGCAGGACCGGCCCGATCGCGTCGACGGTTCGGCGGCCGAAGACTGCGGTGGCGAGGTCCCGCGTCCAGTGGACGACGATGGCGTCCCTCGCCTCCCGCCGGACGGCCTCCCGCTCTTCCGGGGCGGGGCGTTCCCCTCTCGCCCTCCGCCCCGCCGTCCACTCGTATACTCTGGCGAGCACCCACGCCTCGAGTTCCCAAGGCGGGGTGCCGGCCAGAGCACACGCTGCCGCGGAGCCCACCGTGCGGTAGGCCCGCGCCGCCCGCTGAGCTATGGCCCTCTGGGGCGCCCGTAAGGCGGCGGCGTTCTCCCTCCTCTGGAGGGAGTCCTCCCAGATAGGGGCTCCGTAGAGGGCCATACTCTTCAAGATGCCGGCGTACAATTGCCGGCATCGTGCGCTGGGCCCCCCCAGGTTGGGAAGCAGCCATGAGAGGGCGCCCGCGGTTTTCAGCAGGCGCGACGACAGCCCGCTAAAATGCGGGCCGAAGCGCCACCTGCTGTCGAGTACGAGGCCCAGATATTTCATCTGGGCCTTGACCCCGATTCTGACGCCCTCCACGAAGATGTGGGCGTCAGGTGGGGGGCGCTGCCGAGGTCCGTGGAAAAACACGGCCTCGGTTTTGTGCAGCGCCACCGTAAGTCCTAGGCGGCGGATCCTCCCCGCGACCAAGGATCCACCCGCCGAGGCCAAGTTGGCCGCCTCCCTGAAGCTCCCCCCCCGGGCGGTGAGGAGAGTGTCGTCCGCGTAGCAGACGACACTCGTGCCTCGGAGGAGAGCTCCCCGCAGGAGCCAATCGTAGCCGACGTTCCAGAGGAGAGGTCCCACGACCGACCCCTGCGGAACGCCGGCCTCGACGGCGTATCGCCGGACTTGTCCAGCCCTATTTACCAGGAGGACCGCCCGGTCCTCCAGGTAGCTGGCCAGCAGACGGCGCAGGTATCGAGGCACTCCGTGGAATCGGAGCGCCTCTAGGATGGTGGAGTGGGGAACGGAGTTGAAGGCATTGGCTATGTCGAACGACACGGCCAACAATCCGTCCCCCGCTTCCACCGCCTCCTTCACCTGGCCCTTGAGGCAGGCCAGCGCGTCCACGGTGGAACGCTCAGCCCGAAAACCGAACTGAGCGTCCGACAAGTCCGGCCCGATGTCCCGCAAGTGGCCCTTTAGGCGGGCAGCAATTACCCCCTCAAACATTTTACCGACCTCATCGAGCAGGACGATGGGCCGGTATGCCGAGGGGGAGTCTGCCGGGCGGCCCTCCTTGCGGAGGAGGCACAGCTGCCCCTCCTTCCACGGCTTCGGGAACCTCCCCGACGCAAAGCATGCGCTGAAGAGGTCCCGAAACCGCTCCTGCATTTGAGCGGCGGCGATTGCCACCACTCTTGCAGGCACGCCGTCGGGGCCCGGAGCCGTTTTCTTGGCGCGGATGCGGAGAATCGCCGCGCCAAGTTCCGACTCCGTGACAGGCGGGGCCTCCTCCGCTTCCTCGTCCGGTGGCGGCGGAGCCTCCTCCAGCGCTGGGCCCATCACTGGCGGGGCGAAGTTGCCCCTGCGCGGGAACAGGGACTGGACCACCCCGTCCAGAAATGAGGGCTCCAGGGTCTCGGCAACCGGGGGACCAAAGGGGCGCAACTTGTTGCGCGCTGCCTTATATGGTCTCCCGTAGGGGTCGTTGTCGAGACCCTCCAGCAGCTCGGCTCTCGACGAGTCCCTGGCGGTGACGATGGCCCGCTCGAGGACCATTTTTGCCCCCACGTACACCTCGTAGAGATGGTCCTCGTCGGCCGGGTCCCGTCGACGCCGCCGCCGGCTCCGCGTGTAGGCCCTCCTCGCCTCCACGCACGCGGCTCGAAGCCCCGCCAGCTCCGTCGACCACCAGTACACGGCGCGTCTGGGCGGCGGTCGGCTAGACCGAGGCATGCTATGGTTGCATACCTCGGTCAGAGACTCTCTGAGTCGCCCCGCCGCTTCGTCCACGTCCATGCCGGTGGTAGGCGGCGACAGCCAGTCCCGCAGGAACGCCGCTTCCCCCGCTGCCTCCCTGTCCAGGCGGGCTACAGCCCACCGCGGGAACGATGATCGCCCCGAGACGGGCTGCATCCCTCCGGAGACGCTGGCGGAGATGTCGAACCGCACGTAGCGGTGGTCCGACATGGTCTCCACCAGGTCCACCCGCCAGTTCAGCACGCGCGCGGCCAACGCCTGGGTGGCGAAAGTGACGTCCACTATTGAGCCACCCCGACGCCGCACGCATGTCTGGACGCTCCCTCTGTTCAAGAGGGAGAGTCCAGAGGAGGCTGCCCACAGCTCCACCGCCCTCCCGCGAGCGTCGGTGGCCGGGTTGCCCCAGGTCACCGACTTGGCATTCAGGTCTCCCAAGAGGCAGACCTGACGCGGCACCGCCCTGCCGACCACGGCGGCCAGGACTCCGAGATAAATCTCAAAGTCCCGGAGTGGGCGGTTTGGGGAGAAATAGACCCCCACAAGGGCCAAGTCTCCCCATGCGGCGGCCACGTATCCCGGTCCCCTCTCTAATAGCGAGAGGGGAGGGGAGTCTGTGGAAGACCGCGCCGCTAATGCCACCGAGCCGTCCTCGTCACCCAGCCAGCTGCCGGGGATCGAGTAGGGCTCGGCGACCGCCGCTACGTTCACCAACCACTCGGCCATGGCCTGCACTAACAGGTCCTGGGCCGCTCTGCAGTGGTTGGTGTTCGCCTGGAGGATGCGATAGTCGGAACCCATTATTCCGACATCGATCCTCCCTCCTCCGCTACCGCCGTCGGAGCTGCAGCTGCAGCGGCGACGACGACGGCGGTGGCAGCGGCGGTGGCAACAGGGCGAACCTGCGCCGGCACTATGCCCTTCCTCACGGGAGGCCTGCATCTGCTGCCCGTCATTTTGTGGTCCGCGGGGCGGCCACTAGCGGCGCACGCCGCGCAGTGCTGCGCGGTGGCGCGGCAGGTGACACTTTTGTGTCCCTGCTGCCCGCAACGGTAGCACGTGTCCCCCCAGTCGAACTTGGAGGGACACGTGGGTCGGGTGTGGCCGAACGCGAAGCACTTGAAGCAGCGCGTTGGCTGGTCCTCAAGTGCCCGCACCACGGCCGAGCCGAACCCGACGAGCAGCCGCCCCTTGGTCGCAGCAAGGACGGCACCAGCCGCGGCGACCGGGCACTCCACGCGGATGATGCCCATGCCGCGGCGGCCGGGCCTGACGGCTCCACCCTTCACCGCGCCAGCGTCGCAGCCTCCAGCCGCCGCGACGGCCGCCACCACATCCTCTTTGGTGACCGAATCATCGAGATCGGCCACCTCCAAGGCTGCGGTCTTGACGGGCCTGCCGACCGTCGCCGCATCCGCAATGACCTCTTGCAACTTTGTTGCGAAGAGGTCTGCGTTCGTGTGCCGCCGCTCCCCCGAGAACTCGAAGATTCGAGCTCCGGTTAGGGTTCGGCGGCACGTAATGTTGCTGATCCCCAGCTGGGAGGGATCAGCATTGGTACGAGCCCGCCTTAGGACGGACTCGTACGTCTCGCCCCGCTCCACGGCCGCCGGGGTGATGGTCACGACGACGGCCGCGGTTTTGGGAGGAACCAACTTCCTCCCGCCGGCTGGAGCCTTTTTGGCTGCGGGAGTAGCCGCAGCAGGCTTAGCAGCTGCAGCGGGCCTAGCAGCCGCAGCGGGCCCAGCAGCCGCAGCGGGCTTCTTCCCCTTTCCCCTCCTGACCACTTCCGTCCACGACTTGTTGGCCGGGGTGGTGGAGGGAAGAAGGGCGTCTACCCCCTGCGATGTCTGGGGGGCCGCCGCCGGAGTGGCAGCCGACCCAGACGCGCCTTCCGTGCCCGTTGCAGGGCTCGGGGTTTGAGGGGCCGCCTTGCTCCTCTTGCCCTTACCCTTGCCCTTGGAGGGCTTCGGGGCCTGGGGCTGCGCACCCGACGCCGAGCCCGCCACAGGCGCAGGTTCCGACTCCGTCGGTGGGCGACTCTTGTCCGCCGCAAGCGGCGGGCGGAGCCGCCTTTCCGGCAAGAGCCGGTCCTCGATGCCTGCGAAGCAGGCTCTGGTGAAGGCCCTCTCCTCCATGACAACCCTGCGGATGATGTCCTCAAGGTTGGCAGGGGAGAAGGAGGAGCCTCCTACCACCGGGGCTGGGGCGGATTGGGCAGGCCGGGCCGTGGCGTCAGCCAGCTTCTGATGAAGCTGGCTGACCTCCGCCTGCAGGCGATCCACCTTCGCCTGCAGCTGCCGCGTCTCGTCCGTGGCCGTCCGCCCGACCAGCTCCAGGACGATGCCGTGTAGGCTGGCGGCACGGCATTTGAGGGCCTTCTGGAAGGTCCCCTTCAAATTGGAGGACTTTGAGGCGACCTCCAGAACCTCCTCTTTGTCCTCTAGCGCCATGCGCTCCAGCTCCGCCAGGGAGTGGTCGGCGTACAGCACACTTGATGCGCCATAGCCAGCCCTCGACCTGGCGATTTGCGCCTGGCGCTCTCTGGCCGCGACCCTCTCCTCCAGGTCCTGCTGGACCTGCGCCCTTTTGGCCAGGTTGAGCTGGCGCTCGGCGTCCGCCAACCCCACATCGTGGGTGCCAGTCGTAGAAGAAGTCGAAGCCTTTTTAGACTTCGACTTCTTCTTCGCCCTGCCCATCGACTCCGAGGAGCCCTCGGACCCGGGCCTCAGGAAGGCCCTCTTCCGCCCAGGGCGGTCGCTGTCGGCCGCCGACGTATCCATGTTGGATTCGTCGGAGTCCGACAGCTCGCCTGGTCCGCTAAAAAAGCTGACCGCGGATGGTGCGCGGTCAGCATCCGACGCTTGAGCGTCGCCGGTGTGGCCCTGAGAAGGGCCTTTTGGTTGGCCCTGAGAAGGGCCGTTTAAATCGCCCAGGGACGAGCGACTCGAGACGAAACGCCCGGAGGCGTCCCGCAGGTTTTTGTTTTTAAAATTTGACATCGTATCTTCGTAAACGACCGCTTGATGCTTACGAAGCACAGCGCACTTTAGCCACCGGTCTGCCACTCCGTTACGGTGGTCAGACACGGCGTTGCCCAGGGGATACTGCGAGGAAGTATGCGCTGTGGGGGATCCCCCAACCTAACCTAACCTAACCTAACCTAACCTAACCTAACCTAACCTAACCTAACCTAACCTAACCTAACCTAACCTAACCTAACCTAACCTAACCTAACCTAACCTAACCTAACCTAACCTAACCTAACCTAACCTAACCTAACCTAACCTAACCTAACCTAACCTAACCTAACCTAACCTAACCTAACCTAACCTAACCTAACCTAACCTAACCTAACCTAACCTAACCTAACCTAACCTAACCTAACCTAACCTAACCTAACCTAACCTAACCTAACCTAACCTAACCTAACCTAACCTAACCTAACCTAACCTAACCTAACCTAACCTAACCTAACCTAACCTAACCTAACCTAACCTAACCTAACCTAACCTAACCTAACCTAACCTAACCTAACCTAACCTAACCTAACCTAACCTAACCTAACCTAACCTAACCTAACCTAACCTAACCTAACCTAACCTAACCTAACCTAACCTAACCTAACCTAACCTAACCTAACCTAACCTAACCTAACCTAACCTAACCTAACCTAACCTAACCTAACCTAACCTAACCTAACCTAACCTAACCTAACCTAACCTAACCTAACCTAACCTAACCTAACCTAACCTAACCTAACCTAACCTAACCTAACCTAACCTAACCTAACCTAACCTAACCTAACCTAACCTAACCTAACCTAACCTAACCTAACCTAACCTAACCTAACCTAACCTAACCTAACCTAACCTAACCTAACCTAACCTAACCTAACCTAACCTAACCTAACCTAACCTAACCTAACCTAACCTAACCTAACCTAACCTAACCTAACCTAACCTAACCTAACCTAACCTAACCTAACCTAACTAACCTAACCTAACCTAACCTAACCTAACCTAACCTAACCTAACCTAACCTAACCTAACCTAACCTAACCTAACCTAACCTAACCTAACCTAACCTAACCTAACCTAACCTAACCTAACCTAACCTAACCTAACCTAACCTAACCTAACCTAACCTAACCTAACCTAACCTAACCTAACCTAACCTAACCTAACCTAACCTAACCTAACCTAACCTAACCTAACCTAACCTAACCTAACCTAACCTAACCTAACCTAACCTAACCTAACCTAACCTAACCTAACCTAACCTAACCTAACCTAACCTAACCTAACCTAACCTAACCTAACCTAACCTAACCTAACCTAACCTAACCTAACCTAACCTAACCTAACCTAACCTAACCTAACCTAACCTAACCTAACCTAACCTAACCTAACCTAACCTAACCTAACCTAACCTAACCTAACCTAACCTAACCTAACCTAACCTAACCTAACCTAACCTAACCTAACCTAACCTAACCTAACCTAACCTAACCTAACCTAACCTAACCTAACCTAACCTAACCTAACCTAACCTAACCTAACCTAACCTAACCTAACCTAACCTAACCTAACCTAACCTAACCTAACCTAACCTAACCTAACCTAACCTAACCTAACCTAACCTAACCTAACCTAACCTAACCTAACCTAACCTAACCTAACCTAACCTAACCTAACCTAACCTAACCTAACCTAACCTTTTTTTTTTTTTTTTTTTTTTTTTTTTGCGCTGAGAAATGCTTTATGCATGCCCGCTCGTCGGGGGACGAGACGGGGTATGTGGGACTCCTGTCGGTGTATGACAGTATACCCACTAAAACTCAGCGGTGTTCCCTCGTCGCCGTGGTGGGAGGGTCATGGGAAACCGGCTCAGCCTTTACGTCCACAACCCTCCCGGCGCGTGCCCGCCTAGCTGGCGGGCCCCGCTAGCCCCCCAGGTTGGTGGGCAACGGGAATGGCCGGGAACACCTGGCCATTCCCGTCCGGCACTGGTGGAGGCCTGTGCAATACAGGCAAGGGTGCCCCCGCACCCGTTGCCTGCTGGCCTCCACCTGGCAGGAGTCGGAGATGACTGTCATACTGACGTCTTCTCCGACCCCTCCTCTGCCTTCGGAGCGGCGCCGCGTGAGGGTCGACCTCCCGCGCGCGCTCCGCCGCCTCCTTCTGGGACATGACGTGTTCACAGAAGGAGGCGACTGCCGCCCAGGACCCCTCGTCCCTCAGCATGGCGTTAACCACACCGGGGAGTGAGAGGTCCCGTCCGATCGCCGCAGTGAGACTGCGGCGCGGCTCCGTCCACGACGGGCACACCTCGAGGGTGTGCTGCGCCGTGTCCTCCGCCGCGCCACAGTCGTGGCACGACGGCGTCTCCTCCCGTCCGATCCGGCGCAGGTACGATCCGAAACACCCGTGCCCGGACAGCACCTGCACCAGACGGAACGAGAGGAACCCGTGCGACCGCTCGAGCCAGTCTCGCAGGACCGGCCCGATCGCGTCGACGGTTCGGCGGCCGAAGACTGCGGTGGCGAGGTCCCGCGTCCAGTGGACGACGATGGCGTCCCTCGCCTCCCGCCGGACGGCCTCCCGCTCTTCCGGGGCGGGGCGTTCCCCTCTCGCCCTCCGCCCCGCCGTCCACTCGTATACTCTGGCGAGCACCCACGCCTCGAGTTCCCAAGGCGGGGTGCCGGCCAGAGCACACGCTGCCGCGGAGCCCACCGTGCGGTAGGCCCGCGCCGCCCGCTGAGCTATGGCCCTCTGGGGCGCCCGTAAGGCGGCGGCGTTCTCCCTCCTCTGGAGGGAGTCCTCCCAGATAGGGGCCCCGTAGAGGGCCATACTCTTCAAGATGCCGGCGTACAATTGCCGGCATCGTGCGCTGGGCCCCCCCAGGTTGGGAAGCAGCCATGAGAGGGCGCCCGCGGTTTTCAGCAGGCGCGACGACAGCCCGCTAAAATGCGGGCCGAAGCGCCACCTGCTGTCGAGTACGAGGCCCAGATATTTCATCTGGGCCTTGACCTCGATTCTGACGCCCTCCACGAAGATGTGGGCGTCAGGTGGGGGGCGCTGCCGAGGTCCGTGGAAAAACACGGCCTCGGTTTTGTGCAGCGCCACCGTAAGTCCCAGGCGGCGGATCCTCCCCGCGACCAAGGATCCACCCGCCGAGGCCAAGTTGGCCGCCTCCCTGAAGCTCCCCCCCCGGGCGGTGAGGAGAGTGTCGTCCGCGTAGCAGACGACACTCGTGCCTCGGAGGAGAGCTCCCCGCAGGAGCCAATCGTAGCCGACGTTCCAGAGGAGAGGTCCCACGACCGACCCCTGCGGAACGCCGGCCTCGACGGCGTATCGCCGGACTTGTCCAGACCTATTTACCAGGAGGACCGCCCGGTCCTCCAGGTAGCTGGCCAGCAGACGGCGCAGGTATCGAGGCACTCCGTGGAATCGGAGCGCCTCTAGGATGGTGGAGTGGGGAACGGAGTTGAAGGCATTGGCTATGTCGAACGACACGGCCAACAATCCGTCCCCCGCTTCCACCGCCTCCTTCACCTGGCCCTTGAGGCAGGCCAGCGCGTCCACGGTGGAACGCTCAGCCCGAAAACCGAACTGAGCGTCCGACAAGTCCGGCCCGATGTCCCGCAAGTGGCCCTTTAGGCGGGCAGCAATTACCCCCTCAAACATTTTACCGACCTCATCGAGCAGGACGATGGGCCGGTATGCCGAGGGGGAGTCTGCCGGGCGGCCCTCCTTGCGGAGGAGGCACAGCTGCCCCTCCTTCCACGGCTTCGGGAACCTCCCCGACGCAAAGCATGCGCTGAAGAGGTCCCGAAACCGCTCCTGCATTTGAGCGGCGGCGATTGCCACCACTCTTGCAGGCACGCCGTCGGGGCCCGGAGCCGTTTTCTTGGCGCGGATGCGGAGAATCGCCGCGCCAAGTTCCGACTCCGTGACAGGCGGGGCCTCCTCCGCTTCCTCGTCCGGTGGCGGCGGAGCCTCCTCCAGCGCTGGGCCCATCACTGGCGGGGCGAAGTTGCCCCTGCGCGGGAACAGGGACTGGACCACCCCGTCCAGAAATGAGGGCTCCAGGGTCTCGGCAACCGGGGGACCAAAGGGGCGCAACTTGTTGCGCGCTGCCTTATATGGTCTCCCGTAGGGGTCGTTGTCGAGACCCTCCAGCAGCTCGGCTCTCGACGAGTCCCTGGCGGTGGCGATGGCCCGCTCGAGGACCATTTTTGCCCCCACGTACATCTCGTAGAGATGGTCCTCGTCGGCCGGGTCCCGTCGACGCCGCCGCCGGCTCCGCGTGTAGGCCCTCCTCGCCTCCACGCACGCGGCTCGAAGCCCCGCCAGCTCCATCGACCACCAGTACACGGCGCGTCTGGGCGGCGGTCGGCTAGACCGAGGCATGCTATGGTTGCATACCTCGGTCAGAGACTCTCTGAGTCGCCCCGCCGCTTCGTCCACGTCCATGCCGGTGGTAGGCGGCGACAGCCAGTCCCGCAGGAACGCCGCTTCCCCCGCTGCCTCCCTGTCCAGGCGGGCTACAGCCCACCGCGGGAACGATGATCGCCCCGAGACGGGCTGCATCCCTCCGGAGACGCTGGCGGAGATGTCGAACCGCACGTAGCGGTGGTCCGACATGGTCTCCACCAGGTCCACCCGCCAGTTCAGCACGCGCGCGGCCAACGCCTGGGTGGCGAAAGTGACGTCCACTATTGAGCCACCCCGACGCCGCACGCATGTCTGGACGCTTCCTCTGTTCAAGAGGGAGAGTCCAGAGGAGGCTGCCCACAGCTCCACCGCCCTCCCGCGAGCGTCGGTGGCCGGGTTGCCCCAGGTCACCGACTTGGCATTCAGGTCTCCCAAGAGGCAGACCTGACGCGGCACCGCCCTGCCGACCACGGCGGCCAGGACTCCGAGATAAATCTCAAAGTCCCGGAGTGGGCGGTTTGGGGAGAAATAGACCCCCACAAGGGCCAAGTCTCCCCATGCGGCGGCCACGTATCCCGGTCCCCTCTCTAATAGCGAGAGGGGAGGGGAGTCTGTGGAAGACCGCGCCGCTAATGCCACCGAGCCGTCCTCGTCACCCAGCCAGCTGCCGGGGATCGAGTAGGGCTCGGCGACCGCCGCTACGTTCACCAACCACTCGGCCATGGCCTGCACTAACAGGTCCTGGGCCGCTCTGCAGTGGTTGGTGTTCGCCTGGAGGATGCGATAGTCGGAACCCATTATTCCGACATCGATCCTCCCTCCTCCGCTACCGCCGCCGGAGCTGCAGCTGCAGCGGCGACGACGACGGCGGTGGCAGCGGCGGTGGCAACAGGGCGAACCTGCGCCGGCACTATGCCCTTCCTCACGGGAGGCCTGCACTTGCTGCCCGTCATTTTGTGGTCCGCGGGGCGGCCACTAGCGGCGCACGCCGCGCAGTGCTGCGCGGTGGCGCGGCAGGTGACACTTTTGTGTCCCTGCTGCCCGCAACGGTAGCACGTGTCCCCCCAGTCGAACTTGGAGGGACACGTGGGTCGGGTGTGGCCGAACGCGAAGCACTTGAAGCAGCGCGTTGGCTGGTCCTCAAGTGCCCGCACCACGGCCGAGCTGAACCCGACGAGCAGCCGCCCCTTGGTCGCAGCAAGGACAGCACCAGCCGCGGCGACCGGGCACTCCACGCGGATGATGCCCATGCCGCGGCGGCCGGGCCTGACGGCTCCACCCTTCACCGCGCCAGCGTCGCAGCCTCCAGCCGCTGCGACGGCCGCCACCACATCCTCTTTGGTGACCGAATCATCGAGATCGGCCACCTCCAAGGCTGCGGTCTTGACGGGCCTGCCGACCGTCGCCGCATCCGCGATGACCTCTTGCAACTTTGTTGCGAAGAGGTCTGCGTTCGTGTTCCGCCGCTCCCCCGAGAACTCGAAGATTCGAGCTCCGGTTAGGGTTCGGCGGCACGTAATGTTGCTGATCCCCAGCTGGGAGGGATCAGCATTGGTACGAGCCCGCCTTAGGACGGACTCGTACGTCTCGCCCCGCTCCACGGCCGCCGGGGTGATAGTCACGACGACGGCCGCGGTTTTGGGAGGAACCAGCTTCCTCCCGCCGGCTGGAGCCTTTTTGGCTGCGGGAGTAGCCGCAGCAGGCTTAGCAGCTGCAGCGGGCTTCTTCCCCTTTCCCCCCCTGACCACTTCCGTCCACGACTTGTTGGCCGGGGTGGTGGAGGGAAGAAGGGCGTCTACCCCCTGCGATGTCTGGGGGGCCGCCGCCGGAGTGGCAGCCGACCCAGACGCGCCTTCCGTGCCCGTTGCAGGGCTCGGGGTTTGAGGAGCCGCCTTGCTCCTCTTGCCCTTACCCTTGCCCTTGGAGGGCTTCGGGGCCTGGGGCTGCGCACCCGACGCCGTGCCCGCCACAGGCGCAGGTTCCGACTCCGTCGGTGGGCGACTCTTGTCCGCCGCAAGCGGCGGGCGGAGCCGCCTTTCCGGCAAGAGCCGGTCCTCGATGCCTGCGAAGCAGGCTCTGGTGAAGGCCCTCTCCTCCATGACAACCCTGCGGATAATATCCTCAAGGTTGGCAGGGGAGAACGAGGAACCTCCTACCACCGGGGCTGGGGCGGATTGGGCAGGCCGGGCCGTGGCGTCAGCCAGCTTCTGATGAAGCTGGCTGACCTCCGCCTGCAGGCGATCCACCTTCGCCTGCAGCTGCCGCGTCTCGTCCGTGGCCGTCCGCCCGACCAGCTCCAGGACGATGCCGTGTAGGCTGGCGGCACGGCATTTGAGGGCCTTCTGGAAGGTCCCCTTCAAGTTGGAGGACTTTGAGGCGACCTCCAGAACCTCCTCTTTGTCCTCGAGCGCCATGCGCTCCAGCTCCGCCAGGGAGTGGTCGGCGTACAGCACACTTGATGCGCCATAGCCAGCCCTCGACCTGGCGATTTGCGCCTGGCGCTCTCTGGCCGCGACCCTCTCCTCCAGGTCCTGCTGGACCTGCGCCCTTTTGGCCAGGTTGAGCTGGCGCTCGGCGTCCGCCAACCCCACATCGTGGGTGCCAGTCGTAGAAGAAGTCGAAGCCTTTTTAGACTTCGACTTCTTCTTCGCCCTCCCCATCGACTCCGAGGAGCCCTCGGACCCGGGCTTCAGGAAGGCCCTCTTCCGCCCAGGGCGGTCGCTGTCGGCCGCCGACGTATCCATGTTGGATTCGTCGGAGTCCGACAGCTCGCCTGGTCCGCTAAAAAAGCTGACCGCAGATGGTGCGCGGTCAGCATCCGACGCTTGAGCGTCGCCGGTGTGGCCCTGAGAAGGGCCTTTTGGTTGGCCCTGAGAAGGGCCGTTTAAATCGCCCAGGGACGAGCGACTAGACACGAAACGCCCGGAGGCGTCCCGCAGGTTTCTCTTATTAAAAATCGACATTTTCGCAAACGACTGCTTGATGTTTACGAAGCACAGCGCACTTTAGCCGCCGGTCTGCCACTCCGTTACGGTGGTCAGACACGGCGTTGCCCAGGGGATACTGCGAGGAAGTATGCGCTGTGGGGGATCCCCCAACCTAACCTTTTTTTTTTTTTTTTTTTTTTTTTTTTTTTTTTTTTTTTTTTTTTTTTTTTTTTTTTTTTTTTTTTTTTTTTTTTTTTTTTTTTTTTTTTTTTTTTTTTTTTGCGCTGAGAAATGCTTTATGCATGCCCGTTCGTCGGGGGACGAGACGGGGTATGTGGGACTCCTGTCGGTGTATGACAGTATACCCACTAAAACTCAGCGGTGTTCCCTCGTCGCCGTGGTGGGAGGGTCATGGGAAACCGGCTCAGCCTTTACGTCCACAACCCTCCCGGCGCATGCCCGCCTAGTTGGCGGGCCCCGCTAGCCCCCCAGGTTGGTGGGCAACGGGAATGGCCGGGAACACCTGGCCATTCCCGTCCGGCACTGGTGGAGGCCTGTGCAATACAGGCAAGGGTGCCCCCGCACCCGTTGCCTGCTGGCCTCCACCTGGCAGGAGTCGGAGATGACTGTCATACTGACGTCTTCTCCGACCCCTCCTCTGCCTTCGGAGCGGCGCCGCGTGAGGGTCGACCTCCCGCGCGCGCTCCGCCGCCTCCTTCTGGGACATGACGTGTTCACAGAAGGAGGCGACTGCCGCCCAGGACCCCTCGTCTCTCAGCATGGCGTTAACCACACCGGGGAGTGAGAGGTCCCGTCCGATCGCCGCAGTGAGACTGCGGCGCGGCTCCGTCCACGACGGGCACACCTCGAGGGTGTGCTGCGCCGTGTCCTCCGCCGCGCCACAGTCGTGGCACGACGGCGTCTCCTCCCGTCCGATCCGGTGCAGGTACGATCCGAAACACCCGTGCCCGGACAGCACCTGCACCAGACGGAACGAGAGGAACCCGTGCGACCGCTCGAGCCAGTCTCGCAGGACCGGCCCGATCGCGTCGACGGTTCGGCGGCCGAAGACTGCGGTGGCGAGGTCCCGCGTCCAGTGGACGACGATGGCGTCCCTCGCCTCCCGCCGGACGGCCTCCCGCTCTTCCGGGGCGGGGCGTTCCCCTCTCGCCCTCCGCCCCGCCGTCCACTCGTATACTCTGGCGAGCACCCACGCCTCGAGTTCCCAAGGCGGGGTGCCGGCCAGAGCACACGCTGCCGCGGAGCCCACCGTGCGGTAGGCCCGCGCCGCCCGCTGAGCTATGGCCCTCTGGGGCGCCCGTAAGGCGGCGGCGTTCTCCCTCCTCTGGAGGGAGTCCTCCCAGATAGGGGCCCCGTAGAGGGCCATACTCTTCAAGATGCCGGCGTACAGTTGCCGGCATCGTGCGCTGGGCCCCCCCAGGTTGGGAAGCAGCCATGAGAGGGCGCCCGCGGTTTTCAGCAGGCGCGACGACAGCCCGCTAAAATGCGGGCCGAAGCGCCACCTGCTGTCGAGTACGAGGCCCAGATATTTCATCTGGGCCTTGACCTCGATCCTGACGCCCTCCACGAAGATGTGGGCGTCAGGTGGGGGGCGCTGCCGAGGTCCGTGGAAAAACACGGCCTCGGTTTTTTGCAGCGCCACCGTAAGTCCTAGGCGGCGGATCCTCCCCGCGACCAAGGATCCACCCGCCGAGGCCAAGTTGGCCGCCTCCCTGAAGCTCCCCCCCCGGGCGGTGAGGAGAGTGTCGTCCGCGTAGCAGACGACACTCGTGCCTCGGAGGAGAGCTCCCCGCAGGAGCCAATCGTAGCCGACGTTCCAGAGGAGAGGTCCCACGACCGACCCCTGCGGAACGCCGGCCTCGACGGCGTATCGCCGGACTTGTCCAGACCTATTTACCAGGAGGACCGCCCGGTCCTCCAGGTAGCTGGCCAGCAGACGGCGCAGGTATCGAGGCACTCCGTGGAATCGGAGCGCCTCTAGGATGGTGGAGTGGGGAACGGAGTTGAAGGCATTGGCTATGTCGAACGACACGGCCAACAATCCGTCCCCCGCTTCCACCGCCTCCTTCACCTGGCCCTTGAGGCAGGCCAGCGCGTCCACGGTGGAACGCTCAGCCCGAAAACCGAACTGAGCGTCCGACAAGTCCGGCCCGATGTCCCGCAAGTGGCCCTTTAGGCGGGCAGCAATTACCCCCTCAAACATTTTACCGACCTCATCGAGCAGGACGATGGGCCGGTATGCCGAGGGGGAGTCTGCCGGGCGGCCCTCCTTGCGGAGGAGGCACAGCTGCCCCTCCTTCCACGGCTTCGGGAACCTCCCCGACGCAAAGCATGCGCTGAAGAGGTCCCGAAACCGCTCCTGCATTTGAGCGGCGGCGATTGCCACCACTCTTGCAGGCACGCCGTCGGGGCCCGGAGCCGTTTTCTTGGCGCGGATGCGGAAAATCGCCGCGCCAAGTTCCGACTCCGTGACAGGCGGGGCCTCCTCCGCTTCCTCGTCCGGTGGCGGCGGAGCCTCCTCCAGCGCTGGGCCCATCACTGGCGGGGCGAAGTTGCCCCTGCGCGGGAACAGGGACTGGACCACCCCGTCCAGAAATGAGGGCTCCAGGGTCTCGGCAACCGGGGGACCAAAGGGGCGCAACTTGTTGCGCGCTGCCTTATATGGTCTCCCGTAGGGGTCGTTGTCGAGACCCTCCAGCAGCTCGGCTCTCGACGAGTCCCTGGCGGTGACGATGGCCCGCTCGAGGACCATTTTTGCCCCCACGTACACCTCGTAGAGATGGTCCTCGTCGGCCGGGTCCCGTCGACGCCGCCGCCGGCTCCGCGTGTAGGCCCTCCTCGCCTCCACGCACGCGGCTCGAAGCCCCGCCAGCTCCGTCGACCACCAGTACACGGCGCGTCTGGGCGGCGGTCGGCTAGACCGAGGCATGCTATGGTTGCATACCTCGGTCAGAGACTCTCTGAGTCGCCCCGCCGCTTCGTCCACGTCCATGCCGGTGGTAGGCGGCGACAGCCAGTCCCGCAGGAACGCCGCTTCCCCCGCTGCCTCCCTGTCCAGGCGGGCTACAGCCCACCGCGGGAACGATGATCGCCCCGAGACGGGCTGCATCCCTCCGGAGACGCTGGCGGAGATGTCGAACCGCACGTAGCGGTGGTCCGACATGGTCTCCACCAGGTCCACCCGCCAGTTCAGCACGCGCGCGGCCAACGCCTGGGTGGCGAAAGTGACGTCCACTATTGAGCCACCCCGACGCCGCACGCATGTCTGGACGCTCCCTCTGTTCAAGAGGGAGAGTCCAGAGGAGGCTGCCCACAGCTCCACCGCCCTCCCGCGAGCGTCGGTGGCCGGGTTGCCCCAGGTCACCGACTTGGCATTCAGGTCTCCCAAGAGGCAGACCTGACGCGGCACCGCCCTGCCGACCACGGCGGCCAGGACTCCGAGATAAATCTCAAAGTCCCGGAGTGGGCGGTTTGGGGAGAAATAGACCCCCACAAGGGCCAAGTCTCCCCATGCGGCGGCCACGTATCCCGGTCCCCTCTCTAATAGCGAGAGGGGAGGGGAGTCTGTGGAAGGCCGCGCCGCTAATGCCACCGAGCCGTCCTCGTCACCCAGCCAGCTGCCGGGGATCGAGTAGGGCTCGGCGACCGCCGCTACGTTCACCAACCACTCGGCCATGGCCTGCACTAACAGGTCCTGGGCCGCTCTGCAGTGGTTGGTGTTCGCCTGGAGGATGCGATAGTCGGAACCCATTATTCCGACATCGATCCTCCCTCCTCCGCTACCGCCGCCGGAGCTGCAGCTGCAGCGGCGACGACGACGGCGGTGGCAGCGGCGGTGGCAACAGGGCGAACCTGCGCCGGCACTATGCCCTTCCTCACGGGAGGCCTGCACTTGCTGCCCGTCATTTTGTGGTCCGCGGGGCGGCCACTAGCGGCGCACGCCGCGCAGTGCTGCGCGGTGGCGCGGCAGGTGACACTTTTGTGTCCCTGCTGCCCGAAACGGTAGCACGTGTCCCCCCAGTCGAACTTGGAGGGACACGTGGGTCGGGTGTGGCCGAACGCGAAGCACTTGAAGCAGCGCGTTGGCTGGTCCTCAAGTGCCCGCACCACGGCCGAGCCGAACCCGACGAGCAGCCGCCCCTTGGTCGCAGCAAGGACGGCACCAGCCGCGGCGACCGGGCACTCCACGCGGATGATGCCCATGCCGCGGCGGCCGGGCCTGACGGCTCCACCCTTCACCGCGCCAGCGTCGCAGCCTCCAGCCGCTGCGACGGCCGCCACCACATCCTCTTTGGTGACCGAATCATCGAGATCGGCCACCTCCAAGGCTGCGGTCTTGACGGGCCTGCCGACCGTCGCCGCATCCGCGATGACCTCTTGCAACTTTGTTGCGAAGAGGTCTGCGTTCGTGTGCCGCCGCTCCCCGAGAACTCGAAGATTCGAGCTCCGGTTAGGGTTTCGGCGGCACGTAATGTTGCTGATCCCCAGCTGGGAGGGATCAGCATTGGTACGAGCCCGCCTTAGGACGGACTCGTACGTCTCGCCCCGCTCCACGGCCGCCGGGGGTGATGGTCACGACGACGGCCGCGGTTTTTGGGAGGAACTAACTTCCTCCCGCCGGCTGGAGCCTTTTTGGCTGCGCGAGTAGCCGCGGCAGGCTTAGCAGCTGCAGCGGGCCTAGCAGCCGCAGCGGGCCCAGCAGCCGCAGCAGGCTTCTTCCCCTTTCCCCTCCTGACCACTTCCGTCCACGACTGGTTGGCCGGGGTGGTGGAGGGAAGAAGGGCGTCTTCCCCCTGCGATGTCCGGGGGGCCGCCGCCGGAGTGGCAGCCGACCCAGACGCGCCTTCCGTGCCCGTTGCAGGGCTCGGGGTTTGAGGAGCCGCCTTGCTCCTCTTGCCCTTACCCTTGCCCTTGGAGGGCTTCGGGGCCTGGGGCTGCGCACCCGACGCCGAGCCCGCCACAGGCGCAGGTTCCGACTCCGTCGGTGGGCGACTCTTGTCCGCCGCAAGCGGCGGGCGGAGCCGCCTTTCCGGCAAGAGCCGGTCCTCGATGCCTGCGAAGCAGGCTCTGGTGAAGGCCCTCTCCTCCATGACAACCCTGCGGATGATGTCCTCAAGGTTGGCAGGGGAGAAGGAGGAGCCTCCTACCACCGGGGCTGGGGCGGATTGGGCAGGCCGGGCCGTGGCGTCAGCCAGCTTCTGATGAAGCTGGCTGACCTCCGCCTGCAGGCGATCCACCTTCGCCTGCAGCTGCCGCGTCTCGTCCGTGGCCGTCCGCCCGACCAGCTCCAGGACGATGCCGTGTAGGCTGGCGGCACGGCATTTGAGGGCCTTCTGGAAGGTCCCCTTCAAATTGGAGGACTTTGAGGCGACCTCCAGAACCTCCTCTTTGTCCTCGAGCGCCATGCGCTCCAGCTCCGCCAAGGAGTGATCGGCGTACAGCACACTTGATGCGCCATAGCCAGCCCTCGACCTGGCGATTTGCGCCTGGCGCTCTCTGGCCGCGACCCTCTCCTCCAGGTCCTGCTGGACCTGCGCCCTTTTGGCCAGGTTGAGCTGGCGCTCGGCGTCCGCCAACCCCACATCGTGGGTGCCAGTCGTAGAAGAAGTCGAAGCCTTTTTAGACTTCGACTTCTTCTTCGCCCTCCCCATCGACTCCGAGGAGCCCTCGGACCCGGGCTTCAGGAAGGCCCTCTTCCGCCCAGGGCGGTCGCTGTCGGCCGCCGACGTATCCATGTTGGATTCGTCGGAGTCCGACAGCTCGCCTGGTCCACTAAAAAAGCTGACCGCAGACGGTGCGCGGTCAGCATCCGACGCTTGAGCGTCGCCGGTGTGGCCCTGAGAAGGGCCTTTTGGTTGGCCCTGAGAAGGGCCGTTTAAATCGCTCAGGGACGAGCGACTCGACACGAAACGCCCGGAGGCGTCCCGCAGGTTTTTAGTTTTAAATTAAAATTCGAATTCGACATCTTCGTAATTCGCCTTCGATGCACAGCGCACTTTAGCCACCGGTCTGCCACTCCGTTACGGTGGTCAGACACGGCGTTGCCCAGGGGATACTGCGAGGAAGTATGCGCTGTGGGGGATCCCCCAACCCAACCTTTTTTTTTTTTTTTTTTTTTTTGCGCTGAGAAATGCTTTATGCATGCCCGTCCGTCGGGGGACGAGACGGGGTATGTGGGACTCCTGTCAATGACAGTATACCCACTAAAACTCAGCGGTGTTCCCTCGTCGCCGTGGTGGGAGGGTCATGGGAAACCGGCTCAGCCTTTACGTCCACAACCCTCCCGGCGCGTGCCCGCCTAGCTGGCGGGCCCCGCTAGCCCCCCAGGTTGGTGGGCAACGGGAATGGCCGGGAACACCTGGCCATTCCCGTCCGGCATTGGTGGAGGCCTGTGCAATACAGGCAAGGGTGCCCCCGCACCCGTTGCCTGCTGGCCTCCACCTGGCAGGAGTCGGAGATGACTGTCATATTGACGTCTTCTCCGACCCCTCCTCTGCCTTCGGAGCGGCGCCGCGTGAGGGTCGACCTCCCGCGCGCGCTCCCGCCGCCTCCTTCTGGGACATGACGTGTTCACAGAAGGAGGCGACTGCCGCCCAGGACCCCTCGTCCCTCAGCATGGCGTTAACCACACCGGGGAGTGAGAGGTCCCGTCCGATCGCCGCAGTGAGACTGCGGCGCGGCTCCGTCCACGACGGGCACACCTCGAGGGTGTGCTTGCGCCGTGTCCTCCGCCGCGCCACAGGTCGTGGCACGACGGCGTCTCCTCCCGTCCGATCCGGTGCAGGTACGATCCGAAACACCCGTGCCCGGACAGCACCTGCACCAGACGGAACGAGAGGAACCCGTGCGACCGCTCGAGCCAGTCTCGCAGGACCGGCCCGATCGCGTCGACGGTTCGGCGGCCGAAGACTGCGGTGGCGAGGTCCCGCGTCCAGTGGACGACGATGGCGTCCCTCGCCTCCCGCCGGACGGCCTCCCGCTCTTCCGGGGCGGGGCGTTCCCCTCTCGCCCTCCGCCCCGCCGACCACTCGTATACTCTGGCGAGCACCCACGCCTCGAGTTCCCAAGGCGGGGTGCCGGCCAGAGCACACGCTGCCGCGGAGCCCACCGTGCGGTAGGCCCGCGCCGCCCGCTGAGGCTATGGCCCTCTGGGGCGCCCGTAAGGCGGCGGCGTTCTCCCTCCTCTGGAGGGAGTCCTCCAGATAGGGGCCCCGTAGAGGGCCATACTCTTCAAGATGCCGGCGTACAATTGCCGGCATCGTGCGCTGGGCCCCCCAGGTTGGGAAGGCAGCCATGAGAGGGCGCCCCGCGGTTTTCAGCAGGCGCGACGACAGCCCGCTAAAATGCGGGCCGAAGCGCCACCTGCTGTCGAGTACGAGGCCCAGATGAAATATCTGGGCCTTGACCTCGATTCTGACGCCCTCCACGAAGATTGTGGGCGTCAGGTGGGGGGGCGCTGCCGAGGTCCGTGGAAAAACACGGCCTCGGTTTTGTGCAGCGCCACCGTAAGTCCTAGGCGGCGGATCCTCCCCGCGACCAAGGATCCACCCGCCGAGGCCAAGTTGGCCGCCTCCCTGAAGCTCCCCCCCCGGGCGGTGAGGAGAGTGTCGTCCGCGTAGCAGACGACACTCGTACCTCGGAGGAGAGCTCCCCGCAGGAGCCAATCGTAGCCGACGTTCCAGAGGAGAGGTCCCACGACCGACCCCTGCGGAACGCCGGCCTCGACGGCGTATCGCCGGACTTGTCCAGACCTATTTACCAGGAGGACCGCCCGGTCCTCCAGGTAGCTGGCCAGCAGACGGCGCAGGTATCGAGGCACTCCGTGGAATCGGAGCGCCTCTAGGATGGTGGAGTGGGGAACGGAGTTGAAGGCATTGGCTATGTCGAACGACACGGCCAACAATCCGTCCCCCGCTTCCACCGCCTCCTTCACCTGGCCCTTGAGGCAGGCCAGCGCGTCCACGGTGGAACGCTCAGCCCGAAAACCGAACTGAGCGTCCGACAAGTCCGGCCCGATGTCCCGCAAATGGCCCTTTAGGCGGGCAGCAATTACCCCCTCAAACATTTTACCGACCTCATCGAGCAGGACGATGGGCCGGTATGCCGAGGGGGAGTCTGCCGGGCGGCCCTCCTTGCGGAGGAGGCACAGCTGCCCCTCCTTCCACGGCTTCGGGAACCTCCCCGACGCAAAGCATGCGCTGAAGAGGTCCCGAAACCGCTCCTGCATTTGAGCGGCGGCGATTGCCACCACTCTTGCAGGCACGCCGTCGGGGCCCGGAGCCGTTTTCTTGGCGCGGATGCGGAGAATCGCCGCGCCAAGTTCCGACTCCGTGACAGGCGGGGCCTCCTCCGCTCCCTCGTCCGGCGGCGGCGGAGCCTCCTCCAGCGCTGGGCCCATCACTGGCGGGGCGAAGTTGCCCCTGCGCGGGAACAGGGACTGGACCACCCCGTCCAGAAATGAGGGCTCCAGGGTCTCGGCAACCGGGGGACCAAAGGGGCGCAACTTGTTGCGCGCTGCCTTGTATGGTCTCCCGTAGGGGTCGTTGTCGAGACCCTCCAGCAGCTCGGCTCTCGACGAGTCCCTGGCGGTGGCGATGGCCCGCTCGAGGACCATTTTCGCCTCCACGTACACCTCGTAGAGGTGGTCCTCGTCGGCCGGGTCCCGTCGACGCCGCCGCCGGCTCCGCGTGTAGGCCCTCCTCGCCTCCACGCACGCGGCCCGAAGCCCCGCCAGCTCCGTCGACCACCAGTACACGGCGCGTCTGGGCGGCGGTCGGCTAGACCGAGGCATGCTATGGTTGCATACCTCGGTCAGAGACTCTCTGAGTCGCCCCGCCGCTTCGTCCACGTCCATGCCGATGGTAGGCGGCGACAGCCAGTCCCGCAGGAACGCCGCTTCCCCCGCTGCCTCCCTGTCCAGGCGGGCTACAGCCCACCGCGGGAACGATGATCGCCCCGAGACGGGCTGCATCCCTCCGGAGACGCTGGCGGAGATGTCGAACCGCACGTAGCGGTGGTCCGACATGGTCTCCACCAGGTCCACCCGCCAGTTCAGCACGCGCGCGGCCAACGCCTGGGTGGCGAAAGTGACGTCCACTATTGAGCCACCCCGACGCCGCACGCATGTCTGGACGCTCCCTCTGTTCAAGAGGGAGAGTCCAGAGGAGGCTGCCCACAGCTCCACCGCCCTCCCGCGAGCGTCGGTGGCCGGGTTGCCCCAGGTCACCGACTTGGCATTCAGGTCTCCCAAGAGGCAGACCTGACGCGGCACCGCCCTGCCGACCACGGCGGCCAGGACTCCGAGATAAATCTCAAAGTCCCGGAGTGGGCGGTTTGGGGAGAAATAGACCCCCACAAGGGCCAAGTCTCCCCATGCGGCGGCCACGTATCCCGGTCCCCTCTCTAATAGCGAGAGGGGAGGGGAGTCTGTGGAAGACCGCGCCGCTAATGCCACCGAGCCGTCCTCGTCACCCAGCCAGCTGCCGGGGATCGAGTAGGGCTCGGCGACCGCCGCTACGTTCACCAACCACTCGGCCATGGCCTGCACTAACAGGTCCTGGGCCGCTCTGCAGTGGTTGGTGTTCGCCTGGAGGATGCGATAGTCGGAACCCATTATTCCGACATCGATCCTCCCTCCTCCGCTACCGCCGCCGGAGCTGCAGCTGCAGCGGCGACGACGACGGCGGTGGCAGCGGCGGTGGCAACAGGGCGAACCTGCGCCGGCACTATGCCCTTCCTCACGGGAGGCCTGCACTTGCTGCCCGTCATTTTATGGTCCGCGGGGCGGCCACTAGCGGCGCACGCCGCGCAGTGCTGCGCGGTGGCGCGGCAGGTGACACTTTTGTGTCCCTGCTGCCCGCAACGGTAGCACGTGTCCCCCCAGTCGAACTTGGAGGGACACGTGGGTCGGGTGTGGCCGAACGCGAAGCACTTGAAGCAGCGCGTTGGCTGGTCCTCAAGTGCCCGCACCACGGCCGAGCCGAACCCGACGAGCAGCCGCCCCTTGGTCGCAGCAAGGACGGCACCAGCCGCGGCGACCGGGCACTCCACGCGGATGATGCCCATGCCGCGGCGGCCGGGCCTGACGGCTCCACCCTTCACCGCGCCAGCGTCGCAGCCTCCAGCCGCCGCGACGGCCGCCACCACATCCTCTTTGGTGACCGAATCATCGAGATCGGCCACCTCCAAGGCTGCGGTCTTGACGGGCCTGCCGACCGTCGCCGCATCCGCGATGACCTCTTGCAACTTTGTTGCGAAGAGGTCTGCGTTCGTGTGCCGCCGCTCCCCCGAGAACTCGAAAATTCGAGCCCCGGTTAGGGTTCGGCGGCACGTAATGTTGCTGATCCCCAGCTGGGAGGGATCAGCATTGGCACGAGCCCGCCTTAGGACGGACTCGTACGTCTCGCCCCGCTCCACGGCCGCCGGGGTGATGGTCACGACGACGGCCGCGGTTTTGGGAGGAACTAACTTCCTCCCGCCGGCTGGAGCCTTTTTGGCTGCGCGAGTAGCCGCGGCAGGCTTAGCAGCTGCAGCGGGCCTAGCAGCCGCAGCGGGCCCAGCAGCCGCAGCGGACTTCTTCCCCTTTCCCCTCCTGACCACTTCCGTCCACGACTGGTTGGCCGGGGTGGTGGAGGGAAGAAGGGCGTCTTCCCCCTGCGATGTCCGGGGGGCCGCCGCCGGAGTGGCAGCCGACCCAGACGCGCCTTCCGTGCCCGTTGCAGGGCTCGGGGTTTGAGGAGCCGCCTTGCTCCTCTTGCCCTTACCCTTGCCCTTGGAGGGCTTCGGGGCCTGGGGCTGCGCACCCGACGCCGAGCCCGCCACAGGCGCAGGTTCCGACTCCGTCGGTGGGCGACTCTTGTCCGCCGCAAGCGGCGGGCGGAGCCGCCTTTCCGGCAAGAGCCGGTCCTCGATGCCTGCGAAGCAGGCTCTGGTGAAGGCCCTCTCCTCCATGACAACCTTGCGGATAATGTCCTCAAGGTTGGCAGGGGAGAAGGAGGAGCCTCCTACCACCGGGGCTGGGGCGGATTGGGCAGGCCGGGCCGTGGCGTCAGCCAGCTTCTGATGAAGCTGGCTGACCTCCGCCTGCAGGCGATCCACCTTCGCCTGCAGCTGCCGCGTCTCGTCCGTGGCCGTCCGCCCGACCAGCTCCAGGACGATGCCGTGTAGGCTGGCGGCACGGCATTTGAGGGCCTTCTGGAAGGTCCCCTTCAAATTGGAGGACTTTGAGGCGACCTCCAGAACCTCCTCTTTGTCCTCGAGCGCCATGCGCTCCAGCTCCGCCAGGGAGTGGTCGGCGTACAGCACACACGATGCGCCATAGCCAGCCCTCGACCTGGCGATTTGCGCCTGGCGCTCTCTGGCCGCGACCCTCTCCTCCAGGTCTTCCTGGACCTGCGCCCTTTTGGCCAGGTTGAGCTGGCGCTCGGCGTCCGCCAACCCCACATCGTGGGTGCCAGTCGTAGAAGAAGTCGAAGCCTTTTTAGACTTCGACTTCTTCTTCGCCCTCCCCATCGACTCCGAGGAGCCCTCGGACCCGGGCTTCAGGAAGGCCCTCTTCCGCCCAGGGCGGTCGCTGTCGGCCGCCGACGTATCCATGTTGGATTCGTCGGAGTCCGACAGCTCGCCTGGTCCGCTAAAAAAAGCTGACCGCAGACGGTGCGCGGTCAGCATCCGACGCTTGAGCGTCGCCGGTGTGGCCCTGAGAAGGGCCTTTTGGTTGGCCCTGAGAAGGGCCTTTGGGTTGGCCCTGAGAAGGGCCGTTTAAATCGCTCAGGGACGAGCGACTCGACACGAAACGCCCGGAGGCGTCCCGCAGGTTTTTATTTTTAAAATTAAAATTCGAATTCGACATTTTCGTAATTCGCCTTCGATGCACAGCGCACTTTAGCCACCGGTCTGCCACTCCGTTACGGTGGTCAGACACGGCGTTGCCCAGGGGATACTGCGAGGAAGTATGCGCTGTGGGGGATCCCCCCCCCCCAACCCAACCTAACCTAACCTAACCCAACCTAACCTAACCTAACCCAACCTAACCTAACCTAACCCAACCTAACCTAACCTTTTTTTTTTTTTTTTTTTTTTTTTTTTTTTTTTTTTTTTTTTTTTTTTTTTTTTTTTTTTTTTTTTTGCGCTGAGAAATGCTTTATGCATGCCCGTTCGTCGGGGGACGAGACGGGGTATGTGGGACTCCTGTCGGTGTATGACAGTATACCCACTAAAACTCAGCGGTGTTCCCTCGCACACTTGCGTCGGGGGGCAACGGGATCTGATGCGACTTCCGCTGCCCCGGACTAGTGCCGGCCCGCCTGACCTGCGGGCCTCGTCCCGGGGGGGAGTGAGGTGTAAAACTCCCCCCGTTACGTCTGAGAGAGGCGCGCGTGGAACACTACGCGCCGCCGTCTCGGGTCCAGTGTGATCGGGGGCGACGGATGTCCCCGAATCCGTCGCCCCTGGACCTATTTAGGGGGGCCGGAAGAGGGCGTTGTCCGCCCTCTGCCGACGCCCGGTGCGTCTGCTGCGGGATGGGCGGGAGCTCGTCATCTCCCTCTCCCGTTCCGCAGCCTCCTTCTGCGACATGACGGTTTCGCAGAAGGACACCACCGCGTCCCAGGACTCTGCGCTGCCGACCATCGAGCGAACGACGGTCGGCAGCGACAGGTCTCCTCCTACCTCCGTAACGAGCGCACGGCGCGGCTCATCCCACGCGGCGCACTCGGCCAGCGTATGCCGCGCCGTGTCCTCCAGACAGTGGACGCAGTGATGGCACCGGGCATCCGGCTCCCTGCTTATGCGACACAGGTACTTCCCGAAGCAGCCGTGCCCCGAGAGCACCTGCGTCGCCCGAAACGTCAGGGAGCCGTGCTTCCTCCCGAGCCAGTCGTCGAGTACTGGCCGGATCGCCTCGACCGTGTCGAGGCCGGCGGTAGGGAGCTCTAGCCTCCCCCGCCATTCCGCCACCATGACCTGTCGGAGCTGAGACCGGTACAGCGTGATCTGTCGCTGCACCAGCCTCTCGCCCCGATCATTGGCCGCCTCGCGCCACTGGTGCAGTGTCGCGAGGGTCTTCGCCTCCAGGTCCCACGGCGGGGATCCGGCCAGTACACAAGCCGCCTCATAGGAGATCGTGCGATATCCCCGTATGACCCTGACGGCCATCGCTCTCTGCGGTCTGCGCAGGACCGCGATAGTGCGAGCCGTCAGGTCTGTCGCCCAGATCGGGGCCCCGTAAAGGGCCATCGATCGCACGATCCCCACGTATAACCGCCTACAGGCGGTGCTCGGGCCCCCCAGATTGGGAAGCAGCGTTGACAGCGCGCCCGCCGCGCCCATCAACTTGGGCACCAGCCGCTGAAAGTGGGGGCCGAAGTCCCAACGGCTGTCGAGCACCAATCCTAAGTACTTCATGGTTGACTCGACAGCGATCCGGACCCCACCGACCACAATGTGTGATCCCAGCGGCGGCGCCCGTCGGGGGCCATGAAAAGCAATGGCCTCCGACTTGTTGAGGGCCACTTCCAGCCCCAGGCGTCGTATGCGGCTCACCACCTGTGAGACCGCAGCCGTAGCCAGCAACGCTGCCTCCCTGTACGAGCTCCCCCGAGCCGTGACCAGCGTGTCGTCCGCATAACACGTCAGGTCCACTCCCGGCGGGAGCTCGCACCGCAAAACCCAGTCGTACCCGATGTTCCACAGGGGTGGGCCCAGAACCGACCCCTGCGGAACACCGCACGACATCTCGCGACGGCCCGCGCCGTCGCGTCCCATGTAGGTGACACACCTTCCCGACAGATAAGCCCCCACAATGTTGCGGAGGTAGGAAGGCACCCGATGGTATCGCAGGGCCTCCCTAATGCAACCCCAGGGCAGGGTGTTGAACGCGTTGGAGATGTCCAAGGACACCGCCAGCACCACCCCACCCTGGGACACCGCTTCCTCCGCCAGGACTCTCACTCTCATGATGGCGTCGATGGTGGAACGCCCACGCCGGAAGCCAAACTGGCTGTCGGCCAGGTTCGGCCCCTCTGTACACAAGTGGCTGACGAGGCGATCTGCGATTACACGCTCGAGCATCTTGCCCGCCTCGTCCAGCAGCACTATGGGCCGATAAGCCGACGACGAATCCGCTGGGCGCCCCGCCTTCCTGAGCAGGACCAGTCGACCAGTCTTCCACCTGCTAGGGAACTGGCCCCGCTCAAGGCACGCCGAGAAGAGTCCCCTCAGTGGGGGCTCCAGCTCCTTCAGGGCGAGGACTAGAGCGCGACCAGGCACTCCGTCGGGCCCCGGAGCAGTGTTTTTTGCCCGGAGCCGCAATATGGCCGCGCTCATCTCCGCCTGTGTCACCTCTGGGACGGTTTCGCTCTCCTCTTCTTCCGACTCTGCAGCTGTGGACAGAGCCATCGACGGTGGCTCGTACTCGGCTCTCTCAGGGAAGAGAGCCGAGACCACTTGCTCCAGGAACTGCGGCTCGAGACCTTCCGTTAGCGGGGGGGCCCACGGCCGAAGTTTCCCTCGGACCGTGCGGTAAGGGCGCCCCCACGGATCCCCGTCTAGGGTCGCCAGCAGCTCCTCTCTGGAGCGCGTCTTGGACTCGCCGATGGCCAGCCACAGAGCCTCCTTCGCCGCGCGGTACACCTCATACAGCGCGGCTTCTTCGTCGGGATCCCGCAGACGTCTCCTCCGACACCGCGTGTACGGTCGTCTGGCGTCTGCGCACTCGACGCGCAGCCGCTCTACTTCGACGCACCACCAGTACACGCGGCGCCTTGCGGACAGAGAGGAGACGCGTGGCATAGACGCGTCGCAGATTTGCGCCATCGCGTCGCTAAACCACTGCGCCTCCCGTTCGACGTCGACGAGACCGACGGTTGCCGACTCCCGGATCCAGGCTTGGACGATAGTGGCTTCCTCGAGAGCCTCCCTGTCGAGGCGTTTCAGCGCCCAACGCGGGCCGTCTCTTCGGGGGGCCGATTGGCTACGACCTTCAGCGGTCTGGGTGGAGACGTCGAAGCGTATATATCGATGATCCGATAGCGTCTCCACCTCCGCCTCCACGTGCCAATCACGAACGCGGTGCGCGACAGCGGGACTAGCGAACGACACGTCCACAATGGATCCGCCCAGCTGTCGCACACACGTGTAGGCCGAACCCCGATTTAAGACAGCCAGGCCCGTCGTAACGGCCCACTCCTCTAGCACATCGCCTCTCGGGTCTGTGACCGGGGATCCCCACGCCGCAGATTTGGCGTTCAGATCACCGAGAAGCAAAATGGGCCGAGGATGAGACCGGCCGACGACGGCTCCCAACTCGACAAGGAAACTCTCGAAGTCGGCGAGACTCCTGTTGGGCGAAAAGTATGCCCCGATCGTGACGATCCCGTTCACAAGGGCGGCAACCCAACCGTGACCCCGGGACACGTCGACAAGAGTCGCGCCGATGATGGCCACCAGGCCGTCCAGATCCCCTGCCCAGTTATCTCGGGGGGGGACAAAATACGGCTCAGCGACCACCGCCACATTTACCGACCACTCCGCCATACTCAGGACCAAGAGATCCTGAGCTCTGGTGCAGTGGTTGATATTCGCCTGGAGGAAATGGAGCGCCATCACTGGCAGTCCATTTCCCCGGCGCCTCGTCCAACCACAGGCCGGGAGTCGGCCGAAGAGGTGCTAGGGGGTGCGGCCCCCGCAGCCTTGGTCCAACGCTTGCTGCGCTTTCTGGGCGCGCCGCAAGCGTTGCCGCCAGTTCTGTGCCCCGCAGACTTTCCTGCAGCCGCACAGAGGCTGCAGTTTGGCTCCGCGGAGCACTGGGACGCCTTATGGCCGGGCTGACCGCAGCGATAACACAAATCGCTGCGGTCTGCTTCGCTAGTGCACTGGGCCCGGACGTGCCCTTTCTCCAGGCACCGGTAACACTGCATGGCCCTGGGTGCCAGGAGTTTAACTCTCGCTGACACCCAGCCCACCAGCAGACGTCCCGCGTCGGCAACTTTCTTTGCCGCAGCTACTGGGCACCGCACCCAGATGGTGCCCAGCCCTCCAGCGTTGACGCGGATTTCGCCCGCCCGCACATTTTCTGGCGGGCATCCGCCGCTCCGGGCTATGGCCACCACCACCTCCTCCGGGGAAACAGAGTCGTCCAGCCCATCGACGCGCACCTCAGCCGTCTTGATGGGTCTGGACACCCGGACCTCCTCGGGGTTGAGGACGTCCCTCAGCTTTGCAGCTAGAGAGTCCGCCCTCTCGGCACTGCTGGTCCCCGCCAACTCGAACATCTTGGCCCCCGTGGCTGCCGTTCTAAAACGGAAGCCATCCGGGGTGCCAAAATCGGCAAAGACCAGCTTGCCTCTCGCCTCCGCCAGTACCTTCTGGTACGTCACGCCTCTCTCCTTGGCTTCGGGCTGCAGCGTGACTACTACAGCCTCGGAGCGGGGGACGCGGATTTTCGGGGCCTGCCCCGTGGATCCGGGCGCGTTCTTGGCCTTGCGGCCCCTCTTCCGCCTCTTTTTGTGGCTTTCGGCCGTCTTCCAGCCACCCTCTTTTTCTTTGGGGGACGAGCTGCTCCCTTCAGTGGCGTTACTCGTCCCCTTCACGGCCTTTTTGCCCGCCTGTGTGGGCTTTTTGGGCGCCTGCGTGGGCTTTTTTGGCGCAGGTGGCGCTTTAGCCACCTGTGCCCACGTTGGCCCAGCTGTTGCTGGAGCGGGCTCCGCCCCCCTCCTTCGCTTATCTGCCGCCAGCGGCGGACGAAGGCGAATAGGGGGGTTGAGCCTGGGCTCTAGGCTTTCCAGGCGGGCGGTCATAATGCTCAACAGCCGGTTGAACTGGTCTTCCCCCAAAGACCCGTTCTGTGGCAGAGCACGACTGTCCGCAGTCGTCGCACCCTGCTGCCGGCTGAAGTCTGCCCTCAGGGCGCTGACCTCCCGCTGGAGCTCCTCCATCCTCGTTTGGAGACGGCGATTTTCCTCTCGGAGCTTCACCGTCTCCTCCGAGATCGTGCGGTCAAGGAGGACGTCCACCGCCTCCTTGATCCCGTCGGCCGCCTCCTTCAGGGCGCGCGTGAACGTCCCCTTCAGGTTGCCAGATTTCGTGGCAACCTTCAGGACGACGTCCACGCCGTCCAAAACTTGGCGGCTAAGGGCCTCTGCTGTCAAGCCTTCAGGAGCTGCGGTGGTCTGCATCCGCCTCTCCCTTGCCCGTCGAGCCAACTCAGCGACCTCGTCGGTCGCGATGGCCTTCCGGCCCTCTCTCCTCGCGGCACTGAGCTCGGCCTTTGTGCTGAGCAAAGCGATGGAGGCCTCGGCATCACCCCGCTCCACATGCATTGAGCCGTCGGAGTCACTAACTCCGCTGGCCATCGGCGTATCAGGGCGCTTCAGGAAGCGGCCCCGAGTGTCACGTGACGGTGCCGGAGTGACTGCTCCGGAAGGCAACCCGCGTCCTCTGCCCCTCCTGGTTGTTGACACCTTGGGGGCCGGCAGGTTCTCCTCGCTAGAGGACAAACCCGCCGAACCCGCGTCCGACCCACAGACACGCGGCCGCTTCCCCCAAAACTTGGAGGGAGCAGCCGCAGCTGTTCGCGGTGTGTCGTCAACCACCGACAACGCTCTCGCTCTCTCCAGAACCACGCGTGGTTCAACTGGAGCCTCTGCTCCCGGCATCAGTGACGCAGCGCCAGCTGAGTCCGACACTGCGTCAACCATGCAGAGATCACCCGTTCTTCGGTCGGGTTTCTTATTGCTAAAAGAGATGAGGTCTTCAAAAGACCTCGATCTCGAGGAGCCTCCTCGGCTCTGGTTGCCATCGGCAAGCGGAAAACGTCTGTTGCCCCCCCCAGAATACGAGGGGCTTGACGATCCCGAAGGGATCGTGGCGGATTCTCCAGCTGCTGAGCAGCTGGTACCGCCCTGGGGTATAGTATTGCAGATCGTTTTTTTCATTTGTTTTGTTTTCCTTTGAAGGGTGTGGTCCCTCTCTCCCTACTTTCATCGGTTCCCCCCCCCCCTTTTTTATTTTTATTTTTTTATTCCCTTACCCTCACGGTCACGTCTGATGGGCAGACCCGTACCAGAGGGCGATGAAACTCATATCCCAGAACATGCCCCGCAACGACCGTCGCGTGGCATGTGAGGGAACATCCCCAACCCTGATTCACTCCCCGAAAACTTCGAGGAGTGAATCACTAATCACGTACCGTCCGATGACCCGCTCCGTGAGCCATCGCACGGTACACGACGAAATAACCCCACCCTGATTCACTCCCCGAAAACTTCGAGGAGTGAATCACTAATCACGTACCGTCCGATGACCCGCTCCGTGAGCCATCGCACGGTACACGACGAAATAACCCCACCCTGATTCACTCCCCGAGATCCTCGAGGAGTGAATCGCGAATCACACATCGTCCGATAGACCCGCTCCGTGGGTCATCGCACGATGTACGATCTGTCCCTTCCCATATTCACCCTCCGATGATTCGGAGCGTGAATCGCGCACTGCCCGGGACGACGGACAGGGCGCCCCTCGCAAGAGTCTGAAGCGACTCCGGCGTGTGTGTCTCTCTTAGTCTGGTCTCTCACTTGGAATGGGAAAACTCCAAGATCATTGAGACACTCAAGCCCCACCACGACGACAACGTGGAGACACCCTCGGTGGGGAACCTTTTTTTTTTTTTTTTTTTTTTTTTTTTTTTTTTTTTTTTTTTTTTTTTTTTTTTTTTTGCGCTGAGAAATGCTTTATGCATGCCCGTTCGTCGGGGGACGAGACGGGGTATGTGGGACTCCTGTCGGTGTATGACAGTATACCCACTAAAACTCAGCGGTGTTCCCTCGTCGCCGTGGTGGGAGGGTCATGGGAAACCGGCTCAGCCTTTACGTCCACAACCCTCCCGGCGCATGCCCGCCTAGCTGGCGGGCCCCGCTAGCCCCCCAGGTTGGTGGGCAACGGGAATAGCCGGGAACACCTGGCCATTCCCGTCCGGCATTGGTGGAGGCCTGTGCAATACAGGCAAGGGTGCCCCCGCACCCGTTGCCTGCTGGCCTCCACCTGGCAGGAGTCGGAGATGACTGTCATACTGACGTCTTCTCCGACCCCTCCTCTGCCTTCGGAGCGGCGCCGCGTGAGGGTCGACCTCCCGCGCGCGCTCCGCCGCCTCCTTCTGGGACATGACGTGTTCACAGAAGGAGGCGACTGCCGCCCAGGACCCCTCGTCCCTCAGCATGGCGTTAACCACACCGGGGAGTGAGAGGTCCCGTCCGATCGCCGCAGTGAGACTGCGACGCGGCTCCGTCCACGACGGGCACACCTCGAGGGTGTGCTGCGCCGTGTCCTCCGCCGCGCCACAGTCGTGGCACGACGGCGTCTCCTCCCGTCCGATCCGGCGCAGGTACGATCCGAAACACCCGTGCCCGGACAGCACCTGCACCAGACGGAACGAGAGGAACCCGTGCGACCGCTCGAGCCAGTCTCGCAGGACCGGCCCGATCGCGTCGACGGTTCGGCGGCCGAAGACTGCGGTGGCGAGGTCCCGCGTCCAGTGGACGATGATGGCGTCCCTCGCCTCCCGCCGGACGGCCTCCCGCTCTTCCGGGGCGGGGCGTTCCCCTCTCGCCCTCCGCCCCGCCGTCCACTCGTATACTCTGGCGAGCACCCACGCCTCGAGTTCCCAAGGCGGGGTGCCGGCCAGAGCACACGCTGCCGCGGAGCCCACCGTGCGGTAGGCCCGCGCCGCCCGCTGAGCTATGGCCCTCTGGGGCGCCCGTAAGGCGGCGGCGTTCTCCCTCCTCTGGAGGGAGTCCTCCCAGATAGGGGCCCCGTAGAGGGCCATACTCTTCAAGATGCCGGCGTACAATTGCCGGCATCGTGCGCTGGGCCCCCCCAGGTTGGGAAGCAGCCATGAGAGGGCGCCCGCGGTTTTCAGCAGGCGCGACGACAGCCCGCTAAAATGCGGGCCGAAGCGCCACCTGCTGTCGAGTACGAGGCCCAGATATTTCATCTGGGCCTTGACCTCGATTCTGACGCCCTCCACGAAGATGTGGGCGTCAGGTGGGGGGCGCTGCCGAGGTCCGTGGAAAAACACGGCCTCGGTTTTGTGCAGCGCCACCGTAAGTCCTAGGCGGCGGATCCTCCCCGCGACCAAGGATCCACCCGCCGAGGCCAAGTTGGCCGCCTCCCTGAAGCTCCCCCCCCGGGCGGTGAGGAGAGTGTCGTCCGCGTAGCAGACGACACTCGTGCCTCGGAGGAGAGCTCCCCGCAGGAGCCAATCGTAGCCGACGTTCCAGAGGAGAGGTCCCACGACCGACCCCTGCGGAACGCCGGCCTCGACGGCGTATCGCCGGACTTGTCCTGACCTATTTACCAGGAGGACCGCCCGGTCCTCCAGGTAGCTGGCCAGCAGACGGCGCAGGTATCGAGGCACTCCGTGGAATCGGAGCGCCTCTAGGATGGTGGAGTGGGGAACGGAGTTGAAGGCATTGGCTATGTCGAACGACACGGCCAACAATCCGTCCCCCGCCTCCACCGCCTCCTTCACCTGGCCCTTGAGGCAGGCCAGCGCGTCCACGGTGGAACGCTCAGCCCGAAAACCGAACTGAGCGTCCGACAAGTCCGGCCCGATGTCCCGTAAGTGGCCCTTTAGGCGGGCAACCTAACCCAACCTAACCTAACCTAACCCAACCTAACCTAACCGTCTGGCTCCAACCACCGCCGCGAACGCCACGTTTTTTGTACGTCTCCAGCTTAAAAAATTCAAAAAATTGGTAAAAAGTCGTCCGATTTTCACCAGTTTGGTATCAAAGTGTGAGGAAAAGTGGAAGCTATACTCCCATGTGAAAGTTACTATCCGCAGTGCAGTGCATTTTCAACAAAACCTGAAAAACTTCAATATTTTGAGGTTAAACATAGAAGCAAAATCTTCAAACGCAAACGCTGCCGGAACAAGATCGACAACCCTATCTTTTTATTGAAGAAAGGGGAGGGTATCAACTTTGCACATCATATTGACTACCAAGAAGCGTCAAAAATCCAGAGCCCTGGGAAATATCCCGAAAAATAAGAAACCACGTGGCGCTGAAAATACCGAAAACGTGGAGCCAGACGCCTGAAATTTTGCAGCCGACATCTCTCTAATGAACATAGACGGTAACCGCTTGAAAAATTTTTCTACCTGCTGTACCCGATTTTTAAGAGGGTATAGAACTTTCAAAATTTAGACTACTATATCTCCGGATACAATCAACTTTTTCAAGATCTTCAACTGCAGTCCTTGGCGCGCTTATTAAATTAATATAGATTTTAATTCTTAGATTTTTAGATTTAGTATTTTTAAAATTATATCGAAATTCATCAAATAACCACATTTTTTAAATTTTTTCAACCTTAATGTAAGTTTTTTGTATTGCTGTTTTTTATACTGTGTAGCGCTATATTTTCTTTATTTTTAGACGTTTTTTCCGGAATTTTTCGTTCGGTGGTTCCTGAGATATCGAATTTTTACTCTTTTTTGGCTTTAATTCAATAATTAATGTTAAATTCTAAATTTTGACACTGGGACTGGGTCCAATACGTCCATTGCGACTCATATAAGCCCAAACACGGTCTGTATATCGTTCAAATTGAGTATTTTGATAAAATCTCGCCATTTTGGTTTTTAGGTTTAAAATTTTAAATTACGATATCTCGGAGACCGCTGGGCCGAAAATCCTCGGATTTTCAGTTTTACTTGGGGCTTGCCGTTGTCTTTGGAGAGAGTGGGGTTTCAGCACGTTTCGGGTTACCGAAATTTTTGTCGCTGAAACCGCTTTCAGGAGAAACCTGAAGTGACGCCGAACTGTTCACCCAAAACCCTGACGTTCTCGGACGTCGGGTTCCAAAGTTACGGGTCATTAAACTTAACATTTGACAGTTCAGCGGCCATTTTGTTTATATTTGAACCGCAATAACTCTCGAACCGTAGGTCATGGGAAGTTGCGGTTTTTGACTTAGTACTAGAGGGACCTTTATCCTTCATATTCTGTATTTTCAGGCGAATTGGAGCCAAAAATTTTCAGGCTCCTGAAAGCGATTTCAGCGGACAGCTGAGTTCAGGCCAAGTTAGGAGAGCCCAAACTCGAGAGACCTGCGACTTTCCCAAAGGGAGTTATCCTTGGTCAAAGTTCTACTTTGACAGTTCCGCGGCCATTTTGTGCAAACTTCCAAGATCCATAACTCCCGAACGGAGAGTCGTAGAGGGCCGGGATTTCCGTTGTATGTTAGAGCTGACTATACTCCCTAGATTAGGACACCTTTCAGCCGTTTTTCAGGTGTGAAAGTTTTTCAGCCTGAAAACCACTTCAGTGTGTGGGTCTCGTCGGGCCAAGCGCGAAAAGTCCAAACACGAGGGTTTTTGGGCCAGTGGTTCCGGAGATATCCACTTGTAACCACTTTTTGGCTGCCATCTTGGCAAAAACCAAGAACTTTAAGTTTGGATATCTCCGTCACCCTTTGAAGGAATTACGCCGAGTTTGGGGTCGTTAAAAAGGGCTCGGCGAGAGCTATCCATTGAACATAGAAAAACGACTCTACATAGAGCCCAGGCTGAAAAGTCTCTATATCGACGGTTTTCGACCCTGTAAACTATTTTTTATTGTGTGCTCTCTGCTGGACCAGTTCTATTGAACTAGACAAACACTCACCCCCCCTATACAGGGACAGATCACTGACAAACTGACTTGGTTATAGATTATATATTATATTTTACACAGACAACTTTCCCCGTTCTATTTGCTGTGCCCTATACACACAAGTCACACAACACTACACAACACATTATTTTAAAATGGTTCTCGGAATTCGCACCCCAATAATAAAAGGAGGAGGGCTGGGGGCTGGCGCAAGCAGACCACAAGAGTCGACGTCACCTACCCACCCGGGAAATGAGGGACCCTCTGGAGCGCGCGAAGCGCCGAAAGAGATATCCCTGACGTTTGGCAAAAAAGACGCTGCTCGAGGAACCCTAGCGGAAGCAGCCGAAACACCACTGTCATCGTCGGTGGGGACCTCTGGTACTGTCGCTCCCAGCATCACTCCCAGCCCCGTACGCCCGTCTGGACAGGCATTGGACGCCGCCAGGACATTTATCCGGAGACCGGAACGGAAAAGAAGATCCATAGACAACATGGAGGCTTACAAAAAGCAGACTGATACCTACGCTGCACTATCGAACGACAAACTTCTCCAGGAGGTTATGAAGACATTTGAAGACATCCCAACCAGAGTCAAAGACTACCCTCAAATGAGGAAGGACATAAAAATTTTCCTGGAGACCCAGTCGGATAAAAGCCTACGGATCTTATTTGAGCTAAGTAAGCGAGTAAAGGGCCTGGAAACAACACCTAAAACAGTTCCGCCCAAAAAGACCAACACCACGACTACATCACCCGAATTATCGGAGGAAACCTTGGAAAGGCTAGAAAAGTTAGAAACTAATATACAGACGCGGCTCAACGACCTCGAAGAAAAATTTTTAAAAGGCTTCCAAGACACGACCGATTACTACAACGACTGCGGTTCAGACATCATCGACAAGGTCACCGACAAGATCGAAGTAGTGCAAGCGAGCATAGACCACGCGACGGAAGGGATCAGAGTCGTCGGTCCTGCCATGGGTATTCTGGAGGACAAAATCGTTGACGTTGCCGGTGAGGTCGCCGCCAGAACTGATAAGATAATGGAGTCCATAAGGGAAGCGGCATGCGAGCCAAAAACTGACTCCCAGTCATACGCCAACGTCACGGCAGCCAAACCCGGGCATCGGCCGGCACTTCATTCGATGGCGGTCACCATTGAGGGCAGCCTGGAGACTGCTGATGAGGTGCTTGCCAGGGTGAAAAAGGCGGTCGATGCCAGGGGAACTGGCCTAAAAATAAATAAAGTTCGGAAGGTGAAAAATCAGACAGTCATACTGGGGTGTGATTCAGAGGCAGAGCTTAAAAGGGTGAAAGACAGAATTGAGAGCCGAGGTGAAGGACTAATAGCAGCGCCCATGAAAAATAAAAACCCGCTCGTCGTCTTAAAAGACGTCTTTTTGGACAGTGATGACGACGAAATGGTAAAGGCGCTCTACTCCCAGAACGAAAATATCTTTAGGGACTTAGACCAAGAAGACAAAGAAATGGCAATAAAATATAAGAAGAGGACTAGAAACCCCAAAACAGCGCACGTTGTCGTCCAGGTCAGACCCAAGGTATGGCAGAGGATGACGGAGACCGGGGCTCTTTACCTTGACCTGCAAAGGGTCAGGGTGGAGGATCAGTCGCCGCTCATCCAATGTACGAAATGCTTAGCATTTGGACATGGCCGGAAATTTTGTACTGAGAGTGCGGACAGGTGTAGTCACTGCGGAGGACCGCATCTGCGCGAGAAATGCGTGGAATTTGTTGCGGGTAGTGAACCGCAGTGCTGCAACTGCTCGCACTCGAAACTTCAGAGGACCGATCACAACGCATTCAGCGTGGAGTGCCCGGTCCGCAAGAAATGGGACTACCTGGCTCGGACGACAACGGCATACGCCTAAACCGGTCCTTAAGGAGTACGTAACACATGCAACATACACAGGAACACACCAATGCACCAACACAAACAGGGATTACGTGACAAAAGTGGATTATAACTACGAAACAAACAGATACATGGAAACCAAAACAAACAACAACAAACACAGACATATAAAATATATAGTAAATATATACAAATATGTCAAAAACACACGCGTAACACCAAACACCTACCCCAAACAACCCCTAAAATCAATTAGAAAATTTTTAAAATACCCCAGAACAAGAAATGACAATAATTATGTATAATCTAAGTATGTATATATATATTATTGTTGCAACATAAAGGAAAATAAATAAAACCAATAATGCGAAAGAATCAACACAAACTCTCAAAACAATCTTGATCAAATGCCAATTAAGAAACCACCTTGCACTTAAATAATATAGTAAAAATACATAGAAACACAAAATACGTACCCCAAACAACCCAGAAATAGTAATTAGGAAGAATCAGCACAAGAAATATCAATAAACATATATAATATAAAGTATATATACCTTATTGTTTTAATAGACTTACTGAAATTTGTCTAATGAACAAAAGAATAGATTTCAAACTAAACAGCGCCAAGCCTCATGCCATAATACCGAAAAACAAGTACAGCAAATCAGCGTGAAAAACCAAAACATATACATTGTGCTATAAAATAAGAGGACAAGTAAAGTATTAAGATAAACCTCGTATTGTATAAAGATATAATAAGATAATAGACTTGTAAAACCAATTATGTTAAAAATATGCAAGATAATATGTAAACTAGAAAATAAGATGTAGTAAAATAAGAAAACACATGTAATACATAGAAATAAGAGACAATGTCCACAAACTAGATGTGCAAAATAATTATATATAAGTGTAGAATAAATAAAAACTTAGTATATAGTAACATAGTTAGTAAATAATATCGATGTAAGGAAACCAGCATGTAATCACCTATGAAAGAAGCAGAACAATGTAAATAAAACAAAGTTGCGTACTTTAATACCCCTAAAAATAAAGAAAACTAAAAAGTAGAAGAATAGCGGGAGTCCCACCCGGCTTAGAATGTAAACGATGAATAAAAGAAAGACACAGTATGAAGCATGAAAGTGCGAGAAGAACAAATGCGAGAACTTGAATGAATGAGTAAATTAGAATAACAAGATCCCGTTGTGCCCATGAACGGGGAAAAGCAAAAAAAAAAAAAAAAAAAAAAAAAAAAAAAAAAAAAAAAAAAAAAAAAAAACCCAAACCTACCTTTTTTTTTTTTTTTTTTTTTTTTTTTTTTTTTTTTGCGCTGAGAAATGCTTTATGCATGCCCGTTCGTCGGGGGACGAGACGGGGTATGTGGGACTCCTGTCGGTGTATGACAGTATACCCACTAAAACTCAGCGGTGTTCCCTCGTCGCCGTGGTGGGAGGGTCATGGGAAACCGGCTCAGCCTTTACGTCCACAACCCTCCCGGCGCATGCCCGCCTAGCTGGCGGGCCCCGCTAGCCCTCCAGGTTGGTGGGTAACGGGAATGGCCGGGAACACCTGGCCATTCCCGTCCGGCATTGGTGGAGGCCTGTGCAATACAGGCAAGGGTGCCCCCGCACCCGTTGCCTGCTGGCCTCCACCTGGCAGGAGTCGGAGATGACTGTCATACTGACGTCTTCTCCGACCCCTCCTCTGCCTTCGGAGCGGCGCCGCGTGAGGGTCGACCTCCCGCGCGCGCTCCGCCGCCTCCTTCTGGGACATGACGTGTTCACAGAAGGAGGCGACTGCCGCCCAGGACCCCTCGTCCCTCAGCATGGCGTTAACCACACCGGGGAGTGAGAGGTCCCGTCCGATCGCCGCAGTGAGACTGCGGCGCGGCTCCGTCCACGACGGGCACACCTCGAGGGTGTGCTGAGCCGTGTCCTCCGCCGCGCCACAGTCGTGGCACGACGGCGTCTCCTCCCGTCCGATCCGGTGCAGGTACGATCCGAAACACCCGTGCCCGGACAGCACCTGCACCAGACGGAACGAGAGGAACCCGTGCGACCGCTCGAGCCAGCCTCGCAGGACCGGCCCGATCGCGTCGACGGTTCGGCGGCCGAAGACTGCGGTGGCGAGGTCCCGCGTCCAGTGGACGACGATGGCGTCCCTCGCCTCCCGCCGGACGGCCTCCCGCTCTTCCGGGGCGGGGCGTTCCCCTCTCGCCCTCCGCCCCGCCGTCCACTCGTATACTCTGGCGAGCACCCACGCCTCGAGTTCCCAAGGCGGGGTGCCGGCCAGAGCACACGCTGCCGCGGAGCCCACCGTGCGGTAGGCCCGCGCCGCCCGCTGAGCTATGGCCCTCTGGGGCGCCCGTAAGGCGGCGGCGTTCTCCCTCCTCTGGAGGGAGTCCTCCCAGATAGGGGCCCCGTAGAGGGCCATACTCTTCAAGATGCCGGCGTACAGTTGCCGGCATCGTGCGCTGGGCCCCCCCAGGTTGGGAAGCAGCCATGAGAGGGCGCCCGCGGTTTTCAGCAGGCGCGACGACAGCCCGCTAAAATGCGGGCCGAAGCGCCACCTGCTGTCGAGTACGAGGCCCAGATATTTCATCTGGGCCTTGACCTCGATTCTGACGCCCTCCACGAAGATGTGGGCGTCAGGTGGGGGGCGCTGCCGAGGTCCGTGGAAAAACACGGCCTCGGTTTTGTGCAGCGCCACCGTAAGTCCTAGGCGGCGGATCCTCCCCGCGACCAAGGATCCACCCGCCGAGGCCAAGTTGGCCGCCTCCCTGAAGCTCCCCCCCCGGGCGGTGAGGAGAGTGTCGTCCGCGTAGCAGACGACACTCGTGCCTCGGAGGAGAGCTCCCCGCAGGAGCCAATCGTAGCCGACGTTCCAGAGGAGAGGTCCCACGACCGACCCCTGCGGAACGCCGGCCTCGACGGCGTATCGCCGGACTTGTCCAGACCTATTTACCAGGAGGACCGCCCGGTCCTCCAGGTAGCTGGCCAGCAGACGGCGCAGGTATCGAGGCACTCCGTGGAATCGGAGCGCCTCTAGGATGGTGGAGTGGGGAACGGAGTTGAAGGCATTGGCTATGTCGAACGACACGGCCAACAATCCGTCCCCCGCCTCCACCGCCTCCTTCACCTGGCCCTTGAGGCAGGCCAGCGCGTCCACGGTGGAACGCTCAGCCCGAAAACCGAACTGAGCGTCCGACAAGTCCGGCCCGATGTCCCGCAAGTGGCCCTTTAGGCGGGCAGCTATTATCCCCTCGAACATTTTACCGACCTCATCGAGCAGGACGATGGGCCGGTATGCCGAGGGGGAGTCTGCCGGGCGGCCCTCCTTGCGGAGGAGGCACAGCTGCCCGTCCTTCCACGGCTTCGGGAACCTCCCCGACGCAAAGCATGCGCTGAAGAGGTCCCGAAACCGCTCCTGCATTTGAGCGGCGGCGATTGCCACCACTCTTGCAGGCACGCCGTCGGGGCCCGGAGCCGTTTTCTTGGCGCGGATGCGGAGAATCGCCGCGCCAAGTTCCGACTCCGTGACAGGCGGGGCTCAATACTCGGGACTCCGCTTCCTCGTCCGGTGGCGGCGGAGCCTCCTCCAGCGCTGGGCCCATCACTGGCGGGGCGAAGTTGCCCCTGCGCGGGAACAGGGACTGGACCACCCCGTCCAGAAACGAGGGCTCCAGGGTCTCGGCAACCGGGGGACCAAAGGGGCGCAACTTGTTGCGCGCTGCCTTATATGGTCTCCCGTAGGGGTCGTTGTCGAGACCCTCCAGCAGCTCGGCTCTCGACGAGTCCCTGGCGGTGACGATGGCCCGCTCGAGGACCATTTTAGCCCCCACGTACACCTCGTAGAGATGGTCCTCGTCGGCCGGGTCCCGTCGACGCCGCCGCCGGCTCCGCGTGTAGGCCCTCCTCGCCTCCACGCACGCGGCTCGAAGCCCCGCCAGCTCCGTCGACCACCAGTACACGGCGCGTCTGGGCGGCGGTCGGCTAGACCGAGGCATGCTATGGTTGCATACCTCGGTCAGAGACTCTCTGAGTCGCCCCGCCGCTTCGTCCACGTCCATGCCGGTGGTAGGCGGCGACAGCCAGTCCCGCAGGAACGCCGCTTCCCCCGCTGCCTCCCTGTCCAGGCGGGCTACAGCCCACCGCGGGAACGATGATCGCCCCGAGACGGGCTGCATCCCCCCGGAGACGCTGTCGGAGATGTCGAACCGCACGTATCGGTGGTCCGACATGGTCTCCACCAGGTCCACCCGCCAGTTCAGCACGCGCGCGGCCAACGCCTGGGTGGCGAAAGTGACGTCCACTATTGAGCCACCCCGACGCCGCACGCATGTCTGGACGCTCCCTCTGTTCAAGAGGGAGAGTCCAGAGGAGGCTGCCCACAGCTCCACCGCCCTCCCGCGAGCGTCGGTGGCCGGGTTGCCCCAGGTCACCGACTTGGCATTCAGGTCTCCCAAGAGGCAGACCTGACGCGGCACCGCCCTGCCGACCACGGCGGCCAGGACTCCGAGATAAATCTCAAAGTCCCGGAGTGGGCGGTTTGGGGAGAAATAGACCCCCACAAGGGCCAAGTCTCCCCATGCGGCGGCCACGTATCCCGGTCCCCTCTCTAATAGCGAGAGGGGAGGGGAGTCTGTGGAAGGCCGCGCCGCTAATGCCACCGAGCCGTCCTCGTCACCCAGCCAGCTGCCGGGGATCGAGTAGGGCTCGGCGACCGCCGCTACGTTCACCAACCACTCGGCCATGGCCTGCACTAACAGGTCCTGGGCCGCTCTGCAGTGGTTGGTGTTCGCCTGGAGGATGCGATAGTCGGAACCCATTATTCCGACATCGATCCTCCCTCCTCCGCTACCGCCGCCGGAGCTGCAGCTGCAGCGGCGACGACGACGGCGGTGGCAGCGGCGGTGGCAACAGGGCGAACCTGCGCCGGCACTATGCCCTTCCTCACGGGAGGCCTGCACTTGCTGCCCGTCATTTTGTGGTCCGCGGGGCGGCCACTAGCGGCGCACGCCGCGCAGTGCTGCGCGGTGGCGCGGCAGGTGACACTTTTGTGTCCCTGCTGCCCGCAACGGTAGCACGTGTCCCCCCAGTCGAACTTGGAGGGACACGTGGGTCGGGTGTGGCCGAACGCGAAGCACTTGAAGCAGCGCGTTGGCTGGTCCTCAAGTGCCCGCACCACGGCCGAGCTGAACCCGACGAGCAGCCGCCCCTTGGTCGCAGCAAGGACGGCACCAGCCGCGGCGACCGGGCACTCCACGCGGATGATGCCCATGCCGCGGCGGCCGGGCCTGACGGCTCCACCCTTCACCGCGCCAGCGTCGCAGCCTCCAGCCGCTGCGACGGCCGCCACCACATCCTCTTTGGTGACCGAATCATCGAGATCGGCCACCTCCAAGGCTGCGGTCTTGACGGGCCTGCCGACCGTCGCCGCATCCGCGATGACCTCTTGCAACTTTGTTGCAAAGAGGTCTGCGTTCGTGTGCCGCCGCTCCCCCGAGAACTCGAAGATTCGAGCTCCGGTTAGGGTTCGGCGGCACGTAATGTTGCTGATCCCCAGCTGGGAGGGATCAGCATTGGTACGAGCCCGCCTTAGGACGGACTCGTACGTCTCGCCCCGCTCCACGGCTGCCGGGGTGATGGTCACGACGACGGCCGCGGTTTTGGGAGGAACCAACTTCCTCCCGCCGGCTGGAGCCTTTTTGGCTGCGGGAGTAGCCGCAGCAGGCTTAGCAGCTGCAGCGGGCCTAGCAGCCGCAGCGGGCCCAGCAGCCGCAGCGGGCTTCTTCCCCTTTCCCCTCCTGACCACTTCCGTCCACGACTTGTTGGCCGGGGTGGTGGAGGGAAGAAGGGCGTCTGCCCCCTGCGATGTCTGGGGGGCCGCCGCCGGAGTGGCAGCCGACCCAGACGCGCCTTCCGTGCCCGCTGCAGGGCTCGGGGTTTGAGGAGCCGCCTTGCTCCTCTTGCCCTTACCCTTGCCCTTGGAGGGCTTCGGGGCCTGGGGCTGCGCACCCGACGCCGTGCCCGCCACAGGCGCAGGTTCCGACTCCGTCGGTGGGCGACTCTTGTCCGCCGCAAGCGGCGGGCGGAGCCGCCTTTCCGGCAAGAGCCGGTCCTCGATGCCTGCGAAGCAGGCTCTGGTGAAGGCCCTCTCCTCCATGACAACCCTGCGGATAATATCCTCAAGGTTGGCAGGGGAGAACGAGGAGCCTCCTACCACCGGGGCTGGGGCGGATTGGGCAGGCCGGGCCGTGGCGTCAGCCAGCTTCTGATGAAGCTGGCTGACCTCCGCCTGCAGGCGATCCACCTTCGCCTGCAGCTGCCGCGTCTCGTCCGTGGCCGTCCGCCCGACCAGCTCCAGGACGATGCCGTGTAGGCTGGCGGCACGGCATTTGAGGGCCTTCTGGAAGGTCCCCTTCAAATTGGAGGACTTTGAGGCGACCTCCAGAACCTCCTCTTTGTCCTCGAGCGCCATGCGCTCCAGCTCCGCCAGGGAGTGGTCGGCGTACAGCACACTTGATGCGCCATAGCCAGCCCTCGACCTGGCGATTTGCGCCTGGCGCTCTCTGGCCGCGACCCTCTCCTCCAGGTCCTGCTGGACCTGCGCCCTTTTGGCCAGGTTGAGCTGGCGCTCGGCGTCCGCCAACCCCACATCGTGGGTGCCAGTCGTAGAAGAAGTCGAAGCCTTTTTAGACTTCGACTTCTTCTTCGCCCTCCCCATCGACTCCGAGGAGCCCTCGGACCCGGGCTTCAGGAAGGCCCTCTTCCGCCCAGGGCGGTCGCTGTCGGCCGCCGACGTATCCATGTTGGATTCGTCGGAGTCCGACAGCTCGCCTGGTCCGCTAAAAAAGCTGACCGCAGATGGTGCGCGGTCAGCATCCGACGCTTGAGCGTCGCCGGTGTGGCCCTGAGAAGGGCCTTTTGGTTGGCCCTGAGAAGGGCCGTTTAAATCGCCCAGGGACGAGCGATTCGACACGAAACGCCCGGAGGCGTCCCGCAGGTTTTTGGTTTTAAAATTTGACATCGATATCTTCGTAAACGACCGCTTGATGCTTACGAAGCACAGCGCACTTTAGCCACCGGTCTGCCACTCCGTTACGGTGGTCAGACACGGCGTTGCCCAGGGGATACTGCGAGGAAGTATGCGCTGTGGGGGATCCCCCAACCTAACCTAACCTTTTTTTTTTTTTTTTTTTTTTTTTTTTTTTTTTTTTTTTTTTTTTTTTTTTTTTTTTTGCGCTGAGAAATGCTTTATGCATGCCCGTTCGTCGGGGGACGAGACGGGGTATGTGGGACTCCTGTCGGTGTATGACAGTATACCCACTAAAACTCAGCGGTGTTCCCTCGTCGCCGTGGTGGGAGGGTCATGGGAAACCGGCTCAGCCTTTACGTCCACAACCCTCCCGGCGCATGCCCGCCTAGCTGGCGGGCCCCGCTAGCCCTCCAGGTTGGTGGGTAACGGGAATGGCCGGGAACACCTGGCCATTCCCGTCCGGCATTGGTGGAGGCCTGTGCAATACAGGCAAGGGTGCCCCCGCACCCGTTGCCTGCTGGCCTCCACCTGGCAGGAGTCGGAGATGACTGTCATACTGACGTCTTCTCCGACCCCTCCTCTGCCTTCGGAGCGGCGCCGCGTGAGGGTCGACCTCCCGCGCGCGCTCCGCCGCCTCCTTCTGGGACATGACGTGTTCACAGAAGGAGGCGACTGCCGCCCAGGACCCCTCGTCCCTCAGCATGGCGTTAACCACACCGGGGAGTGAGAGGTCCCGTCCGATCGCCGCAGTGAGACTGCGGCGCGGCTCCGTCCACGACGGGCACACCTCGAGGGTGTGCTGAGCCGTGTCCTCCGCCGCGCCACAGTCGTGGCACGACGGCGTCTCCTCCCGTCCGATCCGGTGCAGGTACGATCCGAAACACCCGTGCCCGGACAGCACCTGCACCAGACGGAACGAGAGGAACCCGTGCGACCGCTCGAGCCAGCCTCGCAGGACCGGCCCGATCGCGTCGACGGTTCGGCGGCCGAAGACTGCGGTGGCGAGGTCCCGCGTCCAGTGGACGACGATGGCGTCCCTCGCCTCCCGCCAGACGGCCTCCCGCTCTTCCGGGGCGGGGCGTTCCCCTCTCGCCCTCCGCCCCGCCGTCCACTCGTATACTCTGGCGAGCACCCACGCCTCGAGTTCCCAAGGCGGGGTGCCGGCCAGAGCACACGCTGCCGCGGAGCCCACCGTGCGGTAGGCCCGCGCCGCCCGCTGAGCTATGGCCCTCTGGGGCGCCCGTAAGGCGGCGGCGTTCTCCCTCCTCTGGAGGGAGTCCTCCCAGATAGGGGCCCCGTAGAGGGCCATACTCTTCAAGATGCCGGCGTACAGTTGCCGGCATCGTGCGCTGGGCCCCCCCAGGTTGGGAAGCAGCCATGAGAGGGCGCCCGCGGTTTTCAGCAGGCGCGACGACAGCCCGCTAAAATGCGGGCCGAAGCGCCACCTGCTGTCGAGTACGAGGCCCAGATATTTCATCTGGGCCTTGACCTCGATTCTGACGCCCTCCACGAAGATGTGGGCGTCAGGTGGGGGGCGCTGCCGAGGTCCGTGGAAAAACACGGCCTCGGTTTTGTGCAGCGCCACCGTAAGTCCTAGGCGGCGGATCCTCCCCGCGACCAAGGATCCACCCGCCGAGGCCAAGTTGGCCGCCTCCCTGAAGCTCCCCCCCCGGGCGGTGAGGAGAGTGTCGTCCGCGTAGCAGACGACACTCGTGCCTCGGAGGAGAGCTCCCCGCAGGAGCCAATCGTAGCCGACGTTCCAGAGGAGAGGTCCCACGACCGACCCCTGCGGAACGCCGGCCTCGACGGCGTATCGCCGGACTTGTCCAGACCTATTTACCAGGAGGACCGCCCGGTCCTCCAGGTAGCTGGCCAGCAGACGGCGCAGGTATCGAGGCACTCCGTGGAATCGGAGCGCCTCTAGGATGGTGGAGTGGGGAACGGAGTTGAAGGCATTGGCTATGTCGAACGACACGGCCAACAATCCGTCCCCCGCTTCCACCGCCTCCTTCACCTGGCCCTTGAGGCAGGCCAGCGCGTCCACGGTGGAACGCTCAGCCCGAAAACCGAACTGAGCGTCCGACAAGTCCGGCCCGATGTCCCGCAAGTGGCCCTTTAGGCGGGCAGCTATTATCCCCTCGAACATTTTACCGACCTCATCGAGCAGGACGATGGGCCGGTATGCCGAGGGGGAGTCTGCCGGGCGGCCCTCCTTGCGGAGGAGGCACAGCTGCCCCTCCTTCCACGGCTTCGGGAACCTCCCCGACGCAAAGCATGCGCTGAAGAGGTCCCGAAACCGCTCCTGCATTTGAGCGGCGGCGATTGCCACCACTCTTGCAGGCACGCCGTCGGGGCCCGGAGCCGTTTTCTTGGCGCGGATGCGGAGAATCGCCGCGCCAAGTTCCGACTCCGTGACAGGCGGGGCCTCCTCCGCTTCCTCGTCCGGCGGCGGCGGAGCCTCCTCCAGCGCTGGGCCCATCACTGGCGGGGCGAAGTTGCCCCTGCGCGGGAACAGGGACTGGACCACCCCGTCCAGAAATGAGGGCTCCAGGGTCTCGGCAACCGGGGGACCAAAGGGGCGCAACTTGTTGCGCGCTGCCTTGTATGGTCTCCCGTAGGGGTCGTTGTCGAGACCCTCCAGCAGCTCGGCTCTCGACGAGTCCCTGGCGGTGGCGATGGCCCGCTCGAGGACCATTTTCGCCTCCACGTACACCTCGTAGAGGTGGTCCTCGTCGGCCGGGTCCCGTCGACGCCGCCGCCGGCTCCGCGTGTAGGCCCTCCTCGCCTCCACGCACGCGGCTCGAAGCCCCGCCAGCTCCGTCGACCACCAGTACACGGCGCGTCTGGGCGGCGGTCGGCTAGACCGAGGCATGCTATGGTTGCATACCTCGGTCAGAGACTCTCTGAGTCGCCCCGCCGCTTCGTCCACGTCCATGCCGGTGGTAGGCGGCGACAGCCAGTCCCGCAGGAACGCCGTTTCCCCCGCTGCCTCCCTGTCCAGGCGGGCTACAGCCCACCGCGGGAACGATGATCGCCCCGAGACGGGCTGCATCCCTCCGGAGACGCTGGCGGAGATGTCGAACCGCACGTAGCGGTGGTCCGACATGGTCTCCACCAGGTCCACCCGCCAGTTCAGCACGCGCGCGGCCAACGCCTGGGCGGCGAAAGTGACGTCCACTATTGAGCCACCCCGACGCCGCACGCATGTCTGGACGCTCCCTCTGTTCAAGAGGGAGAGTCCAGAGGAGGCTGCCCACAGCTCCACCGCCCTCCCGCGAGCGTCGGTGGCCGGGTTGCCCCAGGTCACCGACTTGGCATTCAGGTCTCCCAAGAGGCAGACCTGACGCGGCACCGCCCTGCCGACCACGGCGGCCAGGACTCCGAGATAAATCTCAAAGTCCCGGAGTGGGCGGTTTGGGGAGAAATAGACCCCCACAAGGGCCAAGTCTCCCCATGCGGCGGCCACGTATCCCGGTCCCCTCTCTAATAGCGAGAGGGGAGGGGAGTCTGTGGAAGGCCGCGCCGCTAATGCCACCGAGCCGTCCTCGTCACCCAGCCAGCTGCCGGGGATCGAGTAGGGCTCGGCGACCGCCGCTACGTTCACCAACCACTCGGCCATGGCCTGCACTAACAGGTCCTGGGCCGCTCTGCAGTGGTTGGTGTTCGCCTGGAGGATGCGATAGTCGGAACCCATTATTCCGACATCGATCCTCCCTCCTCCGCTACCGCCGCCGGAGCTGCAGCTGCAGCGGCGACGACGACGGCGGTGGCAGCGGCGGTGGCAACAGGGCGAACCTGCGCCGGCACTATGCCCTTCCTCACGGGAGGCCTGCATCTGCTGCCCGTCATTTTGTGGTCCGCGGGGCGGCCACTAGCGGCGCACGCCGCGCAGTGTTGCGCGGTGGCGTGGCAGGTGACACTTTTGTGTCCCTGCTGCCCGCAACGGTAGCACGTGTCCCCCCAGTCGAACTTGGAGGGACACGTGGGTCGGGTGTGGCCGAACGCGAAGCACTTGAAGCAGCGCGTTGGCTGGTCCTCAAGTGCCCGCACCACGGCCGAGCCGAACCCGACGAGCAGCCGCCCCTTGGTCGCAGCAAGGACGGCACCAGCCGCGGCGACCGGGCACTCCACGCGGATGATGCCCATGCCGCGGCGGCCGGGCCTGACGGCTCCACCCTTCACCGCGCCAGCGTCGCAGCCTCCAGCCGCCGCGACGGCCGCCACCACATCCTCTTTGGTGACCGAATCATCGAGATCGGCCACCTCCAAGGCTGCGGTCTTGACGGGCCTGCCGACCGTCGCCGCATCCGCGATGACCTCTTGCAACTTTGTTGCAAAGAGGTCTGCGTTCGTGTGCCGCCGCTCCCCCGAGAACTCGAAGATTCGAGCTCCGGTTAGGGTTCGGCGGCACGTAATGTTGCTGATCCCCAGCTGGGAGGGATCAGCATTGGTACGAGCCCGCCTTAGGACGGACTCGTACGTCTCGCCCCGCTCCACGGCCGCCGGGGTGATGGTCACGACGACGGCCGCGGTTTTGGGAGGAACCAACTTCCTCCCGCCGGCTGGAGCCTTTTTGGCTGCGGGAGTAGCCGCAGCAGGCTTAGCAGCTGCAGCGGGCCTAGCAGCCGCAGCGGGCCCAGCAGCCGCAGCGGGCTTCTTCCCCTTTCCCCTCCTGACCACTTCCGTCCACGACTTGTTGGCCGGGGTGGTGGAGGGAAGAAGGGCGTCTACCCCCTGCGATGTCTGGGGGGCCGCCGCCGGAGTGGCAGCCGACCCAGACGCGCCTTCCGTGCCCGTTGCAGGGCTCGGGGTTTGAGGAGCCGCCTTGCTCCTCTTGCCCTTACCCTTGCCCTTGGAGGGCTTCGGGGCCTGGGGCTGCGCACCCGACGCCGAGCCCGCCACAGGCGCAGGTTCCGACTCCGTCGGTGGGCGACTCTTGTCCGCCGCAAGCGGCGGGCGGAGCCGCCTTTCCGGCAAGAGCCGGTCCTCGATGCCTGCGAAGCAGGCTCTGGTGAAGGCCCTCTCCTCCATGACAACCCTGCGGATGATGTCCTCAAGGTTGGCAGGGGAGAAGGAGGAGCCTCCTACCACCGGGGCTGGGGCGGATTGGGCAGGCCGGGCCGTGGCGTCAGCCAGCTTCTGATGAAGCTGGCTGACCTCCGCCTGCAGGCGATCCACCTTCGCCTGCAGCTGCCGCGTCTCGTCCGTGGCCGTCCGCCCGACCAGCTCCAGGACGATGCCGTGTAGGCTGGCGGCACGGCATTTGAGGGCCTTCTGGAAGGTCCCCTTCAAATTGGAGGACTTTGAGGCGACCTCCAGAACCTCCTCTTTGTCCTCGAGCGCCATGCGCTCCAGCTCCGCCAGGGAGTGGTCGGCGTACAGCACACTTGACGCGCCATAGCCAGCCCTCGACCTGGCGATTTGCGCCTGGCGCTCTCTGGCCGCGACCCTCTCCTCCAGGTCCTGCTGGACCTGCGCCCTTTTGGCCAGGTTGAGCTGGCGCTCGGCGTCCGCCAACCCCACATCGTGGGTGCCAGTCGTAGAAGAAGTCGAAGCCTTTTTAGACTTCGACTTCTTCTTCGCCCTCCCCATCGACTCCGAGGAGCCCTCGGACCCGGGCCTCAGGAAGGCCCTCTTCCGCCCAGGGCGGTCGCTGTCGGCCGCCGACGTATCCATGTTAGATTCGTCGGAGTCCGACAGCTCGCCTGGCCCGCTAAAAAAGCTGACCGCGGATGGTGCGCGGTCAGCATCCGACGCTTGAGCGTCGCCGGTGTGGCCCTGAGAAGGGCCTTTTGGTAGGCCCTGAGAAGGGCCGTTTAAATCGGCCAGGGACGAGCGACTCGAGACGAAACGCCCGGAGGCGTCCCGCAGGTTTTTGTTTTTAAAATTTGACATCGTATCTTCGTAAACGACCGCTTGATGCTTACGAAGCACAGCGCACTTTAGCCACCGGTCTGCCACTCCGTTACGGTGGTCAGACACGGCGTTGCCCAGGGGATACTGCGAGGAAGTATGCGCTGTGGGGGATCCCCCAACCTAACCTAACCTAACCTAACCTTTTTTTTTTTTTTTTTTTTTTTTTTTTTTTTTTTTTTTTTTTTTTTTTTTTTTTTTTTTATTAAGCGGTGAAAAATGCCTAACGCATACCGCACCGTCCGGGGAGACGGTTTGGTTATGTGGGGCTTGCACCCACAAAAAAAACACCGCCGTGAGCCTACTTTCGCCTTGGTGGATGAGCCGCGAGGACCGCTACGCATGACGTTCGCGGCCCATCCAGCGCAACCCGCCTCCGGGTACCAAACTCCTTTGGCGATGTCCGGGCTCACCTGAGACATCGCCACCACTCGTGAGGGCCGTTCAATGCGTCGACGATAGACTCCCCGATCTATCGCCCGCTGGCACCTCCTAGGGCGGCATCAGGTCGCCATGGCGCCTCCTCCGCCGCCCTGTCCTCCTGCGACGAATCGCGTCTGCGAGGGAGTCCTCCTCTCTGACGCGCTCAGCCGCCTCCTTCTGCGAGATGACGTCCTCGCAGAAGGACGCCACTGCCTCCCATGCCTCCCCGCTGTCGACCATGGCCTTGGCCACGGCCGGTAAAGAGAGGTCGGCCCCGATTGCTGCTGCGAGAGCACGGCGCTGCACCGCCCAAGCAGGACAATGCTCGAGGGTGTGAAGCGCCGTGTCCTCGCTGCAGCCGCACTGGTGACACACGGGAGTCGTCTCCCGTCTGGCCACTTTGTGCAGGTATTTGCCAAAGCAGCCGTGACCTGACAATACCTGCACCAGACGGAAGGACAACGTCCCGTGTCGCCTCCGTGTCCACTCTTCTAAGATCGGCTGGATCGCCCCCACGGTCCAGTGACCTGCACTGGGCGTCTCCAGCCTCACCCTCCAAATCCGCAGGGTTTGGGATTGGGCCTCCCTACGCCACCTCGTGACTAGCTCAGGCGGCGGGCGCGTGCCACTCTCCGCCTGCAGGTCTGCGCCACGTCGGTAAACCTCGGCGAGCACCTGCGCCTCTAGATCCCACGGGGGTGTGCCCGCGAGGGCGCACGCCGCTTCCACTGATATGGTGCGGTATCCGCGTATGACCCTGACTGCCATGACTCTCTGTGGTCTCCGCAGTAGAGCCTTGTTCTGGGCAGACAGGGACTCCGCCCACACCGGGGCCCCATAGAGTGCCATCGAGCGAACCACCCCCGTGTACAGCCGCCGGCAAACCACGTTTGGTCCGCCCAGGTTCGGCAACAGCCGGCTAAGGGCGGACGCCGTGCCGATCAGCTTCGGCGCAAGCTGAGCAAAGTGCTCGCCGAAGTTCCACCTCCGGTCCAAAACCAGGCCCAAGTATTTCATGCTTGCCCGTACCGCTATTGGTGCACCACCAATAGTGAGGTGTGCACCGGCTGGTGGCCGTCGTCGGGGCGCATGAAATACTAGGGCCTCCGTCTTTTCGAGGGCCACTTTGAGGCCCATCGCCACGATTCGCCCCACGACGAGGGACGCGCCCTCGACGGCTGAGCGTGCCGCTTCCTCGTAGCTCCCTCCCCGGGCCGTGACGAGAGTGTCGTCAGCGTAGCAAATGACGCCCTGCCCGGGGGAGAGCAAACAGCGCAAGGACCAGTCATAGCCTATGTTCCACAAGAGTGGACCCAAGACCGACCCCTGCGGAACACCGCACACGATGGCCCTGCGCACAACTTGGCCGTCGCGTCCCTCGTAGGAGACAAACCGCCCCTGCAGGTAGTCTGCTACCAGCAGCCTCAGGTAGGCGGGCACCTGATGGTAGCGGAGCGCCTCCTCGATGCAGCTGAATGGCAGAGTGTTGAACGCGTTGGCGATGTCTAAGGACACCGCCAACAACACCCCGCCCTGGGCGACTGCATCTTTCGCCTCGGCCTTGAGGCGCAGGATGGCGTCTATCGTCGAACGCCCTGCCCGGAAACCGAACTGGGCGTCCGACAAGTTCGGGCCTACTGCATCTAAGTGCCGGACGATGCGGATAGCGAGAATCTTCTCTAGCATCTTCCCCGCCTCGTCCAGCAAGACAATCGGCCTGTACGCCGATGGAGACTCCGGGGGCCGCCCTGCCTTCTGTAGCAGCACCAGTCGACCCTCCTTCCAGGCCTTAGGGAACCGTCCCGACGTTAGACAGGCGTCAAACAGCTCCCTAAGCCTATCTTCCAGGGCCGCTTCCAGAGAGAGTGCCAACACCCTTGCAGGCACCCCATCCGGTCCGGGGGCAGTCCTCTTGGACCGCGCCCTCAGAATTGCTGCCCCCATCTCCGCGTCAGATATTGGGGGAGTCTCCACCTCCACATCTTGGTCGGCCTCCGCTTCGGCCATTGGCGGGGAAGGGTGATCCGCTCGATCCGGGAAGAGTGTCTCCACGACCCTGACGAGGAACTGAGGCTGGAGGGTTTCCGTCAGTGGGGGGCCTTGGGCACGGAGTTTTTTCCGCGCCGCACGGTACGGACGCCCCCAGGGATCACGGTTTAGATCCTCCAGTGCCTCAGCTCTCGATTGCTCCTTCGATCGACAGATCGCCAACTGCAGAGCCCCCCGAGCGTTGCGGTATGACTCATGCAATTGGGTCTGTATGATCTCCAGCTCTTCATCACGGCGGCGTAACCTGCGAACCTGTGAGTAGATCCTCCGGGCAATTATACAGGCCGCGCGGAGGTCTGCTATCTCCTGGGACCACCAGTAGACCGCCCGCTTTGGAGGATGTTTTCGGAAGCGAGGCATGGCTGCATCGCACACAGCCGTCATGGCTTCGCGAAAGCGGTCAGCCTCGACGTCGACACCCTCTGCTGCAGGCGGCGAGGACAGCCAAGCCTGGACAATGGCTGCTTCCTCTAGGAGGTCCCCGTCAAGCCGCCTCGACGCCCACCGTGGGAACTGCCGAGCGTTAGATCCTGGATTCACTGTTGGGCCCGAAGAGGCGGAGACATCCATACAGATGTACAGGTGATCCGATAGTGTCTCCACACTCTCTAGGACCCGCCAACCCTGAACCCGTGCGGCGACAGCAGGGGTTGCGAACGAGAGGTCCACTATTGACCCCCCGTGGTGCCGGACGCACGTGTTAACGGAGCCCCTGTTTAAAAGACAGAGGCCCGCAGCCGCTGCCCATTCCTCGACCGCCTCCCCCCTGACGTCCGTCCCGGGGGACCCCCACGCGGTGGACTTCGCGTTGAAGTCCCCCACGACGATGGCGTGGGACGGCATCATTCGTCGAACCGAGGTCCCCAGGCGGTCCAGGAAGTCCTCGAACTCCGCTAGGCTCCTGTTTGGGGAGAAATAAACTCCGAAGAGAATTATGTCCCCCCAGGTGGCCGCAACAAATCCTCGACTCCTCTCTCTGATGGAAAGTGGCGCCGAGGAGCTGATAATAGCGACGGAGCCGTCAATGTCCCCTACCCAGTCAGGACGATCCGGGACGAAGTACGGCTCCGCCACTATGGCCACACCTATCGTCCGCTCCGCCATGGTTTGGAGAACCAAATCCTGCGCACTAGCGCAGTGGTTCAAGTTCGCCTGGAGGAGAGAATGAAAACGGACCGGGTCCATAATTAGTCCGTAATCATTATCGCCTCCTGCGATGGCTCCTCCAATCGCACTGCGCCGGAAGCAGTCTGGAGCAGAGATGCCAGACCGTCCCTGCTAAAACGGACCGGCGGCCTGCAGTCCTTTCTGCCAGCGACGTGGCCGGTCGGTCTTCCTGCCGCCGCGCACAGTAAGCAGTGCGGGTCGGCAGCGCACGCGGACGCCGGATGACCCGGCTCACCGCAGCGGAAACAGTGTCCACTGAGGTCGACGCCAGAGTCGCACCTCCGGCCCACGTATCCCAATCCCCAGCACCTGTAGCACCTCATGGGCCGAGCGTCCAGAACCACGACTCTGGCAGAGCTCCAACCCACCAAGAGCCGGCCGGCGTCGGCCAACTGTTTTGCCACTGCAACGGGGCAACGGATCCAGATAGACCTGGCGCCTCCCGGGCCAGATCGAATTGGACCGACTCGGACCGCGTCCGACGAACAGCCAGTCTTACGCGCAATCGCGTCCTGCACGTCCTGTCCGGACACGGAGTCGTCAAGCCCTGAGATGCGCAGTTCAGCGCACTTCGTCGGCCTTGAGACCTTGACCTCCTCTGCCAATACCGCTCGCAGTTTCTCTGCAACGCGGTCTGCCCCAACAGTGCCTTCGGCCCCTGGGAACTCCAGCATGCGGGCCCCGGTTAAGGCCTGTCGGAACCTGACATCTGTAATGCCAAGCTCCTTCAGGTTTACGGCTTGTCTGGCCTTGGTGAGGACGGCCGCGTACGTGACACCCCTGTCCGCTGCTTCAGGCTGCAGGGTGAGTACTACCGCAGCAGACCTGGGCGCACGAAGCCCTCTCTTGGCGTTCTTGCCCTTCTTGGGCCCGGAAGACTTGTCTCCCTGAGCGGTGGAGGCCGCCACAGTCTTCTTCTTCTTCTTCTTCTTCCCGTTCTTCCTCCTTGCGGTCTGCCAGCCTTCACTGGCAGACGCCGATGGGTCTGCATTGGGGGCTCGTGTAGTGGCCGTTGGAACGGACCCACTCGGAAGAGCACCCCTTTGCGTCTCAGGCACCGTAGACGGCACCTGAGGAGCCACGGAAGGCTGTTTCGGCCTTTTGCCATTGCCGCTAGCGCTGTTAGCAGGAGCCGCCACACTCCTGCGGTCTGCTGCCAGAGGCGGACGAACGGTCCTCGCCGGCAAAAGGCGTTCCTCGATGCCAGCAAACCGGGCATCCATCATTTTCCCGATCTGGGAAACGATGGCATGCGCCTGCATCTCGCTCATAGATGTTACCTGCGGGAGCGACTTCTCCGGAGCAGAAGAACACCTTGGATCTACGGGCCCCGACTGCGGCGGACCTTCCGGCCGTACCCGGAGACCCACGACTTCCTCCCGCAGGGCCACCATCTCTTGACGGAGAGCTTCGACCTCCATCCGCAGTCGGTCGTTCAGCAGGTGGAGCCTTCGAGTCTCTTCACTGGAGCTCCTGCTAGCGAGCCCCTCTATAGCCAGTCTGACCCGCTCTGCTGCCTCTCTGATTGCCCGCTGACTCGTGCCCTTTAAGTTTTTGGACTTTCGAGTGGTGTCCAAAACTACCTCGATGTCCAGTAGGGCTCTTTTTTCGAGTTCCTCTGCTGTGATGGAGGAACTCTGCCCGTTTAGAGGAACCTCAGCGCTGACAGGCGCATCCACACTCTCCTCTACAGGTGCATTGACGGCCAATTGGCACGCCGGAGACACGCTCATTGCCCCGTCGGAGTCGATAACTCCGCTGGCCATCGGCGTATCAGGGCGCTTCAGGAAGCGGCCCCGAGTGTCGCGTGACGGTGCCGGAGTGTTTGCTCCGGAAGGCAACCCGCGTCCTCTGCCCCTCCTGGTTGTCGACACCTTGGGGGCCGGCAGGTTCTCCTCGCTAGAGGACAAACCCGCCGAACCCGCGTCCGACCCACAGACACGCGGCCGCTTTCCCCAAAACTTGGAGGGAGCGGCCGCAACGGCTTGCGAAAGGGCGGGTGTGTTGTCGAAGGTAGACGACATACCACCCACCCTCTCCAAAACCACGCGAGGCTCCGCTGGAGCCTCCGCTCCTGGCCTCAGTGACGCAGTGCCAGAGTCCGACACTGCGTCCGACGCGTGGCGCTCGACCCGTCCTCGATTAAAATTAAAAGAGATGAGGTCTTCAAAAGACCTCGATCTCGAGGAGCCTCCTCGGCTCTGGTTGCCATCGGCAAGCGGAAAACGTCTGTTGCCCCCCCCAGAATACGAGGGGCTTGACGATCCCGAAGGGATCGTGGCGGATTCTCCAGCTGCTGAGCAGCTGGTACCGCCCTGGGGTAAAATATTCCAGATCGTTTTTTTCATTTTTTTTTGTTTTCCTTTGAAGGGTGTGGTCCCTCTCTCCTTACTTTCCTCGTTCCCCCCCCCCCCCCCCAATGACCATTCCATCACCCTCTCAGTCACGTCTGATAGGCAGACGCGTACCAGAGCATGTGAAAACAGGATCCCAAACCCAGATTCACTCCCCGAGGACACCGAGGACCCCGAGGAGTGAATCGCCAATCACGTACCGTCCGATGAACCCGCTCCGTGAGCCATCGCACGGTACACGATGTGTCCCTCCCCATATTCACACTCCGATGACTCGGAGCGTGAATCGTGATCGCGCACTGCCCGGGACGACGGACAGGGCACCCCTCGCAAGAGTCTGAAGCGACTCCGGCGTGTGTCTCTCTTAGTTTGGTCTCTCACTTGGAATGGGAAAAACTCCAAGATCATTGAGACACTCAAGCCCCACCACGACGACAACGTGGAGACACCCTCGGTGGGGAACCTAACCTAACCTAACCTAACCTAACCTAACCTTTTTTTTTTTTTTTTTTTTTTTTTTTTTTATTTGTTCTCGGTGTGGAAATCCTCTATGGATGTCCTCCGCCCTGGGGAGAGCGGAGGGGTCTGTCAGACTCGTACTGACTAAAACCACACCGGTGTTCCCTCGCACACTTGCACCGGGGATCATGGGAACTAGTGCGCCTTCCACGATCCCCGGCTAGTGCCGGCCCGCTTCTGCGGGCCTCCTCAGTTCCGCGGGGGGAGTGAGGTGTACACCCCCCGCGACTTCCAATAGGGGCGCGCGTGGAACACTACGCGCCACCGCCTCGGGTCCAGTTATATGAAGGGACGGCGGACGTCCCCAAGTCCACCGTCCCTCTGCACCCGTTTAGGGGGGGCTGGAAGAGGGCGTTGTCCGCCCTCCGCCGACGCCCGGTACGTCTGCTGCGGGTCGGGAGAGTGGTCTCGGCCTCCCTCATCCTTTCCGCAGCCTCCTTCTGTGAGATGACGGTTTCACAGAAGGAGATCACCGCATCCCACGACTCTGCGCTCCCGACCATCGAACGAGCGACGGCCGGCAGCGACAGGTTGGTTCCGACTTCTGTTATGAGGGCACGGCGCGGCTCCTCCCATGCGGCACACTCTGCCAGCGTATGACGCGCCGTGTCCTCCAAGCAGTGGACGCAGTGATGACACCGGGCGTCCGGCTCCCTGTTTATGCGACACAGGTACTTCCCGAAGCAACCATGCCCCGAGAAAACCACGGGCCAACCTAACCTTTTTTTTTTTTTTTTTTTGCGCTGAGAAATGCTTTATGCATGCCCGTTCGTCGGGGGACGAGACGGGGTATGTGGGACTCCTGTCGGTGTATGACAGTATACCCACTAAAACTCAGCGGTGTTCCCTCGCACACTTGCGTCGGGGGGCAACGGGATCTGATGCGACTTCCGCTGCCCCGGACTAGTGCCGGCCCGCCTGACCTCAGCGGGCCTCGTCCCGGGGGGGAGTGAGGTGTAAAGCTCCCCCCGTTACGTCTGAGAGAGGCGCGCGTGGAACACTACGCGCCGCCGTTTCGGGTCCAGTGTGATCGGGGGCGACGGATGTCCCCGAATCCGTCGCCCCTGGACCTATTTAGGGGGGCCGGAAGAGGGCGTTGTCCGCCCTCTGCCGACGCCCGGTGCGTCTGCTGCGGGATGGGCGGGAGCTCGTCATCTCCCTCTCCCTTTCCGCAGCCTCCTTCTGCGACATGACGGTTTCGCAGAAGGACACCACCGCGTCCCAGGACTCTGCGCTGCCGACCATCGAGCGAACGACGGTCGGCAGCGACAGGTCTCCTCCTACCTCCGTAACGAGCGCACGGCGCGGCTCATCCCACGCGGCGCACTCTGCTAGCGTATGCCGCGCCGTGTCTTCCAGACAGTGGACGCAGTGATGGCACCGGGCGTCCGGCTCCCTGCTTATGCGACACAGGTACTTCCCGAAGCAGCCGTGCCCCGAGAGCACCTGCGCCGCCCGAAACGTCAGGGAGCCGTGCTTCCTCCCGAGCCAGTCGTCGAGTACTGGCCGGATCGCCTCAACCGTGTCGAGGCCGGCGGTAGGGAGCTCTAACCTCCCCCGCCATTCCGCCACCATGACCTGTCGGAGCTGAGACCGGTACAGCGTGATCTGTCGCTGCACCAGCCTCTCGCCCCGATCATTGGCTTCCTCGCGCCACTGGTGCAGTGTCGCGAGGGTCTTCGCCTCCAGGTCCCACGGCGGGGATCCGGCCAGTACACAAGCCGCCTCATAGGAGATCGTGCGATATCCCCGTATGACCCTGACGGCCATCGCTCTCTGCGGTCTGCGCAGGACCGCGATAGTGCGAGCCGTCAGGTCTGTCGCCCAGATCGGGGCCCCGTAAAGGGCCATCGATCGCACGATCCCCACGTATAACTGCCTACAGGCGGTGCTCGGGCCCCCCAGATTGGGAAGCAGCGTTGACAGCGCGCCCGCCGCGCCCATCAACTTGGGCACCAGCCGCTGAAAGTGGGGGCCGAAGTCCCAACGGCTGTCGAGCACCAATCCTAAGTACTTCATGGTTGACTCGACAGCGATCCGGACCCCACCGACCACAATGTGTGATCCCAGCGGCGGCGCCCGTCGGGGGCCATGAAAAGCAATGGCCTCCGACTTGTTGAGGGCCACTTCTAGCCCCAGGCGTCGTATGCGGCTCACCACCTGTGAGACCGCAGCCGTAGCCAGCAACGCTGCCTCCCTGTACGAGCTCCCCCGAGCCGTGACCAGCGTGTCGTCCGCATAACACGTCAGGTCCACTCCCGGCGGGAGCTCGCACCGCAAAACCCAGTCGTACCCGATGTTCCACAGGGGTGGGCCCAGAACCGACCCCTGCGGAACACCGCACGACATCTCGCGACGGCCCGCGCCGTCGCGTCCCATGTAGGTGACACACCTTCCCGACAGATAAGCCCCCACAATGTTGCGGAGGTAGGAAGGCACCCGATGGTATCGCAGGGCCTCCCTAATGCAACCCCAGGGCAGGGTGTTGAACGCGTTGGAGATGTCCAAGGACACCGCCAGCACCACCCCACCCTGGGACACCGCTTCCTCCGCCAGGACTCTCACTCTCATGATGGCGTCGATGGTGGAACGCCCACGCCGGAAGCCAAACTGGCTGTCGGCCAGGTTCGGCCCCTCTGTACACAAGTGGCTGACGAGGCGATCTGCGATTACACGCTCGAGCATCTTGCCCGCCTCGTCCAGCAGCACTATGGGCCGATAAGCCGACGACGAATCCGCTGGGCGCCCCGCCTTCCTGAGCAGGACCAGTCGACCAGTCTTCCACCTGCTAGGGAACTGGCCCCGCTCAAGGCACGCCGAGAAGAGTCCCCTCAGTGGGGGCTCCAGCTCCTTCAGGGCGAGGACTAGAGCGCGACCAGGCACTCCGTCGGGCCCCGGAGCAGTGTTTTTTGCCCGGAGCCGCAATATGGCCGCGCTCATCTCCGCCTGTGTCACCTCTGGGACGGTTTCGCTCTCCTCTTCTTCCGACTCTGCAGCTGTGGACAGAGCCATCGACGGTGGCTCGTACTCGGCTCTCTCAGGGAAGAGAGCCGAGACCACTTGCTCCAGGAACTGCGGCTCGAGACCTTCCGTTAGCGGGGGGGCCCACGGCCGAAGTTTCCCTCGGACCGTGCGGTAAGGGCGCCCCCACGGATCCCCGTCTAGGGTCGCCAGCAGCTCCTCTCTGGAGCGCGTCTTGGACTCGCCGATGGCCAGCCACAGAGCCTCCTTCGCCGCGCGGTACACCTCATACAGCGCGGCTTCTTCGTCGGGATCCCGCAGACGTCTCCTCCGACACCGCGTGTACGGTCGTCTGGCGTCTGCGCACTCGACGCGCAGCCGCTCTACTTCGACGCACCACCAGTACACGCGGCGCCTTGCGGACAGAGAGGAGACGCGTGGCATAGACGCGTCGCAGATTTGCGCCATCGCGTCGCTAAACCACTGCGCCTCCCGTTCGACGTCGACGAGACCGACGGTTGCCGACTCCCGGATCCAGGCTTGGACGATAGTGGCTTCCTCGAGAGCCTCCCTGTCGAGGCGTTTCAGCGCCCAACGCGGGCCGTCTCTTCGGGGGGCCGATTGGCTACGACCTTCAGCGGTCTGGGTGGAGACGTCGAAGCGTATATATCGATGATCCGATAAAATCAAAATCAAAATCAAAAATCAAAATCAAAATCATATATTTCAAATAGGCCAATTACAGGCACTTTTGAATTGTCGAAACAAAGACAACAATGAAAAATAGCTACAGTCCCAGTCACAAGGCATAAAAACTGTGAAAGTACTGTAGTTGCCCATTCCCTAACGTAGATCTCTATGGAGAAGAACGGGCAAGAAACTCCATGGACACTCTTTTAAATCAGAATACTTTACAAAAACTTGGTTACATCATTTATGTTGAGATGGAACATTATGTGAGAACGATGTAGCAAGAAGTGTACTTTAAAAGTGTCCATAGTAAAAAATAAAATAAATAATTCAAACAAACCGTGGCAACCAAGAGATGACCAGTCACAACTGACAGCGCCCGTTCACGAACATGACGCATGTATCGGCACCATTCAACTCAACCATTTTGAAGGGAACTAAATGATCCGACACACGCGCCACCAACAGCGAGACATCTGAGTGAGCATGACATACTCCTAACCGCCAGGGCACATTCAAGTCAAGAAAATACGTAGGTTTCTAGCGAATGACAGCTTTCTAGTACAGAGTGCTCACACAATATGGGCTATGCGGTTATATAATACAAAAGAGATTGAATTTATACATTGCAAAGATAGTTCTACAATCTTCAGCAGCTCCAACATACTGTTTAATGCTATCCATTTATGCGCCCCTGTCCTTGTGGAGCAGGACCAGCATTGAGCCAAGCATTTTTATCAGCGATATAATCGTTCAACTTGTAATATGCTTGCTTACATAGTGTGCGTTTAATGCATGTTTTAAATTTAGTTTCATTCAGTTCAAGTATACTTTGTGGAATTTTATTATAGCATCTCAAACAGTACCCCATGAAAGATGAGTCTACTTTAGCGAGTCTGAAGCCTGGCTGAACTAACTGGTCTCTATTTCTAGTACCGTAATTGTGTCTGTCGCCTCTTTTATTAAAAAGATGTAGATTTTTTCTTACATACATTATGTTTTCGTATATGTATTGACAATGTACCGTCATGATGTTAATTTCCTTAAACAGTTCCCTTAGAGAATCACGCCTTCGAAGATTATATATGGCTCTGATGGCTCTTTTTTGCAGAATAAATATAGACTCAATGTCTGCAGCCCGTCCCCATAGCAAAATGCCATAAGACATTATACTATGAAAGTAACTAAAATAGACCAGTCTAGCGGTATCTACATCAGTATATTGACGGATTTTTCTAATAGCATATGCTGCTGAACTTAGCCGCCCCGCTAGAGATGTTAAATGAGAACCCCATTGTAGCCTTGAATCAAGCGTAATCCCCAGGAAAACTGTTTTATCTACAAATTCAAGCTTATCTTTATTCAATACTATATCACAATCGCTACTTTTAACATTCGGTAAAGCAAATCTAATGCATTTCGTTTTTTTTTTCATTTAATACTAAATTATTTGCTGTGAACCAGTTATGGACCTGAAGTAGGGCATTATTCACGTCATCTAGATTTTGGGCCCGTCTATTTATCTTAAAAATTAGGGAAGTATCATCAGCGAATAACACCATATTTTGAGGTTGGTGTTTCAATAAATAGGGTAGATCATTAATATATACTAAAAAGAGGAAAGGACCCAATATTGAGCCTTGTGGAACCCCCATTTTTACTTTTAAACCCTGTGAATTAACACCATTTATTTGAACTTGTTGTTGTCTATTATTCAAATAAGATTTAATCAAACCAAGTGCATGTTTACCTAGTCCGTAATGCTCAAGTTTCAAAAGTAATGTGTCGTGATTTACGCAATCAAATGCTTTGGAGAGGTCACAAAATATTCCTATGGCGTCTTGGGACTCTTCCCACGCAGTAAAAATGTGCTTTAATAAGGTTACACCGGCGTCAGTTGTACAACGTCCTTTGGTGAAACCATACTGTTGATCGTGTAAGATTCTGTTGGTGTTAAAATGATTGAGCATTTGATTCAACATTACCTTTTCAAACACCTTGCTAAAAACTGGCAACACGGATACAGGTCTATAATTATTTGTATCTTTACTATCTCCGGATTTGAACAGAGGTATGACTTTACTGTATTTCATTAAATCAGGGAAAACTCCTTGGTCTACACACAAATTAAAAATTAAAGCTAGGTATGGTGCTATAGTCTCAACTATGGATGTACAAACTTTGATAGACATTCCCCAAAGATCTTCGGTCAGTTTGACTTTTATTTGCCGGAAAGCTTTAATAACTATCATTGGGCTTATGTGTTTAAATTTAAATTCAGCCGGGCAGCCAGACACATTCGCCTTTAATAAACCAATTGAGACTTTAGGAGAGGAATTTAGAGCCTCCGTAGTTTTTAACGGTATATCGGTAAAGAAATTTACAAATTCATGAGCTACTTCCTGATTAGAGCTTTTAGGACCACATGCTGTATCTAATGTGTAGCTAGTGTTACGTATTTTCTTCCTGTTAGTCTCGTTATTTATGACTTTCCAAACTGTCTTAATTTTGTTTTCTGCTGTTTTAATCTTGTTGCTAATGTGCAGGGCTTTGGCAACCTTGCATGTATTTCTAAAAATTTTTGAATACTTAGCAACATACTTGTTAAAAGTTTCAGTGTTTACATAAGGCTTAAGGCCATAAAGCTCAAATAGTCTTTCCCTACTTTTTCTGATACCTCTAGTTGCCCAATCACTAAATATAAATTTAGGGCAAATATATTTTGTCTTCTTTTCAAAAGTTTTGTTGAACTCAGTGTGAACTATTGAAAAGAAATTATCATACAATTGATTTATATTAATATCGTCCATATGATGGCTCATAGCACTTAACTTATTCTGTAGGGAAATATTATACCTATTTAATTTATTAGTAGTTATAGGTCTAAATTGAATCTGAACTTTTTGCAATGGTATGTTACACCTAAAAGTTACAGTTTGTCCGCTATGGTCAGATGGCAGGCAATTTACTATGGCTTTATCTAAGTAATCACAATTGCAGAAAACATTATCTATACAAGTAGCAGATGATGGAGTGACTCTCGTAGGTTCTATAAAAATGTTGGTCAAGTCAAATGACTTAAAAAGATTTAATAACCGACCGCTATTAGAATTTTCTTCTAAAATATTGAAATTGAAATCCCCACAAACAATTATAGATTTATTACTGGCTGCAAGTTTTGCCAGGACATCTTCGATTATTGATTCAAATAAGGAAAAGTTTTGATAGTTTGGGGGTCTGTAAGCGCACACAATTATATGCTTATCTAGCTCAACACAGGACAGTTCGACGCAATGTTCAGCCGAGAGACCTACTATGTCATTACGTTGCTTATATTTAACACAATTTTTCAATAATATTAGGGACCCTCCACGCAGCATAAATTTACGGTTAAAGCAGCTAACCACCGAATAGTTTTCATAATTAATAAGCATTTGGTAATCCTTTAGCCAATGTTCAGTAAAACAAATAATATCAAAAGTACTTTTTTCTAAAAACAATTCTATTTCTAATAATTTGGAAGAAATGCCTTGGATATTTTGGTGGAATAATTTTAAGGTATTCTGCTGAGGCCCTTTTTTACTAACTAAATGAGTGCAAGAAGGTACCTTGATGTTGGTAGGTTTAACAATATTGTTAATGATACCTTCTGTTGTCTCACTTCCTAGTTTAAATTAATATTAATATCTGGAGTGAGTCCCGAGACTCCCGTGCCATCACCAGGCAATAAAATCCTATTACTAATATACCCTAATTGAGAATTTTCCATGGTGACACATGGATCCTCCTCAGTAAAATTTTTGTAAACATTTATAGCACTAATGCTATATTTATTTAAAGTCACAACCTGATCATTAGTAATATTACTAATAGTCGCGGTGTTAATAATATAACTAAACTTCGACATACTGCTTATGTCTGAGTGAATATTATAAGCTAATAGCCGAGCTATTTTGTGTCTACATCTAATAGGTAGATACACTTTACCCCGAGTCGACTGAAGTTTATCAACAAAAGTGTTGATATCAAGATATATAAGCTTGTCACTATAGTGACCTACTAAAAAATGTACATGTTTATTTAGCATGTGAATATAATTGTTTGTTCTGGTTGACAATTTTTCAAAATATGGGAAAGCACACAATATTATTTTGCGACAATTCAACTTTAACAACTCTGTTACACTGTCTGTTATGTCTTGTTTTTTAATGTTTGTACTATTTCCTATAAATATTGTTATATCAGTATTAACATTATAGACATTTCTAGTTACCGATGCCATTATCTGTTTGTAAGTTGACCCTGGCATACAATGATTTTGGTTAGAAAAACTCAGGTTATCACTTACTAATTTACCTAACCCTCTTCCTATACTATCTGAGAACATTATTGAGTAAGAACAGTCATGACTATCATATATCTCAGGCTGTACCTCATGTAAATAATCTTGTGTAATATTACTTGATTCTTGGTTGAGTATACAGTGCTGAGACAGATTCTCAGCCTGGGATGGGTCCACCATTATCTCAGGCTGGACAGTATCATCTTTGGTAAAAGTCTGACAACTACACTGACACATTACCAACTCATTTGCCGCAAGAATATGTTCCCTAATTTGGTTCTGAGAACTCACATACCTACTAGAAAGGGAACTAAGTGAGTCCTGAAGTACGTGGATTTTAGACTGCAAATGCTGAGTATCAATTTCATAAATTTTTATACTGTCTTCTAATTTTATTTGGTAATTATTTAATTTATTAACTAAATCAACACGCTCTTTCCTCATTGGAATATATTTAGAAAAGTGTTTGTGTTGTTTCCTAAATTGATAATATTTTTTAATTATTCTATTCAGTTTTGCATATTTTTTTATTTTCTTATTGCTAACTGTATAACTTTGTTTTAGTAAGGAATCTTCAGTCAGATCAATAGTTATTAAGGAAGGGGGGTTACAGTTACTATTTAATAATTCATTATATAAGAGGTTTGTTTCTTTAACCCGAGTACATTCTTTTTCTTTCTGTAACTTTAATAGACAACTATTTGCATGAATTAACTCATCTTCGAGGTCCCTAATTTTATATAGAGCCTCCTCATATAAGTTACTACAATTATTGAAACCATCCGTGACCGCCTTCAGTTGATCCCGTTCATCAACAACGTCCAAATATTGCTGATGTAGGTCTACTAACTCCCGTTTTAAGCTTGAGTTTTTAAAATTAATCTTTTGGACTTCCACCTCACTCTCTTCTCTCTCCTGTAACAGTTGTTGGACTTGGAGGTTTGATTCTTTAAGTTCTTGGAGGGCCGTTCTTAATTTTAGCTCCATATCCTGAGCAGCAGCCTTACGGGTCATCACAGGCATGGTTTCGGGATTGGTTACTGAAAATTAGAAGTAAAGAAACGGTGAGAACTAATAGAATAGACTAATAAAGAAAAGTTAGCGATGAAAGGGAAAAAAAAAGCAAGGAAAAACCTACAGTTATGAAATTAAATGAGGTAGGCTGCTATATTTGCTTTAAAGATTATCTAATTCAATGTATCTAATTGAATACCTATTCAATTTCAATGGTTTTATTGTCTTAGGGATTTACTTTTTCTCAAGTGGGTGGGTAGCTTGCATAAAAAATAAAAATAAAAAATTAAACTTAGCTTATTAATATTCAAGACATTAATTAAAGTATTGAAAAGATCGAATTAAATAAAAATAAAAAAAAAAAAAACAGCGTTCTGGAATTAAACTGTTTAGTTTTTTGTTTACTACCGGTTGTCAAAAAAGCGATTTAGAACCAGTACAGGGTAATAAATCAGCAAATAAATATTCTAAAAATTGGCATGGATGTGTTATAGAGTTATAGTGACGTTTGTGTGGTGATTTGAAATAAGAGTAAACAATACTTCCCCTGAATTATCCGTATAAATCCGTAGTTAGAACGTCAGCTGTTATTTTTAGGTTACCGGTGTCATTGTATAACCGAAAACTTTATTAATTATCAGGATAACAATAATCCTGAGTATTTACGCATTTATGATACGTTTACACAAATAATTAGGCCTTAATATAACTTATTACTAATTAAATTAAATTATTAAAATACGGAACACAAATTTTACATGTCACTCGGGCAGTGTTGCCACTCTTATTTCCACATGACAGCGATATTCCACACGATAGCGTCTCCACCTCCGCCTCCACGTGCCAATCACGAACGCGGTGCGCGACAGCGGGACTAGCGAACGACACGTCCACAATGGATCCGCCCCGCTGTCGCACACACGTGTAGGCCGAACCCCGATTTAAGACAGCCAGGCCCGTCGTAACGGCCCACTCCTCTAGCACATCGCCTCTCGGGTCTGTGACCGGGGATCCCCACGCCGCAGATTTGGCGTTCAGATCACCGAGAAGCAAAATGGGCCGAGGATGAGACCGGCCGACGACGGCTCCCAACTCGACAAGGAAACTCTCGAAGTCGGCGAGACTCCTGTTGGGCGAAAAGTATGCCCCGATCGTGACGATCCCGTTCACAAGGGCGGCAACCCAACCGTGACCCCGGGACACGTCGACAAGAGTCGCGCCGATGATGGCCACCAGGCCGTCCAGATCCCCTGCCCAGTTATCTCGGGGGGGGACAAAATACGGCTCAGCGACCACCGCCACATTTACCGACCACTCCGCCATGCTCAGGACCAAGAGATCCTGAGCTCTGGTGCAGTGGTTGATATTCGCCTGGAGGAAATGGAGCGCCATCACTGGCAGTCCATTTCCCCGGCGCCTCGTCCAACCACAGGCCGGGAGTCGGCCGAAGAGGTGCTAGGGGGTGCGGCCCCAGGGCACGCCACCATAGTGGCGATAAGTCCCCTCTTTGAGGAGTGGCTAGGGAGGCGCCACGGCGCCCTCACCTTCCGCCTGACGCAGGTCCTCACCGGACACGGTTGTTTCGGGAGGTTCCTGCACCGAATCGGGCGGGCGGAAACGCCCGGGTGTTTCCATTGTGAGGATCGTCCGGAGGACGCGGTGCAGCACACTGTGGAGGTCTGCCCCGCTTGGGCGGAGCAGCGCCGTGTCCTCGTAGAGGCGATTGGCGGCGGCGATCTCTCGCGCCTGGCCCTGGTTCAAGCCATGGTCCGGAGCGAGAGGGAATGGGAAGCCGTCACCTCCTTCTGCGAAGCAGTCATGCTAGTGAAGGAGGTGGCGGAACGTGAGAGGGAAAGAGCCTCACGTCCCAGCCGCCGCGGGAGACGCCCTGGGCGTCGGGGGTCACGTGGTGGCCCCCGGCCACCGTAGGCGCGGGCCTGTGGACGGCGAGTTATGGGCTAGCTCACCGTCCGGCCGTCTTATGACGACAGGCCGTGTCGACGGCGCGTTCGTGTTCCACGCGCGCCTCAAAGAGATGTCAGCAACCACGTAGGGGTCCGCACGGGCCGATGCCTGCCAGGGCTGCGGGACTGTTCGAAAGAGATACCGCGGCCCTGGAACATAAAGGGCAAAGAAGGAACATGGATGGGTTTTAGTCAGTACAAGTCTGACACTCCCTTCCGCTCCGCCCCGAGCGTCATTTGATGATTTCCCATCCTAAAAAAAAAAAAAAAAAAAAAAAAAAGGGGGTGCGGCCCCCGCAGCCTTGGTCCAACGCTTGCTGCGCTTTCTGGGCGCGCCGCAAGCGTTGCCGCCAGTTCTGTGCCCCGCGGACTTTCCTGCAGCCGCACAGAGGCTGCAGTTTGGCTCCGCGGAGCACTGGGACGCCTTATGGCCGGGCTGACCGCAGCGATAACACAAATCGCTGCGGTCTGCTTCGCTAGTGCACTGGGCCCGGACGTGCCCTTTCTCCAGGCACCGGTAACACTGCATGGCCCTGGGTGCCAGGAGTTTAACTCTCGCTGACACCCAGCCCACCAGCAGACGTCCCGCGTCGGCAACTTTCCTTGCCGCAGCTACTGGGCACCGCACCCAGAGATGGTGCCCAGCCCTCCAGCGTTGACGCGGATTTCGCCCGCCCGCACATTTTCTGGCGGGCATCCACCGCTCCGGGCTATGGTCGGTGGGGAACCTTTTCTTTTTTTTTTTTTTTTTTTTTTTTTTCCGCTGAGAAATGCTTTATGCATGCCCGTTCGTCGGGGGACGAGACGGGGTATGTGGGACTCCTGTCGGTGTAACAGTATACCCACTAAAACTCAGCGGTGTTCCCTCGTCGCCGTGGTGGGAGGGTCATGGGAAACCGGCTCAGCCTTTACGTCCACAACCCTCCCGGCGCGTGCCCGCCTAGCTGGCGGGCCCCGCTAGCCCCCCAGGTTGGTGGGCAACGGGAATGGCCGGGAACACCTGGCCATTCCCGTCCGGCACTGGTGGGGGCCTGTGCAATACAGGCAAGGGTGCCCCCGCACCCGTTGCCTGCTGGCCTCCACCTGGGAGGAGTCGGAGATGATTGTCATACTGACGTCTTCTCCGACCCCTCCTCTGCCTTCGGAGCGGCGCCGCGTGAGGGTCGACCTCCCGCGCGCGCTCCGCCGCCTCCTTCTGGGACATGACGTGTTCACAGAAGGAGGCGACTGCCGCCCAGGACCCCTCATCTCTCAGCATGGCGTTAACCACACCGGGGAGTGAGAGGTCCTGTCCGATCGCCGCAGTGAGACTGCGGCGCGGCTCCGTCCACGACGGGCACACCTCGAGGGTGTGCTGCGCCGTGTCCTCCGCCGCGCCACAGTCGTGGCACGACGGCGTCTCCTCCCGTCCGATCCGGCGCAGGTACGATCCGAAACACCCGTGCCCGGACAGCACCTGCACCAGACGGAACGAGAGGAACCCGTGCGACCTCTCGAGCCAGTCTCGCAGGACCGGCCCGATCGCGTCGACGGTTCGGCGGCCGAAGACTGCGGTGGCGAGGTCCCGCGTCCAGTGGACGACGATGGCGTCCCTCGCCTCCCGCCGGACGGCCTCCCGCTCTTCCGGGGCGGGGCGTCCCCCTCTCGCCCTCCGCCCCGCCGTCCACTCGTATACTCTGGCGAGCACCCACGCCTCGAGTTCCCAAGGCGGGGTGCCGGCCAGAGCACACGCTGCCGCGGAGCCCACCGTGCGGTAGGCCCGCGCCGCCCGCTGAGCTATGGCCCTCTGGGGTGCCCGTAAGGCGGCGGCGTTCTCCCTCCTCTGGAGGGAGTCCTCCCAGATAGGGGCCCCGTAGAGGGCCATACTCTTCAAGATGCCGGCGTACAGTTGCCGGCATCGTGCGCTGGGCCCCCCCAGGTTGGGAAGTAACCATGAGAGGGCGCCCGCGGTTTTCAGCAGGCGCGACGACAGCCCGCTAAAATGCGGGCCGAAGCGCCACCTGCTGTCGAGTACGAGGCCCAGATATTTCATCTGGGCCTTGACCTCGATTCTGACGCCCTCCACGAAGATGTGGGCGTCAGGTGGGGGGCGCTGCCGAGGTCCGTGGAAAAACACGGCCTCGGTTTTGTGCAGCGCCACCGCAAGTCCTAGGCGGTGGATCCTCCCCGCGACCAAGGATCCACCCGCCGAGGCCAAGTTGGCCGCCTCCCTGAAGCCCCCCCCCCGGGCGGTGAGGAGAGTGTCGTCCGCGTAGCAGACGACACTCGTGCCTCGGAGGAGAGCTCCCCGCAGGAGCCAATCGTAGCCGACGTTCCAGAGGAGAGGTCCCACGACCGACCCCTGCGGAACGCCGGCCTCGACGGCGTATCGCCGGACTTGTCCAGACCTATTTACCAGGAGGACCGCCCGGTCCTCCAGGTAGCTGGCCAGCAGACGGCGCAGGTATCGAGGCACTCCGTGGAATCGGAGCGCCTCTAGGATGGTGGAGTGGGGAACGGAGTTGAAGGCGTTGGCTATGTCGAACGACACGGCCAACAATCCGTCCCCCGCTTCCACCGCCTCCTTCACCTGGCCCTTAAGGCAGGCCAGCGCGTCCACGGTGGAACGCTCAGCCCGAAAACCGAACTGAGCGTCCGACAAGTCCGGCCCGATGTCCCGCAAGTGGCCCTTTAGGCGGGCAGCTATTATCCCCTCGAACATTTTACCGACCTCATCGAGCAGGACGATGGGCCGGTATGCCGAGGGGGAGTCTGCCGGGCGGCCCTCCTTGCGGAGGAGGCACAGCTGCCCGTCCTTCCACGGCTTCGGGAACCTCCCCGACGCAAAGCATGCGCTGAAGAGGTCCCGAAACCGCTCCTCCATTTGAGCGGCGGCGATTGCCACCACTCTTGCAGGCACGCCGTCGGGGCCCGGAGCCGTTTTCTTGGCGCGGATGCGGAGAATCGCCGCGCCAAGTTCCGACTCCGTGACAGGCGGGGCCTCCTCCGCTTCCTCGTCCGGCGGCGGCGGAGCCTCCTCCAGCGCTGGGCCCATCACTGGCGGGGTGAAGTTGCCCCCGCGCGGGAACAGGGACTGGACCACCCCGTCCAGAAATGAGGGCTCCAGGGTCTCGGCAACCGGGGGACCAAAGGGGCGCAACTTGTTGCGCGCTGCCTTATATGGTCTCCCGTAGGGGTCGTTGTCGAGACCCTCCAGCAGCTCGGCTCTCGACGAGTCCCTGGCGGTGGCGATGGCCCGCTCGAGGACCATTTTCGCCTCCACGTACACCTCGTAGAGGTGGTCCTCGTCGGCCGGGTCCCGTCGACGCCGCCGCCGGCTCCGCGTGTAGGCCCTCCTCGCCTCCACGCACGCGGCTCGAAGCCCCGCCAGCTCCGGCGACCACCAGTACACGGCGCGTCTGGGCGGCGGTCGGCTAGACCGAGGCATGCTATGGTTGCATACCTCGGTCAGAGACTCTCTGAGTCGCCCCGCCGCTTTGATGGACAACCTAACCTGTTTTTTTTTTTTTTTTTTTTTTTTTATTAAGTGGTGAAAAATGCCTTACGCATACCGCACCGTCCGGGGAGACGGTTTGGTTATGTGGGGCTTGCACCCACTAAAAAAAAAAACACCGCCGTGAGCCTACTCTCGCCTTGGTGGATGAGCCGCGAGGACCGCTACGCATGACGTTCGCGGCCCATCCAGCGCAACCCGCCTCCGGGTACCAAACTCCTTTGGCGTTGTCCGGGCTCACCTGAGACATCGCCACCACTCGTGAGGGCCGTTCAATGCGTCGACGATAGACGCCCCGATCTATCGCCCGCTGGCACCTCCTAGGGCGGCATCAGGTCGCCATGGCGCCTCCTCCGCCGCCCTGTCCTCCTACGACGAATCGCGTCTGTGAGGGAGTCCTCCTCTCTGACGCGCTCAGCCGCCTCCTTCTGCGAGATGACGTCCTCGCAGAAGGACGCCACTGCCTCCCATGCCTCCCCGCTGTCGACCATGGCCTTGGCCACGGCCGGTAAAGAGAGGTCGGCCCCGATTGCTGCTGCGAGAGCACGGCGCTGCACCGCCCAAGCAGGACAATGCTCGAGGGTGTGAAGCGCCGTGTCCTCGCTGCAGCCGCACTGGTGGCACACGGGAGTCGCCTCCCGTCTGGCCACTTTGTGCAGGTATTTGCCAAAGCAGCCGTGACCTGACAATACCTGCACCAGACGGAAGGACAACGTCCCGTGTCGCCTCCGTGTCCACTCTTCTAAGATCGGCTGGATCGCCCCCACGGTCCAGTGACCTGCACTGGGCGTCTCCAGCCTCACCCTCCAAATTCGCAGGGTTTGGGATTGGGCCTCCCTACGCCACCTCGTGACCAGCTCGGGCGGCGGGCGCGTGCCACTCTCCGCCTGCAGGTCTGCGCCACGTCGGTAGACCTCGGCGAGCACCTGCGCCTCTAGATCCCACGGGGGTGTGCCCGCGAGGGCGCACGCCGCTTCCACTGATATGGTGCGGTATCCGCGTATGACCCTGACTGCCATGACTCTCTGTGGCCTCCGCAGTAGAGCCTTGTTCTGGGCAGACAGGGACTCCGCCCACACCGGAGCCCCATAGAGCGCCATCGAGCGAACCACCCCCGTGTACAGCCGCCGGCAAACCACGTTTGGTCCGCCCAGGTTCGGCAACAGCCGGCTAAGGGCGGACGCCGTGCCGATCAGCTTCGGCGCAAGCTGAGCAAAGTGCTCGCCGAAGTTCCACCTCCGGTCCAAAACCAGGCCCAAGTATTTCATGCTTGCCCGTACCGCTATTGGTGCACCACCAATAGTGAGGTGTGCACCGGCCGGTGGCCGTCGTCGGGGCGCATGAAATACTAGGGCCTCCGTCTTTTCGAGGGCCACTTTGAGGCCCATCGCCTCGATTCGCCCCACGACGAGGGACGCGCACTCGACGGCAGAGCGTGCCGCTTCCTCGTAGCTCCCTCCCCGGGCCGTGACGAGAGTGTCGTCAGCGTAGCAAATGACTCCCTGCCCGGGGGAGAGCAAACAGCGCAAGGTCATAGCCTATGTTCCACAAGAGTGGACCCAAAACCGACCCCTGCGGAACACCGCATACGATGGCCCTACGCACAACTTGGCCGTCGCGTCCCTCGTAGGAGACAAACCGCCCCTGCAGGTAGTCTGCTACCAGCAGCCTCAGGTAGGCGGGCACCTGATGGTAGCGGAGCGCCTCCTCGATGCAGCTGAATGGCAGAGTGTTGAACGCGTTGGCGATGTCTAAAGACACCGCCAACAACACCCCGCCCTGGGCGACTGCATCTTTCGCCTCGGCCTTGAGGCGCAAGATGGCGTCTATCGTCGAACGCCCTGCCCGGAAACCGAACTGGGCGTCCGACAAGTTCGGGCCTACTGCATCTAAGTGCCGGACGATGCGGATAGCGAGAATCTTCTCTAGCATCTTCCCCGCCTCGTCCAGCAAGACAATCGGCCTGTACGCCGATGGAGACTCCGGGGGCCGCCCTGCCTTCTGGAGCAGCACCAGTCGACCCTCCTTCCAGGCCTTAGGGAACCGTCCCGACGTTAGACAGGCGTCAAACAGCTCCCTAAGCCTATCTTCCAGGGCCGCTTCCAGAGAGAGTGCCAACACCCTTGCAGGCACCCCATCCGGTCCGGGGGCAGTCCTCTTGGACCGCGCCCTCAGAATTGCTGCCCCCATCTCCGCGTCAGATATTGGGGGAGTCTCCACCTCCACATCTTGGTCGGCCTCCGCTTCGGCCATTGGCGGGGAAGGGTGATCCGCTCGATCCGGGAAGAGTGTCTCCACGACCCTGACGAGGAACTGAGGCTGGAGGGTTTCCGTCAGTGGGGGGCCTTGGGCACGGAGTTTTTTCCGCGCCGCACGGTACGGACGCCCCCAGGGATCACGGTTTAGATCCTCCAGTGCCTCAGCTCTCGATTGCTCCTTCGATCGACAGATCGCCAACTGCAGAGCCCCCCGAGCGTTGCGGTATGACTCATGCAATTGGGTCTGTATGATCTCCAGCTCTTCATCACGGCGGCGTAACCTGCGAACCTGTGAGTAGATCCTCCGGGCAATTATACAGGCCGCGCGGAGGTCTGCTATCTCCTGGGACCACCAGTAGACCGCCCGCTTTGGAGGATGTTTTCGGAAGCGAGGCATGGCTGCATCGCACACAGCCGTCATGGCTTCGCGAAAGCGGTCAGCCCCGACGTCGACACCCTCTGCTGCAGGCGGCGAGGACAGCCAAGCCTGGACAATGGCTGCTTCCTCTAGGAGGTCCCCGTCAAGCCGCCTCAACGCCCACCGTGGGAACTGCCGAGCGTTAGGTCTTGGATACACTGTTGGGCCCGAAGAGGCGGAGACATCCATACAGATGTACAGGTGATCCGATAGAGTCTCCACACTCTCTAGGACCCGCCAACCCTGAACCCGTGCGGCGACAGCAGGGGTAGCGAACGAGAGGTCCACTATTGACCCCCCGTGCTGCCGGACGCACGTGTTAACGGAGCCCCTGTTTAAAAGACAGAGGCCCGCAGCCGCTGCCCATTCCTCGACCGCCTCCCCCCTGACATCCGTCCCGGGGGACCCCCACGCGGTGGACTTCGCGTTGAAGTCCCCCACGACGATGGCGTGGGACGGCATAATTCGTCGAACCGAGGTCCCCAGGCGGTCCAGGAAGTCCTCGAACTCCGCTAGGCTCCTGTTTGGGGAGAAATAAACTCCGAAGAGAACTATGTCCCCCCAGGTGGCCGCAACAAATCCTCGACTCCTCTCTCTGATGGAAAGTGGCGCCGAGGAGCTGATAATAGCGACGGAGCCGTCAATGTCCCCTACCCAGTCAGGACGAGCCGGGACGAAGTACGGCTCCGCCACTATGGCCACACCTATCGTCCGTTCCGCCATGGTTTGGAGAACCAAGTCCTGCGCACCAGCGCAGTGGTTCAAGTTCGCCTGGAGGAGAGAATGAAAACGGATCGGGTCCATAATTAGTCCGTTATCATTATCGCCCCCTGCGATGGAACCTTTTTTTTTTTCTTTTTTTTTTTTTTGCTGAGAAATGCTTTATGCATGCCCGCTCGTCGGGGGACGAGACGGGGTATGTGGGACTCCTGTCGGTGTATGACAGTATACCCACTAAAACTCAGCGGTGTTCCCTCGCACACTTGCGTCGGGGGGCAACGGGATCTGATGCGACTTCCGCTGCCCCGGACTAGTGCGGCCCGCTTGACCTGCGGGCCTCGTCCCGGGGGGGAGTGAGGTGTAAAACTCCCCCCGTTACTTCTGAGAGAGGCGCGCGTGGAACACTACGCGCCGCCCCGAATCCGTCGCCCCTGGACCTATTTAGGGGGGCCGGAAGAGGGCGTTGTCCGCCCTCTGCCGACGCCCGGTGCGTCTGCTGCGGGATGGGCGGGAGCTCGTCATCTCCCTCTCCCTTTCCGCAGCCTCCTTCTGCGACATGACGGTTTCGCAGAAGGACACCACCGCGTCCCAGGACTCTGCGCTGCCGACCATCGAGCGAACGACGGTCGGCAGCGACAGGTCTCCTCCTACCTCCGTAACGAGCGCACGGCGCGGCTCGTCCCACGCGGCGCACTCGGCCAGCGTATGCCGCGCCGTGTCTTCCAGACAGTGGACGCAGTGATGGCACCGGGCGTCCGGCTCCCTGCTTATGCGACACAGGTACTTCCCGAAGCAGCCGTGCCCCGAGAGCACCTGCGTCGCCCGAAACGTCAGGGAGCCGTGCTTCCTCCCGAGCCAGTCGTGGAGTACTGGCCGGATCGCCTCGACCGTGTCGAGGCCGGCGGTAGGGAGCTCTAGCCTCCCCCGCCATTCCGCCACCATGACCTGTCGGAGCTGAGACCGGTACAGCGTGATCTGTCGCTGCACCAGCCTCTCGCCCCGATCATTGGCCTCCTCGCGCCACTGGTGCAATGTCGCGAGGGTCTTCGCCTCCAGGTCCCACGGCGGGGATCCAGCCAGTACACAAGCCGCCTCGTAGGAGATCGTGCGATATCCCCGTATGACCCTGACGGCCATCGCTCTCTGCGGTCTGCGCAGAACCGCGATAGTGCGGGCCGTCAGGTCTGTCGCCCAAATCGGGGCCCCGTAAAGGGCTATCGATCGCACGATCCCCACGTACAACCGCCTACAGGCGGTGCTCGGGCCCCCCAGATTGGGAAGCAGCGTTGACAGCGCGCCCGCAGCGCCCATCAACTTTGGCACCAGCCGCTGAAAGTGGGGGCCGAAGTCCCAACGGCTGTCGAGCACCAATCCTAAGTACTTCATGGTTGACTCGACAGCGATCCGGACCCCACCGACCACAATGTGTGATCCCAACGGCGGCGCCCGTCGGGGGCCATGAAAAGCAATGGCCTCCGACTTATTGAGGGCCACTTCCAGCCCCAGGCGTCGTATGCGGCTCACCACCTGTGAGACCGCAGCCGTAGCCAGCAACGCTGCCTCCCTGTACGAGCTCCCCCGAGCCGTGACCAGCGTGTCGTCCGCATAACACGTCAGGTCCACTCCCGGCGGGAGCTCGCACCGCAAAACCCAGTCGTACCCGATGTTCCACAGGGGTGGGCCCAGAACCGACCCCTGCGGAACACCGCACGACATCTCGCGACGGCCCGTGCCGTCGCGTCCCATGTAGGTGACACACCTTCCAGACAGATAAGCCCCCACAATGTTGCGGAGGTAGGAAGGCACCCGATGGTATCGCAGGGCCTCCCTAATGCAACCCCAGGGCAGGGTGTTGAACGCGTTGGAGATGTCCAGGGACACCGCCAGCACCACCCCACCCTGGGACACCGCTTCCTCCGCCAGGACTCTCACTCTCATGATGGCGTCGATGGTGGAGCGCCCACGCCGGAAGCCAAACTGGCTGTCGGCCAGGTTCGGCCCCTCTGTACACAAGTGGCTGACGAGGCGATCTGCGATTACACGCTCGAGCATCTTGCCCGCCTCGTCCAGCAACACTATGGGCCGATAAGCCGACGACGAATCCGCCGGGCGCCCCGCCTTCTTGAGCAGGACCAGTCGACCGGTCTTCCACCTGCTAGGGAACTGGCCCCGCTCAAGGCACGCCGAGAAGAGTCCCCTCAGTGGGGGCTCCAGCTCCTTCAGGGCGAGGACTAGAGCGCGACCAGGCACTCCGTCGGGCCCCGGAGCAGTGTTTTTTGCCCGGAGCCGCAATATGGCCGCGCTCATCTCCGCCTGTATCACCTCTGGGACGGTTTCGCTCACATCTTCTTCCGACTCTGCAGCTGTGGGCAGAGCCATCGGCGGTGGCTCGTACTCGGCTCTCTCAGGAAAGAGAGCCGAGACCACTCGCTCCAGAAACTGCGGCTCGAGACCTTCCGTTAGCGGGGGTGCCCACGGCCGAAGTTTCCCTCGGACCGTGCGGTAAGGGCGCCCCCACGGATCCCCGTCTAGGGTCGCCAGCAGCTCCTCTCTGGAGCGTGTCTTTGACTCGCCGATGGCCAGCCACAGAGCCTCCTTCGCCGCGCGGTACACCTCATACAGCGCGGCTTCTTCGTCGGGATCCCGCAGACGTCTCCTCCGACACCGCGTGTACGGTCGTCTGGCGTCTGCGCACTCGACGCGCAGCCGCTCTACCTCAATGCACCACCAGTACACGCGGCGCCTTGCGGACAGAGAGGAGACGCGTGGCATGGACGCGTCGCAGATTTGCGCCATCGCGTCGCTAAACCACTGCGCCTCCCGTTCGACGTCGACGGGACCGACGGTAGCCGACTCCCGGATCCAGGCTTGGACGATAGTGGCTTCCTCGAGAGCCTCCCTGTCGAGGCGTTTCAGCGCCCAACGCGGGCCGTCTCTTCGGGGGGCCGATTGGCTACGACCTTCAGCGGTCTGGGTGGAGACGTCGAAGCGTATGTATCGGTGATCCGATAGTGTCTCCACCTCCGCTTCCACGTGCCAATCACGAACGCGGTGCGCGACAGCGGGACTAGCGAACGACACGTCCACAATGGATCCGCCCCGCTGTCGCACGCACGTGTAGGCCGAACCCCGATTTAAGACAGCCAGGCCCGTCGTAACGGCCCACTCCTCTAGCACATCGCCTCTCGGGTCTGTGACCGGGGATCCCCACGCCGCAGACTTGGCGTTCAGATCACCGAGAAGCAAAATGGGCCGAGGATGAACGTCTCCACCCCTACGGCAACTCGCCAGTCGTGTACACGGCCCGCAACAGCAGACCTTGCGAACGACACGTCCACTATGGACCCGCCCCGCTGCCGCACGCACGTGTACACCGAGCCCCGATTCAGGACGGTCAGGCCGGATTCGACCGCCGACTCCTCCAACACCTCAACCCTAGAATCGGTGATCGGAGATCCCCAAGCCGCAGACTTGGCGTTGAGATCACCGAGCAACAGCACCGGGCAAGGGTGGAACTGGCTCACGACCGCACCTAGCTCGACAAGGAACTCCTCGAAGTCAGCGAGACTCTTGTTGGGAGAGAAATATGCCCCAATTGTGACTATGCCGTCCACGAGGGCGGCCACCCAACCATGTCCTCTACTGGGGTCTAAACAATACCTTTCAGAAAACCACTGGTAGAACGCCGTCAGAGGTACTATTTGGAACTAGTATGAGTATCGAAATTAATCCCATTCTTAACGAAGTTACCAAAAACTCTCTCGAAAACTGCGAAATTACCGCTATTCGAGAGGAGGTCAAGAAAAGGATTGATAACGAGCAGGTTAAGCAAAAGCAGGATTATGATAGAAATAGGGTGACAGCCCGGATCTATGTCGAAGGTGAACTCGTCAAAATAAGCAAGACTTGTTTCAATAATGACGGAAAAAGGAAAAAGCTCATGCCCTCGTTTATAGGGCCCTATCGTGTTATCGGAGTCTTAGGTAGGGTCAGATATAAGGTAGCACCGGTTCCGGGTTTGGCCAGCATGCAAAACAAACGGCCTACAACCGTGGCAGCAGACCGTATGATGCCATAGATACATATTGCGGCTCTAGAGCTGAATAACTCGGATACCAGTGGCACTGACGAAGAGGACCATACTGAATCTTAATTTGACTATTTTATTTGTATTTTTCCCAAGCTCTATATTGCATTCCATTAAGTTCTAGAGGAACCTAACTACAGATGTGTGTTATTCATTGCTTCAGATCAAGCACGAGAATCGATCGGATCGTGACTTGATTGAACAAATGTCCTACAGGCTGCCACAAGTAAATCGATCGTCTTGTTGGGCATCAGTTGGGCCCCAGAAAATCGATCGTTCAGATCAAGCACGAGAATCGATCGGATCGTGACTTGATTGAACAAATGTCCTACTGGCTGCCGCAAGTAAATCGATCGTCTTGTTGGCACCAGTTAGGCCCCCGAAAAATCGATCGTTCGGGTTAGGAGTTCGATGATGGGTAAACCGATTAGTCGATCGTTCGGACCCTAAAGCAAAGTTTAATTGTAAGTGACAGAGATCATAAATCGACCACTGTTTTCTGACCAAATCCAAAGAGTTCTATAATAGAAATTATACAAGATTTATTACTGATCCGATGGATGTAATTCAATAACTAGACGTAGAAATTGTTACATAAATCTATTGAGTTGATTGTACTTTTACGTTCCTTCAGTTGAATCAATTTTATTTGTGTAGTTGAATCGATTATTTATATCAGATATTTACCTCAACCTAATGATTTTTTTTTTATACATACCTTATTGAACTTATACCTAATTTAAATTAAATATTTATATTATTTAGCCAAGTAAATTCATATGAGAACTAATATTAATTAATAATAATAATAATAATAATAAGTTCTTTATTTCTCCTCACAATGACAAGCTTATTCTAGGTTTCACATATTAATTGTCTTTTATAGTAATGTGAGGAGCTGGTGTTTGAGTTAGGCGTAAAATGCCTGTATTACAAATCACCAGGTCCCCACCCCACGGAAGAACAGAAGTTTTACTTAAAAAATATGATATTACAAGATAGATTTAAGACTAAAACTTATTATAATTTTGGGGGTAGAAGTTAAAAAGAAGCTATAAACAAAAAGTTAATCAGAGCGCCTGTGTCTGTGTGTATGTGTGTGTCTACGAGAGTGTATAATGTTAGTGCGTGGTGTTGAGTGTCAGGTGAAGTGTGCCGATGTGTACGTGAGAAGGTTTTGGTGCAAGTTATAAACTTATTTTGTACTAATTTAATTTGACTGAAGTAGACTTTCTGTAAAATTATAATCCAAATTTTTTAACCAGTCCGAAACCAAAGACTTACATTTGGTTTTTGGCAAGGGATATAGCATTAAGGCTCGATTTACCTTATTGTATAGATTTGAACCCTGGTAGCAGAAAAACCGACGTGCAAACATAGTTTTGAATGACGATGAAGAACAGACTGCATGTTTGCGACGTTTGTCTATGATTTTTTGTGGTTCAAAGGTTGTTAGAGCATGTTGTTTCATAACCGTTCTCAAGATGAATAGCTGCCTCACAGTAAGTACCTCCCATTTCGAGTAGAGATCAGTAGTTGGGTGATAAAAAGGTAGAAACAAGCTAACCTTTAGGAGTGCTCTTTGTGCTCTCTCAACTTTTAAGATATGAGTTTTACATGTGCCACCCCACGTGGTGATACAGTATTCAAGCTGAGACTGACAGAGAGCATAGTAGACCGATTTTAAAACAGATTTTGGTGCAGTGTTTCTTAAGGCTTTAAATATTACTATAAGTCTACGCACTCTCGCTGATAGGAGATTAATATGATCATGAAATTTAAGATTTCTGTCAATAATTACTCCTAAGTACTTCGTAGATTCAGTTTTTTTAAGATTAGGACACTTACAATTTGTGTCATTTGCATTAGGGCACGAATGGGAGACAATATTCAAAGAGGAATCCGGTTTGTCATTAGTTTGGATGGAAAACGTGATGAAGGTCGTTTTTTCTACATTTAATGTAAGTAAATTCTTATTTAACCATCTGATCACAGTGTTCATGCCTATCTGAGCTTTGGCAAAAACTTCATGCCAGGAGTTACCACTGAACAGTAAAGCCGTATCATCAGCAAACGCAACAATTTTCGAGTCTGGAAACTTTAACTGACATATATCATTTATATAGACTAGGAAAAGCGTCGGTCCAAGAATACTGCCCTGTGGAACTCCAAAAGTCACTGGGACCTCTTCACTAGTTATGTTACCTATTTTAACACATTGTGTTCTGTCGGTAAGGTAATCTTTAAAAAGTTTTAGTTGAAGACCCCGGATACCTAGGCTTTCGAGTTTAGTTAACAGAATAGGGACAGAGACGGTGTCAAAGGCCTTTGCTAAGTCTAAAAATATTCCAATGGTTTTCCTCTTCGAATCTATGTTGTTAACTATATAATTTGTTAGTTCTGACACAGCGTCGGCGGTGGATCTCTTGGCTCTGAAACCAAATTGTGCTTGTGAGAGAAGATTTTTATTTTCCAAGTAGTTAACAAGCCTTTTGTTAATGATGCGCTCTAAAATTTTTGATAGGGTAGGGAGAATTGAAATTGGCCTATAATTATTGACACAGTCTCTGTCACCACTCTTATGTATCGGGTGAACCCTTGACTTCTTATAGATCTTCGGAAATATACCGGTTGTGAGCGACAAATTACAGATGTATGTTATAGGTATTGTTAAAATATACATATTAGATTTCAAGATGTCACTAGATATCAAATCAAGGCCCACCGAACAATCACTCTTTAACGCTGTTATTAAAGACCTAACCTCATCTTCGTCCGTAGGGAGCAGACAAAAAGAATGGCTACACGAATTCAAGGTGATGGGTCCCGTTTGTAGATTATTCTTAATGATTTTTTCTGCTAGCGTTTTACCAACATTTGCAAAGTATTGATTAACATTGTTTGCTGAATTTTGGGGGTCATTGGTGCTAATAAGTTCAACAGGGCTGTCTTTGGCTTTAGTTGAGTATGTAATCTCTTTAACTATTTTCCAAATTTTTTTACTATTTTTGCCTGCGTTTTGGAATTGTAGCTGCTCATATTCTCTTTTAAGTTTTTTTAATAAAGACGAACAAAAATTTCGGTATCGTTTGTATGTAGTTTTATGTATCTCATTGTCTGGATGTTTCTTTACTTTTTTATATAGATTATCGCGGTTTCTAATGCACTTCAGAATGCCAGGGGTAATCCACGGTTTTAGAATTTTTTTCTTGTTTGATATTTTGACTTCTTTAGTGTTGTTTTTGATAGCCGTATATAGGATATTGTGAAAGAAATTAGCAGCCTCGTTGGCGTTTTTAATTGTGTATAGTGGACTAAAGTCGACACTTTTAAGTTCCGCATTTAGAGAGTTGTGATCTAAGTAATTTATAATTTTGGCAGGTTTTTGTTTAGGAAGACTAGCTAAGTACAAAGCAACGCTATTATGATCTGTAATTGATGTTTGGAGTATAAGACAACGAGCCGTTAGTTTGGTCTTTAGGAACGTGTGATCCAAACATGTTTTATTGTGCGTAGGAGATGTGTATGCAGGCATCAAACCGTGGAATGCCATCATTTCTAGATATGCAGAAAGGTTGCTGTCCGCACTGTGCTCGGTAATGTTAATATTAATGTCCCCCAATAATATGACATTTTGCATAAACGAATATTTTAATAGTACCTGATTAAGAGATTGCAAAAAGTTATCAATATTTCTGTACCCAGGTGGCCTATAAATGGCCAAGGCTACTGTATCCTTGTTTAGGGTAATAACAAGACAGTTTGCATCCTCAATTACAGGTTCTTCAACTGAGATAAACAAATCGTTCTTGTAGTACACAACAACACCTTCATTCTGCGTAAGGTTGTTAGTGGTGGCAAAACTGTCATATCCATCCAAGGAGGGTAAGAACACAGTTGAAGACAACCAGCACTCTGTCAAAACAATGCAATCCCAATTCACCGCAGTTCTGGCTATTATCGGTAATAATCCAGGTAGGTTACATTTAACACTCCGAATATTTTGTTGAAACATTTTAAGACATTTTTTGGAGTTTGGTAACAGACCCGAGCAGTCCTCCGCATCACAGATGACAGAATCAGCAACGTTAAAAGAGTCAATTTCACTTTGTAATTGCGTTAGCTCGTTGAATTTCGTCCAAGTAACAATTTAGCAGGATCATATTTGTGGGTTAATTTGGGCATAGTATTATGTGCTGATATATTTTTATGTAAAACTATACTATTACATACGAATTCCAATATTGTTAAATGGTTGAGAAAAGTATTAAAACTAGTATTAGCTACGACATAATATTTTAGGGAATGTGTGACACTTTGAAGGCGTGAGTGTGTTATGTGAGTATATTTTGATAGAATATGGTGTTGAGTAATATTAATTAGTTCTAATGTGAGAGTTATTGTTTTATTGTTGTGTATGCGGTGTACGTGAACAGTGTAGTGGTAGGCGCTTATTAAATAAGTTACGTAAAAAATAATGCATGCAGTTGGCATGTATACCAGCCGTTCAGAGAGGAAGACTAGTCAAATATTTTTTTCCATATTTAGAAGATCTTCCTCACAATAAATGCGTAGACGGGGTCGGCCTTCCTTTTGTTTCAGAAACACCTTGCCAAAAGAAGTCCAGCAGTGCTCGTAATTATGTTTTTTAGCAAATAATCTGGTTATGTAGTGCAGACGTCAGATTGAAGCAGTCAGAGATTCTGCTACGTATATTGGCTTTGCTGGTCCAACCATATTCAGATTAGTTGTACTCAAACGATTTTCACGATTTGTCCTATTATATGACCCCGTAGCCTTTATAAACTGTTCTCTCTTTATGGTTGATGTGAAGTCTACGATTATAGGGCCTATGGGTTTGTCTTTCAGCTTTAGACGAGACACATCTCGAATATCGGAATCTAGGATTGGAACATTGATAACATTTCCAAGCTTTTTTGCTATCTCAACTAGCTGTTCTTTGTTCTCAGATACAGTTACTGGGACATTTCTTAACTCGATCATAGTAGACCTTGCGTTTTTTTCAAAAAGTTCAATTTTTGCATCCAAAGTCTTTATATGGCTCTTTAATGAACAGTTTTCCTGTTGAAGAATTTTCAGGTCACTAAGAACGTCATCGTATTTTTCGGACAACAACACCATTGATTTACTTATTTCAGCGTTTTGGTTTATTAATTCCATCAGAGATAGCTCCAAGGTGGTAAATTTAATATCTTGCTGATTTTTAATATCGTCCATTTTGGTCAATAAGTCGGACAGTGAGATATCTGCTGTGCTTGACGGATCATTTAACCGGCGTTTGGTTCGCTTTGTAATGTTCAAATCTATTTGCTGCTGACTTTCAGGTGTATAGAGCGCAGGATCCGACCCAAAATTAGTGGGAGAGATAAGCTTAGGATTACTTTTCGGTGGGGTACGTCGAACATTCATTGTATTTAATTAAGCTTTTGGTGGTATTTATATAGTAAGTCAGTAATTACAATTATGTTACTACGATAATATTATACCTTACGCTACGGAGAAATAATTACCCGCAAATCGCTGTCGCTTATGATCTGATCCAAACATCAACGCGCATGTAGTGGTGAGGTGCCGCTGTGTGAAACAAGAAGCCGCGTACGCAGAAAAGGATGCTTGTTACTTCGACTGTCGCTGTACTGCTCGGGCCGCGTCACTGCTCAATTGCAAACTCCGTCAGCGTAATGCGCGCCTAGTACTTATGTTAATATTTCACTTTTTATTTTCTTAAATAAATTTGTCTTTTAAATTAAAAAAATTGACAAAGTGGACACGTCTAAACTCGTTGGAGGTCCGGGGGAAGGGCCACGGACCAATTAAGACACGGTAATTTGTAAAGTGGTATTACACACTTAGCCGCAGGTAGTTATTGCCTACTATTGTAATTTGATATTCAAACAATATGGAAAAACTGAGCAACCTGCCAGGGTTCCGATTGTTAGGGGTCCACCTGGTGTCGTGTGCGGGGACGCACACGTTGTCAGGACGGTCGATTGTTAGGGTTTGTGAATTTTGATTTGCTAATCGATTATTTTAATCGATATTCGTATTAATAGAGCTTTCATCTTAATACTTTACGCTGACAACTTTAGCGTTTTATTATGTTCGTGGTCGTTCTGTGATTGGTTGACGCAAAATAGCGGGAACCAATTAGAGAACTCGCTTCTTCCCGCTCAATGGCGGGGTTAACGTGGGCTAACGAAACACTTGGCGGTTGCACGGTTCTCTTGGGGTTTTGAAACTCGACGCAATAGGTTGTGCTAGAATTAATAATACCTAGTGTTAAGAATTGTATTTTGTATGTGCAGTACAAGTAAAATATAAGACGATTACGTATATTCATTGTCTCATTATTCGACTACGTCCTGTTCCTGATAGTGTTTCCTACACAATTAAAAACTTTAAAATGAAATTAGTGACCTTCCTAATAAAAAATTTGACTATTTAATTAAAGTTTTTTTAATGGACAAAACTTTTTAATTTTCAATGTGTATAATAGATATAATTAATATTATTTTGAACATTTGTACATATTATACATTAATTTTAATTTTATTTCATTATGACATTTTAATTTGACATTTTAAATTTTTAATCAATGTACAATTGTAATAATTCTAACTGTGAAAACTTAATTTGTAATTTTATTTCTTTTTTTAGATACTCTTAACATTTTTTTATTTAAAACTTTGCGTGCCTATTTCCAGGCAGAATGTACATGGCTCACACCTTTCTACTCCACCTGTATTTTAATTTAACCTGCATTCATTGCAAATAAATGATTTGATTGATCGATTGACAGGCCCCGCTTTATGAATATTTGTTTCCAAAAATGAAAAAAGAGCTTCGTGGACTGATAACTAACAGCTAGGGTGCCTACTACTACGTTAGTGCTATTATTTATTCTGAACGTTAATAATGTGTTCAAGCTGCACTGATAATTTACTTACTTTGTTTTTAATACTTACCTAGTACCTACATTATTTTCGTAGTAGCAAAATAGAATTTTGGTTACCCCTAAGACGACCCTTTGACCCTTGAATTTTCCCAGAAATGATAAGCCTGTATCTGGCAACCCTAGTCAGTGAACAGAGCGCTCGAAGGGTTAGGACAGCCTACAGGGAGGGCGTGCGCGCACGCAATAACACAACAGATCATGCCATAGGTACGTTTATTGAGCAGTGCCGGCGAGTGGCAACTACCCACACACTCGCACTAATCACTGTCATTAGCATTACTTCACGACTTCACGATAATAACATTCTAATGAGGACAAAGTTTTGGTTCGTAGATTACGCGCTACTCAAAAAAAAATATATTTGATTCGAGTAAGGACTTTTCGGGAAACGCGCATTACTTTAGTCTGCGAAGGTAACGTTGGCCTATACCTACATAATGATATGAATGCCGCGTGCTAGGTCATGTGACAGGGAGCTCTGCTGGGCGAACTAAAAGAGTTCAAAGAACTGTTCCGATACAGGCTTATGTTACCGCCTCAAGCTCGAGTAATGTGAGTTTAACTACCGATACTTATTACCTAATATTAGACTTTAATAAATAAATAAACAATCTTTAACAAACTGTAAAGAGAAGTAACAATAGAAAATTGATATAACAGGATTAACGTTTCTTTTGTTAAATATATTCATTAAAGCTCAAAGAATGACAACGCTCCTCACACGTGGATGACAACAGAAACAACACAGCTGCAAACGAGCGCGGCGAGGATAACATAGCTGTGCGCACTGTCTACGACATCCACACCTACCTCGAGACATATACTTATAGAACCACATGACCACTTGGGCCTGGCTATTGCCACGAACCATGCAGGGATCCAGACTTCGAGCTGAAACTGAGAAGTTTTATTTGGAAATACAATTCTTATGCAGTCCAACAAGGAGCGTTTGTTCGTTCTTTGAGCTTCCATGGCGGCAGTCAACGTGTTGCCGACATGCACACATACACTCTAGCAAAAGCATTTAAACATACACAATAAATAGCACCTGTCTGACAATGCACCGCGTACGGTGCACCGTGTGTACCAACTAGTTCAACAATATCACATCATGAACATGGACGTCGCGGTGCCTCGCTTTGTACTTTACGGGGCCGCTAGCTGCAGCTCATTTGGATCGGATAATCTTTGGTCATCGAACATAATATCTGTAGAACATCGGACATGTCGCCAATAAATAATAATATTTACAATTTATTATAAGTGGGTACCCTGGTAACCCTTTCAAATCATTTAGCGATTCTGTGTATACACAAAAGACTACAAAACAATTATAAACTAGCTCGCAGCGGTGAGGCACGAGGGAGTGGCTGGGGGGCAGCTCACGAGTAGATCGTCATCAGGATCATCTGAGAACAGAACGACACGGTCAGTGTGTGTCAGTGTACGCAGCAGTCGCGCACGCCTGGCACGCACCTCTTCCAAGGAGAGCGGGTTGGACTTCATCTTGGTGTCGAGGCTGCGGTACCGCTCTGCAACACAAACACAACGCGTTAATCTCTCAACATGTCCCCTGAAACCGTTTCAAGCTTAGTTTTTGATCTGGGTGAGGCCATTGTAACCGTGTATGTACGCGTAGGGCTTGAGAGCTCTTCATACACGCACACAGCGGGGCACACATACCGTGCGCGAGGTGCAGGCGCGCCAGTGCCATCACGTAGGCCTCCTCCGACAGCTGCGTGCCGCGCGCGTAACGCAGCACCAGGCACTCCAGCACTTTGTTGCTGGCCGTGACGCCGGCCGCCCACAGCAGCGCGCGCAGCCGGTACGACGACGCGCCCGAGCCGCAGCGCCGCGCACCGCCGTGCCGCAGGAAGGCCGCGCGCCAGTACGCCAGCAACGCCACCAGCGCCGGCAGCTCGCGCGCGCGCATGGCGCCGCTCAGCGCCGCATCGCGCAGTGGCACCAGAGCGCGGCACAACTCTAGCGAGGGCCGCGCACACAGGCACGCGCGCCACACGCGCCGCAGCGCCGTGCGCAGCCCCGCCGCGTCCAGCTCGCCCGTCGCGCCCAGCGCCGCCAGCGCCGCCCGCGCTGCAGCCGGCACGCCCTCGCCGTCGCGCAGCTCGGCCGGCACGTTGCGCACGATCACGTTGTCCTCGTTCTCCTCCCTGCGGGCACATGGCGGGTTAGCGCGGGCGCGGCGCGCTGCTCGAAGGGGCGGGGTGGGCACTCACCACACGTCGGTGAGCTCGTCGGTGAGGATGCGCAGCAGGAAGGCGGCGTCGGTGTGCGGGCGGCGCGTGTGCGGCACCACCAGGTAGCGGCCCGGCGGCAGCGTGAAGAACGTCACCACCTCGCGCGCGCGCGACTCGTGCGTCACGTCCAGCGGGCGCAGGCCACGCAGGCGCTCGCCGGGCCGCGGGCCGCCGGCTCCCAGCTCGTACACGGCGAAGCCGATGGCGCGCAGCTTGCGCGCGGCGGCGCCCACGTCGTACTGCTGCGTCACGGACACCACAACGTGGCACTTGCGCGCGGCGGGCTCGCTGCGCGGCACCTGCACGTGGAACTGCGGGTTGGCGCCGGAGTGGCGCGTGCCGGGCGGCCCGCCGGCGCTGTGGCCGGGCCGCCAGCGCCGCCGCGCCAGCACGGCGCGCCAGGGCCGCTTGGCGTGCAGGCCGCGCTCCAGCAGCCAGTCGTCGGGCCCCACGTGCAGCAGCTCCAGCTGGCTGAAGCTCTGCGCGAAGTCCTCGAACGACATCCTGCGCCACAACACTACTTCACCTCAACTTTGATGCGGTACGATGTACATGCGAACCATTAACTGCAGTGTGCACCTCTCTTTAGTGAGTGATTGCGTAAACATTGAACCTGCTATTCACAACCATTCGATACGCTGCCGTGTCGACATTGACCCGTGTTCGATGATCCGATTTGTGAACTGAAGTTTGTTTTTATCTAATTCTGATTGCAAATACCTGTCGAAAGTATTGTTGTCTTCGTAAGTATGTGTAGAATTTGAATTGTCAAAATTGCATGGCATCGACTTCTAATCGGCACACATGGGCACCAGCAGCGGGGTACAAGGGGGTGCGTTGCACCGTCGGTAAAGAAAATATATTGAAACGATTATCATTTTTGTTCGACGTTTTATAAGTCTCCATCTAGGCCTATGTGAAATAAAATATTTTTGATTTGATTCATCACTTTGTCAATAAATTTAGTGTCCTCCTTTACTGTTCTCCTTTGATCACCGAACAAGTAAAAGCTGCTTAGGCTCGCGCCTCCCATCATCAGGGCCGTAGGCAGGAGGAGAGTTTTGGACCCCTACAACCCCCCCTAAATCTTGGGCAACTACAGAAAAACCAAACCATCAGCGGCGGAATATAAAAGCTTTCATACTGCTATTCTCGTTTCTGAATTTATGAATAAAAAGAACCTAATTTATCTAAGAATATCCTAACATTTCCGAGCTCCTTTTGCTCGCTCTTGCATTCTCTTGATTCCGATATCTTTTCTGCATTAGTTTACAAAGTACCTACATAACTCAAGTTTCAGTATAAATGCCCCTTAGGTGGAGTGTAAAAATCGAGCTCGCTTCGGTAGCTCTTCAATCCATTTTTTTAGGTTGATAGCTTTTTCCATAAATTGACAAATTTAATCTTTGCATGATATAGACAAACGAAAATCTAACATATTATCCCAGGTGGAGTGCAAAAAATCTCGAGCTGTCATGGAGCTGAAGTTGCACCCCCCTCCAGATAACCTTGCTGGCACCTATGTAAGCTGTGGGCCAAACTGGAAGGAGCGGGTGTGCCAGCTGAAGTTATCTCTGTGTTGCGTCAATGGTACACGTGTCAGAGGAACCAGGTGAGATGGGCTGGTGCGCTATCTGATGCATATGTCATGGAGTGTGGCTTGCGGGGAGATAACCTCTCCTCTGTTATTCAATCTGTACGTTAATGATATTATAATTATAATAATTTAATTTAATTTATTTTTCTGTATTTTTTCATAGTATTTTTGTAATTTGTAATTGTATGGATTAATTTTATCAGAAAAAAACTGATTAATAATTAATTAATTCGGATGCTCTCTCTGTTTCAGTTGCTTGAGCCAGCTGTCAACGTGTCGGCACAACGACTATTCGATCAGATGCGAGTCATCCAGCGTAATCGTATGTTGGATGACACTGTACTTGATCGCCTGCGAACTGAAATGCAGAGTAGCCATGTCATTACCCCGTCGGCGCAGGCTGTGGTACTACCACAGTCTAGCACAATTCCTAATCGCGATAACGACGTGAGTAATGACATGGTTACTAATGTAAGTACCCAGTGCAATGAGGAAATGAAGAGTGCTTTGGGGGGTGCGATTCGAGAATATCAGTTCATGCAACCCAACCTTAGACCACGCATACCTCGTCTGCCCATGCATAGCAAAAATAGGGCGCTTGTGGCTGTTCTGGATTCGCAGTTGTCAAACTTTTTTGACAACTGCGAAGACCTCACCGATGATCACTCAATCCTGTATTGTGCGGCTGTAACGGCATGTCGTGTAGCTCATGTCAAATTTTCTGATGACAGAGCTACACGACCTAAACCAGCCGTACCGCCATGGCAATACAGGATTGAACGAAGTATTGGTGGGGCCAGAGCACTCATCGGCAAACTGATCTGCTTCAGGGAGGGCAATACTCGCCCTAGAGTGATGCGTTTTGTGAGGCGGGCATTCTCGGGGACTGATACCAGTCCTCGAGACTACATGTCCCGTATCACAGAGCGCATCGACTTCCTGAAGCAGAAAGTGTATGCATGGGCAAACCGTATTCGTAGGTATAAGCGGCGGGTGGACCGATACACTCAGAATCGCACTTTCCAAAGAGATGAAAGGTGGGTATATAGGGCTTGGGAGCGACTGGACCATGGTTTGGCTGACACGCGCATACCGGTTGATGATGCCATGGCTTCGTTCTGGAGCAGCATCTGGTCGGTGCCCGTTAGCCATACCGAGGGTGAATGGACTCGGGAGGTTGAGCGAGCGTGCGATCTAGTACCAGAAATGGGGGCAAACACTATCAGCCCCCAAGACGTAGTTCGTGCAGTCCGTCAGTTGCCTAACTGGAAATCTCCAGGGCCGGATGGGCTGCACAACTTTTGTATTAAATGGTTCACAAGGTCGCACGGTCGCCTGGCGATCCTGTTCCAGTCAGCCTTAGAGTCAGGGTCGCTGCCAGAGTTCCTGACAACAGGTATAACCCACCTGCTCTATAAATCGGGTAGTACTGCGGAGCCCAAAAATTATAGACCGATTACCTGTCTTCCGACGGTCTATAAAGTTCTTACACCCATTTTGAGAGCTAAAATTAACAAACATATTGATGACAATTCTATCATGTCCGCTTCTCAAAATGGATGTAGGAACGGGTCCCGCGGTACTAAGGAGCTACTCCTCATTGATATGGCCATGAGTCAACAGGTTCGCCGTTCCTGAAGGGATCTATCGACATGTTGGATAGACTATAAGAAAGCCTATGACTCGGTGCCACATACATGGCTCATGAAGCAATCGTTGAAGGAGCGCTTCTTTGGCCGCCTGCAAAAAGTATTTAATAGTCTTTTATCAGGCGGCAATAAGGTACGTGCCTTCAACGGTTGGGTCATGCCGGTTCTGATGTACTCTTTCGGCATACTCAAATGGACTCAAACAGAACTAGACGCTCTGGATAGGAGAGTCCGTACATTGTTGACGGCATATCGAATGCATCACCCGCGTTCTTCTGTTATGAGACTGTATATCCCGCGGAAGTGTGGGGGTCGAGGCTTTTTAAACGCTAAGACTCTCCACAATAGCGAGATATGCAGTCTCAGGGAATATTTCCTTGAAACCGACGTGGGGATGCATCGAGATGTAGTCACGGTGGACAAGGGCCTCACCCCGCTCTCCTTGGCTAAAGAGAACTGGCGCAAACCTGTAGTGCTTGACACTAACGACCGCATGGAGGTATGGCAGAGTAAGGAGCTTCATGGACGCTTTTTCCGGGCCCTGCATGGGCCCGATGTAGACCTATCAGCGTCCGTAGCCCGGCTACGTTCCGGAGACCTCTAAGGAGAAACCGAAGGTTTTGTCTGTTCAATTATGGATGAAGTTATGATGACGAATAACTACCGGAGATTTATTGTGAAGGACGGTACGGTTGACATATGTCGGGCATGCCACCGTCCAGGCGAATCAATCCCTCACATTATCTCCGGGTGTTCTCGTCTGGCTAACGGAGAGTACTTGCATAGACACAACCTTGTAGCCAGAATAATCCATCAGCAACTTGCTCTAAAATACAACCTTGTGGAATCGGAAGTGCCGTACTATAAGTATATGCCCGACCCAGATCTCGAAAATGGCAGTATCACATTGTACTGGCATCAATCCATCATCACTGACAGGACTATTGTAGCCAATAAGCCTGATATAGTGGTGGTGGATCGATCAGAGCGGCGCGCAATGATTGTTGACATAACGGTCCCGCATGATGAGAACCTCGTGAAACCGAGAAAGATAAGAAAATCAAGTATCTTGACTTGGCTCGCGAGGTTGTCGACATGTGGGATGTGGACTCAGCGATCATTGTGCCGATAGTCGTATCAGCCCATGGCTTAATTGACAAGAGCCTCGACCAATACCTGAGGAGGCTCTCGTTAGGTAGCTGGATCAAGGGCTTGATTCAGAAAGCGGTACTTCTGGACACGGCTCGTATTGTTAGGAGGTTCCTCTCTCTGGAGCCCTGACCACCGGTAGCTTGGACCCTGTTCCCGATACCGGTGGGCTACTATTTTTTATATTTTTATATGTTTTTTTATATGGTTTTTGTTAAGAAATATTTAAAAATGTAATTAGTGTGTAAGAAAATAAATAAAGGAAATAATAATATTTATTTATTTATTTATTTATTTATTTATTTGGATCTCCAACAAAGAATACACACAGACAATATAGGACACAGTATTACAAATGTTCTTTTAGGTGTGTTCCTTCAATTATAGGAGAACACAGCATGCCCATAAAACTAGGTTTTAACACATAAAATATAAAACAATGAAAATAATACAAAAAACAAAATAAAAACCAGAATAACTATTAAAAAGCATTTGATGCATTTGATAAAATTGTTTCACATACAAATTATAGTTATCACTCTACATTTATAGCAGTGGTCAGTATTTTTTTGTATTTAGAGATTGTGAGGGTTATGTCCATGTCAGATTGCTTTGACAATTCATTGTACTGCCTACAGAGTCTTGGGAGAGCGGCGAAATGTCCTAGATTAGTTTTGGAACCTGAGACATAAAACAAATTGTAGCTGGTTTTCCGCGGCAGGCGAGATGGCGCGTTTATATGTAACTTGCCTAGTAATTCGCTGCAGTCTATGACTCCATGGAATACTTTGTGTAGTAGAATCAGGTCTGCCATTTTTCGCCTCTTGGCAAGTGAGACCATTTTGTAGTGCCCTAGTCTGTCTCTGTAGCTGGTTACTCTTTTAGCTAATCGTTCCTTATAACATAGATGATACAGGAAGCGCCTTTGGACACTTTCCAGGTGTTTGATGTATATGTCGTAGTGAGGATTCCAAACCGGGCTGCCATATTCAAGTATAGGACGGACTAGTGTGTTAAATAATTTTATTCTGGTAGACGCCCTTTTAAATTCTTTACTGTTGCGCAAGATAAATCCCAAAATTTGAAACCCCTTTGATACTGTGTTTAGGATATGTTTGTCAAATTTAAGTTGTTTATCCAGTGTGACTCCTAGGTCACGTATTTCTTCAATTTGCTTTAGTTTTTGTTGACCTATCGTGTAAGTGTTAGGTAAGACAATTTTGTTACGGCTGAATTGCATGTAGTAACACTTAGAGACGTTAAGAAGCATTTCGTTCATTTTGCACCAGTTCGTCAGTCTGTTCAGATCTTCCTGCAATAAGGCAGCGTCAGATTCAGTTACCATTGGTTTCATTATTTTCATGTCATCGGCAAAAAGATAGAATTTTGAATGCCTAAAGCAGTGCGTGATGTCGTTAATGAAGATGTTGAAGAGAATTGGGCCTAAATGTGATCCTTGTGGAACCCCGGATGTGGCTTTAAAATACTTTGAATGATGGCCAGTCATTACTACTTTTGACGACCGGTCACTGAGGTAAGATTGAAACCACTTTAGCATTGATCCTCCTACACCCAAGTGCTGGAGTTTCGCTATAAGAAGAGAATGATCTACCTTATCGAACGCCTTACTGAAGTCAGTGTAAATGGTGTGTAATATGTCGGCACATAAGCCCATTGAAGTAATGAATGGTTGTGGATACCTATGCCGCACACTCACAGAGTTTCTTTCATTAAGGGCATTACATTGCTCGATGACCTTGATGATTTGATCCCTGTACTGGTTTTTGTTGACTTGCCTCGCACATTTCGCAAAATTTCGGTTTTTATTTATTATTTAAAAATATTAAAAGAAATAACAGAAAAAAAACAATACAGATTGTTAAGTATATCATTACGTATTTGTTGTTACAAAATTCATGCCGATCTATTCAGCCGTTACAGAGATAATTTACAATTAAGGTTGAAAAAGGACCTATTTTCTACGATTAACCAAAAAAAATTGAGAAGGTTTATTAAAATTTTAAACAATACAATTTATTTGTGATGAACTTAACTATAACATACTTTTTTTACACGGAAAACGCACGAAGGGATTCATCAACAAATTTCTTTGAACATACGCTGTTTTTGGGATTTGAGCCATGTAATGCCCTTAAATAGTTTTGAAACAAATTGAAGGTGTATGTCTGCTCTAAGAGAACGTGTAGCCGTGTAAAAACTAGTGCGTAGAGTGCGGTGTATAGGAGTGTCGGGTGTGGTCGTGAAGTAAGTGAGGCAAACTGACCAGAAGTCCCCTTGCCGGTCGGCGCGCGGCGCCAGCAGCTCTTGGTCGGGCGGTGCCAGCGCGCGCCACTCCGCGCTGTCGGGCGCCCACGCGCCACGCCACTCGCCGCGCCCGCGCAGGCGCACCAGCGCCCCCCCGCCGCCCGCGCCCTCCCGCACACGCGCCAGCCCCGTGACGGCGTAGGGCGCGGCGGGCAGCAGGCCGCCGGGAGCGCCTGGCGGCGCCGTGGCCACCAGCAGCGTGGAGCGCGGCACGGCCGAGTTGAGCACCTGGAATGTGAGCGCGCGCGGCTGCAGGCGCAGCGAGAAGCTCTGCACGATGCCGCCTGACAGCTCCTGCAGCGCGCGCGCCACGCTGCCTCCGCGCAGCGCCGCGTACGAGCCGTGTAGCCTGCGGACAGTCGCGCGTCAGGCTGCGGGACGGCCGAGCGCCGCCAGGCCGCCAGTTCGCTACTCACTTGGCGTACGCCTTCTCCAACAGCGGCATCGTGAAGTCATCGTGTGCGGCGCGAGAGCCCAGAAGGCGCGCGCCACGGGCCGGCAGCCGGTCGTCCACCACCACCTCGCGCCACTCGCCGAACACCCAGAACCGGAACCTGCACCACAACGTGCACAACCCTTTGTACCCACAGGTTGGACAGTTCACAGAACCACGAGGCCCTACCCCAAGCAACACAGATTGGCTGAATAATCATTGTAATATAATTGTATTCAATCTGGAAACTGCGGTGTTTTAGGGGACTTTATTTATTTATTATTGGTTCCCAAATCGGGCAATACAATATTACTTAAGTACTAGGTAAACTTAAAAAGAAAAAACATGAAAACTACATGCCCTAAAATAGTGAACACAGCATGCACAATATTATGAGCTAGTTAAAAATATAATAATATGCAGCCATTGCCATGACGCTAAGGTCCCGAGGAAAATATCAAAATGCTATCTCACACCATTGTAGCTGGAAAACATTCTATAAAATGGAGCATGTTGTTTTATGTTTGTTCTGCAATGAGGTATCACAAAAGTACGCCTACTGCATAAACGACTGGTCTGGCCTGGAATAGCTAGTTGAATGGATTGTTTTATGTGTCTATTTTGAATAAATGAGTTTATTTCAATGAACGTTACCCGATTGGCTTGGTATGCGCGATGCGCAAGAGGATCGTTTCGGTTTACCGCGTCTCGGTAGAAACATTCAATACCCGTCCGGTATTTACAGAGGACACGTCACGCGCTTTTATTAATTATTGTTGGATCAACAAGACTGCTACGTGTCAAAGCAGAACTTGTAAGTTCTTGATACGCTTGCTTTGACACGTAGCAGTCGTTCCGCATGTGTCGCGGCGTGGGCGCCACGTTACGCGCCACCTGCACACACACACTTACCTGAAGGCGCCGGTGTAGCGCTTGCGGAAGGACTGCGGCGGCGCGGCGCGGTCCAGCAGTCGCGGCGTGGGCGCCAGCGCCGCCGCCGCCACGCACACGTGCGCGTCGCCCGCCGCGCCCACCGTCACGCGCCACCTGCACACACGCACACACAGTCAGATGCGATCCCACGGGGGATCACAGGGGAAATGACCCCACCGAATCATACACGTTAAATTGGCAAACCCTAAAATTGTTTTTTTTTAAATTATTTATCATTTGACAAGAAAAAAAACCTCTACGCGACAAAATACAAAAAATTGAAACGTCGCTTCGCTCGTTAAATAATGCATCCTACCCTTTCCGGTTCTTTCAATTTTGCCAGAGTTACTTCTTTTCTCATCTCTGTAAGAATGAACAAAAGGTCATGGGCATCATGCATGACCACTCCTCTTGGGCTGAGTCTAGGTCGAATAGTGACTTGGGCATCGGTAGCATTGTGCAAGGACGTGCATTTGCGCTCCTCTGTCAGAAAAGAAAATACATAGAAAAGACTCATGACGTTTCCAGTCTGCATACAAAAATTAATTCGAAGATATCCAGCAGTTTAGTCACAGGACTCACGGGACATTATTTTTCATTTTCAGCATTTTCTACTACGGTAGATCGATAGGCTAGCACCGACAGGTTAGCGACCCCGCGTCAAACCAATATTTATAAATGGTGTTGTATTTCGTTAACAGTTTTATGTAGTGTCCGACCGAAGATTCGGTTTCGGTTTCGGCCGGTTTCGGCCTAAAAATCATGTTTCTGCCAAAAACAGCCGAACCTTTCGGCCGCGCCGAAACTAACAACATCGTACTTCCGGGTCGCGTTCGGCTAACGTCGGGTGCGCTCGACACGGCTGACATGTGACGTGCACGGGGAAAAGTTGAAATTTCAAATCGATAAATGTGAAACGTAGTCTTCTACGTTTCTACCCTGTAATATTAGGTCAGCGAGATATTCCATCATTCATATATCTTGAAATAACGGCTCACTGACATTTTATTCAACGTTTTAATCACGTTTATAAAAGGTTTGGTGTCGGTTTCGGTTTCGACCGAAACTATAATCAAAATTAACCTTCGGTGTGTTTGTTGTTGTAATGTTTTTTAAAAAACATGTTTTGGTCAGATACTAGTTTTGTGCAGTTTGTCTATATATTTTTTTTTAATTTCGGTTTTAGGATTTATTTCATAGTTTAAAAATATTCCTATGAACCAGTGTTTTTATTTATTGTCCTATAATATTTTTTTATTTTTTTAAATGCACCAGGAACTTCTCCTGTATCGTAGGTGCGGTTGCAAACATTTAAGCTCACATACACAAACAGCCAGACCCAAAACAACTACCTGTAGGCCATACAAGTATTTGTTCCGTGCGGGAATCGAACCCGCGACACGCAACGCAGCAGTCAATCGCTCCGCCACTGCGCCAACCGTGCCGTCATTGTCGGCGCCACCTGTATATTATAAAGCAGAAGAGTTTGTTTGTTTGTCTGCTTGAACGCGCCAATTTCAGGAACTGCTGGTTCGATTGAAAAAATCTTTTAGTTTTGAATAGCCCATTTATCGAGGAAGGCTGTAGGCTATATATCATCACGCTACAACCAATAGGAGCGGTTGAAAACGGGAAAATTTATTAATTTTGACAGCTTCCGTTGCGTGCACTACGTAAGCGGTTAAAGTTATACCAGAGCTCCCTTGCGGATAGGCATTCACATCCAATTCTAAAGTTTGATGTTCAAAGGTGTCTTCTTTTACTTTGACTTTAATCAACCGACGTCAATGCAAGATGCATTGACGTCGATTGATTAAATACGATGAATAGATAACAAAATTGTACTCAAAACTATTGTGAGAGTTCCTTCCAGACAAGAAAATACACAATTGGCCAATGACTTACTATAAATAGGGACTGGCGAATCACAAGCAAGATCACCACCATTTGGCTGCATTTTCCCAGCTAAGTTGGGGTCGGCTTTAAGTCATATGCAGTGAACGCTAGCATGTTTCATCGAGCGTATCTGACTTCCTCACTCAGTTACTGCGATACGCCTTTATACGGATGACAATGGTTGTCAGACTGTCGGGCTTCGAGCCATGTTGACTGTTAAAGATCTTCAAACGACAGCTGAGACCGGGACCTCGATATGACTCCGTGGACTGCACCTCAGAACCGTTGCTTAATTTCGAAGTTCGATCAGTGCGGATATTATTATTTAGGCACGAGTCCTAACCTACGGTGCTCCGATCTGGACGAGTTGGACGACCTGGACGACCTGGACGACCTGGACGCTTACCGCGAGGGCTGGTTCGAGGTGACGTAGGAAACGAGTTCCTAGAACAAATTAGGAGAGGTCTTTGCTCAGATATGGGACAAAATAGACCCTTAACGAAGTGCCTGTGCAAGTAGCAGGCTGAGAAAGAGATAACTCCACGCGGACGAAGTCGCGGGCACAGCTAGAAATTTAATATAACTTATTACATAACACACGTCGCAAACTCGCTACTTCAAAAACCTTTACCAAATTCGTTCCTTACAATTTGCACTAACTCAAGTCTACTAAGGAAGGAGGGAAGGCGGCTTTTCATTATTACGTATTAGTGCAACTTATAGGTACCTAAGGTTAGTTTACCAATATTTATAATTTCGTTAAGAGTTTTATGCTATTCAGTTTGTCTGATTTTTTTATATTATTTTCGATGTTCGAATTTATTTGATAGTTTAAAATTATTCCTATGAACTAGTATTACCAGTGTTTGTGTTTATTGTCGTATTTTCGGCGCCACCTGTACGAATAACTTAATATAACTTATGACTGTGTGAATAAAAACTGAAGGGGTCCTGGTTGCTGTCAGGTTGCTGTTGCTGTTCATCACCTTATTAGTAAAAGTGACCTGCTCTACTCTTTTCCTGTGCATTCTGAGCATGCACAGGCTGCTTAGCGTCGCCTCTCCCTGCATCGTCAGGGCTGTAGGCAGGAGGAGGGTTTCGGGGGTTCGAATTACGGTAGCAACGGAACTTCCGCAAGAATTCCGCTTGTAGTAACGGAGGTATATTGACGTCGCTGACATACAATGCGCGAGGAGCGACACTGTGGTGACTGCGCGACGCGGCCGCTCGGCTACGTGTTGCGACTGTTGCGAGCGCAATGCTCATCCTATATTATGGTGGCGATATAACACTAAATATAACATTTTTGGTTATCGGCAAACAATTAGTGAAAAATGTATTTAGTTCAGCTTTTAATGACGCCATTTTTTAAGTTTCTTTTAAGTTTATTGTTAAGAAAGTTATTATATGTTATTTTAAATTATAAATGTATATATTATTTAGCAAATAAAACTTCAGCTGGTATAAATAAAGAACCCCTAAGAAATCGTTTGGAAGGCGACAAAGCTGCAAAACTGTTGATTATGAAAAATAATTTGCCTTTTATTAATTTTGATTATATGTAGTACTAGCTGTGCCCGTGGCTTCGCTCACGTGAGCGCACATTCTTTTGTCATTCTCAAAGTTTATGAACGTAAGCAAAATATAGATGCAACTCATGATTTATCCTAGGGCCCAACGGTTAATATCCTTAACAATTTAAAAAATAATCTTTCAGCTCTGTGAGCTCAATCAACCGATGGAAAAAATGTGCTGGACACAAACGATGGAAACAAAATTGAGAATTTGCAAAAACCATGCAATTGAAAAATACTGCAAACGCTTGAATTTAATGTATTTAGCAATAGAACCAGAAAGACTATGCGCTTCGGGAATCTTCATGTTTCCGAATTAACTCGAATATCGCTATAAAGCTTCTAAGTTTGGTTTTTCAAGGCATTGTAGTGCATTCATTCCGCACTTTTAGGATTTTAGTCGTATAATTGTAATATTCTAACAAAGGTGATACATAAGGGACCACCCATAAATTACGTCATACGAATTTTATGATTTTTTCACCGAAAGGGTTAAAAAAACCGTCCTTATCAGAAGGTCAATTTTTGTGAGACTCCCGCCTCCCAAGTGTGACGTCACATATTTTGCAATATTACATGCTGCCCGCCGATAGAGTTGGAAATATTTCTTTAATAAGTTTTTCGTTAATAGTTCAAATTTCGTGTTTTAAAACTTAGCAATATTAGTTTTTTAAATGTGACGTCACCAAATTTAGGACCCCTTCCACCCCTTGTCACACAATGTCACACTTTGTTGTCACCCCCCACCTCTTTAACGTATGACGTAATTAAATTACGTCATAAGTTTTATGGCTGGCTCCTAATAGACACGTACTTCCATGGTAGCAGCAGCTAACTGTGACTTCCTGGAGTATCTAAAGTGTCCCTACACCTGCGATTTAGAGGACTTACTGTCAAAATCTCTACTGAAACCGCGATTAACGTAGCCACCTGGGTGCTAATAATGTGATAAATCATCGATACAAAAGAAGAAGAAGAACATGGGAATTATATTAGATCTCATATTTCCGAAGATAGACCATGATTGCCGAAGCGGATACTTTTCCAAGGATTTTGATGAACGGGCAAAAAAAAAAGTTGAAGCGTAGACGCAAGTATTACGCAGATCGATGTAACAAATAGTGTTGAAAGCAAGCCATTTGACTATTCACTATATTTATGTTACTACTGACTATTATTTATATTTTGCTCCGAAGTTCAAATGCAAGTGCAATCATGGGCATTTAAACGTTAAAGATATGCCGTGAGTGAAACAATTGCTCTTACGGATATAACTCTTCACTCTGGTGTACCTAAAATTATAAATAAGCCTGTCTAGTATCAAAAAAAATCCTATGTTTCCTGAGTCAAAAATATGTTTAATATACATGAAAAAAAGCATAACAAATGGGTTGCCTGATATCATTAAGTGAAGACTATTTAAAATTGCGACAACCGTGGGGCTTGACCGATTTTACTTAGACAACCGAACGTTATGACATCGTGTTTGTAATAAATTACCTATCTGTTCTTTTAATATATATTTTAATAAGAAAATAGATGAGTGGACATATAGTATCAATTTATCTATTTATACCTTACAACTCCGTGGGTGTCGTAAGAGGCGACTAAGGGACTTACCAGAGAATGGGCAGCAGCGTTCTCTGTGTTTTATAACACCATACTGCGATCGCCAACCCGCCTGCCAAGCGTGGCGATTATGGCAAAACCCCCCCTTCTTGGGGGAGGCCTATGTCCAGCAGTGGACGTCTTTCGGCTGAAATGATGACCTTACAACTCTGTAGTAGGGACAAAAAGATGACAACCTAACAGATTCTTGGCTTGATTGCTTTGTAGATATTTACTCTAATTCCATTTTGATTTCGTTTGGTTTGAAAAAAAGATTAGTTCCCTTAGTTTTAATAAAGGGTAGCCTTGACTTAACTTTATCAGGCAACCCATTCGCAATGTTAGTTTGTTCATATAAGTATTTTACTCCGTTAACGTAAGTTTTAAATAGCCGTTCTGAGGCTCGTCACTGCCGCCGGATTTTAACCTTTTCCCACTCGCACAATGTGGACATGATCATTAATCTACTAAATTATTAGTAATCGAAGTCATTTCAAGTCCTGTTTTAATATTCAAACGAAACTATTTTATTTAGTTTGTGTGCGGGCAACATTGGAAAAAGGTGGTCTGGTTGAATTTGACAACGTCATTGTCTTATTTTGGTATTGTCCCTATAAAGTTTTTATTTTGTGGGATATTGTTTATCTACCTATTATCTAAGAACTAATCTTATTTAATACATCATTTCACTGGTCACCATTAAATATAGTAAAATCCAAATAATAGTAATTTTATTATTTAAATAAACTTCAGGTTGAGTTGCTGTAATTGCCTAATATATGTATAATAATAGCTTTCTCGTATTACTATTTTTTTATTATTTAATTGCCTCGGAAACGAAAATTGAAAATATTTTTATAATTTAATTTAATAATGTTATATTCTCAGCCTTTCCATCATGTCCTACTTTTTACATAAAATGAATGGTCACCTTATTAGAAAAAGACTAAATTAGCGTTAACCTCTCTTTTGGTGGCAATTTTTTAATGCAAGCAAGAATTGCAGTTGTACACACGGCGGGACATGAAGCTGTAAAATTCCAGAATAAATTGACCTCGCTTTGTATAGATTTCCTATACAGTGAGAGATCCGCATAAACTGGTTATGTAAAGCTTGACTGGCCGTCGCGTGCGTACGTAGTACTTATTACTTCCGTGCAAAGAGTAAAGACAAAAGGAAAAATAAAACAAAATTAGTTTTCAGCCATTCCGAGTGACTACACTACGACTAAAACCTATTTACGTAAATTATTTTTATCATAGAAATCGCGTATGAGGTTACTAACATAATTTTAAAAGTTAATATCTTTTGCGTCTGTTGGTCGATTTTGATGAAATAAACGCTAAATAATACCCACAACAATGCTTCTTATTTTGTAATATTTAGATTTTGAATACAATGAGGGGTTTTCACGTGATGCGCGCACAAACGAACAGACAAACCGACAAACCGACAAACCGACAAACCGACAAACCGACAAACCGACAAACAGACAAAAATTAAAAAAAAGATATTTTTACTTTCTATTACTTATTTCTCGCACTTTCCAGTGACTTTTTTGCAAAAATCTGTAATGTACAGACACGGAAAGTCTACGATTTTATTATATGTATAGATGTATGGTATACATTATATACATGCGTTGTACATTATTTGAAATGAACTGTCTATTACTTTAATAAATCATAAATTAATATTGTTCCACTTGCACTTTCACCTCCGCCTACGCCTCAGTTAACCTCCGCAGCCGCGGAAGCGACCCTCGTCACCTCCGCATCCTCCTCCGCCTTCCGCGCTCTGATAAGGAGACCTCCGTCACAAACCTAGTTCAAACCCCATAAATCTCGGGCAACTATGGAGAGCCCGTCTGAGGTGGAAACTCCTATGGTTGTTTCTGTATGTATGAACAAATAGAGACACGCCGCAAGAGAGCACACGTTACAATACTCCGGCGGGAGTGTGCACTGCTGCAGGTCAGCAGTCAGCGCTCAGCGCTCAAAACTCGGCAGTTGGAGAATGAATTAGTGTGCAAGCAGCGTGAGTGTCGCGCACGGCGGCTCATTGCTAGTGTGTCCGCGTCGCCGCGGCCGCGCGCCATACCGGGCGCGCCCCGCCGGGACACCGCGCGTGCCGCACCGAATACTGTACACAGCTCAGAGCCACCCGCTAGCCAGGCTACTCTGTAAGTGATGGGAGCGGTAGGTCGGTACTCACCGCTCGGCGAGGTGGTCGGGCAGCTCGTCGGCGCCGTCGTCTCCGCGGAAGCGCGGCCGCGCGCACAGCTCCTGCAATCACCAGGCTACTGTAGGCACAACCATGTCGCAAGCATCGCTTTTATTTTTAACGTCTTCACAAAGGTGGCGTTGAAGTTACTGTTCCGATTTAAGTTCTTCCTCAGAACTTTCCTAAGAAGAACTTTGCTTCGGTACTTTATGACTTATCCTCTATAATATGCATTTTGTCTTCTCCGTATATGTGGTTGGCGTGCTAATAACTTTTGATTTGTTTGAGATAGCACAACTAAAAAGGGTGAAATTAAAAAAATGCAATACTAATTACTGACTTACTGAAAAGTGGAAAATAACTTAACTTTCGGAAGTCGGTAGCAAAAAAGTTAATGAAACAAACAAAACTTACCGACTTCCGAAAGTAAAGGTACCTTACGACTTTTTAGTGTTTTTAGGGTTCCGTACCTCTAAAGGAAAAAACGGAACCCTTATAGGATCACTCTGTTGTCCGTCTGTCTGTCTTTCTGTCTGTCAAGACCCTTTATCTCGGGAATGCGTAGTATCGAGTTGAAATTAAAACCATATACTCAAGTTTACAGTCCCTTGAAGATGTCAAAAATTCAAACTTTTATTCTAAGTTAACGTAAAAAAGATACGGCCGTTTATGCCGCAAAAAAACGTATATTACAACACTCTCAAGGGAACCAAAATGTATCGGGTACTTCCCGTTGACCTAGAATCATGAAATTTGGCAAGAAGCAAAGTTTTACAACACATGTAAAGGAGAGAATCTGAAAACCGTAGATATGTAGTTTAATAACAAAATATCTACAAGTTTATACTGAACCCTCCTCGGTGCGCGAGTCCAAATCGCACTTGGCCGGTTTGTTTAATGCATAAAGTTTTCACTCTTAGGTTTCTTGCAAATGTAACCTAAGCAAAACAGTATAAGGTGAAATATGCCAGAGCCGAGGTACCTAGTGCATGACACGGCTCAGCGAAACAGCCGCACACAACTTCTCGGAAAGCTATAAGTTGTAGGAAGTGGATCAGTTGCGCACTCGTATGACCGAGTGCACCACGCCGCGGCAGCTCAATCGCGGCTAGCTATCGTGACAGCTCGTGCAGGCGGCGCGAGGTAACATCGCCATCGCCATCGCCCTACAAATAGATTGCGCTCGAATGTGGGCCGCGGGCCGTGGGGGCACGGAGGGGGGGACGTCGGCTATCATAACGGCGCGGCGCAGGGCCGCACGGCGCGCTCATAATAAAATGTAATTACATGGTGTTATGTGCGGTGCGCTAGTTCCGGGCTCTGGCCTCCATGTGCTCATCAATACCTAATTCGCTGCATTTGGGGCGCGTAGGTGTGCATAATATAATCAATAAGTTTAATTTATTTTATTGTACTTAGTGTCTGTTTGTGAATGTTGTATGTGGATTTATATCTGGTAAATAAATATTTCATTTCATTTCAATACAGAAAAAATAAAAATCGTTCATCCACACTAGGCTGAGAATCAGCAGTTTCTGAACTTGAAAATGTATGTACGTAAGACACGCTACGGTCTCGCAATTCAGCACATCTTAATGTTCTAGGAGTCATTGTTTAGGAATTGGGGCGTAACCAACAAACTCTCCAGCGCGATTATCAACTGCTGGGTGGTAGACCTGTGCGTTTAGTGGACATGTCTGCTTGTGAGGACACCGGCCGGATCCATGTAATGTGTCTCACTAGCGAGCAGAGTGGAGCAGCGCGCCGTGCGTGCGCTGTGTGCTCGAGGAGGTGCGAGCGCGCGCAGTACGCAGTACGCCCGGGCGGTGCGGCCATGGAGAAAGTGCAACACATAACACTTGGTTATAGCGCAGGTGCACGCATTAAGGAAGCAAATCACGAGAAACTTGAAGGAACCAGATGGCTGCGCCAGCACAATCGTCAATTGTCAACAAGTTGGGCAGTCGTCCGCGCATGGTAACACTTGGATCTTGAGCTGGTACACTGGAACTGTACAGTGCACATCAGTGTAGCCTGCATAGTCTACGGTACTTCACTTTCATCGTGTTAAGATGTCAGAAGTAACAATAATAAAGTATTTCGTCTGCTAAAGCTTTCCTTCAGAGAAGCCAGCGTCATAAGGGGCGATTGTCAGAAAATGCTAAAACGAATACCATCTTACAATACTGAATATATTATGATGAATGCTTAGTCGGACAAGTTGTAGTTGTAGTGTTTGAGCGTAGTGTGTCCACAGTGCTCAGCTGGCGGCGCGAGGTCGAGCGCGACAGTCAGCCGGACGGCAGTCGGCACCACGCCGCGCCTCCCTGTTGTCACAGGTGCAACCGCGCTGCGTGTTTGTACTGGCGAGTGGCGAGAGAGCCGGTAGGATCACAACAACTGGGTGACACACCGCGCATCGCAACGGTGCAGTACGTCGGCGTGGAGCCAGCGCAGCCACCGATATATATTGTAGCCTGCCAGGTGCCAACCTTGATTTTTCTTATTTCTAATGTCGACGATCCCGCAATCGCTCTCGAGGTCAGCAGCGTTACCTACCCGATTGAATGGCAATAAGTACTCACATACTTACAAATGTAGCTGGACGTGATTATCCGTATGCATTAAGTGGCGATGTGTACAGTGGGGTGCGGGGCGCAGGGAGCGGGGAGCGGGAATCGCGCGCGCGTCGATGTCTTTCCTACAATACAATGCGACGTGGCGCGTGCGTCGGGTTCGTAGTACCACGACCTTGTGGTCCAAGATCCCAGGGCCGCCAGACCTTACTTATTTTGTCATTAACAAAATATGTGGCATCAAGTAGTGTTAGTATATACTGTGACTACTGTGAACGTAAGCATACTTGCTAACTTGTGCTGACGGCCAATTGTTAGATATTAGGTGCTAAAGTTACGTAAAAATACTACTATTTTTCTTAAAGCCTGAGTGCTGATTTTTATACATATATGTATGTGTTACAGAGAATATCGTTAAAAATTAATAAACAACACTGCCTGACACCGCCCGTTGACGGAAATTTCTGCTCGACGACGCTTTGAAGCGCGGAAAAAATAACGTGAAATATCCCGTCAGTCTATTTTTTAAATATTTGATACTCATAGATTTTTTTTTAATAGTCATTGTAAGCAGTCAGAACAATTGTAGGGTTGCAATTAATCATTTTTGTATGAGTTCAGGAAACCAATGCGCTCATACAGCGACATTTTAATTGTGTCTGGGGGATGTTTGGCCCAACTATGGTTGGTCTGGCTCAAAGTAAGTACCTACTGACATGCTTTCCTGAGTGTCACATATAAAAAAAATGAAGTCTCAGGCTATAGGTAAAACCACATATTGTTTTCCGCGCTTCGAAGTGCCAGGCAGCAGTTTCTGTCGAGCTGCATCACCTGGCAGTGTTAATAGGTAATACATTTTCAACAATCTTCTATACAACATTTTATTTAAAAATCAGCACTCGGGCTTTGAATAATGCCAAAAAGAGTGAGCTTCTTGTTTTCGGAGCAAAGTCATAGGTAAAGGTTTCCTTCTTTCTAAAAATTGACGTCGGCACAAGTTAGCGAGAAGACAAGTTTGTTAATTATATACTGATATTATGTATTTATACTAATATTATAGGTAAATGCGCAAGTTTGTGAGTATAGATGTATGGATGTATGTTTGTTACTCTTTCACGCAAAAACTACTGAACGGATTTGGATGAAATTTGGTACACAGACAGTTTATAACCTGGATTAACACATAGGATTCTTACTTTACTTTTTATCCCGATAGTATGTTCCCGTGGAACAATTATCGAACACCACGAGGGCGAAGCCGCGGGCTTTTTTCGTTTTTTTTATGTGTCAGCCATTATCGCCAAAATAGTGAACCATAAAGCTATACTAATACTAATCTATACTAATATTATAAAGAGGAAAGATTTTTTTGTTTGTTTGTTTGTACCGAATAGGCTCCGAAATTACTGGACCGATTTGAATCATTTTTTCACCAATAGAAAGCTTAATTATCAGGAAGTAACATAGGCTATAATTAATTTTCAGAAAAATTAGAGATCCTTAAGAAAATTGCAATAATGTAACCCGAAGTAGCAAAATTTTGCCTATAAAATTCATTATTTAGCGTGCGCTGAGAAAACTATTGATGATACTTAAAAAATATGTACTAAATGATTAAAGTACTCATTATTACCTATAAAAAAGTCCGCGAGAGAATATATCTAACTATCATAGTTTAGTCACAATAGCAGCTTTTGTGTTCTAAAATTTAATTAGTTCGCCGCGCCGCGCCGCGCCGCGCCGGTAGACACAAAAGTTGGGTAAATTCGTATCGTAGTATTAATAAATTATTATTCGACGCGTATATATATATATTTTTATGTATTATGTATGACCATGCATAACTTTGTACAGAGAAGTACGATATGTATGCTTCTTTTTTTTTGTGAAAAGCGTATATCTCAAAGTTGGTCCCATTTAAAATTGAAAAATCGTGTTTGGGCTCATTTCATGCATCTTTATGAGAACTATAGACCTAGCTGGAGTATGACTGTCATCGAAGGTCTGACGATGGAGCCGGAAGGCAGTCGCAAAAGGTTCGCAACAGTTTACAGCAGCTATATGGTGCTCGGCTCATTTCATGCACCTTGATAAGAACTTTAGACCTAGCTGGAGTATGATTGTCATCGATGGTCTAAAGATGGAAACGGAAGGCAGTTGCAAGAGGTCCTCAACAGTTTACAGCATTTATATTGTTATTGGGCTCATTGCATACACCTTGGTGAGAACTGTAGACCTGCCTGGAGTATGATTGCCATCGAAGGTCTGACGATGGAGACGGAAGGCAATTGCAAGAGGTCCGCAACAGTTTACAGCAGATTTATCGTGTCTCGGCTCATTTCGTGCACCTTAATGAGAACTTTTGACCTAGATGGAGTATGACTGTAAACATAAGTAGAATATTTTAGCGATTAATGCAAATATTTCCGAGACATTAAATTGTTACCTACTTGAATCTGTACTATATAATATTATAAAGCTGAATAGTTTGTTTGGTTGAACGCGCTAATTTCAGGAACTGCTGGTTCGAATTGAAAAATTCTTTCAGTTTTGGATAGCCCATTTTATTTCATTTCATTAGCCCAAGAGTACGTCTTGCTCACTCAAATGTCTCGCTGATGGTGGCGCGTGTGTCGGATCATTTAGTTCCCTTCAAAATTGTTGAGTGGAATGGTTCTGATACATGCGTCATGTTCGGGAACGGGCGCTGTCAGTTGTGACTGGTCATCTCTTGGTTGCCACGGCATCTTTGAATTAATTATTTTATTTTTGAATTGTATACGTATAACGTACACATCTTGCTACATCGTTCTCACATAATGTACCATCACAACATGAATGATGTAACCAAGGTTTTGTAAAAGTATTATGATTTAAAAGAGTGTCCATGGAGTTTCTTGCCCGTTCTTCTCCATAGAGATCTACGTTAAGGAATGGGCATCTACAGTACTTTCAGAGTTTTTATGCCTTGTGACTGGGACTGTAGCTACTTTTCATTGTTGGCTTTGTTTCGACAATTCAAAAGTGCCTGTAACTGGCCTACTTGAAATAAATGCTTTGATTTTGATTTTGATCACAATAGCAGCTTTTGAGTTCTAAAATTTAATTAGTTTGCCGGTAGAAACAAAAGTTGGTTACATTCTTCTCAAATAAATACTTCTATCATCAAGGGTATTTATATAGCAGTAAAATACTGAGTGTTCAAGACGAACATCATCAATATGTAAGGTACATGCAGCGACATCTATTGAATTAAATGATACTAATGTGTTCTCAAGATAACTTTAAAATCGACTGACCGGTTTTTTAAAAGTTATGATAGCATAAGGTACTCTAGACGTTGCTGTTAAAATCTACATAGTCTTATACCCTGTAGTGTGTGTTCGATCGCTGTCCATCTATACTAATATTATGAAGCTGAAGAGTTTGTTTGTTTGGTTGGTTGGTTGAACGCGCTAATTTCAGGAACTGCTGGTTCGAATTGAAAAATTCTTTCAGTGTTGGATAGCCCATTTATCGAGGAAGTCTATAGGTTATATAACATCACGTTACAAAGATCACGAGCGGAGCATCAATGAAACATGTTGCAAAAACATTGAAAATTTATTCCTTTTTAGAGCCTCCGTTGCGTGCTTTGCGTAAACGGTTAAAGTTACGCAACAGTCATGTATGACGGAGTCGTTCCTCTTAATAAATTCTAACAAATGTCCGCGACAGCATATATGTTTATCTGTTAAGGTTGACTCGCACTCTCTCTAACCATTTCTCTCCCTTATGTGACGCAGACCAAGTTGCGCGGGTCAGCTCGTGAGAAACATCTAGGTAAGGTCTGGCGGCCCTGGGACCTTGCTCGGGCGCCTCTAGCCCGCACTGGCTCACTTCCCCCTCACCCCGCGCGCCCCGCACACTAATTACGCTCTGCATGGGTTTCTATGGGAACATCGCTTAGCAGTGCGATGAGTCAATCTTAGTGGATTCGTTCTACCTTCAAAGACCCTTCAACATTGAGCCAAAAGACGTCCAATACTGGATATAGATCTCATCAAGCTGGTACTAATAGCTAAGTATAAGGTATGCTGCACTAGCTGCACAGGGTAGCCGGGTACTCACGTGCGGGCGCGGCCAAACTACACGGCGCGCGAGGCGGGCGTGGCCCAGCGCGCGCGCTGGCGGGAACGCAGCGTCCTCGAACAGTACGCCCGACGCTTCCGACCCGCTCCAGTACCTGCGCACACACACTTCTCATCTAACTGCCTTAGCCTTAAGCCCAGCGCTCCCCTGCGGAGGCTATCTTCTCAGTGTCTTCGCCAAAGGCTTAATTACAAACAAATTAATTATTGAGATTTATGTCGTCATCAATTATTTTTTAGAGTGATGTGTGATGAGTGATGTGTGTGTGTGTGTGTGTAAGTCCCACTTAAGTTAGTACTTATGCTGCCCTTGGAGCACAATCAAACTACAAATAATAATGCACAAAATTGTACTATACTTTTGCTGCACAGAGACCGGTTGCAATTGGCTCGCGGCCAAGTTGATTGGACAATAGAGCAATGGGGCTCTTCTCGGACGAGAAGAGGGTGTGTCTTTTCTCGTAGAAGAGTATGCAAGAGGCAGTGGGAACGATTCGCGGCAAGAGACAGCGGGGGCATGTCAATCGACGGCATGACTAACCATGTATGCGTTTCCCGGACGGGTCTGTTCACGGGCAGGGGTCCTTAATTGTAAGGGAATACTTGCAAGAGTTTAGGATCGCTGTTATGCACTGGCCAACTCGATGTCTAGATGTGAACTCTATCGAGCATTTTTGGGGCGAGCTGAAGCGGCGAGTGCAGGCACGAGAGGGCAGGACCCCTTAAAACTTTTCAAGACGTCAAGGGTCCGTCCGGAACATTGAGGAATGAGGCAACATTCCTAAGAAACCTTCGTAATATTAATTCGGTTCATGAGGAACAGTATGAAAGCTGTAATGAGACCACTCCCTTGACGCGACGACGGATGGATCCAAAGTTTTCGGAGAAACTATAACAGTCAGATAAGATCTGTTCACACCGGCGCGGCGCGGTGGCGGTGGCGACTGGCGCGGCCGGCTGTACAGACATGTGTGAAAGGTCACCGGGACTCCGTTACATACAACAATCATTTTGGAGTGCTCTGCTTTCCTCAAAATAACATGTTTATTAATGTAGTCATTACAAATGAGAACATGTACAATGATTAGCAGTTAAGAAAAACATTCCCAGCCATTTGGAGATACTTATGTGGATTTTTTCGAAAACTGAAGAAATTGATTTCGTGTAAACACTGTGAGATGCGGGCGTTGTGAGGTCTTGGGGCGGTGCAGTAATGCGGGTGCTGGAGAGCTCACCTGGAGAGCTCGGAGTGCCGGTCGTCGCGTAGCGCGCCGCCATCTGCACACAACACACACGTTAACAGTTAACACAGGCGGTCACAGCTCGCGCAGCGGCCTAGTCAGACAGACAGACGTTTCTTTACTAGACTGAGACCGAAGGTCCCCGTTACTTGCTCGCTGAGCCAGCAGATCCGCGAGCAGCTGAGCCGCGAGCCGCGGCATATAAATCCTTTTCGTGCTAACTGTAAAAACCTTGCTGTTCTCAGATCGTTTGTAACTCAATTAGCTCTACAACGTAGGATAAATGTAGAAACACTAATACAAAGTATTGTTAGTATAACAATCACAGAAGGCCGTCGCGCGTCGCGCCTCGGTTTGTGTACAATACCCGCACGGAGCGCGGCGTGCGGCGCGTAACTGATATGATAACTACTGACTAAACAGCTAGACAACTAACTGTAACAACTAACTACTCTAACTGTATAAGTTATCGAATACTTCAATTGCCAGAGTCAACGTCATCAAGGATCTTAGGGTAATTTTAGACTCAAGTTTTTGTTTGATGCGCACATTGACAATATCAAGGCTTGTAAAGCGTTGGGTTTTATTTTTAGGGACTCCTCTGAGTTTAACAATGTCTAAACCATGAAAATTCTATACTATGCTTTTGTCCGTAGGCATCTTGAATGTGCTTCGCAAATTTCGAATCCAAATTACAATGTTTATATTAGGGTACCTAGTATCTAAACGAGCGAAAATAAATTCAAATTAAAGGTGTTCAAATTATTGAAAATGGGCTACTGAAACACTGAGTGAGCGAGAAACAGTTGGCGAATACAAATGTCTAAAACAGCGACTTGAAAATATAAATTTGAGTTACTAGTTGTTCAATACCATCAATGTGATAATTCAAGGACTGAAAAATCCTAAAACAAGGTTATTAACCACTAGATTGTAGATAAGGCGTGGTCAACGTATACCTATTTCAGTTTGCAAGGTTTAAAGTAACCTAACAATAACCTAACCTAATTCCGGGGTCTTAGACCCCACCATCCCCTTCGAACCTAACCTGTCCGAGTCGGGGTGGCACAGTAGCAAGTCTCTCTCAGCCTTCGTCCGCTCTTGCTTCCTATATTCTCCTTGCCGCAATGACCGGATAAATAGTTAGTTACTTGGTACAATAGTCGCCCTTCAGTATATTGGTCGCCAATTAAATTTTTATTCGCCCGATTAATAATTTCTCTTTATATTAATCATCTTGAAAACATACAAAGGCGGTTTTTATAAGGCACACTTAATATTGTTTAAATTCTTATTTGCCTAACTGTAGAGTTAGGAAGATAAGAATTTAAACGAAGAATAAGAAAAAAGAGAAGAAAAAGGAGAAGAAGGAGAATATTAAATTTCTTACACTGACTACCCATATAGCCATTTTTGGTTGCGGATGTATTAAAGGTGTCACAAGTCGCAACAGTTTCGTAACTGGTACGACACAATGCGACTGTGTAGGGATTAGCTTTTATGTGTTGTAACGGTTCAGTAAAAATGTGACGGAAACTAGATTCAGTAACTTTGTGTCGCCGCTGTTCCGATATTTTACAGCTTAATTTGTAACCACACATTTTACAAACTTTGCGTTTGGTTTGTAACTAGTGTGCAATGTTGACACAATGTGTTGTAACTGGGTAGTAACATGTGTAGTCGATGTTCCAGAACACTTTAACAGTAACTTGCATATATAAAATCATCAACAGAGCCAGTCATTCTCAAACTGTTTAGCTTATTTTTGCCGCCGTTATCTACCATTTAATTAAAACGAGTAAACAACCAAAAAGCTCACGTAAATTCCGATGGACTTCAACTTTTTACAGAAGAGTTAAAGAATTAACGTCCCAAAATAACTTAAGTACATGTACCTAAGTTTATTTTTTATTATAATAAATGTTTGATGTTCCATTGTTGATAGGGCGAATTGGCAGATACCCATTTTATTGAACTTAAAATTTATTTTTTTCTAGGCCATTTATAGAAAAACAGTGCGGAATTTGGTACCGAGGAGCTTAGTAGTATAGGCCAAAATTTCAACTTTCGGCTCTGGTTAGATCCCTCCTATTATATGTGATACCAAAAAAGTACCACGTACTTCCAAATACGCCGTAGAAGCCGAAGGATGTGACGCAGATACACTTGTCAATGAATCATCGGATTCTGACAAAGAAACACAAGCTTTAAACGTAAGAGACCAAATTCAACAATTGGCATTAAAGTACAAAACTCCTCATAATGCTTTGAACGAATTGATTGGTATACTAAGAAATCATCCAAACACAGATTTCGATAGTTGTTTACGATAGTTGATTTTAAAGATAGTAGAAGTCATTTAAAAACACCCAGATCTAACAGAGTATTTCCAATTGGTAGTGGTGAGTATTGGTATCATGGATTAAAAAATGCTTAAAAGATGTTTTACCTCAAAGTATGCCAGAATTACCGACATATGTATATACGTAAAGTAAAATTGGCCAAAACTTGTTTTTCGTACGTTTGGCTAAAGGTAAACCATCTATATTCAATTTCAAAATTGAATATAGATGGTTTACCTTTAGCCAAACGTACGAAAAACAAATTTTGGCCAATTTTGTGCAAAATAGATTGCATGGATATTCCTCCATTCATTGTAGCAGTTGCAGCAATTGGAAATACAAAACTGCCTTTGAAAATGTTTTTGTGTCCATTTGTAAATGAGTTATTAAAATTATTCACAGATGGATTACTGATTCATAGGCAAATTATTAATTTTTAATAAAATTCGTTGCTTCATTTGTGATACTCCTGTAAGGTGCTTTATAAAAGAAAAGAAAAAAAGAAAACTCAGGGAAACACTGTAACCAAAAGGATAAGAGAAACCATCTTATTAATACAGTAATTGTTTAACAACTTAGCGTCTTGCTAAAATAATTTGTTATTAGTATTCAAATTTGATATTGTATTTAAATAGAAGCTTTTGAGCACTCGATGTGTAATTTTTTATGTATGTTTTTTTATAAACACCAAGTTTGCCTTATACCAATTTTTTTAAATTATTATATTCAGGTGGCGCATTGGTAAATATCAAACTATTCAAAGAAATTACACAGTACTATTCTTTTCCCACTAAGTTTTGAGCATTTTAAACCATAGTAATTAATGAAAACTAAATCTTTGTTTAGTTACTTTGGGAGATATGATGGGGTTTTTTGTATTTTTATTATTTTAACGATGTCACTCACGCAAGAGCCAACGAAAATGAGCGAATGAAATTTAATACACAACATTAAAAAAGTGGAAACTTGTAATTGGATTTCGTCTACATTTTACTTATATTAGCTGTAAGTTTTCTTAGAATTTTTAGTTGCATTTAGTTGATTGCATGCGAACACCAGATACATTGTGAAGTTACAAAAAAAGGCACTAATAACTTAAACATCGTGTATTCGTGTTCAACTGCGAGTCAACATAATGCATGAGTAGTGAATGACGAGACATGTTAAACAATGTTTACAGGTACTATCTATTATTTATTGCAGTGACCTTTATCGCCAAGAGACGAATACGTTTCATCTGTACTGAATACCAACAAAGATGGCTATCTTATGCTCGGTTCACATTATTCCAGTCCAGTAATCCAGCGAGTTACGGTGAAAGCGGCAGAGTAGCCCGCGAAATTCAAATTGTCTACGTCGGTGTTATGTACAGGCTGTATGTTGAACTAAATATGGTTCGCAGCCGTTCAACTTAGGAATATATTGACAGAATTATAATCAGTTAAATCATTAATACAATCCTCTAAGTTCTTTTAATCCAATTGAATGACTATTTCATGATAAAGTCATTTATTGTAGTAAATAGTAATAAGTTTATTAAAGCTTGAGTTTCCGCTGTTCCATAACATAGCAATAATTTCTAAAACTACAATTACACGTAGATAGTTAAAAATAACAAAAATAATATAAAAGATGATGTTGAGAGAATTTCTCGAGTGTGAATACCTGTGCGTAGTTAAACTGTGAGGGTGGTGGTAGTGTGTGAGAGGGTGGATGTGAGATGTAAGAGTGTGTGTGGGAGTGTCGGTAAGTGTGTATGTGAGAGTGTTTGTGAAGGTGTACGTGATAGTGCATTTGCTAGTGTATGTGTTCTAAAGTGGCTCCGTGTCATCCAATTGGTTAAGATTTTCTTACATTCAAAACTTATTTTATTGTACAAGTATTTTGTTTATTTTATTATAAAGTTTAGCTGACTATTTCTTAAATTGCCTGGTTGCAAATATAGTTTTTAACCGACTTCAAAAAGGAGGAGGTTATCAATTCGGATGTTTATATTTGTTTTATGCATGTTCGTGCATAAGTCCGTCATATACCTGTATATACCACCTACCTACTACATAAAAATATACAGTTCAGCAAAAAATCCGCGGCCAGAGCCCAACCGAACGTCAAAAAGCTATGACAACATTGAACTCGTCGCAAACAGTATGCGCGATAATCCGCGCCAGTCGGTGCACAAGAGGGCGGAAATTCTTAGCGCGCATGATCAATGGTTTTTTTTCCAATACTGAGAGAACATCCTTCCTTCACTTCACACACATGGTTGCAGCAAGATGGCACCTTGCCACATACTGCTAGAGAAGCCAAGGCTTTGTTGCTAGATTTTTTCCTAAACAAACGGCTTATCAGCCGTTTCTGAAACTTCTCTTGACCACCAAGATCGCCAGATAATTAAGAATAATTAGAATAAGAATTATTTATTTATTCCTTGATTATTTAGCCCGAGTTACTTTTTAAATGCATGAACAAACTAAACTAAAACATATAATGTAATTAGTTTTGATGTATTTAAAGTGAGTAGGCTATCATTAGGCTAGGCTTAGCCAGTTGGCTACTTGTGCCATTCCCATCTCAGCTTTGTGTTTAACGTCTTGCCAGCAGTTCCCAGAGAAAACCTCATCGATATCTTCGGTGTTGGAAAAAACTTTTGCGTTAATACGCATGTTGCAAAGATCATTCAGGTTTAAGAGGAATAACGTACGACCGAGTACGCTGCCCGCCCGCTGAACGACGTAACAGACCTCAGCATATCCACTGATCAGATTTCCCACCTTAACCCTTGACTTCCTAGATGTGAGATAATCTTCGAGTAACTTCAGTGGAGTATCTCGTATTCCAGCTTTTTCGACTTTAGTGACAAGGAGAGGGACAGAGAGTCAGTAAAATTTCTAGTATTTTTAAAATATTGTAAGGTAATTGATTAGTCTGTTGTTAATTATTTTTAACAGTATTTTTGAAATGAAAGAGGCCTACAGGGTGTAAACAGACCCTTCACATAGCCGTCAACCAAGCATTGTACATCAAACTAAGTAACTTTACGCAAAAATTATTGCTGGGAATCGAGTTTTTTTTTGGGGTGAAAAATCACGTTTTACGGTAGGACTCGATATAAAGCACTCAAAGCATTGTGCTGATGGATGGATGGAATAGTACGGGGGTCGTGGATGTGTGTAAAGTAAAAATGTTACAGTATTTAAAAAAAAACTTGTGAAACAGTTGGAACTTTGACCCCCAATATTTCCATAACTAGAAGGTTCCATTTACATTCTATGTTAAGGGTCTATTTACACCCTTTATAGTTGTTGATGTCGTCTCTGCCCCCCCCCCCCCCCCCTTTATAAATATGAGTAATAATGGATTATTTCAGAGGGTTCGGGAAGGTACCGGTTTGAAAGCAGAGGTTTGTAAGATGAGATATTATGGGGACAACTTGCTGACGTACGTGTTTAAGAAGTTTAGTCGGAACATTGTCCTGTCATTCAATGGGATTAAATAAACTGAGGGTTTGAAGTCACATTTGTTACAGTCTCGAATCACGTTTTAATCAACATACAAGCTGACTTACAAATTACAAAAAACGTGAAAAAATTTGAATTTCGCGGCCTACAAAGGGTCAGCCTTTCACCTTAATCCAGCTCACAGCGGAACTGGATCATATCGTCTACCTCATATTTATCATAAAAAAATCAAATCTATCAGTAATAATTAGTATTATATTTGATCCAAGAGCGAGCGAAGCGAGGTTCGAAGGGGATGGCGGGATCTAAGAGCGAGCGAACTAAGAACCCGCAATCCCTTTCGTGTGAGGTTACTTTTAAGGCGCAGATATACGACTTTTAATGATTTTAAATTGAACATCACGTCTAAACTTCTAGACATATTTCTTTGAAAAAAATATATGTTATACTAGACAGTTTTCTTCATAATTTGATATGTGAAAATGTGAAATTATATTTTTATAACATAGTGTAATTAATTTGTAAAGTAATGTCTAACGCGGGCAAAAAAAGGATAATCACGCAAAAACTATCGGGCGGATTTGCACGAAATTTTGACCATCTGAAGACAATTTAAAGACCCATATTTTAGTATACGGTTTTTATTTATATTGTGTTTGATAAATCAAGGGGGGTTGTTTTTTCGAATAAACTTGGTGCGCGTTGAAGCGGTAGCCCTTGCGGGCGACGGGCGGCAGTGCATCGCTGACCACTGTCACGGGTGGACGCTAACGCTCGGAGAAAACACAACACAATTTTATTAGCTTTTAGGTTTCGCGATAATAATGGCTGGTAAATCCAAATTATTGAAAAAGAAACGACTTATACTGGAAAAAAATAGATTAAATATTTGTATTATTTCTGTTTTAGGAGAAAACCAAATAACAAAGATTCTCGAGTCGTAAATCTAGAGACGAGGCGAGTATTGTAATGTACTATAACCATACTACATCTTTTTAGGGACAGTCCAGATTTGAGTTTAAAAAAATACTGAATGCTCTTATTGAAATAGTTGTTGGTTGGTCTTGGTACGTAAGTAGTATGACCTCGACTGCGAAGATGTAATTTTTGCGTCTGTTTTGAGGACTTACGTGCACTACCACGTGCACACTATATCTTCGCCATGCCTTTCATGTCGGTGCCTATATTTACCTAAAAAATACATTTATTTTATAGCTCTGGCTGTATAGAACATGAGAAAAAGGCAACTCCGGATATTGAAAATGAGGACATTATTGCTGACAAGTATACCTACCTAATTTATTATTCCGATTTTAGTATTATTGAATCATAATATTTATCTAAAGATTTTTGGAACGAAGTTATATCCCTAGCATCCATGCAACTTTTTTATCATATATTAGAGAGATAGAGAGAGAGGGAAATAGTTTTCATGGTTTTCGAGGGTGCTGAAGCCGATAGTGAGATCTATATGAAAATTCAAGATGGCGGCTGCGACCTTTTATCATTTTTTTCGTCATGGGTGTCGTTTTCATGGTTTTCGAGGGTTCTGAAGCCGATAGTGAGGTCTATATGAAAATCCAAGATGGCGGCTGCGACTATATTTCAAATTTATCATTATGGGTGTCGTTTTCATGGTTTTTAAGGGTCTTGAAACCGATAGTGAGATCAAAATGAAAAGTTTGATATTTCGATAATTTACAACTTATTAATGTTAGTGACCATGATTATTTAAAATCTTAAATATTTTTCAGTTTTGAAGTAAATGAAACAACATTTACTGACGAGGAATCCTTTCTCATAGAGACAGAAAATAAGGACTCAGTCTTTGCCAGGTAAACAATTCGTTTCAGGATAGTTAGCCCATGTAAATATTTGTGTTGGAAAACTTCTTATTATAAATACTTTTTATTTAGGGGTTAGAACTTTTTCAATGGAACCTGGCCTAGTCATTTTGATTTTTCCAGAAAGTTGTGTGTTTTGTCTCACGATTAACTGGCATATCATTGTAAGCCGCAGCCAAGTGGATATTTAAACAAACAAAATATATCGTGAGATATAATGTAATGTTTTAATACTTTTTGTTCATAGAAAGAAAACGAAGCTGTACAAGGGATGCGTATAATAAATATCGCAAAGTTTTTTAAAGACCTTCAAGAAGTATGCTCACATGACAATATGGACTGTTGTTTGAAATCTGTGGAAATTATAGCTGAACGTAGATTAGGGCTAGTTTCTAATTTAAAACTGAAATGCAGTATGTGTTACGAAACGTTTAAAATTTGTTGCAATGAATACGTGGCAACCGTTGTCGCGTCGGTGTCCCTTCCACCCCGTATATTTGTAAATAATAAATGTGTCTATACATGAATAAGAATAACTAATTAAATGTACCTACTTTAATAACAGAAGATCTGCTGTTATGATATATGTATATGCTGGGGGGGGTACCTGGTAACCATTTTCGCGTCGGTGTCCCTTTCACCCCGTATAAATCAATTTATTCAATGCACACTATTAAAATAATAAGATTACAATCTCAATTAATGATTTATCACCTTGATAAAAAATCAGGCAGGATAGTCCTCACTATCTGAAACGTAAGGTTACCCTACGAAATTACGTGCGTGCAGTTGCGGGGTCGCGGGGCGTGACGTAAGCTCCACCCACTTGCTCAAGGGCGCTGGCACTTAATGTCGCCTTAAGCCCTGCATACTGAAATAGGAGCCCCGACGTACGTCGAGTACGCCTTAGTTTGGAATCATTTGCTTTAATAGTATAGCAAAATGTAAAATTTTTGATTTAACATTAAAATAGGGTTTTTAATTTTGGTGATCATTTGGCAGTATGAAAATGTGTTCATAATTATTTCACTAGATTAGTTTAGTAAGATAGTTATAAAATCTTCCGGGATGTAGGTATAACCTATCTTCCGGGGTGTAGCTATAACCCTAGGGGTACAACTATATCACGGCTATTACTATCGTTCTGCGACATATTCACAAAACACAATGCGTGTTCACTGTTCAAAATTTGATCCAGCACTGGATTAATGAAATCGTCGCGCAGGATTGAAAAGTAGACTGCCAATCCTGTTACTGGACTGGATCCAGCGCAGGCCAGGGACGATTTCGATTATTCTAGTTGCCAGTAGCGAAGCGTCAATTTTTGTAAGAGGTACCTAAGTCGGAGTAGCTATCTTTAATGTGATTATATTATTTGTCTATAGAATACTGACTGTGGCATTTTTCAAAGTGAATCCGGTCGGAATCGAGCTGTATGGAACCTTCGCCACTGCTAGTTGCAATCCAGCGCTGGATTAGATCACTGTACTGGAATTCTAAAGGAACAATGTGACCCGCATTAGAGTTAGAGCAGATAGCCAGAAGGTGATTAACCTGTCGCTCTTAATGAAGGTAAGCCGAAGTATTACGCTCGATGTGGAATCACCGAGTGCGGGTACGTGCGGGGACTCGTTCGTGAGCCACGACTTTTGGTTTCGTTCCGATGTCATTAAGCGCCGGCGACTACATTAGGAACACGACATTGTAATTACCTACATTTTTTAATGTCACGTATTGTAAGTGCCTCGTTGGACGAGAGAGAATCCCGGGTAAGGCAAACTGTTATTGGGCTTTTCCATCAAGAATTGAAAGAGATCCCGGAGTTTAGATTAGTACCCCCTATCACATGAGACTGTGGCGGCAACCGACACAGCTGGCAGTAGCGGTGCGGTGGCGTACTCACTGGCGTGGCCGTTGTTCTTGTGCGCGGGGTCACGCGGCGGCGCGGCGGCGGGCGCGGGCGGCGAGGGGCTGGGGGAGGGGCTGGCGGAGGGGGAGGCGGAGGGGGAGGGGGCGCGCGTGCGCATGAACTTCCTCATGGCGGCTGGCGGCGCTCCGCATCACGGCACACAGTGGCACCGGTTCGCGCTGAGCTCACTATCTGCTAACAGAATTCACCTAGTAATTATTTGAAGGGGCGATCACAGCATCTGCCGACTCGGGCTGCGGGACTGTTCGAAAGAGATACCGCAGCCCTGGAACACAAAGGGCAAAAAGGAACATCGATGGGTTTTAGTCAGTACAAGTCTGACACTCCCTTCCGCTCCGCCCAGAGCGAGGTCATTTGATGATTTCCCATACTAAAAAAAAAAAAAAAACCCATCTACCGACTTATTGTCGTTTCTTACTAGGCCTGTAGGCATAGTTCTTAGGTTTTGCTTATCAGTTGGCGTAGAAACCATTGACTGGCCGCCGCAATTCTTGCCGCTGATGTGCACAACTGCTGACGACCGAGCTATTTGTACTGTGTGCCCCGCGCTGGAGTGTCCGCAGTCCGGGCCACATCGATGAGCTGTGTGCATCAGCTTGGGTGCACTATGGAGGTGTTACCTAACTTTTTATTGTACAGTAATTATTTGTCTATCTACCTTGTATGAAGATTCACGCGCAATGTTTACGTCACACATCCGACGGCTGCTTGCAGCTTATTGGAAGTCTGGATAGGTTAAGCGCACGATTCGTATTACGCGCTACATGTGTGGATCAGTTGCACTTTACACCAAGGAACCGATGGCCTGGTAGCCTAGGCAGGCGTAGGCTTGTCTTGGCTGCTACAGTAAGGACAAATCATGGTGGTGAGAGGTGACAACTATTTACAATAAAGTTATCTGCAAATAGTTAAGTTGTTCATGTAGGTATACCTATTTACAGACAAGTTATTTGAAAATGTAATAAATGAGAGCTATGAAGTGTGCGGCGTTTATCGTATTGTGCGGAGACGTCTGTGGACACGCACTGCGACAGGTGCCGTTACCCACGGCCGGCTGCACTGACACTCGCGACACTCGCGACACTCGCGGCACTCGGGACACGTGCGGCGCGCGCGGCGAACTGGCGCGCACTGGCGCATGGCGGGCTCGGTACCGTACTGCGCCGCGCTACGTCACTACATAGATGTACGGCCGTGTTGTCGTCCACAGCTCCGCCACGTTCATTGCGCCCCATACCGGACGGTGCAGTACTCCCTGCGACCAGCGCCTGCGCTGCGCCACGCCGCCCGCTAAGGGTAGAACCTCATCTAGCAGCACGGAATCGCACGTTCCCAAGCTCCTATCCTGTTTTGCCGCTCAAAACCCGTGATTTGCTGCAAGAGTGGTAACGCACACGGCGCCATCGACAGCAGACACTCTGTTTATAGCTTGCAGAGAGCAATAGAACCTTTTTCATGTATAGTCTTGCACATGTCGTCTGTCTGACTGTGAAAATACACTTGCGGAATAAAATATGACACGTAATGATTTTTCACATTTATTTACTTCCTTAAATTTAAAAAATATACAAGTATGCACAGAAGTAATTACAATCAGAGAAGTATTCGTAGCTATTACTTTATATCTACAAATTCTACAATAGGCTAACGATAGAAAAATAATTACAGCTATATGAGATAGTTCGCGACACCGCGCGTGGAATGTGCTTCGTGCGGGCTCAGTCGTCGTCGGACTCCGTGGAGTCGGGTCCGCGCGCCACGGGCAGCACCAGCACCACGGGCGGGCCCGCCAGCGCCGCGCACGACGCCGACAGCCCCACGCGCACGCCGCGCACGCCGCACACGCGCAGCACGCGCCCGGCGCGCGGCACGGTGCGCGCGCGCGAGTGGAACTCCAGCGTCTGCGCGCGCCCGGCCCGGCGGCAGCGCCACCAGCACGGCGCGGTCCCGTAAGGGTTCTCCGGCAGGTACAGGTTCTCGCGCGCGCACAGCTCGGCCTCGTTCTCGTAGAGGTTCTCCTGCGGACACGAGTGAGACTGGAGATGGACGGTGGTGTCATAAAATATTGCAAGCATGCAGCATGCAAACATGTAAACGAGCATACACCATGCATGCAGCATGCAAGCAAGCATGGTTTCTGTCACGGCACCGGCGCTGCGGGGCTCCAGCGGTCCCACGCGAGTAAGCCCAGCGGTAAAACACATCTGCGCAGCTTCGCTATTTATTTTCTTACGTAATAATTACATTTTTAAATATTTCTTTAAAAAACCATAAAAAAAGACATAAAAAATATAAAAAATAGTGGTCGGCCGGTATCGGGAGCAGGGTCCAAGCTACCGGTGATTAGGGCTCCAGAGACAGGAACCTCCTCACAATGCGAGCCGTATCGAGTAGTACGGGCTTCTGAATCAGGCCCTTGATCCAACCGCCTAAGGAGAGCCTCGAAAGATGGTCGTCGAGGCTCTTGGCTATAAGGCCATTGGCCGTCACGCCAATCGGCACAATGATAGCCGTCACATTCCACATGTCGACAACCTCATGTGCCAAGTCAAGATATTTTATTTGTTTCTCTTTCTCAGCTTTCACGAGGTTCTCGTCATGCGGGATGGTAACATCGACTATCATTACGCGGCGCGCTGATCGGTCTATCACCACTACGTCAGGCTTATTGGCGACGCCGAAAACATGACACGCGGGGTTGCGATAGTCGTGGAGAGGATCCGGCAATTGGGTCTCGAGGTGGCATTGCACAAGTCCGAGGCCATGTGTTTTCATGGGTCTCGGAATGCGCCACCGTCGGGATCCCTACTGACGGCGGGAGGGGTTTCCATCGGCGTCGGGTCGACGCTGAAGTACCTGGGACTCGTCCTCGACAGCCGGTGGAACTTCGTGGAGCATTTCCGACGTTTGGCCCCCAAACTGGAACGGACCGGGGCTGCCTTCAAGCGGCTCCTGCCCAACCCGGGGGGTCCAAACGCCTCCTGCCGGAGGCTCTACGCGGGGGTCGTGCGGTCCATGGCCCTTTACGGGGCCCCGGTGTGGCCGCGTTCTCTGAGGCGGCAAGCCGCCCACTACCTGAACGCGCCCCAAAAGGGGATAGCCCTAAGGCTAGTCCGGGGGTGAGGCGGCGAGCCTCCTTGCCGGATTGCCGCCATGGGATCTGGAGGCGATGGTCCTCGCGCGCCTTCACGAATGGCGCGCGGAGGCACTACGTCGGGGGGAAACTCCGCTGCCGCGGCAAATCGCCGCTCAGCGGACAGACCTCCGGCGCGATCTCATGGTGACATGGAGAGAGCGACTGTCGCAACCCCGTGCAGGGCACGCCACCATAGTGGCGATAAGTCCCCTCTTTGAGGAGTGGCTAGAGAGGCGCCACGGCGCCCTCACCTTCCGCCTGACGCTGGTCCTCACCGGACACGGTTGTTTCGGGAGGTTCCTGCACCGAATCGGGCGGGCGGAAACGCCCGGGTGTTTCCATTGTGAGGATCGTCCGGAGGACACGGTGCAGCACACTGTGGAGGCCTGCCCTGCTTGGGCGGAGCAGCGCCGTGTCCTCGTAGAGGCTATTGGCGGCGGCGACCTCTCGCGCCCGGCCCTGGTTCAAGCCATGGTTCGGAGCGAGAGGGAATGGGAAACCGTCACCTCCTTCTGCGAAGCAGTCATGCTAGCGAAAGAGGTGGCGGAACGTGAGAGGGAAAGAGCCTCACGTCCCAGCCGCCGCGGGAGACGCCCTGGGCGCCGGGGGTCACGTGGTGGCCCCCGGCCACCGTAGGCGCGGGCCTGTGGACGGCGAGTTATGGGCTAGCTCGCCGTCCGGCCGTCTTATGACGACAGGCCGTGTCGACGGCGCGTTCGTGTTCCACGCGCGCCTCAAAGAGATGTCAGCAACCACGTAGGGGTCCGCACGGGCCGATGCCTGCCAGGGCTGCGGGACTGTTCGAAAGAGATACCGCGGCCCTGGAACACAAAGGGCAAAGAAGGAACATGGATGGGTTTTAGTCAGTACAAGTCTGACACTCCCTTCCGCTCCGCCCAGAGCGGGGGGGGTCATTTGATGATTTGCCATCCTAAAAAAAAAAAAAAAAAAGGTTTATTGGCGACAAGAAAGAGGGTAGACCGATTTGTCTGCTCATAAACACCCACCCGCAATAACTTCAGTTTATCCGTGATCATGCTTGCAATAGCGCCGAAATATCGGGAACTCAAAGAAAACAGTAAACATGGTAAATATCCCGTTTCTAGTGTTAATGATAATTTTAGTGACCATGACAGTTTTAAATCTTATAAAGTATTATTATGGCAAAACAAATTATACCAAAATAGGAATGCCAAAATATATTAGGAAAAAAAAACATGTGAAAAGAAGGGATTCCATAAATTTTGGAGTATCAAGATTCTGCCAGTTAAAGGGAGGGTTCCTTTTAATACAAGTTTTAAATGTTACAACTTTGATACCTCTATGACTCTAACTGGAAGTTTATATGTTTAGATTTTCATACTCATTCATGCAAAAATGATCGGATTTAAATACCTGATCGGAATCTTGTCGCTGCACGTACAGCGGCCTCCAACGCGGCGGCGCCGGACCATGCACGGCAGGTCCCGCCAGCCCCGAGGGCCCGGCCGACCCCGAGGGCCCTGCGAGCCCCGAAGGCCCCGCCAGTCCCGAGGGGCCCGCCAGTCCTGAGGGCCCCACCAGTCCCGAGGGTACCGCCGCAGCCGGGACCCCCGCCACTCCAGGTCCAACGTTGGCGTACAAGCCCACGTTAGCGTACCTGCAGGCAGTAATACAGATGACTGTAGCTGGGCTGCAAACAGTGGTGTGCCCGCAATGAAATGGAGGCAATAGGCCCAATTAAACAACTGACGATATTTGGGGGAAAAAAGAAGTTTCGCATCAATAATTTCTGTTATGTATTGATACAGTTGTGTGGAAACCGAATGTTATTGTTGTTTGACAAAAAAAATTGTTTTTGTACGAATGTTTTTTTTTATTTGCTGAGTTTGATTGTTAGGCAAGCCGGGCTTTTCGGCTCGTACGATAGATCCGCCACTGGCTGCAACGTGAGCGCCAACACACTCACCCCGGCTCGTGCAGGCGCAGGCGCAGCGCGCGCGCGGGCACGGCGGGGGCGGCGGGGGCGGCGGGCACGGCGGGGGCGGCGGGGGCGCGCGCCGGGCTGCGCACCCCCGCGCCGCGTCACGTGGCGCGCTCCACCACGCACACGCCGGCGTACGAGCGGCCCAGCGCCATGCCGGCCGGCAGCAGCGCCCAGCAGTCGGCCGCCGGGTCGAACACCTCCACGCTGCTGAGGTTGGCGGCGCCGTCGTCGCCGCCCACCACGTACAGGCGCCCCGCGTGCGCCGCCACGGCCGCGTTGCGCCGCGCCGTGCGCATGGGCGGCGCCGGCGCCCAGCCCGCGCCCGTCCAGCGCTCCACGCTGCGGCGCACGGCGGGCCCGTCGTGGCCGCCCACGGCGTACAGCGCGCCGTCCACCACGCCCACGCCGCAGCCCGAGCGGCGCGCGCCCATCTCCTCCACGGGCTCCCAGGCGTCGGCCGCGGGGTCGTAGCGCTCCACGGTGTGCAGGCACTGGCGCGAGGCGCCGTCGTAGCCGCCCACGGCGTACAGCTTGCCGCCCAGCACGCCCACGCCCACGGACGAGCGGCGCGTGGACATGGGCGCCACAGGCCGCCACACGCCCTCGCGCGTGTCCAGCGCCTCGGCCGAGCTCAGCCCCGTGGCGCCGTCGAACCTGCGGCGGCAGCGTCAGGCGGTCAGGCACGGCTCGCGCGGCACGTGGCCCACGGCCCACGGCACACTCACCCGCCCACGGCGTAGATGACGTGCCCGATGACGGCCACGCCGAGCGTGGAGCGGCGCGCGCACAGCGGCGGCCCTGCGCTCCAGGCGTCGGCCGCCACGTCGTACACGTCCACGCTGCGCACGCGCAGGGTGCCTGCACAGTGCACACTTACCAGCATCACCGACACAATCCACATTATTATGAACACGCTATTGCCTAACAAATGTTATGTGATAAGAAAATGCACTTCAAGACACTGATTTTTTGTTCGAGATCCGTACTTACCTACTTTAAAAAGAAAAAATCCTTTTTAACCGACTTCTAAAAAAGGAGGAGATTGTTTGTATACCGATTTCTCTGTTATTACTGGTCCGATTTTCGTTATGCCTTTTTTATTTGGTAGAGAAAACTTACGTGGTGGTCCCATATACAGTGAACGGACCCTTCACGAAGCCATGAACCAAGTATTCTGTACATCAAACTCAAGTGTACGCAAATTTTTTTGCTGGGAAACGACTTTTTTTTTGCGGTGAAAAATTACGTTTTACGTTACGGGCTTACTTAACTTGGGTAGTTTATGAGTTATCTTCTATAATACGTGTTTTTTCTTCTTCGTCTATTTTGATGACATGATGGCTTCATAGTAACTGCTCGTTACAAATTATAATGTAGTAATATGATAAGAATTTGTTTAGGATGTCTCAACTAAAATGGGGTAAAATAAAAATAAAATATCTGCAAAAAAAAAGCTTTACTTTCGGAAGTCGGTGACAATAAAATCATTGAAACAAACAAAGTCACCGACTTCTGAAAGTATAGTTATTTTTCACTTTTTTTACGTCCCTTTTTTAGGGTTCCGTAGCCAAATGCCCCCTCTAATTTCTAAAGTAAACGAAAACGTGAGTAAAAAAATCTTTGGACAAGTTTTTTGATTTATGTTTTTAATATCATGTTATTTTGCTCGTATTAAACAGACATGTAGTTTTCTTGACGTTTTCCTTTAGTCAAAGTAAAAGTTAGCGAGTTCAGTTCATAACGGAGAGAATTCTGCGGCTTCCTATTACGGAAGGAGCGAACTAGAGTCACGGCTCACCGTTGAACCCGCCCACGGCGTACACCTTGCCGCCCACCACGGCCAGCCCCGCGCGGCAGCGGCGCGTCAGCAGCTCGGCGGCCGGGCGCCAGCGCGCCGCGTCCAGCTGGTACGCCTCCACGTCGCGCACCGCCTTGGGCGCCTGGCCGCCCACCACCAGCAGCACGCGCGGCGCGCGCGGCGGCTGGCGCGGGCGTGCGCGCGCGCACACGGCCGCGTGCGCCGCGCGCCGCTCGGGCCGCATGAGGTGGAAGGACAGCGCCTCGATCACCAGGTCCTTGACGCGCAGCCCCGCGCTGCACAGCGGCTCGGCGGCCGCGCGCGCCACCAGCGCGTCCTGCGCCAGCAGCGGCAGGCGCACGTGCTCCAGCAGCGCGCCCAGGTGCGGCCCGCGCGCGCCCGGCGCGAACTGCAGCCAGCGCACCACGGCGTCCAGGATGGCCTCCTCGCTGGGCACGGTGATGCGGTCGTTGTCCAGCAGCGCGCCCAGCGCGTCGGGCTCCAGCGCCAGGAACTCCTCGGTGTCCAGCACCTCCGCGAAGTGGTTCTCGATGTAGCGCGAGGCGGCGGTGCTGAGGTCGGCGCAGGCGTGCAGCTCGGCGAAGGCGCGGATGCCGAGCGCGTTGTCGGGCGACAGCGCGCCCGCCAGGAACACGCAGCACGCCGCGCGCACGCCGCTCACCGCCAGCAGCGACGCCGCCGACAGCAGGCTCTGAGCATTCGTATTTAAACAGCGCATGGTATGCTACGTCATAGCAAAAGGTATGTATCAAAAAACTATGCTAAAGCTTATGACGGAACGACGAGATAACGACGCTCCTACCGTGAAAAAACGCTCTATTGAGAAAACGACTGCGCAAAACCAGGGGTCGACAGTGCCACTTGACGAAGACCACACTTGACCAATTCCAGTGGAGATATCGTCGTTTCGAGGCCGAAGAACCTTTCAGAAGTCAATAACTTCTACGGCAATTGGACGCATCGCATACATCTCGACATAAACACGAAAATAAGAATTACAAAGCCTTCTTAACCCGCCATTTCACAGAAGACCTTCGAAAAGTCAGCCAAGATGAAATTGAGGCGGCACTTTAACAGTTTCAAATTGGAAAAGCCTCTGGTGAGGATGGGTTAACAACCGAGCTTCTGAAAGCTCTAAAGGTGGTACGCCGCCGCTGGGATTGGGGAGTCATATGTGCAGCAGTGGGCAGCTGTACGCTGATGATGATGATCATGATGTAGCGATGTGTCCAAGGAGTTTTTTGCCTATTCGTCTCCATAGAGGTCTAAGCTTTGGAATGGACAACTACATTACTTTCACCAGTTATCACACTGTTACTGGGACTGTAGCTTCATCTTGCATGCGCTTCTGTGATTGCCCTAGTGGTAGACTCGATGAATTCGAGACCAGACTTTCTGAACTAGAAAAAAATCCGCTGAGTTTGAGAAGTTTCAGGACACTATGTCTTCATTGCAGACAGAGTTGGCCACAAAGCTCGAGCTTTCTTCGTTTGATCAACGATCCAGGCTAAAAAATGTGGAGATTAAGGGTGTCCGCCTAAAGAAGGATGAGAACTTATTCTCAATCGTCGACGCCATCAGCAGCAAAATCAGTTACAAGTGTTCTAAGAGCCAGATTAACTACATTTCGAGGGTGCCTATACATAATTCCAAGGAAAAATTTGTGATAGTGAGCTTCCTCAACAGATATACAAAAGAAGATTTTATTGCCGCTGCACGTGCTGTTAAGGATCTCTCCAGCTCTGACATAGGTTTTCAAGGAGCACCACAACGTATTTATGTCAACGACCATTTAAGTGTGGAATCCAAAAAACTTCTCAACATAACTAAAATCGCCGCTAAAGAAAAACGCTATGAATTCGTTTGGGTGAAACATGGTAAAATCCATGTGCGCAAGGATGCTAATTGCAAAACCTTTATAATAAGAAAGGAACTTGATTTAAACAAGATTATTTAAACCGATACTATTTACATTCAAGATTGATTTGTTGCTTTTCTACTTTTAAAATGTGTCGAAGTTTGCACATCAATTGTTATTTGCTTTGTTTTTGTAAAAGGTTTAGCATGACATGAATTTAATTTTATTTTATAAATGAAACGAAATGCTAGACTGGAACTTTCAAACTTATAAGTTTAATTAACATAATTTTTAAATGTGAAAGTTCCTAATGATCTCTGTAAGTCATAATTATTAGATAAATAATAATAGAGATACTGTGCAATATTAGTTTTAAGTTATCTTGCTGCGCCCTAACAGGGTCATGTACTCACTAGTTTAAGCTTAGCGTGTAAAATTGGTTGTGTACATTGTGCATTACAATAAATAAAATAAACACCTCGGCACTGCTAATAAGCTTCTATTGTATTCCTTACCGCGCTTTCTCTTTCATTTCGACACAAAATGAATTGGCAACTTTTACATATCATATTGTTGTTGATGTTTATTCAATTATTGTTAGATATATGTGCAAGGGCTAACAACAGTGAACAGTATCTTACTGTCTTTTATCAGAACGTACGGGGATTGCGAACAAAACCAGACTCGTTCTACCGTCAGGTTTCACATAATCCCTACGATGTTATTGTTTTAACGGAGACGTGGTTAATAGATGGTGTGTTAAACTCGGAGTTGTTTGCTGATCGTTATTTAGTGTGGCGCCGTGACCGGGATTATGCTATGACTGGACAAACGAGAGGTGGTGGTGTACTTATAGCGACGCGTAGGGAATTACCTGTCACTCCGCAACCGCTCCTACACTCCTCGGCGGAGGATCTCTGGATCAACTTACGGCTTATAAATTCGAAGTCACGAGAATACGTGAACCTATATATTTGCGCTAACAAAGGGTTTTCGTTTTCTGAACAACTAAATAACTTCCTGACCAAACTGAACCATACAGCTCTGAATAAAACTTCAGATGTGTTTTTAGTTATAGGCAATTTTAATATGAGTGGAATCTTGTGGGCTCAATCTAATAAGCCTTCGTTAGTTCCAGTGAACCCCGCGACTAGTGACGAATGTTTGTTCGCGGACGAGTTATGTACGTTGGACTTTGGACAGTATAACGGGGTAGCTAACGGGTACGGGTAACTGTTGGACTTAGTCCTCTCAAATAAGTCAGCCTGTGTTAGTGAGTGTGTTGACCCTCTAGTGCCCATTGATCCCTATCATCCTGCGCTGTTAATCAATATTGACATCTTTGAAATACCCCTCCTTGTCCATGCGCCGCGGTTGCGATATATCTATAGCTATGGCGATTTTGATTCCATGAATAACAAGATTTCAGGCACTAATTGGGAACATGAGTTTTCAATCCGATCATTAGATGAGTCGGTTGACTACTTTAAAGACAACATAAAAAACATGTCAAAACAAGTATATACCACAAAAGCTAGTACGTAATAAAAAATACCCGGTCTGGTACAGCTCATCACTCGTCACAACAATTAAAGAAAAATATAAATATCTAAAAAAATTCAAGATCTACGGCAATAAATCTGACGAGATAACTTTTTAATTTTTGCGTGACAGAGTCAAAACTATGGAAGCTTCATGTTTTAAATATTATTTTTAAATATTAACTGAAAAATCCATTAAATACAACCCTAAACACTTTTGGTCCTTTGTAAAAAATCGCTACAATTCTAATGCTGTACCTAATACATTGAATTATAACGATGAATCATTACTCACCGGACGGCGGCCTCTGGTGTTTCTCACCGTATTTGTGAGGCTTTTTCGTCCTATTTCATGTCGACTTTCCTCAACCCCACTTCATCTAATGCTCCCAATCCACCTCCTGTTTTCCCTTTTGATACTAACAGAACTTCATCTGACATTTGTCACATAGAAGTGAATGTTGATGTTGTGACCGGTTTACTTCGTAACTTGGATCCAGCTAAAGGTGCCGGCCCTGATAACATATCATCTAAATTTCTAATTAAATGCGCGCCTTCCATTGCCCTGCCTATCTCAATCTTGTTTTCCAAGTCTTTGACTCAAGGTGTTTTGCCCAAAGTATGGAAATCTGGTTTTATTACACCCGTGCATAAGAAGGGGTCTAAAACCGAGTTTATTAATTATAGGCCTAAATCGAAGCTGTGCATTATAGCTAAAATATTTGAGAGGATTGTCTATAACCAGTTATATCCCCTTGCTAGTTCGTTCAGCTCTTTCCGGCACGCATTTTTATAAGGACGGTCTACCACTTCTAACTTAATTTTATTTAACGACATCATTACGGATGCTATGGATAATGGTAAGCAGGTCGATTTGGTCTACACAGATTATAGCAAGGCGTTTGATCGGATCGACAACGACACCCTGATAAAGAAGCTAAGCTACATGGTTCTCTTCCTACATTGATAACAGGTCACAAGCAGTAGTACTCAATAATTATATGTCTAGTTGGGTAAACGTGCCCAGCGGAGTGCCTCAGGGTTCGTTGCTCACTCCTTTTTTATTTGTAGTCTATGTGAACGACATCGATCAGTGCCTCCAAAATCCAAACTATTATGCTTTGCCGATGATATGAAAATCTTTGCCACTATTTCAACGCTCGAAGATGTACTAGCACTTCAGGCTGACTTGTATCGACTTGAAGAGTATTCTCGGGCTAATAAACTTGATCTCAACTCATGCAAGTGTTCGGTGATCACTTACACTGGAAAACTTGCAGTCCTAGACACTACTTATAGCCTGGCGGGTCAGATCTTGACAAGGTGCAGTACTATTCGTGACTTGGGGGTCCATCAAGACAGTAAGTTAGTTTTTGACACCCACATTGATGCAATTGTCAAAAAAGCTTCTAAACTGCTTGGGTTTATAATACGTCTAAGTGTTTTACAGATGCTAAAACACTAAAGGTTTTGTGTTGCACTTTTGTAAGAGGTCAGCTAGAGTATGCGTCACAGATATGAAATCCACGTTATCATAAATATATTGACCGCATTGAAAACATCCAAAGACGTTTCATAAAATATCTTTGCTTTCATCAAAAGATTCCACATAAGTCAACCGATTATCTTGGACTCTGTAAGAAGTATCATCTGCTACCACTGGTAGATCGACGTAAAATTGCTGACTGTTTATTCTTGCTCAAAATCCTCAATAACAATATTGATAACCCTGAGTTATTGTCAAAATTTTATTTTAATGTGCCAAGTAAAACATTTCGTTTTAATCCACCCATACGTATACCTCATACATCTTCGAATTATAGGCAGAACAGTTATATTGTGCGCTCAAGCAGAAATTTCAATGACATATGCAGGGAATATGATTTAGATCCATTCACAATTAGTGTGAATTCGGCCAGAAGGTGCTTAAGCCTCAATTTTTTCAAGTAGCGGTAGGTTATATATTATTGTTTTACTTTTTCCCTATTTTAGTCATATAATTGCAAGCCAAGTATTTATATTCGTCTTACTTTTATTAAAACGGTGTATTTTCTGTTTTTGTGCTCACACCATAAATTTTTTATTCAAATTCTATACGTGAGGATTTCTAATTGGCTTTCTGGTGACTATGGTTTCCATTTTTGTTTGTTTTTATGAGCTGAAAATCCTCCATGTACTAAAATAAATAAATAAATAAAAATAAAAAAAAGACCTGTTTGTTTTTGACGATTCAAAAGTGCCGGGGTAATGGTCTAATTGAAATAAATGCTTTGCAAAGTGTGTTTATGTGAGCATTTGTTGCTGCTTGGCTCCCGGGTTCATCGCATGAGGTAGATAAGGAAGATATTGTCACTGAAAGAGAGCTACCTGCACGTTGTCTTCGGTGATGACGAGCGACTCGGGTGTGTACACGTACTCGATGATGGCTTCCAGCGCGAGCGGCTCTACGTTCTGAAATAACACGCGACTAACTCATGAACCATACAATACATCTGTATCCAGGTGACTCTTTTGTTTTTAACCCAATTTTGGATCGATTGCGAACTAAGGTGTATTTTTCGTTCTGGCAATCAGTTCTGAATTGGACAATTGTGCCAATGTAAGTTTGAAGTTTGTTATTTGCAGGGGAACTACATGTCAGACTGAATTATCAACTTATTAGATAATTACTTTCTTTTCAAAAGGACTCAACTGTAAAATGCAGTGATCGGGAGCTACCTGTATGGTGATGGTGGGCTGCGTGCTCTCGTCGAACTGCGTGAACATGGCGTGGAAGTAGGGCGAGGCGGCCGCCAGCACGGCGCGGTGCGCGGGCAGCGCGGCGGACGGCTCGAGCTCGGGCGCGACGCGCGCGTGCAGGCGCACGTCGCACAGCACGGCGTCGCGCCGCAGCCGCGCCAGCGCCGCCAGCAGGCGCGCCGGGTGCGCCGCCGCCTCCGCGCCGCCGCCGGTGGGCCGCTGCGACGACTCGTCCAGCGACGACTGCGACGCGCAGCGCACCATCAGGCTGCACAGTGCACGCACGCTCTGTACTCTACTGTACCCTTGTATGCTGGCATGGTATGACCACTCGTGACCCGCCTATTGATTTGATCATCATCATCTGCCTGCCTTTTCCCAACTATGTTACGGTCAGCTTCCAGTCTAACCGGATGCAGCTGAATAACTGTATTTTACATGAAGGAATTTTCTATCTGATCTCAATTACCAAACTGATATTGCATAATGCCAGTAAACGAGGTCCCTTGGTACGCCTGGTTGTCAGACCTTCAGGCCACTTACTACCTGTAACCTGTAACAACTGTGAAAGGTCTACAAATGATAGCTGGGACCCATGACTTTACATGCTTGCCAAGGCAAGGAGGTAACTTACTGTTAAGGATGGTCGTCCATCTACGAAACGACCTGGGCAAGTCCTGCTTTACCTTAAACACCGATCTGTGTCCATTATTTAACCAACAGCTCCTCTGTTCTAATTAACATCAACAAACAATCACATAAATAAATTCATTTAATTCAGATATCACAAGATCCATAAAATAAAATAAAAATGAGGATTTATTTGAGCAAAGTAAATAAAACAGAAGAGAAGATCTCAACCATTTATGCTACGGTGGGTCAGCTAATTGTTATAACTCACTGTACATGCATGTCCACAAGATCCATAAAGGCACATAATTATCCACATTCACAAAATTAATTCAAAAGGTTAATAAATATACAGAACTTACTTCCCTCTCATAGAGAGGAGGCCTGTGTCCCAGCAGTGGGAACATTATAGGCTGATTATGTTATGTTATGTTACTTATCTACGTTAGTATTTCAACTTAGATGTAGGATGCTTGAAAGCTTATCTAACCAACTGTCCAGTCTGTTAAGCACTAAGCAGTTAGTTGGATAACAATAAAACTGTATTTTTACAGATTGTAGACTACTAACAAAAGATAAGCCTTTACATCAAGTCAAAAATTCAGTCACACCCCTTTGAATAAATTAAAATCTACAAACTGCAGCAGCACAGCTGAAAATGGCAACAGGTGGCAATATTGCCATCTATGGTTGGTTGAAAGAACCTTGGGAATTGTACCTTCATAAGTTTTTTCATTGACACAATCAACATCGCAGTATCACTAACACATCTGAACAAATGCGTTACAGAAACTAACCTGTAGCGCGCCCTGTCTCCATCACCCTCGGCAGCACTGTTATCCACCCCTGATCTGCAAATATTATATTGACATTCTGTGGCTTTAAAACCTTATTGTTTAAAAGGGAACGCCTCATGTGCATAAAAATACATGTATGTTATGGGAAATTTTCAATGAAAAAATTCAATGAGAGCTGCTACAAAGAGGACATTCGATTGCTATGATTCGGAATGCAATGCGAATCTCAGTGAAACAGTGGTGATTGTTCGAGGTAGTGGGTTTTACTCACAGGGCTCTGTCGCGCTCGGAGTCGGCCTGGCCCTCCATGGCGCCTACGGCAGTGTCCAGTTGCTCACCGGCCCGCTCGATGCCCTCTGGTCTGCGCTCACCAGCCTCCGCCTCCTATGTACCTCATCGATAGGATCAACAAACGCCTGGATTGCACTAACGTTCAATCACGAGTATTTAACACTATCACTTCCTCGTACCAAACTGTGTTACGAAATTATGGAACAAAAGATTCAAGGTTTGTCTAATACTTCTCAATTATAACAGATAAATGTTCAATTTATTGTTTTGACAAATAATTATCCAAACATAACATTATGTCAAACTTCGTGGTTCCTGTCAGTCAGTTCAGTAACAGTTTGCTGTCATTGTGACTACACTTCAACCAACTTATCTGTGCAGGCGGAAAAACACAGAACTAAAATTCAATTTCAATTCATTTATTTTATTCTCTCTTCACAATATTGGTTTCTTTAAATATTAACAATGTTTTTGACTAATGTTATATTCCACCATTAGAAGAGACTGGTGCCTCAAGTAGGTTTCTAAAGAAGCCTGTGTTACAGGTCACCAGGGCCCCCCCACAGCAAAACAATATAGTAAAAGGTTTAAAGACTATTTTGTGTAAACATAGTACCAAGAAAATCACAAAGAGATAATCAATTTAAAGTTAGAAAAAATAAAAAATAGTAAAAAAGCAAATTTATGATGTGTATGAATGTATGTTGGAATGTATGAATGTGTGTTGCAGTGATGAATGTATGTTGGAATGTATGAATGTGTGTTGCAGTGATGAATGTATGTTGGGATGTGCGAGAGCTAGTATGAGATTTAAAACAGTCACGGGAGAGAGGAGGGAAGGAAATCTATTTGAGAACTGTCAAAAGGCTCTCTGTTTTTTGATAGTCAAAGGTTTTAAGAAATGACTTAACCGTTTTGTGACAATGAGAGATGGCTTTAGGATATAGATTAAGAGTGACATTTAATTTGGCATCAAGTCCCAATTTAGTTTAGTGTCAATAAATTGTTTTGCAACCATTCGCTGACTGTGTTAACGACCTCCTCCCAGCTACCACCACGGAAGAATAGTGCGGAATCATCTGCAAAAGTGATAATTATTCCTTTCAGTAGAGAAAGCTGACAGAGGTCATTGATATACACTAAGATAGCGTTAAGTTAGCGTTGGTCCGATTATACTACCTTGTGGGACACCAAAATCGACAGTCAGCTCTTCACTTAACCTATCATTAATTTTGACTCTTTGTTTACTTCCAGTAAGATAGTCCTCCAGTAATTTAAGAGGAGTTCCTCTTACGCGAAGCCGATCCGACTTTTTTAGAAGATGTGGGATTGAGACTGTGTCAAACGCCTTTGCAAAGTCGAGCAACACCGTTAAACATTTCATCCTGTCATCCAGACTGACAACGATAGAGTTAACTAGCTCATGGACGGCATCGTTGGTACTCTCACCGGTTCTGAAGCCGAATTTTGAGGGAGAGAGCAGTTTGCTGGTCTCCAAAAACATGATTAGACGCTTATTAACGCTTCAGGATTTTGGAAAGTGCTGGAAGAATGAAATGGGTTAGTAGTTGTACACAGAGTGTTTTTCTCCAGCTTTGTAGATAGGCTTGATAAGAGCTATTTCAAACAGCTCTGGGAAAACCCCTGTAGAGATTGACAGGTTACAAATGTGAATCATGGAAGAGGTAAGGAGCTTTGCGTATCTCTAGACTATTTTACCATTTATTACCATTTCAGCCCCCTCCCGGGCCCCCTGCGAAGGCCCCGCTGCAGAAGTTGCAGCAGTGGCGGCCGCGGCGGTGACAGTGGCGGCGGCTGCGGTGGTGGCGACGGTGGGGGTTTTGGCGGTGGTGGTGGCGACGGTGGGGGTTTTGGCGGTGGTGATGAAGGGCCTTCCGTTGCCCCTGGCCTTGGCGGGTGTACCGCAGGCCTTGCTCCCTGCCCGGTGATCGGCCGGCTTGCCGAATACCGCACATGCAGCGCAGTGCGGCGCGGCGTAGCAAGCCGCGGTCATGTGACTGGGCTGGCCGCAGCGGAAGCATAGGCCACTGCGGTCCACCTCTAAGGTGCACCGGACCGACACGTGATGCCCCACATGGCAGTGGAAGCACCTCGGAGGTCTGGGTTTCGGCAGCTTAACCTGCGCCGACACCCAACCCACCTAGAGCCTTCGGCCCTCCACAATGGCTTTCGCCGCCGTCACAGGGCAGCTCACCGTTACAGTTCGCATGCCCGACAGGTCAGGACGTAAGGTGCCTGCCTTGACCTGCTCGGCAGGGCACCCACCGGTCCTGGTGACGGCGGCCACCAACTCCTCCTCAGTTACCGAGTCGTCAAGACCCAGGATGCGCAGGTCTGCGCATTTCACGGGCCTAGACACTCTAGGCCTAGGGCCTCGTCCGCATTTAGGGACGCTCTAAGCTTTTCAGCCAGAGCGTCCGCGGACGAGCCACGGGTTTCGCCGGGGATCTCCAGCACTCGAGCCACTGTCGCGGTGACTCTAATGCGGAGGCCCCCGGTGATTCCGAGCTCCCCGAGATCCACCGTAACCCTCTTTCTTCTTTCTTTCTTTCTTTCTTCTTTCTCACGCCCCTCTTTTCCACGTCCGGCTGTAGTGTAATCACTACAGCTGCGGTCTTCGGGGCGCTAAGCCTAGCCGCGACGCTCCGCTCTTTTTGCTGGCGCTTCCGCTCCCGCTTCCTGACCTTTTTAGCCGCCTTTCGCTCCCTCGTCCTCTCTCCGGCCACCTGCCACCCGGTCTCGGCCGCGGAAGGCTTAGGGGGCGGAGGCCGCAGCAGCCGCATATGTGGCCGCCCTCGGGCCCGGGGGCGCCCTGTTTTCCGACAGGGGGGGCGCAGGACAATGCCCTCCAGGACGGAGAACCGCGCCTGGAAGGCAGCCAGCTCCTGCCGAACCAGGTTCAGGACCTGGTTTTCAACTGGCACGGGCACGGGCTTGCTTGGTCGCTGCTGGCCTGCTGGCTTGGGGCGCCTTGCGAAAGCCGGACCGGCCAGATCTGCTCGGAGCTTCTTATTGTCCTCTTCGAGAAGCTCCGTGGCGGCCGTCAGGCGAGCGACCTCCGCCCGCAGTTTGGCCACTTCATCTGACGGGGACCCCGAATTTCTGGCCTCCGCTGACGCCATGATGGAGGCGATCGCCGCGGGCATGGCCTTATGCCTGATGTAGGCCTTCTGCTTATATGAGACAGCCCTCAGCGCCGCCTCCACCTTCCTCGCAAACTCTGCCTTACGCTCCGCATCGGAGCCGCCGACTGCGCCCGCCTCGTCGCCACCGGAGCCCGAACGCGCCACCGGAGCCCGAACGCGCCACTACGTGACCGGCCACCCCCGGGTGGCGCACCTCCACGGCAAGCCGCGCCGACCTCTCGGTGGCAGAGAGGCCTCTCCCCTTGCCGCGGATCCCGCCACGCTTGCTGGTCGGGAACTTACGGGCTGAGGCCAGCTCACCCTCCGACGACGACTCTCGGTCGCGTACCAGCCTGGACCGCTTGCGGTAGAAGTCCTTGTTCTCCGCAGCGGCCTCGGTTCTCTCGCGGCCGGGAGCTCACTGAGACTCCCGCGCTCACATCGCTGGATGCGGCGCCATACGCCGACCCCGCATCCCTCTCCTCCCTTCCTTCGCCGTTACCGGCCGTCTTTTGGGTTTGGTTGTCATCCATGGTGTTCCCACGAGTATTGGGGAAATAAAAAGTCCATCTGGGCAGTGCCCCCTGTACCCAGATAAGCCATAGACAGGCCCGGCAGTGGTTCGCACTAGCGACTGATTTTCCATAGGAACCCGTCAGCCATACATCTCGGTGCGCTGCCGCTTAAGATTCAGGGTAACTTTTTATAGAGGTTTTCTACCTCGCGGTCCGGGCGGTTAAGCCAAGACCCTCGGTCCCAATCGAAGCCGCGAGACATGATCCACGACACTTTGACGGTGGGATTACGATATCGACGGGGACAGTGAATGACTGCGTCCTTCACTGCCTGCTCGGAGGCAGGGTAAGTGCACACCGAGCCCGCCCTTGCTCCTCCGCTGTGCCCTCTGCTTTTCAGAGGGTCACGCGGAGCAACGCCCCCTTGGTCCATAAAGGACCCCTCCCATGTCAGAATATTAGCCATGGACAGTAACATTCCCCGAGGAATAAGAATCTCTTCCCATTCCTCGGGGAAGGATACTGCCCACGCCTAGGGTGCACCGGCCCGGCAGCCAAGGGGCACACGAGGAGGAATTCTGACAACGCACCCCAAATACAACCTGCATGGAGCTCTTTATTCTTTACATTTAAGCGAGCAAGATAGAAAAGTCGTCTTGCTTTATAAGTCAGATACTCCGAGACATACAGAGTGCAAGGTGTGCCCGGTAGGTTAATGAGCTGCGAGTTCAACTGTGCTTGCTTATTTTCGCGTCTAATTTTGTTGAATTCTTTATAATTAGACACCAGTGGCTCCTTCCTCATGGTAGTGGTGAAGTCCACAATTATTGCTTCAGACTTGGTACGATATATGTCCCGAATCTCGGACTGTAATGTACCCTATTCAAGTGCCAGAGGCGAGCCAAGCTGCTGAATGGTATCAACCAAAACTTGCTTGCTTTCGTTTTTCTGCTTGGGTAGGTTACGTACTTCTATGGCTGTAGAACGCACATTTGATTCTAGGTGATTTAAGCTACGTTCCAAATCCAACACTCGTTTCTTGTATTCGGTATTTTCCTGCTCTAAATTATTGACTATTACAAGGAGTTCGCCGTTGGTAGCTGATAAAATCTCAACCGAATTTTGAATTTCCTGGTTTTGGTTTGTTATAGTAATGAGAGTATTATTTAATAATTCCAACTTAGATTCAAGATTTCTTCGAGGAGGTGTTTTATTTCAAACGAACACTCTGGGCTGCTCTCGTGGTCATCCAAAGTGCGTTTATAGCGCTTCGATGCATTGACTGACACAATTAAGATTTTAAACTATCATGGTCACTAACATTATTTACACTAGAAACGGGATTTTTTTACATGGTAAATACCATGTAAAAAAAATCCCGTACATATCCCGTTTCTAATGTCAATATTATTGACTCAATTGTCGAATAGGTCAGAGGTTTTAGCCATTTCATTCAGGGCCGAGTCCGAATTATAATGTGTGGGGTAAGTCGGAGAATTTAGATGATTCAACGTGCTCAGTGGAGAGCGTCTCACCGACATAGTAACTTTGTTAGTACACGGCGCGGGACTAGTAAAACGTTTTGTAGTTGCGAGTTCCTTGGTGTAACTCAAGCGCAGAGTTGAAGGAAGTGTGCGTGGTCCTCGCAGCGACCAGCACGAATTCTTGAACTCGTCTGTCTCGTAGTACTTACTTTGCACTTTTATTTTTCTTTAAATTTGACAATTTATTTTCATACAAAAAGAACGCTGTGTTAATCGGGTTTGAAGTCGGGCCACTGGACGCGGCAGTAGTGCCAGTTCGAAACTGGCTATCTGAATTTGTTACTGCAGAGGCGAAATTATTGATCTGTGTAAGCGAACTCGGTGTTTTGTTTGACGGAACACTGTGGTGATAAATATTATGATGTACACAGAATCACCAATATGATTGTCACTTTTTGCATTTTTTCTTAGTTTCAAATTAGCAATAGTAGTCACTTGCACTGAGTTTTAACATGAGATTTAGCGTAAGCCCCTCAGCATGTCAGTATTCTTCAACTGTACGCGATTTATAAGAATGTCTGATTGCTACTAATTTAGCGGGGGGGGGGGGGGGGAATACCAACTTTACCATGTGGTCATACCAGTGCTACAAGGATCTTTTGATGCTCGAATCACGCTATTACTCTAACGTCATTACACAATGGGGACGGAAACTGTGAAACTAATGGCGCTACCATAGCTGGATCGCAACAACGTCATTGGTTGAAAATCTGTTAAGGTTTGTGTTAACCCCTGCCCAGAGAGCACCTGGGTCAGCCGAAACGTGAAGGCGCCATGCCGTCTCTCCATCTACTCCTTCGTCACAGGTCTTACCGCCGCAATAGTGGCGTGCCCTGAACTTGGTCGCGCAAGGTGTTGCTCACATTCCACCACAAGGACCTGGCTGAGCTCAGCCGTGTACACCTTGACCTGCCGAGGCATCAGGTGCTCACCCCGCTCCAGCGCGTCCCGCCACCTCCAATAAAGTGACGCAAGGACTTTAACGTCTAGATCCCAGGGTGGTGATCCGGCCAAAAGTTCACCGCCTTGAAGGAGACCGTATGGTAGCCTCTTATCCCTGATAAGCCTGACGGCCATTGCTAGGCTTTTGTCTTTTTTCTTTAATATCGGTTCTTGGATTAGGAGGAACACCAATCCCAAATATCGACGCATCCGCCATTCCGCCATTCCGCCATATTTTCTTCGCGTGACATAATTTTTTTGTTGGTAGATATGTGGTTGGGTAGTTTAAATCACACACAATACTTGACTCAAATTTCAAACGTTTATTTCTATTAAACCATTTACAAGTTGAGCCACCCGCTCGCAAACATGTTTTTTTATAAGTCCCACTCCTTACACACTCTTTTAAATCGTGTTACAGTTCTCTTTTACACAATATTGTTCACTTCAAAAACCACTTTCAATTACATACTTCAATTGTTTTCTAATCACGAGCTAACTAACTCGGCTTCTCGTTTTATCTACGCGAATTCTCTCTCCGGGCAGAAGTGACACACACCCAGCAAGGTAATTGATTAGATAGTAAGTTCATTAAAACTTCCAAACAATACTAGAATACTTCACAATTAATTACTCTAATAATTAAGCTATACAAATAATCACAAATCCAAAGGCTGCATTGACTTAAAGCTAATTAGTGGCTTCATTACTTTTTTACAATAATGTTCCTCTAGCTTAAAACTATTTCCGGCAGATTAAAGGACAGGTCTAATTTAATACAAAGAAAGGTCTTCCAATAATAAGTTGGTTTGTAAAATAATCCTTGTTACTTTTTAGTTTGTAATTAGTTATGGAAACTGATTTAGTTGTAGTTTCTAATTACAAAATAAGTTATTGACCATTAAAATTGTATTCGGCGCCATTTTCCATTCACATTGTGGAATGTTGCCGCATAAACAAATCTTAATGTCAAATGAACAATTATAAATTGTTAAAATCCCAATTGTCATAAAATATTTGCTTATCTTAATTTTAGCATCTTAAATTAATCTTCAGAAGATCTAGTCACGGACTATCTGAGTACTAGTTAATACAGAGACCAATAGATGGCCCTTATCTCTTCTGTCAATCGATACAGCAGGCCTAGCCAAGTTACAAACGTTTCTTATCGAATCTCTTTCTACAATCGTTGACGCCTCGGCGTAAGCGATTTGAGAAAACGCTTAGTTGGTAGCCAACTTGACACGACTCAGTCGATCGCTCGTTCTCATGTTTGTAGAAAAAACCTATACTTCAGTCTATGGTGAGCGTTCCTACCCACGTCAAACTAACGTCAAAGTCACAGTTGTTTACTTTGTGCGCGGGCTGAACTTTTGTTTTGAATTTTTAAGAAAGGAATAATTCTTTTAAGTGATAAAAATAAGGAATAAGATAAGGATAAACGAAATAAGGAACAAGTTCTTCTCATAATTGGTTTATTATAATATCACAGTGCGGAATGTAATTTTAAACATTACTGTGACTCGAAATAATATGATATGATCCTGCATTTAAATGAAAGATACCATAAGTGAAGTGATAACTTTTATAGGATGGAATCTTTAATCTCGAGCAAGTTCGCAGCTTTATTGGAATTCATAGAAAGATACGAAAATTATTAGTTATTTCGTAAAGATCTTCCTATGTTATTCGAAACTCTATCATACTCGGGCACTTGAAAGTTTGAAACATAAACAATGACGTGATACACGACACAGCTGAATCTTATAGACGCCTATTGTTATCGTTAACTCTTGGGTCTCGGCGATCGCTCAGTGGTCGTTCAAAAACTTCGACATCGTTTCGTTAGCGCTTGTCAAAACTGTAACTTGGTTACGGTTTACATGGGATCTAGCGATCAACATTGTAGACACGATTATATTTCATTCTATCATTTTGAACGCTCAGATAAATTGTAAACTTGTCTACGAATTTTCTATTCGACCATGTGACTCCCGTACATTTGATTCGTTTTCTATTAGCGTTAACGATTGTAGATTGTCAACTTGGCTAAGCCTGCAGATCATTGTATTAATTGTACTTGCAACCCACAGATGGCACACTACACACACACAGCCACAGATAGACACTCTTGCTGTGACATATACATAAATCTTAGCTTACTTTAACTTTAATAAAACAAAACAACATAAACAGAAATTAAAATGAATCAGAACCAGAATCAGAATTTTATTTGCTATGAAAGTAGGTACAGGTTAGGTGTTGTACATAAATTAATGAGATCGGCTACAGTCTACCTTACGGCGTACAAATTATTACATAAGTTAAATTACTAATACAAGCAAAATAATGTCAACAAAACAAAATAGAAATTAAAGTGAAGTCAATTAATAACATTATAGTCTAAAATACAAACAAAATAATGTCAACAAAACAAAATAGAAATCAAAGTGAAGTCAATTTACAATATTATAGTCGGGTACATAAGTCTTACATGGTCAAATTTGCAGTTAATTATAACAATCATAATCTGGATAAATTCATATCATTTGGAAAGTCTTTCACTGAGTAATAACATTTGCCTAAAAGTAGTGAAGTTACCTTAGATTTAAAAATGTTTATAGAATAATCCTTAAAACCATGAGGTATTTTATTATAAACGACAGGTCCCATTGTCATAACACTTTTTCTTAACAGTGCTGTTTTGTAATTTCCCGAAAGAAGCAAGTTCTTGTATTGGGATCTCAAGGGACCATTGCGTGTTCTGATATTGGCTAGTGACGGAAACAGATGTAGATTTGTTTTCACAAAAATTGCCACCTCCAATATGTACAAACATGGAAAAGTCAGTAACTTCAGAGACCGAAACACAGGTTCACAGCTGTCTGTGCTTCTAAGGTTTCACACAGATCTAATACACCGTTTCTGGGCCTTAAAAATCTCCTCCCTCTCACTACAGTTACCCCAAAATATGATTCCAAATCTTAACACTGACTCAACCAATCCATGATAAGCTAGTAGAAGTGTATCATTGCTAACTTTGTGTGATAAGTTAAACAGTACGTAGGCTGATTTATTTAACTTCTTACATACGTCATCGGCATGCGGTTTCCAAGTCAAATTGTTGTCAATCAGGATGCCTAGAAATTTTGCTACGCAAGTTGAAAAAACTAAAAAACCCGACTGAAAAAACAGGCATTGCTGTAACAGCAATGCCTGTCTAGAAATTATGAATCGACTCTGTCCACGTGTATGGCGGGAAATTAAAGCGCCACCTTACGGCGTCCATCGTACTAACCAATCATCATCATTTCAGCCGAAAGACGTCCACTGCTGGACATAGGCTTCCCCCAAGTGTGCCACATTGACCGGTCCCGTGCGACTCGCATCAAGCGGATTTCTGCAACCTTCACCAGGTCATCGGTCCACCGAGTGGGAGGCCTTCCAACGCAGCGTCTTCCGGTTCGCGGTCGCCACTTCAGAACTTTTCGGCCCCATCGCCCATCCGTTCTGAGAGCAATGTGCCCTGCCCACTGCCACTTAAGTTTGGCTATTCTTCGGGCTACGTCGGCTACCTTGGTTCTCTTGCGGATGTCCTCATTTCTGATTTCATCACGCAAGGAAACTCCGATCATAGCCCTCTCCATTGCCCTTTGGGTGACTTTAAGTCTTCTGATAAGGCCCATTGTGAGCGATCACGTTTCGGTTCCGTATGTAATCACTGGCAACACACACTGGTCATAGACTTTCGTCTTGAGACACTGCGGTAAGTTGGACGAGAAGATACCACGCAACTTCCCGAACGGATTCGACCAGCCGAGTCGGATTCGACGATTGACCTCTTTCTCGAAGTTAGACCTACCTAACTGGACCGTTTGTCCCAGGAAGACACAATCGTCTACAACTTCGAGTGTAGTCTCCGATCTTGATAGGAGTGGGTGTTACATGGGTATTCAACATGATTTTGGTTTTGTCCATGTTCATTTTAAGACCCACTCTTTCGGAAGCTCTACTGAGGTCATCGAGCATTGTACTGAGGTCCTCCATGGTCTCAGCCATGACCACTATATCGTCGGCAAATCGAAGGTGAGAGATGTACTCGCCGTTGACGTTGATGCCTAGCCTTCTCCAGTCCAGAACCTTGAAGATATCCTCCAGTGCAGCGGTGAACAGTTTCGGAGATATGACGTCTCCTTGTCTCACACCTCGCTGCAGAAGGATAGGTTCCGAGGTCTGATCCTGAAGTCGGACTGACTTCGTGGCGTTTTTGTACAAAAACTTCAACACCTCGATGTACCGATAGTCGATTTGGCACCGTTGGAGAGACTGCGGTACAGCCCAAGTCTCGATCGAATCGAAGGCTTTCTCGTAGTCCACAAACGCTAAGCAGAGAGGCAGGTTATACTCTTTCTTCTGTATAACCTGCCGCAGCGTATGTATGTGGTCTACGGTGCTAAAGCCTTTTCGGAATCCGGCTTGTTCGGGAGGCTGAAAATCGTCAAACCTGCGCGAGAGACGATTCTTGATGACTCTTGAGAACAACTTGTAGACATGGCTTAGAAGTGAGATGGGCCTATAGTTCTTCAGCCGGGCATTGTCGCCCTTTTTGAAGAAGAGTACCACCACACCCCTGCACCATGCCTGCGGCGTTTTTCCCTCGAGTATGACGGAATCAAACAGCTTCTGAAGGGCCTTAAGTACCGGTTTTCCACCCGCCTTCAGGAGTTCGGCCGTAATTCCGTCATCACCCGGTGCCTTGTTGTTCTTAAGCTGTTTAAGAGCCATCCTAATCTCGTAAAGGCTGACATCCGGAATGTCTTCGGTATAGTGTCGGGTCAGTCTAACTCTTGGGTCGTTAGCTAGAGTTGCAACGGGTTTATTGGTTGAAGTGTACAACTGCCATAAAAACTCTCGATCTCCCTCAGCAGCTCCGGTTTGGCGGATACGATCCTGCCATCGTCGGTCTTCAGTTTCGTGAGCTGGCTCTGCCCAATAGCCAGATCTCTTGAAAATACCTTGGAGCCTTTATTCCGCTCAATAGCGTCTTTAATACGCTCGGTATTAAAGCGGCGGAGGTCGCTCTTCAAGGATTTAGAGATCCGTCTATTGAGCTGCCGGTATTTCCACGCCTCGTCTGAAGACTGCAGGATCATCTCACGCCGCTCCTTCATGAGCTCGAGAGTATGATCAGAGAGCTTTTTGTCGTGTGCACGACGTGTCTTCAAAAACTTAGACCCAGTCGTATGGACAGTTTCCACGAACCCATCGTTGTATTCGTCCACTGAGCTTCCTAGGCACTCAAAACGATTCTGGAGTTCAAGCTGAAAGCTCTCGGGGTTTTGGATCTGGATCTGTGCTGGACGGAGCGTAGACTTCATCAGTCGAGACCTTTCAAGCTTTATATTGATGTTCAATGCGCCTCTTACCATTCGGTTATCGCTCCCGGTTTTCACCGAATTGATCACAGAGACATCATTGAACATTTGCTTCTTGGTTGACATGATGAAGCCAATCTCATTTTTAGTTGCACCATCGGGACTCTGCCAGGTCCACTTCCTGTGCTCGCGCTTTTTGAAGAAGGAGTTCATCATATAGAGGCCCTCCTTCTCCATAAAACTAGCCAGTTGGTGACCCCGGTGGTTCCGACGTCCAAACCCAACTTGCCCCACCTGCAGCTCATCCCCGTCTCGTTTGCCCAGTTTCGCGTTGAAGTCTCCCATGACAACGGTGAAGTGAGTTTTGAAACCATGCAGGGCTTTAGAAATATCCTCATACATGTCCCCACTTCGTCGTCGGGGTGTGCCGAGGTCGGGGCGTAGACCTGTATGACCTTCAGCAAATATTTTGAGGATATTCTGAGTATAAGGTACGCCACCCTGGTCGACACACTCTCGATCTTCACCACGTTATTCACTAGGAACTTGTGGACGATAAACCCAACACCACCCTGGGACTGCCGTGACCGGCAGTCCCAGGGTGGTGTTGGGTTTATCGGAAATAGAGCAGGTTGCCGGATTTCACGATTATCGTGTCCTCACCCTCTCTTCGGACTTCAGATAATCCCACAGTACTCCATCGCAGCCTGCTCTAACCAATCAACCAATGAGAATCAAGTTACATTATAGTTCGATTAATATTAAAAAATCAACGGGTTGGTGGAAATAATAATTTGAAAATGTTGTCGTCTTGAAATCGCTTGCGACGACACGGCCAAACTGATGAGTCACACGTCTTCGTGTGTATCTGTAACAAAATTCTCATTTGTAGCAAACATTTTTGATCGGCTTAACCTGACTACAAGTGTAATAAAACTCACTAAATGTAGATAAATATTTTATTACTTTCTTCACTCTTTCAGAGATACAGTCGCCACAGTTGCTTAAGATACTTGCCAAAATTGGGCCCTCTCAGCCAAGCACCATCCTTTATAAACTACCCCTCCCGCTACAACATTAACGGCTGGGCAGTGTTGCCATTTCACAACATAAAAACGAATTATTAAAATCTTTAAAACCCTACACTCAACCGTCCTGACGACGTGTATTTGAGCTTACGCTACTGCGAACCAATCAATTCTCGCTAATGAACTTGCGTACTCTATTAGGTTGTGAACCAATAACTTCTCACACCTGATCAGAGACTCCACAACCTTGGGCAAACCAATCAATTCTTGCCTCCAGTTGTGTAATAACCGATGACGTGAACCAATCAATTCTCACGTTCGGTCTGAAACAACAATATTAAACATTCTGTAATAATTGTCCTGTAGAATCGAACACTGACGATCACTAGATTCGTTATCATCACTAGATTCGCTAGAATCAAATTTATTTAGTTGTAACGCAGCTACATGCACCCACGGCAGCATTCGATCAGCCGCAACAGTGGTAGTGCGTTTATTTGTACTATTACTGAAACCGGGAATAGACGCTATCTTATCTCTATCTTGACCTAAAATTTCAGTGACTGTGTATGGTTCCATATAGGATGGAAGAAGTTTATTACTCTTCCCATCATTATTAAAAGAAACTTTAGTCATTTTGACTAAATCGCCCGTATTGTATATCTTAGCAGCTATTTTTTTTTTAAATTACACAATAATCATAAACATAACCTTATTTTGCAATCGTATTATCAGGGGGTACCCTGACCAAATAAAATCACACCACAAGTATAAAGAACATGTTAGAAACCCAACCTTCATTGTCTTATTATCGGGGACTACCCCGACCAAATAGGATAGCGAGCCTAAGGCTACATGTTAATCTAAGTATAAAGAAATACAAATAACCCTTTCGAATCCTACTTCTGAGTGTAATAAAACTCACTAAATGTAGACTAATACTTTATTACTTTCTTCACTCTTTCAAAGAAACAGTCGCCACAGTTGCTTACGCCAAAATTGGGCCCTCTCGTGAAATGTCGCTGCGCCCCCGCAAGGGGGCGCGGTAAGCGGTGTCGGGGCATCGCCCCCTGTCCGCGGAGGCCATACCCTGGCCCGTTAACACAGGCCCGTCATTGGGTAGCCTTTTCTGAGGCTAGGCCTGCGGACGCACGCATGGCACGTGCGTCTGGGTGTGTGATTGCTATGAAGTTTTGGGTAGGCGCGCCACAGCGCTGATTTCTTCACGGCACCTCGGCGGTCTGTCTGTACCCACAGCTTACCCGGGCGTCAAGTCCGGTGGGGTGGGGTCATCGTCCGCTACCAGGTCGCGGGGGAGGTGGCGCCTCGCGTCAGTGGGGCGCGCATGCCAGGGCGCAATGTGCTTGACGTGAGGCCAAGCAGATGCGTCGGCACGCGCGAACATTCCCGTCGCAAGGCATCCAGGCTCTGGATCCCGAGGTCCCGCTGGATGACGTCGTTCCTCACGTGCCGAGGGGCGGCGACGATGGTTCGCAACGCAAAGCTCTGTTGCGTGCGGAAAAGCTTCCTGCAGGGGCGGCGTACGTCAATATATATAAGTTTTATACACGCCCAACTTGACGCGCACCGGTAGACGGGACGAGAGCACTGGGTGGAGCAGGTAGCGGGCAACCCTAGCCCGCGCCGCGACCTGGCGGATGTGAGGACCCATGATGAGCCGACGGTCGATGGTGACACCCAGGTACTTCACCCGGGGCGACCACTCGACGTCGGCACAGTGTAGCGTCAGGGGCGCTGACCCTGGGCCCTCTCGGCCAAGCACCATCGTTTATAAACTACCCACCTTAACGGTTGGGCAGTGTTGCCATTTCACAGACATAAAAACGAATTATTAAAATCTTTAAAACCCTACACAAGGTAAACAAAAAAAAAAGTTTGAAAGATACCTCACAAGTAAACATAATCAGCATTAACTTCAATGATTGTACAGTGACCTATTTACAAACACACACAAATATGACCCGGCTGCTCGGCAGCGTAGTATCATTGAGACCCAAACAGTAGTCTTATTCAGACGCAGATAATAGTCTTATAGACCCAAACAATAGTCTCTCGGAGACCCAGTAGTAGTCTCATTGAGACCCAACCAATAGTCCTATAGACCCAGCCACTATACATCTAGCCGCGAATTGCGCCCTGAACGACTCATAGAATCGCAGTTACAACTACGACAAGACTACAGTTTGATTAAGAAAGGGTAGGTAGTTAATTAGTCATTTTAGAGTGCGACTGTGCGTCATATTCAAACAATAGCGGAAGTGTTTTTACTATTATTATCTGCATTGGAATCTAGGTCAACAATTAGCTCAGATAGAACTTCACATTGAGGCATCTTTCTAAGACGATCGTGGGCATACTTATAGGTTCTGTTACTGGTCAATGATTTCAAAGCATAACGATTGCCTTCATGTATGTACATCAGTTATTTTAAATGGAGCTTTATATTTCGGATCCAATTCTGTTTGGTTCCGCTCTTCGTTTTGGATAAGAACCATGTCACCGACATTGAATTTGACTAATTTAGCCTTATTCCTATCAAAACGAGATTTCTCGTAATTAGAACTTCGTTCGATGTTGTAGGCTGCGTGCTTTCTCGTTTCAGAAATATCTACCTCAACTTCTGTATCGTCAGCAGTCAGTTTGAGCGCCCTGACGATACTGTTGTTGGTGTCAATACGAAGCGTGTGATAAAGAAGCACGAATTTTGTGAATGCGTCTATCAACACTACCACGTATTCTTTTGATCATTTTTACAGCTTAATTTTCCGGTAATATCGGCCATGCACGGTATGCCAGGGGACAGTAATTTTGGGGATGGGGTGAAGCTCTGCTTTTTTTTTTTTTAGGATGGGAGATCATCAAATGCCCCCCTCTCCCCCCCCTCTCTGGGCGGAGCGGAAGGGAGTGTCAAACCCATCCATGTTCCTTTGCCCTTTGTGTTCCAGGGCCGCGGTATCTCTTTCGAACAGTCCCGCAGCTCTGGCAGACATCGGCCCATGCGGACCCCTACGTGGTTGCTGACATCTCTTTGAGGCGCGAGTGGAACACGAACGCGCCGTCGACACGGCCTGTCGTCATAAGACGGCCGGACGGCGAGCTAGCCCATAACTCGCCGTCCACAGTACGTTGGCCGGGGGCCACCACGTGACCCCCGACGCCCAGGGCGTCTCCCGCGGCGGCTGGGACGTGAGACTCTTTCCTTCTCACGTCCCGCCACCTCCTTCACTAGCATGACTGCTTCGCAGAAGGAGGTGACGGCTTCCCATTCCCTCTCGTTCCGGACCATGGTTTGCACCAGTGCCGGGCGCGAGAGATCGCCGCCGCCAATCGCCTCTACGAGGACACGGCGCTGCTCCGCCCAAGCGGGGCAGACCTCCACAGTGTGCTGCACCGTGTCCTCCGTATGATCCTCGGAATGGAAACACCCGGGCGTTTCCTCCCGCCCGATTCGGTGCAGGAACCTTCCGAAACAACCGTGTCCGGTAAGGACCTGCGTCAGGCGGAAGGTGAGGGCGCCGTGGCGCCTCTCTAGCCACTCCTCAAAGAGGGGACTTATCGCCACTATGGTGGCGTGCCCTGCACGGGGTTGCGACAGTCGCTCTCTCCATGTCACCATGAGATCGCGCCGGAGGTCTGTCCGCTGAGCGGCGTTTTGCCGCGGCAGCGGAGTTTCCCCCCGACGTAGTGCCTCCGCACGCCATTCGTGAAGGCGCGCGAGGACTATCGCCTCCAGATCCCATGGCGGCATTCCGGCAAGGAGGCTCGCCGCCTCACTGGAGATCGTGCGGTACCCCCGGACTAGCCTTAGGGCTATCCCCTTTTGGAGCGCGTTCAGGTAGCGGGCGGCTTGCCGCCTCAGAGAACGCGGCCACACCGGGGCCCCGTAAAGGGCCATGGACCGCACGACCCCCGCGTAGAGCCTCCGGCAGGAGGCGTGAAGCTCTGCTTGGATACGTCCAGAATGAGACTTTGAAATTGTCTACGAATTTACGTACATACGTAGCCATACTGTCAAACCAGTAATGTTCATACACCTTCTCTAATGTTTATCCGCGCCAAGATGCATCATCGACTCGTGTACGTGATTTATAACGGACCATCGAAACGCACGCGGTACTATCGGCAAATAACGCGTCCGACTATTTCTTTGTATTTTACGATGCAATACGTCTGATCGCAGCTCACACGTCTTGACAATGTCGGCAGGGAGTTGATTTTCTTTATATTGCTTTATAACAATAGCTTGAATTTCGTCATCTTGCAACTGTCCAGCCAGTAGCCAATTTTCTGACAGAGTTGTAAGGTCAATTCGTTTTTGTTCTACCCTCTTGACCATTGACGGATTATTAGGTAATGCGGGTAGTTCAGGCAAAGGGTTGCGAGATAAGAAATCAACATGACTCATCCGTTTACCCTCCCTGTAAACAATCTCAAAATCGTATGCCTGCAGGAAAGCCCAATAGCGATGGACGAGAGTCCATCGCTATTGGGAAAAAGATCGACCTTGTTGTGAAATGCTTTTAGAGAGCTACAATCAGTAACTACTACAAAGTATCGTCCCTGAAGGTAGTGTTGGAAACGTTTTACAGCATTCACCACCGCCAGAGTTTCCAACTCATAAGAGTGGTATCTCGACTCGGCATCCGTGGTTGTTTTGTTTTTCATTTTTTTTTTAGTACTCAACAACCCGCAACTGGCCATTAACTTGTTGAAATAAAATACTACCATAACTTACAGCACTCGCATCAGTGTACAATTCAACCGGGACGTCTGGGCCAAAAATCGTAAGTACAGGTTTGTCGGTTAAAACAGAAATAATTTTCTTTCTGACCTCTTCGTGCTCAGGTTTCCAGTTGAATTGGGCACTGGTGTTCAAATAAAACAATGGGAGCATAATGAGTGAAAAACCCTTCACGAATTTTCGAAAATAGGAAGCCAGGCCTATAAATTGTCTGTGAACTATTTTCGGGAGGGGGGAGCTTGCTTAGCGCCTCTACTTTACGAGGGTTTGATCGGATCTGTCCTGACGAAATATCATAGCAAAAAAACTCAACTCTTTGTTTGAGGAATGAACACTTCGAGAAGTTTAGTGATAAACCAGTCAGTCAAAGCAGTTAACACTTCACGTAGCCTAGTAAGTCCTTCTACGCTGGTTGATGGTACTAAAATGTCATCGAAATACAGAATGGCATATGAAAAAGTCAAAGGACCCAGAGCGTTGGAGACTGAACAAACCGAAGGGCATGGCCAGACTGCCCGTCCGATGTTATGAATGCCGTGCGCTCAATGCTTTCAGGGTCTAGGATAGCAATTAGGTTGAACCCACTAGCACAACCAAGGCAAGCAAAATAATTAGCGCCAGTCAGTCTAGATATTTGGTCGTCTATACGCGGGAGTGGAAATCTATCTGTCACCGTATTCGAATTTAAGTGTCGATAATCTATTACCATACACTCTGAACCATCACGCTTTTGCACAAAAAGAGTCGGGCTATCAAACGGGGAGGTTTGCGTTCAACAACTCGTTTACTTTGTTACACACTACATCTCGTTCGCGGCGACTGAGTCGATGAGGGCGGCGATAAACTGTACGGTTTGGATCTTTTAAACTAATTTTCATTTCGCCTGTAGTTACACGAGTTAACGGTAAATTATCAATAAATCCAAACGAAACGCGTACAAGACTATCTCTAAATACGGGCGAAACGTCGGTGTTAATTGCACTAAAATTAATTTCTGTCACCGTGGCAAAACAAGAAACCGGTTTTGTTATCACTAGATTCTCTCTCGACAAGGTAACACTTAAATCATAATTTTAAATATCTGAGTCTATCATTATGTTATGCGGCATAAATTCATCTGGGACGATAAGAATTGACAAATGTAAACAATGTCCGTCAATAACTACATCACATAAAATTTGTTCGGTACAATACACATGAGCGTTACCAACGCCTGTTAATCGTATGTGAGCAACGGAACGCTTAACAGGCGAAAGAATTTATCCGCGATACTTTGCTTGAGAGCACCACTATCGAAATACGTACACCTTGGACTTGGCAGTAGTTGACTCTTCGTTCCAGAGCCGCGCCGCAGTTGCTGCTGGTGTTGCTAACTCCTGCTGCGTTGCTCGTCTTCGGACAGAGAGGCGCGACGTGGCCTCGTTCTCCACAGCGGTAGCAGTGATATCCTTCTTGGTATCCGATGATGACGTAGGCGTAGTAGTTGAACTGGTCCTTTTTGTAGCAGACGCCTGATTGTTTTTACGTAAACGACAGTCGATTGCTTTGTGTCCAGTCTTATGACAATAATTGCACTGGAACGGCGCCGGCGTGTTGCTTGGTTTTAGTTGTTTAGCGTCCACGTGGTTGTCGACGTGTCGATCATGTTTTCTCTTCAACGAAAATACGTTTAATTCTTGGATCAACTTGGTTCTCGTTTGGATTTCCGTTGTAAAAGCTAGTCGGTTGATTCGACTATCCATTTTAGCCAAGTGAACAAGTACAAACGATACTGCAATCTCCTCGCAGTTCATGTCTTTCCATTTAGCTAGGAGTGACGTCTTCAATCGGCTCGCGTAGCCAGTTAAATTTTCACCGTCCTTTTGTTTGCTATTGTTAGCGTTAATTATAGTCGCTGCACAGGTTTCCGCACAATCATATCGCGCGAGGAACAGGTTTTTGAACTGACTCCACGTCATACCAGTATGCGATACTTGAGAAAGCCATGTCGATGCGCTTCCTTTCAGAGATTTGCTAAGCAAAATAATTAGTGCGCCTCCTTCCATGGGATGTTCTGTGAGGCAAATGTCCACCGTTGAGCTCCAAGAACATGAATCGACGTCTGGTAGGTCGGGATTGAACTCCGGCAGCTTGATTGAAGTTGGTGTCGGCGTTGATCCTCGCATGGCTTCAATCATGCGCAGGCTAATCTGATTCTGCTGCTCGAGGAGTTGGCCCCAATAGATATCGGTGGTAGGCGCCCGAGCTGATCCCACTGCTGATGACGGCGGGAGCGTGGGCGTTACGATAACAGGGTCGTCATCGTTCCTTGGTACAGGTTCCATGAGGAAGGTGGGTACTCGGGCAAACCAGTGAAACTTAGGATCAACATCAAACACAGTTACTTTTATTACTCGGTTATTTACAATAAGTAGCAACTAAGAAACTAGGGCTTGTACGGTGGACGTGACAGTTTCGATCGTATGATCTGATCAGTGTGGTGTCAGCTACAGCAATGCCTGTCTAGAAATTATGGATCGACTTTGTCCACGTGTATGGCGGGAAATTAAAGCGCCACCTTACGGCGTCCACTGTACTAACCAATCAACCAATGAGAATCGAGTTACATTATAGTTCGATTAATATTAAGAAATCAACGGGTAGGTAGAAAAAATAATTTGAAAATGTTGTCGTCTTGAAATCGCTTGCGACGACAAATATATATATAAAAATACAAAGTGAGCGCACATTATTTTGTCATTGTCAAAACTTATGAACGAAAGCAAAATATAGATGCAACCCATGATCTATCCTAGGCTCCAACGGTTAACATCCTTACAAATTAAACGGATATAACTCCTCTTCACTCTGGGGTACCTACCATTATAAATAAGCCTTTCTAGTATCAAAACAAATCCTATGTTTACTGAGTCAAAAATATGTTTAATATACATGAAAAAAAGCATAACAAATGGGTTGCCTGATATCATTAAGTGAAGACTATTTAAAATTGCGACAACCGTGGGGCTTGACCGATTTTACTTAGACAACCGAACGTTATGCCATCGTGTTTGTAATAAAATTACCTGTCTGTTCTTTTAAATACATATTTTAATAAGAAAATAGATGAGTGGACATATAGTATCAATTTATCTATTTATACCTTACAACTCTGTAGTAGGGACAAAAAGATGACAACCTAACAGATTCTTGGCTTGATTGCTTTGTAGATATTTACTCTAATTCCATTTTGATTTCGTTTGGTTTGAAAAAAAGATTAGTTCCGTTAGTTTTAATAAAGAGTAGCCTTGACTTCACTTTATCAGGCAACCCATTCGCAATGTTAGTTTGTTCATATAAGTATTTTACTCCGTTAACGTAAGTTTAAAAAAGCCGTTCTGAGGCTTGTCTCTGCCGGATTTTAGCCTTTTCCCACTCGCACAATGTGGACATGATCATTAATCTACTAAATTATTAGTATTCGAAGTCATTTCGGTAGGCACATATAAAAATACGAAATCCTGAAAGTCCTGTTTTAATATTCGAACGAAAGTATTTTATTGAGTTTGTGTGCGGGCAACATTGGAAAAAGGTGGTCTGGTTGAATTTGACAACGTCATTGTCTTATTTTGGTATTGTCCCCATAAAGTTTTTATTTTGTTGGATATTGTTTATCTACCTATTATCTAAGAACTAATCTTATTTAATTCATCACTTCACTGGTCACCATTAAATATAGTAAAATGCAAATAATAGTAATTTTATTAAATAAACTTCAGGTTTAGTTGCTGTAAATTGCTGTAAATAAAATGGTATATCTAAGCCGGAGAGGTGATCTGTACCTCAGGACCTTCCTACTTCAGACACCTTTCTCTATTTAAGATTGTGCATATACCAGTGCCTGTTACTTCTGACGTTGAATTAAATAAAGATTTATGATTATGATTATTTTTTTAATATCTATCTACCGACGCCTAATATATAATAATAGCTTTCTCGTATTACAATTTTTTTAAATTATTTAATTGCCTCGGAAACAAAAAATTAAAAAAAAAAATTTAAATTTAATTTAATAATGTTATATTCTCAGCCTTTCCATCATGTCCTACTTTTAACATATAATGAATGGTCACCTTATTAGAAAGAGACTAAATTAGCGTTAACCTTTCTTTTGGTGGAATTTTTTTAATGCAAGCAAGAATTGCAGTTGTACACACGGCGGCACATGAAGCTGTAAAATACCAGTATAAATTGACCTGGCTTTGTATAGATTTCCTATACAATGAGAGATCCGCATAAACTGGTTTTGTAAAGCTTGACTGGCCGTCGCGTGCGTACGTAGTACTTATTACTTCCGTGCAAAGAGTAAAGACAAAAGGAAAAATAAAACAAAATTAGTTCAGCCATTCCGAGTGACTACACTACGACTAAAACCTATTTACGTAAATTATTTTTATCATAGAAATCGCGTATGAGGTTACTAACAAAATTTTAAAAGTTAATATCTTTTGCGTCTGTTGGTCGATTTTGATGAAATAAACGCTAAATAATACCCACAACAATGCTTCTTATTTTGTAATATTTAGATTTAGAATACAATGAGGGGTTTTTACGTGATGCGCGCACAAACGTACAGACAAACCGACAAACAGACAAAAATTTAAAAAAAGATATTTTTGCTTTCTATTACTTATTATTTCTCGCACCTTCCAGTGACTTTTTTGCAAAAATCTGTAATGTACAGACACGGAAAGTCTACGATTTTATTATATGTAAATAATAATAGATGTATAGAATAGATGATCGGCGCTCTGCATACAACGCTGTTATGCAGTAGCGCTGTCTTTGCTGGTTGAACACGAAGTTTACTGTTATACCGGCGATTTCGTATCACAATGTCCGATATTCAAGGAAACAAAAGGGGGTTATTTCTAACAAATAAAGAGATTTCTAAAATATAAAGTGACGGCAGTGTGAGGATTTTATGCTTTGTAAAAAGTGGCTTCCAGCTCTCAGTGCTTTGGATACCGAACATAGCACGTATGCATCGTTTTGCATTTTAAATGCCATATCTTAATTAGATGAGTTGCCTCAAAAGATAATGCCATATCTGAGGACAGATTCAAGAAGTCCATAATACGTCGAGAGTAACACATCACTGTTTATAGATGGAGCAAGCTGGTACAAAGCATATGCCTGACTACAAATTTTTGTACATAGTGCATCAATGTGTTCTTTCCAATTTAGTTTACTGTCTATAATTAAGCCGAGAAAACGAGCATTAGATACTTCATTTATAGTGTAATTATCATGAATCAAATTAACGTTTAATGGATTATGCAATCTTTGTCCAAAGTGCATTTATATTTGTTTTTGATAAATTTATTTTTAATTTATTGTTATCAAGCCAAGAAATGATAGATGTCAGTGAATTATTAATGTCAGATTTATAATTATTAATGTCCTTACATGCAATTGAAACTGTACTGTCACCAGCAAATAATGTCATAGGCTCATAGGTCTTCGTTGCCTTTGGCAAGTTGTTGCTATAGATAATAAACAGCGGCGGCCCTAGCACACTGCCTTGAGGAACACCGTATGTGATATTTTTCCTCACGGAGCTGAATGATTCTTCTTTTTTTGTTTTAGCATTTACTTTAGTTATTACTGTTTTCGGTTGTCGATTCGTTAAATAGAATCTAATTAAATCTAAAATATTGCCTTTTATGCCCTATGCGTCAAGTTTACTGATTAGTATATTATGATCTACATAATCAAAAGCCATATCGCAATAAATAGCACAAACTGGAACTGTTTTGTCAACGTGGCCAATAACATTTTGAATGAATTCGTAAATGTCGAATGTCGAAAGCCTTTTGTTCATTGCACAAAACTTCATTTTTTTCTAGATATGAATTAAGTTCGCCATAAAGTATATAATAAATATTGACAATAATGCAATAGGCCTATAATTCGCCATTAACCGTTTGGATTATTTTTTGAATAAGGGTTTTATAGCTGATAGTTTAAGATCTTGTGGAAGTATTCCAGTTGATATCGACAAGTTCAAAATGTGACTCAGGTGATGGCATATATCCTCATTTACTGCTTTAATTAGATACCATCATATCCTACACTGATGGTATTTTTGTTTATAATTTTATTTATCTGGTAGGGTGAATTTGGTGCAAGAAACATTGAATTTAATCGGTGATTAATTAAAGACGTTACCTTTTTCCCGGCACCCGGAAGGGAGTTGACTTTTTCAATAAAATAATTATTAAATGCGTTCGCTATTTCTGTTGGATTATTAAGGACGTTGTTTTCATCTTTTTTTATGTTATCAATTGATTCTTTTGGGGTGTTAAGTCTCGTTTTGTTAATAATCCGCCACCCTGTTTTAGTTTTATTATGAGACGTTATTATTTTATAATTGTTCTGCGCACATTTTGTTAGTTTTATATTTTTTTTAAATAACTGACAATAATTTAGGTACTTTAATTTGTTGTCTTTTGTTCAGTTTAATCTGAATTTCCATAGCAAATCCTTTTTTCTTTTGACTGCAAATTTTTACACCACGTGATACCCACATTGGTATATGATTGACTTTTATAAAAAATTGGGTTTGTGGAAAACAAAGGTCGTAAATAAGTTTAAAATCAGCTATAAAATGTTGATAAGCCGTGTTTGGGTCATCAATGAGGTAAATGTCTGAGAAAGACAAGCTCTTAATACACAATTTAAATTTAACAATATTTTCTTCGCAATTATCGCGTTTTATTATACGCCAATAATGCAATGTCTTGATTAATTGAGCGGTATAGTCCGATGGACCTAATTTCAAAATTTCGGATTTACAACCCTTTTTAAAGTTATGTGCTAAATTATCAATACAAGTTCGACTGGCGTATCTGGTCGGTTCATGTAAAGCCAATTTTAAATCATAATTTAACAGTAAACATTCAAAATCTAATGTTACATTATTGCGTTTTAGAACATCTATATTAAAGTCACCAGTAACTATAATATTATTACAATTCAATTTGGCAATATAAGTTAGAAGTTTTTCCAGTTTATGGAAGAACGTATACATTTCAAAACTGTATCATGATAAATCACACAGTTATAAGCTTGTTCTGTTACCTGGCTGTCCGCACAAAAACGTGGTCACCACGCAGCGTGCTCGTACGTGCGCCTCAAGCGTCGTCTTGAGCTCATTGATAATAATAATTTGGCAGTAGGTATCTAAATTATTGCGATAGATACTTAATGTCGCTCGGTGTCCAACTTGTAACTTTTTTTAAATATTTTTGGGACAAAATATAACATGGTTTAAAAATTATTGGAATCGATTCAGTTACTTATTCTGAACAAACTATATTCAGGTTTCGCTTACTAAAAATAATGTTGTATAATTATGCAAACAATAATAATTTATAGTCAAGAAGTTCAACTGCACAACCTTCTAATATACAGTCAAGTTAGGCATGTTAAGTTCCATTTTATTGGGGCTAAGCCATGAAATGTATTGTTAACTATGTAAAATAAATGCATAGCAAATATTTGTATGGGATATTACAACCAAAAATGGAATGTCAAAAAAACTTTTTGTGCAAAAAATAAAACCGACTTCAAAAACACAAAAAAGTGAAAAATAACTTTAGCTTCAGAAGTCTGTGACAAAAAAACTAAATCAAACACACCAAAGTCATCGACTGAACACCGACAAAAAAGCTTTTATTTTTCATTTAAATCTAACCGATGACACTCGCGCCACCAAGACGAAACTAACGACGTATAATTTATCCAAATCCGTCCATCCGTTTAGGAGTTACGAGGGAACACATTAAAAATTAACAACTGGTTTAAAAAAAATGGATTGATCCTTAACACAACCAAGACCATATACACGTCAATCTTTCCGGTCGATTGTGTACACCACTGTCACTTCGAGTAGGAAGCAGTGTGGTCGAACAAGTAAAGTCACCACATTCTTCGACTTCGAACTGGACAGTTCTCTCACTTGGGGGCCGCATATTGATAAAATGTGCGGCAAACTCGGACGAGCATGGTTTGCTCTGGAACGATAAGCGAAAACGCTCCCACGTAAAATGATGATACGGTGTTATTTCGCACACTCGGTCCTCCAGTATGGCGTGGAGTTATGGGGCCAAGCTGCCGAGCTGCAGAAGCGTGCCGTGAGAGCTATTACGCGATCACAATGGGATGCCACCGCGAAACCACTTTTTAAACGGTTAAAAATATTGACTGTTCCCGCTATGGTGATGTTACAGGCGGCGGTATACGTTAGCAGGGTCGGACTGGCCATATAGTCAGGGTGGCGTTAGCTAGCCTGGCCCCAGCCTGCGCGGGCCCCCCACGCGAATGGCTTGCGGGTTTTGCCCGAAGCCAGACGGTGGGAAGCACAGGGGGCCCGCGGCTCAGGATTTTTAAACGCTTTTAAAACGTATTCTGCCTGATACCACAGAATTGGTAAGTACGTAATTAATTGTAGCGTTTAGTATACATATAGAATCCCTCTCAAACTAAAATATTTTTTAGGCTAAAAATGAGCCTCTGAGTACTCGTACTACCGCAACAAAGTTAAAAAATTTCTTATTTTAGGCTCCTTCTTTTTGCCTGTGGGTTGGCAGTCCTATTGGGTTTTCACGTGATCGACCGGTATAGACAGAGGCTGAATAAATTAGGAGCCCTTGCCCAGAGCCCTTAATAGGCAATTATGGCGTACATACACAAGGTTGCAAAAAATAGAGCTTGTAGACATTTTGATCTCTTACATTCTGAATTTATTCGAGGCAAGATGTAAAAAATTTTCGAGCTCACTTCGCTCGCTCTTGCAGCCTACTTTATCTTGAATCTTCATTTTGTCTAAAAGTCGCCCAAGTAACTCCGGTAGGTCAAATAAGAAACTTTTTTTTTTTTCAACTTCTGCGCACCGACGCGTACGGACGTGTTACTTATCGTGTGTGTCACTAAATCACAAATATTTTTATATTTCCTTATTTGAAGTTTTAAATGGAGGCGAAGTGTGGCGGCTGTGATGCTGTTGTTAATGATTCACTGTTTATGGAGTGTTCGCGAGTAAATTGCAAGAAGAAATTCCACCTTATTTGCCTGGCCTTAACGACGGAAGATGGTGAAGCTTTCACGCCAGAATACAGGAGTCGGTGGATATGTCCCGAGTGTACATGTACAATGCCGAAAAGGGGTAATATAGACACACCTGTTCGAGGAACTACAGTCGCCAGCAAAACGTTTTCACCGAGCAGCAATGTTAACACCGCCCAGAGAGGCAGTCGTCGGAATACAAGTGAAGTAATTGATACGGAGAGCCTACTTCTAGACGAGATACGGGAGTTTCGATGGGAAGTGAAGTCTCAATTGGAGGAGCAGCGGAAAGAATATGTATTATTGCAAAATAGATTTGTCAATACGGAAACAGAGTTAAAAGAACTAAACCAAATGTTGGGGGTAGTACAGCAAAAGGCAAATAAAGTTGAGATACTAGAAACAAGTATTAAATCGCTAATGGAAAGAAATGAGAGCCTAGAAGCCAGTCTAAAGAAAAGTCAGACAAGAGTGCCAAATCAGACAAAGCAAGGCTCTAAAAGCTTGACACCGTCTTTTGCAAACGCCGTCAAAGATAAGCAGAAGCAGGTAGATGGTAATAATGTACCAGCGAAGGAATTTGTGGCCACGAAAGCGGCGAAAGTAGTACCGAATGACGAACAGATTCCAGTAGTAAATATTGAGAAGAGGTCTGGGAATGTTTTTATCTTGGAAAAGGAAGAACCAGAAAAAGAAGGAAAGTGGACTACTGTAGCACGGAAAAAAACCAGACACTCGAACAGCGAAGTAAAAAAAGGCGGAAACACGAGTGCAATCGACATACAGGGAACGGAGAAGAAAAGATACTTACACGTATGGCGTTTGCAGAAACAAACAACAGTAGAAAGTTTAGAAAAATATGTTAGGAAAATTTATGAAGAAGAAGTTTCAATTAAAGTTGAAAAAATAAAACATAAAACTGAAAGGGATTATGCATCATTCATCATCGGAGTTCCGGAGATTAAATACGAAAAGTTATGTCAGCCTGAAAACTGGGCAGTTAATATAGAATTTTTGGAATGGGTGTGGTTTCGTAGAGCAACCAGCAACCGTAGAAAACCTGAGTAACTCCGTTGAAATATTGTATCAAAACGTGCGCGGGCTTCGAACAAAGCTGGACGAATGTTATGCTAATATTTTAACGGCAAATGCAGACTTGTTTGCCATCACGGAAACGGGCTGCAATAAATCAATCCATGATGCAGAAATAAGTCCACCATTTTTTTTTTTTTTTTTTTGGGATGGGAAATCATCAAATGACCCCCCCGCTCTGGGCGGAGCGGAAGGGAGTGTCAGACTTGTACTGACTAAAACCCATCCATGTTCCTTCTTTGCCCTTTATGTTCCAGGGCCGCGGTATCTCTTTCGAACAGTCCCGCAGCCCTGGCAGGCATCGGCCCGTGCGGACCCCTACGTGGTTGCTGACATCTCTTTGAGGCGCGCGTGGAACACGAACGCGCCGTCGACACGGCCTGTCGTCATAAGACGGCCGGACAGAAATAAGTCCACCTGGATTTACTATTTTGCGGTGTGACCGAACAGATGGACGCAAACAAGGCGGCGCGTGTCTCGTGGCCACACCGCGTTTTGAGTTGCGGCGAGTGTCATTACCCGATGACGTGAACGTGGACGATCATGTGTTCGAACTGATTTGTGCTACTGTTTACCTACGTAACAGATTTATGTTTTTACTTTGTGTCGTCTATATTCCGCCTGGTAGTAATGATAATGAATACATGTTACTATTTAGCATCATTGAACAATTGTGTAACAAGTATAGGGATATTCTGGTTCTAGGTGATTTTAACTTGTATTCGTGTTCTGTAGCCATGAATAATTATTATGAATACTTTCATACGTCTTGTGAATTCACTCAGATTAACGCAGTGGGAAATTGTAACGGTCGTCAGTTGGATTTGGTGTTGAGTACACTGGCGAAGGGAGGGAGTGTGAGTGTGCGCGCAGCGGAGGCGCCGCTCGTGCCGGTAGACGCGTACCACCGCCGCTTGAGATCTCGGTTAGTACACACACGCGCCTGCGCCGGCACCCCAGCTCAGCAGGCTCAGCTACACCTGACGGTAACGCATGTGTACCAGACGGGTGGAACTTTAATAAAGCTGACTTTTTGTCATTGTATTCATTAATGGCAGCCGTAGACTGGACTCCATTGTATGAAATGGACTTAGAAGAAGGTTTAAATTATTTTTATTATATTGTTAATTCTATTATAGATGACTGTGTTCCCAAAAAAAAGCGAAGTCGTTGAAACTCAAGGTACATTTATCCTGAGTGGTACACTGTTGAAATAATTCGCGACATAAGGCTGAAGGCTTCTCTGCATAAACAGTACAAGGCAAGCGGGTCGAGGGTCGATTACGAAGCATTTGCTCGGTGTAGAAGCAACATTAAAAATATGTTAGTAGTGGCACAGGAACAATATCGGAGCCGTGTTCAAGGGCAAATGCTGAGTGATCCTAAATCTTTTTGGAATTATGCCAAGTCTAAAAGAGGTAGGAGAAGCTCGCAAGCGATCTTGAAAGACGGAGTGGCACTATCTGGACAACGGTCTGTGGAAGAGTTTGCGGCTTACTTTTATTCTGTGTATAGGGAAGAGCGACCGGAGTTGGATGTAGATGCGGCTATAGCCAGCGCAGGTAGCGGAAACGGAGCTGCGCGTGTGCACTTGGACCAATTACAGTTAGGAGAAGTGAGTCGTGCGCTTCGAGATCTTAAACCGAAACGGTCCGCAGGGCCTGACGGCATTCCGCCTTACATATTCAGGGATTGTCGAGTAGCGCTGGCTAGGCCGCTACTCATCATCATCATCATCATTTCAGCCGAAAAGTCCACTGCTGGACATAGGCCTCCCCCAAGAAGGGGGGTTTTGCCATAATCGCCACGCTTGGCAGGCGGGTTGGCGATCGCAGTATGGTTGTTGTAGAATCAGAGAACGCTGCTGCCCATTCTCTGGTAAGTCCCTTAGTCGCCTCTTACGACACCCACGGGAAGATATGGGATGGTGCTATTCTTTACGTCCGGACACCATACAGAACCACAGGCCGCTACTACATATATATAATCAGTGCCTCAAAGCTGCCGTGTTTCCGGAGAGGTGGAAAGTGACCCGCGTTGTTCCGGTTCCGAAAGCAGGGTCAGCAAAATCGGTGGATGGGTACAGACCAGTTGCGGTATTGTCTACGCCGGCGAAGGTGTTGGAAACTGCTATCCATAAGAGCATATATCTTCAGGTTAGCTCACAGCTGGCAGACGCTCAGCATGGGTTTCGACCGGGAAGAAGTACCACCAGTAATCTTCTCTGCCACATGGCTCATCTTGTGCCGACGGTGGATGGTGGGGGGCAAACTGATGCTGCTTACTTTGACTTTAAAAAAGCATTCGATCTAGTCGATAATGACATGTTGCTTAAAAAGTTTGCAGGTGTTGGTTTCACCCCACACTCTCTACAGTTTTTTGCCAGTTATTTGAGGGATGGGCAGCAATATGTGGAATATGCGGGACATGTGTCAGATCCATATTTCACGAGGTCCGGGGTAAGTCAAGGTAGTAACCTTGGCCCTTTGGGCTTTCTTCTGGTGGTAAACGACCTACCAGAAGTAGTCCTAGACGCTTCTTGTCTGTTGTTTGCCGACGACCTCAAATTGTCACTCGAGGTATAGGCGATATAGTCTCATGCTGGAGAGGGTACAAAATAAATTTATAAGATATTTATATATGCGTTATTACGGAGTCTATCCCTTTTACCCGTTAATGTATCCAACCTTATTTATTTTAGGTATGGTAGGATACAATGAGCTAAGGGTTAGGAGGGATCTTACACTCGCCTTATATATATTTAAATTGTTGAGAGGGAAGGTGCATAATGCAGTTATTTTAGGCCAAGTGAGTCTATGTGTTCCGGACAGGTACGTGTGGCGACGACGACAGCCACGATTGCTAGTGGAACCGCGTGCTCGGACCAACCTTTTAAAGGAGGCGCCGCTGACGCGTGCACTCCGCACGCTCAACCTCATAGCGAGTGAGACGGACCTATTCTGTTGTTCTCTGATTGAATTTACAAGGAATGCTTTATTTGTAATTAGTTATAGATATTAGTTATAAGTAAAAATTAAGTTAAGGATGCATTAAGGCACATTTACCGCATTGGTTATCTGTAATGGTAGATGTAAGTCGATAAATAAATAAATTTTTTATTCTAACCTGTCCAAGGTAGGTAGGGTGATCAAAGTTTCACTTCGCTGCTTTCTCTTAAATCTTGGCTTTGCTTAAAAGTCGACCTAGTAACTTCTGTATGAACGATCGAAACAGTTCTAACCTGTCCAAGGCAAGGTGTCAAAAAATTTCGAGCTCGCTTCGCTCGCTCTTTAGCTTATTTCGTTTTGTATCTTGCCTTTGTCTGTAAGTCGACCAAGTAATTCCTGTATGAATGGTTCAAACAATTCTAGCCTGTCAAAGGTAGGGTGGTAAAATTATCGAGCTCGCTTCGCTCGCTCTTGGAGGCTTTGTTCTTGACATTGTGTCGCTAAGTCGATTAAATAACATCTATTTCTCAATAAAAGAACTAAAGAAAAGCTAACTTGTCTCGAGTGGAGAGCCTAATTATTTTAGTTCCTAGTCTATAATACTTTTGACATTGTTGCAGATATATTAAGAAAAGGTTAGCTGAAACTTCTCCTCTTTTAAAAAAATGTTGATTTGCTAGCTTCATATTTGTTATATTATTGGAATATAATTGGAACTGCACTTAGGTACCTAATAATATATTATATCGTTTATAATAATTAATTTGCATATGTCATTATTTTCTGATTTTATCCCATCTACCACTATCCAGTCTCGGGCCCCGGGTTGGGGGAGCCACCCGGGCCCTTCCGGCCCAGTCCGACCCTGTACGTTAGGCACCATCCCGACGAATACAATAAACGCGGAGATAGCCATAAATACTGTACTCGTGGTAAAACAAATTAGCTGGCTGCCCACACAAACTATCTAAACCTGGAAAGTTAATTCATCTTATGGGTCCATCGGTATACAACCGGTATTTTGAGTGCGCCGTCTGACACTGTTTTTAAAACTAAACTCAAAGGCTGGCCAACCGACCAGGCATTATATTATTTATTTATTTATTTAACTTACAACTATCATTACTGGTCATCTTAAACCTAATTCGATAGTGTGGCTATCACACTTATTCCTAACACAGGTCCATTAGCTATCTAACTACTTATAAATACTTTTTAATGTGTTATGATTTGTTTTTACTTTTTTTTAAATATGACCTGAATTTTGATAATTATAAATAAATAAACTAAACTAAATATAGAAACACACATGCATACATGCATGCCGGCTGAAGAACTATAGGCCCATCTCACTTCTAAGCCATGTCTACAAGTTGTTCTCAAGAGTCATCACGAATCGTCTCGCGCGCAGGTTTGACGATTTTCAGCCTCCTGAACAAGCTGGATTCCGAAAAGGCTTTAGCACCGTAGACCACATACATACGCTGCGGCAGGTTATACAGAAGACCGAAGAGTATAACCTGCCTCTCTGCTTAGCGTTTGTGGACTACGAGAAAGCCTTCGATTCGATCGAGACTTGGGCTGTACTGCAGTCTCTCCAACGACTATCGGTACATCGAGGTGCTGAAGTGTTTGTACAAAAACGCCACCATGTCAGTCCGACTTCAGGACCAGACCTCGGAACCTATTCTTCTGCAGCGAGGTGTGAGACAGGAAGACGTCATATCTCCGAAACTGTTCACCGCTGCACTGGAGGATATCTTCAAGGTTCTGGACTGGAGAGGGCTAGGCATCAACGTCAATGGCGAGTACATCTCTCACCTTCGATTTGCCGACGATATAGTGGTCATGGCTGAGACCATGGAGGACCTCAGTACAATGCTCGATGACCTTAGTAGAGCTTCCGAAAGAGTGGGTCTTAAAATGAACATGGACAAAACCAAAATCATGTTGAATAACCATATAACACCCACTCCTATCAAGATCGGAGACTCTACACTCGAAGTTGTAGACGATTATGTCTACCTTGGACAAACGATCCAGTTAGGTAGGTCTAACTTCGAGAAAGAGGTCAATCGTCGAATCCGACTCGGCTGGGCAGCGTTCGGGAAGTTGCGTGGTATCTTCTCGTCCAACTTACCGCAATGTCTCAAGACGAAAGTCTATGACCAGTGTGTGTTGCCAGTGATTACTTACGGGACCGAAATATGGTCGCTCACAATGGGCCTTATCAGAAGGCTTAAAGTCACCCAAAGAGCAATGGAGAGGGCTATGCTCGGAGTTTATTTGCGTGATAAAATCAGAAATGAGGACATCCGCAAGAGAACCAAGGTAACCGACGTAGCCCGAAGAATAGCCAAACTGAAGTGGCAGTGGGCAGGGCACATTGCTCGCAGAACGGATGGCCGATGGGGCCGAAAAGTTCTGGAGTGGCGACCGCGAACCGGAAGACGCTGCGTTGGAAGGCCTCCCACTAGGTGGACCGATGACCTGGTGAAGGCTGCAGGGATCCGCAGGATGCGAGTCGCACGGGACCGGTCAATGTGGCGACACTTGGGGGAGGCCTATGTCCAGCAGTGGACGTCTTTCGGCTGAAATGATGATGATGATGATGATGACATGCATACATACAGGTCAAACACATAAACCTCCTTTTGGACTTCGCCGCAGTCGGGTAAAAAATATTTTACTCAGTTAAGTCTTTTGAAGTAGCCACGATTTTAATGGGGATGGCAACTGTGAAACTAAGTTCATTTAACCCCATTGAATAGATTTTTCATGAAATAGTTATTGAATGGGGTTAAATGAGAGTTGTATTGATATTTTTAATGATAACAATTCTGTGACTTTGTACGTGTTACTTGCGTGATTCATATTTTCATCAACATACAACCTGACACTGAACTGATAATTAAAAAAAAACCTAAGAATATTTGAATTTCGCGGCCTACCCTTGCGCTTCCACCTTAAAATGAATATTCATCAACTGCCTCGTAGGTCTACTGGTCGCAAGCGCGACTGCTGAGCATGAGGTCCTGGGTTCGATTTCCGGGTCGAGTAAAGTGTTATTGGGTTTTTCAGTAGCAACCACGGAGTCTGGATTTGTGCCCGGTTGATTGCAATAGGCTCGCCCCTTATTACATGGAACTTAAACATAACTGGCAAAATGTGGGTGTACTATTAAGTACACCTCTGCTTAACTCTTCGAAGACTCTGTGAAGATTTATCAGGGATATACTGAGATAATCAAATGTAAAGAATATCATTTTTTGGTTAAAGGATATTATATTAACTGTTCTGGTTTTGATGTTTTTTTTTAAATTATTACCTAGCCTGGAATGATTATAAACAGTTTATTTAAATGGTAAAGTCTCAAGAAATCGTGATAATCAGTATCCACAGCGTACACTTGTACGCTGTGGATACTGATTATCTGCACTTGCAGAAGCGAAAAAAAAATAATGATTGGCATTTAGATTTTATTGCCATCCAGCCTTTTGGTCTAACACATAAAAATATGCAGGAAAACGTTTCAAATTAAAATAAAATAAGGACAATAAAACTGGAATGTTGCAGGGATCCGCTGGATGCGAGTCGCACGGGACCGGTCAATGTGGCGACACTTGGGGGAGGCCTATGTCCAGCAGTGGACGTCTTTCGGCTGAAATGATGATGATGATGAAGGACAATAAATCCGTTTGGTATAAGTATTCTACTCTTTGGACAATAAAAAAACACACTACCTACCGGGCATTCGGAGTTTTTACAACAATGCGTTTTTTGGTATATTTTATTTCAGTCCGCTAATGGCCCGATTTTCCTCAATGTCTTTTACATTCGTATGCCGCTTTTAGCGGCGGATATATCCTGAACTATACTATTGTAATGTATATCTTACGAATAAATTAATCTCTTTGCCTTTGTCTGAAATAGTATTGAAAAAACAAGAAGGAGCCGTTAGTACTGACTAATGCCACGCGACAAAATAACCATGCAACACTGTCTACAGCCACACAGTCATGAGCATTTTACCAATCAACAGCCACTTCCTAATTGTTGGTAGTACGGAGTATTTTTCATAGATGGCACTTTTCCAAAATCAGTTTTCTATTTTCTGTTTTAATGTCGTTCATTAAAATCATCATAATGGTAAATTAATTTAATTTCACTTTAGTTGATAAATAAGAATAAAGATTACTTTCGATTTCTCGTTCACTAACACGCCTTTCCATAATAGTTCACATTCATATTATATATACATATATAGATGGCGCTTTTACAATTACTAGTTTTATAAATCTAGCCAAATCATAGCATATAGCACGGGCACGCGGCGCATTTTAGCTGCGTGGATTCATTTGTTTGACAACCCGGGTCTACGTTTCCACTGCAGTACACACTACACACCCACAACTACAACTGATGCGTGCGTGGCCCGCCGCGGCATAGTCGTGGGTTCATATTCGTGTATAGTGTGTACCTCATTCACAGCGTACGTGGCGTTGACAGCAATGAGAGCGCCTTATTCGAGCAAGCCACGCATGTACTAATGACGTCAATTGATGCATAGCTTGTCCCGGTGTCCGTGGTTTCCAGTGGACACAATCACATACATTTTCTTGCAAAGCGAAGCTTAACACACGTGCGTGGCCTATCCGTGCGCGGTGTGCGCCTTCATTTCCTTGAATCTAATAAAGTTATTTATCACTATCTACCAAACGCGGCTCCGCCTCAGTTACTTTTTTTTACACAATATTTATCTGTAAAAATTGTAGCATACAGGCACAGCACAAATTAATCTATAGGTATTTATTCTGATGTAGGTACCTGTAACCTGTAAAGTTTCATTAAAATCTGTTCAATAGTTTGTGCGTGAGAGAGTAACAAACATCCATCCATCCATCCTCACAAACTTTCGCATGTATACGAGGAAAGAAGTAAATAAGTGAAGTAAGATAATTAACATAGTATAATAATAGTCCTCCTGACAGTTTTCGTTCATGCATGGCGGCTAATCACAGCGGATTTAAGCCATCGGCGCTTAGATATTATAGCGCTCAACTGTATGCGCAGACTCAGGCGCATCCCCTCGCATGATGCCCCCCTAGCATGATGGGCAATCCGACTGCTAACTTCCAAACTCCAGCCAAGACCTACTGAGATATTGCTAATGAAAAAATCCAATAACATTTTGCCGTACCCGGGAATCGAACCCAGAACTCCACGCTCAGCAGTCGCGCTTACAACCAAGACATCAAACAGAGCGGCCACTGAACTAATAAGTACTGATCCTTTCAGTTAGTTTAATCTTTATAAAAAATAATAAACGCTGTCAGAGGCTTCTGAAGAGATGTGTCACTACTACTTACCACTAATGGAGGCAATGGACAAGGTTTCCTTTTTAAAAAAATAAATGATACGTTACGTTATAGGGAAATGACGCGACAAGGGTTCAGTCGTATGGCTCAACAAAATTAGCCTAAGCAATCGTCTATCTATACATATAAAATTCAAAGTCCTGACTGACTGACTGATATTTCAACGCACAGCCCAAACCGCTGGTCCTAGAGACATGACATTTGGAGGGTGTATTCTTTGTGAAGAGTGGGTATCCACTAAGAAAGGGTTTTTCGATATTCCACCCCTAAGAGTGTGAAATGGGGGGTTGAATTTTCTGTTAAACTTAATATTTACTGGGTCGATTGATTTGAAAATTGGTGTACACACTCTTCAATTAAAATTATGAGACATCACAGTTTTTTCAAAATCATCCACCTACCGAGTCAAATAGGGCTTCGAAACTCATGTAAACGGGCGCATGGCGCGCAAAGTTGCGCAGCGCGTGCGGGGTGCGGGAGAAATATAGTATAGTAAGTAGGCAGGATTTTTCTAAGGTAGACGTGTCTGTAAATATATGTGAAAACTCTATTTTCGCGTTGGCTCGTGATACGCGATATTGATATTAAATATTATGTAAAAGTATTATGTCTATAGATTCCTAATGAATTGATTTTTGTCACCGGTGTCAGATCTCAAACCAAGGTATCCAATATTACATATGTAATGTAATTGATATTACTATGAACTAATATTTGTAAATTATAAGTATGTACATGTAAAAAAACCGAGTGTGTCTGTATTACTCAAATTAAATTAAATACTTACACTAGCTGTTATTTATTACCTATTCAACTTTAAAAGTCAAAACTAATAATACACATAAAAATATATCTTATGATACAGTTTATTTATTTATTTATTTAATGATAAATAAAAATAACCTATATTAACTAACTAATTTAAAAATACACTTAAAAAATGGCGTCAAAAAACTCCTCCTCAACGTAGTCAACTGGTAATGTACCCAAAAGACTGGCGGCGTTGCTACGTTGTATGGCAACGCTAAGCCTTTGGCCAAGGTAAAAGCCAGCCCTTGGGTCACGGGAAGAGCCAACTAAACGTTTAGAAATGTCCTTGAAAAGGCTGTGAGCACTCGGACCCCACGGACCTAGAGTTTCAACCCCAAACGGCTCGAAAATATAGTTACCAATAAGGTTACTATATTTACGCCGCTTGAGGTTCTCTGCAGCCGCAGCCGCAGTCCCAGCACAGCACGATGAGCTAGGAAGATGGGATGGCGCAAGAGTATCGACACAAGTTGCATCCCACACTAAAGGCCTACCCATCTTCCATGGAAACAAAGACATGCCGTCCGGTTTCCTGCCATCGTCGCGTGCCAAGCCATTTGTTTCTAATAAAGCTGGAACGCCGACGGTGACAAGAGCTCGACGGATGATATCATTTAAGTTCGCGTGCCGTGCAAAGCGGCCCGCACTTCGGCTGCATGAAAGGCCGTGGTGTCCAAGGCTGTTGACAGCTTCACCACAGTGACAGCGATGAGGAGAAAAACAAGGGGCGCCTAGGCGTAGAGCAGCAGCAAGGCGGAAAGTAGTGTCGTCGAGCAAAGTGCCTATGCTCGACGACGGTAGTGCGTGAAGCCAAAGACCCGACTCCCACTCACCCACAGCCAGCAGACGCGCACGCTCAGCAGTAGTAGCAGACGTGAGCAGTAAATTGTTCTGAACTACTCTGCAGAGCGGCTCGTCCCAACGTCTCTGGGAAAATGGATGGTCGGGTTCTTCAGAATTCGGGCAAGCGAGTTTCCAGGCATTAATAGCCTCGGAGAAGCACGGCACATCAAAATCAATCAGTGTGGAAGCCAGGATATTCCTGATTAATTTCTCAGTGCCGTGGACCGAAGATATAAACGCCGGTAAACTAATACTAAAAATTTTGCGGACGCCGAGTCCTCCCATACGAATGGGAAGAGTAGCTTGTATCCAAGCACGGTCGTCCAAAGCCACATTTAAAACGGATGATATAGTATTTTTGATAATTTGGTCCATTTTGTCCAAAAGATGAGTGTGCTTCCATAAAGGGGAAGCACGTAGGAAATATGTTAATTTTGGGCCGAAACAACAGTAACGGATTAGGGTGATGGCCGAATGCATATTAATTTGGAGCAACCTTTCCGAAATATCATTGAAATTTTGAATTTTTTCCTCGATAAAATCGGGAAAGGAATTCTCGAAGATTGGAGACCCAAGGAGACGAAGAGAACTTTTTTCAATAATTTTGATGTTAGGGGCTATTACGTTAAATTTAGGAATAGTCAGTTGTCTGTTGGTACTGTCCGCTAAATACAGTTCACATTTTGCAAGGTTTAGGTCAAGGCCAATTGAATGAAGTTTATTTTTTAAGAAAATTAAATCATTTAAAACAGTATCTACGTCGCCGCCCAGGGTTCCATCATCAAGATACCAAACGTTAAATTAAGAATTTAGCTGTCGAACAATTGGGTGAATAGCTAAACTGAAAATCACTGGCCCCAGGGGGTCACCTTGTTGACAGCCAACAGCAGATTCCAAAAGGTTGTCGCGATACGGTAATTTAGACGGGTGAATATATATCTATACTTACTATCCTATATCTTACATAAACTATAGTTAGTAGAAAGTTTGGATGGATAGATGTTTGTTACTCAATTACGCCAGTACGGCTGAACAGATCTGGATGAAAATCAAAAATCAGGCCAGTTACAGGCACTTTTGAATTGGCGAAACAAAGACAACAATGTAATGTAGCTACAGTCCCAGTCAGAAGGCATAAAAACTGTGAAAGTACTGTAGTTGCCCATTCCCTAGCGTAGATCTCTATGGAGAAGAATGGGCAAGGAACTCCATGGACACTCTTTTAAATCAGAATAGTTTTACAAAAGCTTGGTTACATCATTAATTTTGAGATGGTACATTATGTGAGGACGATGTAGCAAAATGTGTACGTTAAAAGTGTCCAAAGTAAAAACAATTCAAAAATAAAATAATCAATTCAAATAAGCCATCAACTTGGCACAGAGATAGATTATAGTCTGGTATAGCACATATATTATTTATTATCCCAGAAGTAAGATCCCGTGGGCAATTCCGGAACTCCATGCGGGCGAAGCCGCGGGCTTAAGTAAGTTTATAGTATACCGATTGATTTGTGTTGTGGGACTTGAGAGTGTAGGTAATCTGAATGTATAGTATCTGAAACAACACCTATAGTGTAGTGGTACTAATTAGACTGACCAATAGTGTACCTAGCTGGCAAGGGTCAAATGTGCTGCAGCTGGCTGCTGGGTACTGGCTCAGAACAAATAGTAGTTCTAAGGTACTGGGTTCAAATCCAGGTCACACAAAGTGACCTCGAGCTTTACATCTACAATATGCAGGTTTCAAGGTTTATAATGATGACAGTAGGCTCCGCCTGGGCACCTACTTATCTTTAGTTTAGCTACATTGGGCACAACCATTTTAGTTATCATAGACGTTAACCAATACACCAATTGCTCATGCACAAACATACTGCAGAAAGCGCAGATAGGCACTGGTGCTGGTGGTGTGTAATTGAGTATTGGTGGTACATTTGTACCCACCAAGGTGATCTGCAGCCGGGAGGAGTGTGCCCCGGTGCTCCGGTGCTGCTAGCTGGCGGCGCGCACCGCGTGCACCGAGGAGCGGTGCAGCGGCGCGCAGCGGGGACGCGAGGCGAGGGCGCGGTGCAAGGCCGCGCGGGGAGCGCATCGATCTGCGAACAGCTGTGCCGGTGCCGGCTCCCCCGCCCCGCACCCGCGCTCTGCCGCATGCCGGCCGGCAAACAACAATATTAATGTTTTGTGCTATAGTTAGTGTGACGAGACCCAGTAGGTCTCGACATCGAGACCTACTAACAAGCTGAAGCAGTACTGTACTACTGGCTGCTGGTGATTACATTAATTTATATCGTTGTTGTTCCGCATCAATTCTCATTTGGTTGCAGAACGTTGTCATGATAATTATTTGCTGTTGTGAAGCTGAAATTCTCTGTAAGAGGAGAGGAGCTCGTGGCCAAATAATAGTAACCGCACGGCTCGATGGTCAAGGTTAAGCTGAGCGCTTGACAAAACAAGGCCTCCGTGCCTCAGAAAGCACGGTTGGAGCCGGCTGCCAGTGGCCCGCAAGTCTGACAACCAGTCTTACTGTCTATCGTATTAATCAGTACTAACTGGGTTGTGAAGGTCAGATAAGCAGTCGCTCCATGCAAACTACTGGTATTCGGCTAAGACTGGAAGCCGACTCCAACATAGTTGAAAAAGGCTAGGCAGATGAAGGAACTTGCACTAAAACTAAGGTTTAAGGGGTCATTGCCCTTATTTACTTCTGCTGTAGAAGAGTGGTGCATGCCTAGTATGGACAGCTTCGTTAGTGTAGTGGTCTGGTCTTTCTTCCTTAAGAGAAGGGAAGCGGGGAGGGGTTCAGCGACGACGAGCATTATTCTTATTCTCTTACAACTGCTCTAATTTACCCGAGTGTGCACCTATGGCCTATCTATCTATCTAGGTAGGTAGGTGTATTGAACGTTGACTTACCATCATACGAGACCAGCGGTTCAGGGATATGCGGGGAAACAGAAATCCGCTCTTTTAATATTTTGTTTTCATTGACATAACTAAGTCGTTTACATTTTGTAAAAGCTCAGGAGCACGAATCCTTAAAAATCAAGTACCTATAAGATTTAAGAAAAGGCATTCCGTTTGCTGCAGCATGGACTAGACGAGCCGTTGACGTGCAATGCAGTCAACCTTTTCGTGTCAGTCAGGTCAAGAATAGGTTTGTTAGGCTAGGTCGTGGTAGCACGAACACACAGCCTGACTGACATATTGTCAACTGTGTGTGGTGGGTGCTCGTTTCGGTAGGTGCATTACAATATCATGTGGTTTGTAGTCGGCGCCATGGCGGGCGCGGCCGGCGCGCGGGGCTCCGGCGGTGCAGCTGGCGGGCGCGGCGCCGGGCGGCCCCGAGCTGCCCCCCGCCGACGCGCGCTGCGCCGCTCGGCTCAGTATCGCGCGCGAGCCCGCCGCCGCCGCCGCCGCCGCCGCACCGCCCGCGCTGAGCCCGACGCGCCATGGAGCACTTCATCGAGACCGTGCGCAAGTACCCGTGCCTGTGGAACACCACTGCCATCGAGTACCGCGACCAGGAGCTGAAGGACGCCGCCTGGGCCGAGGTCATGAAGGAGACGGACCTGTCGTCAGGTGAGCCCCGCCTGCCCGCGACCCCGCTCCCCCTCGCCCCCTCGCCCGGCCGCGCCCCGCACGCGCTGCGCGCCCGCTATTGTTGTGATATTAGAGGCACATACAAGGAAACCATTAGCTAACGCGACGAGTGTCGGTGACGCGGGACGCCGCCATGCGCCGGGTGCCGGCTTACCCACTGTCGTTACGGCCCAGACCTGTGTAGTTACCTACCTACTTGATCATAAAAAGTTTGATGCAGGCAAAGACAAATGAACCAGTGATAATATAACCACGTTATTAACTCCCAAGTTCCAATAGGTAAATAATTGTAATTCTCGATCAATCATAACTTAAAACAATGTAGGTAGCAGATTTTATTATTTGTTGGACAACTACAGTTGACAAAACGCCTGAGAACACTGTTTGAGTTAGTTCCACACGAGATAGTCGGGGGGTTGACTGTCGGCTCTTGGAGCTTGTAGCATAGGGCCTCATTAACGAGTAGTTGTTCCTACACCGACAGGTATTACGAGCGTATAATTTTGTTGGAATGATTATATTGTTGTAAGGTAAAGGTAAGTGCATTCCTTCCATTCAAATAAAAATCTAAAATTCACTTACAGGCAACGCACAGAATATTATTAAAAGGGACTAAAGAACATTACATTTTGTACTATAGTCTGTTCCAAAAGTTTGAGGTGAACCCGTAAATAAATAGTAAAATCAATGGATCAGAAAGACGCGTGAGCACTCGCTCAAGTGGCGCAACAAATTAATGGTTTCATTTGATTATTTGAATGTTAAGGTTTATTTATTTATATACACCACAACTGTTAAAATGCGTTTTACGCTATATGTATAATTTATACGAGTATGCTATATACTTATGCTTGTTTAAACAATCTTTCTGTATTAGTTTTTAAACTGTCATGGTCCCTAACATTATCATTAACACTAGAAACGGGATATTTACCATGTTTACTGTTTTCTTTGAGTTCCCGATATTTTGGCGCTATTGCAAGCATGATCACGGATAAACTGAAGTTATTGCGGGTGGGTGTTTATGAGCAGACAAGTCGGTCTACCCTCTTAGCAAACAGCAAACATGGGAAACATCCCGGTTCTAGTGTTAAAGATAATCTCTATGTACCTCGATATATTCCTCTTGTTAGTGTTGTTTTGTCTGTTTTCATTGTTTTCTTTGAGCACAGTAAACATTGTGTTTAGTGGCTAGTGCTACCTACTGACTACAGGCATGCTCACTTAACGACGCTACCCTCGGAACACTCGTCAGTTTCTCTGATTAATCAAATATAAAATGTTGCAGTGAAAGAGGTGAAGCTGAAATGGAAGAAGCTGCGGGACAGCTACCGCGATGCGCTGAAGAGGCAGAGCGAGATGCTGGCCAAGGACCCCGCCAACCCCACTAAGAAGAATTACCCGTGGAAGTACATGGGGTTGATGCAGTTCCTGCAGCCGTACATGAGCAATCGCAAGAAACCTGCGGGCTCGCCTAGCTACCCCGCGCCGCAGCAGCCCGCCGAGAACGGCCACGCCGACCACTCTTCCTCCGAGTCGGAATCGGACGCCGAGTCGGCGCCCAAGCGCAAGAGCTGTTCGCAGCTAACTGTCATCGACCGCAAGCTGGACTACCTGTGCAAGGCGCAGTCCGCCAAACGCGCCTGCTCCGAGCCCACCGCCGCCGCCCCCGCCCCCGCCGCGCCCGCCGCTCACCCCGACCCGCTCGACATCTTCTTCAACAGTATGTGCCAGTCCACCAAGCGGTTTCCCTTCCCGACGCAGATCAAGGTAACTACTCGCTAAATCATTAAACTTTGGGTCCCGACGCCTGGGATCGATTCCCGGGTCAAACAGTTTGTTATATGTATATCGTTTGCAGGTTCTTACCTACCCTATACATAAGAAGGTTTTCGTCCGGTTTGTCAGCTGGCCTCAGTTTTCCCGTTTTATTGCACACAGATAAAGAAGAGCTTGTTCAACGCGGTGATCGAGGCGGAAGAGGCGCTGCTGGCGGAGCAGGCCAGCTACGCTAGCCTGTGGGCTGCCGAGGCGGGCTCGTCGTCCTCCAGCGAGCCCAGCGACGACGAGCGCAAGCCGTCCTGAGCCCGCCGCGCGCGCCGGCGCCGTCTCGCGACCCTCTACGCGCAGTACGCGCACTACGCGCTCTACGCACAGTACGCCGCCGCGGCCGCCGCGCACAGCGCCTGAGCTCGACACATGTGCAGTCGTGCACAATCCTCATGATATACTAGTTATCAGCTGGACAACACCACTGCAGCTGATCGCTTTAGTATCAGCACCCCCAGACCCGAGGCCCAGATCACCAGCGCCACGCAGTTGCAGTGAACCTCGTCCATCCAGCAACGTCTCAGCACTCGACTTATACTCAATATCACCGCTTATTTACTGCCAAGACTTTCTACTCTGTCAGTAGCTGGCAACTCCGACGGCTTACGAGTTAGATTTGGTCATAATTATTATATGCTTCCGCACATCACCGGAAGCTGAACGTACAATGTGTGTGCAGGGTGCACTGATAGTCGAGTTGCTACAATGGACCTTGTAGCGCTTGAAGGTAAGGGTTGATGGGTAAACATTTGTGAAACTGTTTCATAACATTGTACTGAAAAAACAATACTGTACAACTATGCGGTAAAACTATGGAAGAGTTAACCCGGAGCCCGCAGCATCCTGTTTACCAACGTCATTGTTCATGGCACTGAAGGATGGACCTGAGATCCAGATCCAGATCCTGAGAACGGCATCAGGGATTGGATAATTTTGGCTTGTTCACCAACAGAACTAAAACTGAATTCCTTTTCTGCGAAGTCGACTTCCGCGATCTAGTTCTGACATCTTAGCGCTCGGTGGGCACTTACTGTCTTCGTGCAAAGCGTTGCAAAGTGAGTGGACTGTCGATAAGAATCCAGGAAACATTGGTTCGTGTGAAGATGACATTGGCATAGCCGTAAGATATGTATAATATTGGGATACCGACCGAAGAATTAGATGGAAGAAGAAGACACTGCACCAACAATAATTAAATTGAGATGAGTCTATAATGTGACAAGGTGCAGTTGTGTCTGTGGGAAGTGTTCGCGTCTGTCGAGTGTGGTGCCATAAGTGCGCTTTACGATCTCTGTGTGGCTTCAGTGAACAATAAATAGCCTCAAAATGATCGAATACATTCTGTTTATAGTGATGAATGGGAAGTTTGTAGCAGCAATGAGGGAATCCACAGCTAGTGACTGAACAGTGGCAGTGTCACTCGGTGCAGCTGGAACGGCAAGCGCGGCGCGCGGCTGCAGCGAGCGTGTGTGCGCCATGTGCAAGGGTAAATCGGTCGAGATCTGGGTGTTAGTAGTAAGTTATATTGTACGTGGCGGCGGTAGTTCTGGACTTCTGACTACATATATATAATTTGCTTATACAATACAATTTTCATAAGTTTATCAACAGCATCATACAAACGCCAGAAGCGACTCGAGCATGCGGCACTATACTGTTAGTATATATAATTTAAGGATCTCATCATGGCAGTTTCGTACAGCATTTGTGTGTAAAATATCGAACAATACAGAGTCGTGTGGACGGCCGCTCAGGCTTTGTACTAACAACATGTATCATGTACATTGTACAGTCATGGAACTTGACAGTTGAGCACACTATATAATTAATTAATTAAATAATAATACTGCTACTTGCTGTGTGTTAGGCACCAATAGAATTGGGCAACATTTAAACTCCGCTCCTCTCAGCTAACAGTGGACATCGACTTGCGAAGTAGATAAAATAATATACATTTTAAACGCGAAGCGGAGCTGAGAAGCAGGGTTGTCCGTAACGTAACATTATGCTTTGAATGATTCGCTCGACGCGTGCTGCCGCCATAGCTCCGCTTCGCTTGAAGAAACAAACAAAGTCTGCAACATTCGTCCACATTAGGGTTGCGCCTCACCTATCAGCACGGAATCGCATTTTTCCATGCTCGTCATTTGCTAGAGTGAGAAATTGAGCGTGCTGCCGAGCGCACCGTCGGAACTGCGGCTGCGATAGCATTCCCGCTCTCACAGCATGCTCTGACTGAAAAGGATAGGAGCATAGCAAAGTGCGATTCCGTGTCCGTGCCGCTAGATGAGATAATCCCCTAAGCATTTGTGGCAAGTAAGAGTTTGATCAGCAATCAAGTTCGTTGACTGAGCGCCCGGCGCGTCGTATCCCCTTAGCTAAGCTAATTAGATAAGGTACCACGATTATGTGAAATTTTAGGTACATTGACAAATTAATAAAGTTTAGGAAAACGACTGAAATGAGTTTAATAACGTGTAGATTTGTATAAATATTAAGTCGGTATATTATGAAAGTATGTACCTACCTACCTTTAATATTGATAGATGTTAGATATTTTACAAATAGGTACCTAAGTATATGAAAAGATCTCTGAGACAAAATTAAACTTTTCCGTAATAACATGGTTTTTATTGTTTTTTTGCGATCAAAGCGTGTATTTTGCGTACAAAAAAAAACCCTGCGACATATCTAATTATCACTATATGTTTAATACATTACAATGTATAGATAAAAACAGAAATCTATACCGGAAATCTCAAAACATAACTAAAAAGCCATCTAGATTCCTCAAACATCCAAGTTTAACCTGTATCTATATGAACTAAAAACATTTACAGACCACAAGTCAGCTACCAATGGCCACTGTGCTTCCTACGCACACCGTAGGCGCGGGCCTGTGGACGGCGAGTTATGGGCTAGCGCGCCGTCCGGCCGTCTTATGACGACAGGCCGTGTCGACGGCGCGTTCGTGTTTCACATATCAGCAACCAAGTAGGGGTCCGCATGGGCCGATGCCTGGAACACATAGGGCAAAGAAGGAACATGGATGGGTTTTAGTCAGTACAAGTCTGACACTCCCTTTCACTCCGCCCAGAGTGGGAAATCATCAAATGACCCCAGTCATTAAAAAAAAAAAATAGCATTCTCATCTCGCCTTCCATTCATCCCTTGACCTGCCGCAATTTCATCCATCCCGTGTTAATTCTGTGCTTTACACTACGGTCTATTTCGCCATCGCTTTGCACGAGTGAACCGAGATACCGAAAGACGGAGCAGACAGGGAGAAACTCTCGTTCTAGCGCTAAGACTCCAGGAGTGGGGAGATCGCCGAAATCGCAGAATATCTATTCGGTTTTAGTTCTGCTGATTTTCTACTAATGCGTTGTTGACTAATTGACGAATGTTGCCATTTCTCCAATCTGCTCTGGATCTCAGGTCCATCTTCACGGACAAGAACAATGTCGTCGGCAAACAGCATGCATCAGGGTGCCCCTTCCTGTATGTCCCATGAGAAAACATCCATAACCAACAGGCAGAGGTACGAACAGAAAGCCGATCCCTTGATGCAAGCCTAAAGCCACACTGAACTCATCGGTGTTGCCGGCAGCTGACCGGACGTAGGTACAAGATTGACTGTACATAGCACGAATTAACTCTACATACTTCCCAGGTATACCTTTCTCCAGTGGCGTGCAGTGGTGGGATCCCTTCTTTTCGCAAAATGTTCTTTTTCCGTTATGCCAAAATAGAATAGAGTATACTACTGTGGCATAACTATTTTGGTATAATTTGTTTTACCATAATAATACTTAGCCATATTTTTTTTGGCATACAGTTTATGTTGGCATAATTATCTTGAAGGCTAATTTATTTTCGCATTATTTTAATTCGCGTAATGTTACTAGGTATAATGACGATTTTTGGTAATTCCATTTTTAAAAATGGAATTTTACCTAAATTAAAATTACAGTATTGTCTTAAAAATTCAATATGTTGTGCTACAAAAATTAGTGACAGAAACGAACCGCTGCAAAACCGACTCCACGTAGTCATTCATTTTATGCGAGTGGATAGGGAACCGCAGTGGGTTCCCTATCCATAAAATTTTAAGACCTAATATAACTTGGTATTGTTTTGTTTCTCCTAATTATATTTTCGCATAACATTATCTACGCATAACAGCTTACGCATATTTTTTTAAGCACAATTTCTCTAATCATAATAATGATTAAGCATAACATGCTACAGCATAAAATAAATTTATTTACGCATGATGACATGAAAACATTTTTAAAGGCAAAACAAAGAAGCATAATAATTAACTCCTAAAATGTTAGACACTAATACACATTTTTATACATTATTGCTCTAATGAAATTTGTAGGCACTTTACATTGTAGATGGAATAAATTATTTTTTATTTTTGTAAGTGGACGGTGGTGTCATAAAAATATTGCAAGCATGCAAACATGTAAACAAGTATACACCATGCATGCAGCATGCAAACAAGCATGCAACATGCAAAGAAGCATTCAACAGCAGCAGGCATGGTTTCTGTCACGGCTCCGGCGCTGCGGGGTTCCGGCGGTCCCACGCGAGCTTATCGTCGCAGATGTGTATTACGCTCACCACCGCAGCTTCGGCTTGCTGGCGGCGGCGGGCGTTAAAACTACCTGCTCCTCAGCTCGCGGGCCGCCACGCCCCTCCGCGCCTAAAAATGGAATTTTAAAAATCGTCATTATGCCTAGTAACATTATGCGAATTAAATGTATGCCAAAACAAATTATCCTTCAAGATAATTATGCCAACAAAGTGTATGCCTAAAAAAATATGGCTAAACAAATTATACCAAAATAGTTATGCCAAAGTATATTAGGAAAAAGAACATTTTTTTTTTTTTATTCTGTATGGGCTTACTCTTGACCTCAATCTAGTCCTGAGGATGGAAAAACCCTGGACCCTGGATGGTCCTGGATTATGCGAAAAGAAGGGATCCCCAATACGTATATAGATCTACTTTTGGAATTGACCTAGACCCGTTCTTTATGATGATGATGATAAAATGATGAGTTGTTTCGTTTTTTGATTAAAGGGGCGATATTAAGCTCAACGCTCATTACACCGTATCGAGCAGCATCAGGCAACATCGGCAGGGTTCCCCATCCATTTGCATAAAATTTTAAGTTCCAATGTAACTTGGCATACTTTTGTTTATCCTAATTATATTTACGCATAACAGCTTACGTATAATTTTTTAAACCAAAATTTCTCTGATCATAATAATGATTAAGCATTAAATTTATTTACGCATAATGAATGATATTAAAACAATTTTTATAGGCATTACAAATAAGTTAAATGTTTTTCATATTGTTTTTTCTAAGGAATATTTAAAAATGTAAAGATTTGTAAAAATATAAATAAAGGAAATAATAATTAACTCCTAAAATGTTAGACACTAATACACATTTTTTAAAAGTAGAACCATAATCGTTATCGAAGAAAGTTCACAGTCAGAATCGTCTTTTGGCATACGTTTCATATCAATAGTCATTCAACGGCAGAAAATCAATCGATCAAAACATCAATCATTATGAAACATTGATTGTTGACCATACGTGGTTTTTATTTCCCTGTAAGAAGCCTGCAAACAAGCATACACCCTGCATGCAGCAAGCAAACATGTAAACAAGCATACACCCTGCATGCAGCAAGCAAACATGTAAACAAGCATACACCATGAATGCAGAAAGCATGCAGCATGCAAGCAAGCATGCAGTATGCAAGCAAGCACGCAGCATGTAAGCGAACATGCAGCCGGCATGGTTTCTGTCGCGGCTCCGGCGCTGCGGGGCTCCGGCGGTCCCACGCGAGCTTCCCTCGCGGGCCGCCGCGCCCCTCCGCGCCTACACGGACTTAAATTACACTCTAGGGGTAGGGCAGACAAGACTACTTGGAGTCGGTTTTGCAACGATGTCGCTATTTTAATTTTAATTGCATGAAAATTCAAAATAAATACGTAAAACTAACTCAAATTCGTTTCTGTTAATCCTAATATTTTTTATGCCTTAATACTATTTTTCTAAAAGTCATGCGAATTAAAATGATGCCAAAACAAATTGGCCTAGTAATAATAATGAGGTCAATGAAGTCTTTAAGGTCAAGGGTCAACAACCCAGAAGTCAAGGTCGAACACACCAAAAGTCAAGGTCAATCCAAAATATGCAAAAATCTTGCAATATATGGAATATTATTTATTTATTAAATTTATTTAATTTATTAAAGAAAGCTTACAGTCTTATTACAATCTTAAATATCATACATAGGTAGGGACATTTGCTAATTACATCTAATTAGTTACGCGTTATTTGCGTTGACCAGTTACAGCGAACTATCGCTATCAAACAGATGTAATTCGATCATGCCAGTTTACACCAAAAAGCTTATTCGTTGATACTGTCAGGAACTCGGGGGTCAGTCGATCCCGCTTCATGTCATGTTTATAGGTTCGCCACTCGCGCCGCGCACTCCGGGTTCCGCACCTCGGCCCTTCCCTTAAGGAAGTGTGATATTAATAGCCTAACTTTCAGGATCGCCTCCAAGATAAAAGCTTTTAGAAACAGCCGTAAAACAGCTACCTGCTACGTCAATAGAATTTCTAGCGAGCCGTTATTAATTATTAAACTTCTCAGACTATGCGGAATTTGCATTGCATCTATCATAACTTTTATTATTGTAGATACACAAAAATGAATTTACCGCATACTTAGCACAGGACTATAAATAATGCTTAGGTACATAGATTTAATACTTATACTTAATATGTACTTATTTCATCCGGTTCTAAAACAAAACTAGGTAGGTATGCAGCTTAGGTTCCCACTCATAAGTCACCAAACAAAAGTAATATGCTGCCATACTTGATAGATGTCCCTTAGATTCTCACAAAAAAAAACAAGTTAGATCATTAAATCGGTTAATGTAAACGAATTAGAATCACTAGAGAGCGTTAAATAAAAGTAAAACTCGTTTAGGAGCGCGCGAGCGGGTGAAGTGGCTCTGTGTGGGGTGCGGCGCCCGTCGCCCGCCGGCCGGGCATGGCCGGGTGTGCGACACGGCGCGGCGCGGCGCGGCGGTGCGGCGGCGTGCGCCCGGCCCCGGCCCGCGCTCCACCGCTCCACCGCTCCAGTGCCTCTGCGAGACTCGGACGAGCAAGGCCCGTGCGACGCGTTACTCTTACCGAAACACGCTCTTACTTTTTGCTTTTGTTGCCGTAAAACCACATATTCTTATCGTAAGTACCTTTTGAATTTACTATTGTGTTTAGCATTCATTGTTATAACGATTCAATTTGTCTAATGACGGTTCTGAATATTCGACACTCATCAAAGTCGCGTCTCGCGGAGCGTCACTGGCGAGTTGCGTCGCTGGTTCCGCCGCGCGTCGCAATCGTTACCTACCTATATGTATTGTAGATGTTAGCTATGTAATAATATGTTTACATTCTCGCGGCGGCTCGGTGTGGTGCGGTGCGGCGTATGACTATGTAAATATGAGTTTAAAAAAGGGATATGTAGTTACGGATTATGTAGGTACCACAGCGTCGCGTTTTGTTTTAGCCAAATATTTTTAGAAATAATTTCAATTTTATTGTCACCAGGAAATGATGGAAAAACCGAAAAGACCGATGTCAGCGTACCTGTTGTGGCTGAACAGCGAGCGCGGGAAGATCAAAGCCGACCACCCCGGCCTGAAGGTGACCGAGGTGGCCAAGAAGGCGGGCGAGCTCTGGCGCTCCATGGACGACAAGACCACGTGGGAAGAGAAGGCGGCCGTGGCCAAGGAGCAGTATGCACGCGACCTGGAGTGCTTCAACGCCAATGGCGGCGCTCCTCCGCCCAAGAAGGCGGCCAAGCGTGGCGCGGCCAAGGCCAAGCCCGTGAAGGTGAGCCGGAGCAAGGTGAAGAAGGAGGCATCGGACGACGATGACGACGCCGAAGAGGACGAGCGCGACAGCGAGTGAGCGCGCGCACCTCGCCCCGCGCCCGCGCCTCGCGCACAGTGCGTCCATATCAAAACATTATAACATTAATAAAATTAGTGAGTGTTAGTAGCCGTCGGAAGACGCTGCGGCTGGAGGATGTGCAGACCTTACCGACTGTTTCATGTATTACTGACTGACGATCATTGCAGTGCGCGTCCGGACTTACGGGATTTATTTTTAAATTAAGCGTAGGTACCTACTGCCTTACGTCACATATTTATAAAATTGTCAATGAGCCGGTCGTTTCGCCTTGGGTGTTGGAGCAACTGTACACGATCTCGTATCCTACATTTTTGACTGAATTATTTAAATTAATTGAAGTTCCACACAGATGTAACTAAATGTGGCTCGATGCACCTAATATAATATTTTACATTCTGCCATCGTGTGGTTCTTCTTCTTGTTTGTGTCGATGCAGATGATTTTTATTTCGAGGTGTTATTAGTAATTATTAATCTATGAAGACTAATGAAAAATTATAACCTATCTATTTATGTAAGTTCATGTCGCCGCTGTATGTTTCAGATTTGTATGCATTTAATAGATGTAAGATTTTGTAAAGTAAGCTATTGTTCTAATGAAATAAACAATATTTCTACTCCACTTAAATTGTTATTATTCTTTCTTTGAACATAGTCAACATTTAAAAAGCTGCGTGGTAAAATAATGTCGACGAGAAGGGTTATTTAACGAGGGGTCCCTAGCTCGCTACCGAGGGGCCGCGCCGAGGGGTCGCGACTGCTGCCACTGCGTCGGACGAGCCTACAGACACCTAGGTACCTGATTTGTTGAACGATTTATTTTTGTGAACGTAATGACAACTCAACGAAAGTTTACAATAAGTGGGTAGGTACCTACTTACAGCTTATCTACCAATATTTCGTACAGAGCTATATCGAAACAGGAACCGATAAGTATGAGTAGGTATTAGTAAAGCATAAAGCATATTTATTTCTTCATCATGTTATGTTTAAATCTAGACGAGGCCGGTGTTTCGTACCTGACTAAACTGAGAAGAAACAGCCGAAACAAATTCAGAGGGCACTTTCTTAACATGGCAGGTAAGAACTTTTAATTTAGCAGAGATCATTATGTATAGGTACCCTTTTACTTACCAACACTGACTAATATCTCGAAGAAAAATAATAATGACCGTTAGGTCGCTTTTGCTTTGGTCGCATGGTGCGCTGGCATTCGCTATTATCTCATCCCATCGCATCGCGCGCCGCGTCTACGGGCTGCGTAAACAGATGCGCGCATGGAACGCGCCTTACCTGGGCCAGTGTGCCTGTGTGAGGAGTTGCCATGACGTCACAACTCCGCACTGCCACTACCACGTGCGTCCACTACTGCTAGCTCTTGTAGGTACGCATGACTCCGCATGAGGTACCTGTGGTACCTGTGGTTCACTTTGGCCGACATCCTCTTTGGTTGGGTTAAGGTGGAAGCGCCAGGGTAGCACGCGAAATTCTAATTTTCTTGCGTTTTTTGCAATTTGACGGTCGGTGTCAGGCTGTATGTTAAACAAAATATGAGTCGCGACCGTAACACGTAGGTACCTACGTGTAAGTTCATAATTATTATAATCCCATTGAATGACTATTTCATGAAAAAGTAATTTAATGGGATTAAATGACCTTAGAGGGTTGTATTGGAGATTTTAAGTATTATAACTCAGTTCAGTCAAATTTGTTACGGCCACGAATCATATTTTAATCCATAACACATGACACTGATCAGCAAATTGCAAAAAACGTAAGGAAATTCGAATTTCGCGGGCTGCCCTGGCGCTCCCACCTTAAGTATAGTAAAATAAAAAGTGTAAGTATGTAGGTATATGTTTTATGCAATGCTAAAGAGGTATCTTAGCGTGAACAGGTACTATAAAAGTTGATGAAATTCGTAGGTACGTCTACCTAAAGGGAGGTAGGACTGTGAATCGAACTTAACGTCATAATATCTGTATAAACTACTGAAAATAAATCTGAATCGAAAAGTAGTAGCGCGGCGTCGTCGGACGGGCCGAGGTGAATCGATAACTAACGATGTGGAATTTATAAAAGTGTCCGGCGCGGCCCGGAGCGTCTGCGCTCTTGCTTTACCACGTGTTTCTGAGTGCGCACCGCTCACACGCGCCTCGCCTCCACACGAGCGAGCGAGACGGCACGAGCGCGGCTTGCTTCCAACTGCGCGTGTCTGTCTGCCGCTGTGCACGTCGGCGTGTCTGCTCGGTGCCTTCGCTGTGGTGTGACGTGTACTCGATCGAGATATTTATAAAAACTACGAAGTGTAACCTTTAGTACATACTGTAGGTTTACATTTTTGGAGTATCAAGTGTTTCATAAATAATGTTTTGTGATGTAAATAGATAGCGTTAATTTTGCCATTTTGAGAGACTAAAATGTCAACCGGCCAACGTAAGAAAGGCTCAATGGTGAGCGGCGCGAGTGCGAGCGGGGGCGACAGCGACAGCGGCGCGGCGGGCGAGGCGGGCGATGCGGGGGAGGTGGGGCGGCTGGTGGACTGCAGCCAGGCCGACGACCGACGCATGATCCGGCTGGTGCGCGCGCGGCCGTTGCTGTACGCGCGCAACAATATGCCCGTCGCCAGCTACTACTCGCAGGTCAAGAAGCTGTGGCAGCAGGTCGCTGACAACATGGGCTGGTCCGGTACGCACACACTCATACTATGACAACACATGTGTGCAGCTCGAGCCTCCTGCCACCTCCAGCGATCTGTTGTCTCCTGCAGCTGCGCCCGCTGCACGCTGCACGCCGCACGCTGTAGATACAGAAACACGTTCTAAGGTACATTTGGGAATGATGATGTTAATAATCAATTATAGTTCATCGACGATCTTGTGTATGGGCTAAGTTACGTCGTGACTCTTATAGGTGGAACTCTGTTGAGTATTCGAATTCTTGAAGATTATTTAACCCGCAGTTCCCACGGCCGTACCTTGTCAGCCGTAGTAATTGTTGAGTAGTTGTTACAGTAGCCGAGTTTAGTTTATCGATTACCAACTTAAAACGTTTTTTTTTTTTTTAAAAAAGCGAGGTTTTTACCTAATTCGACTAACATTCGTTATGTTGGCATTGAACAATATTCGATGTTAAGGTGAACGCAGACCTGGCCGCACCGCACGGACCGCAGTCGCCTTCTTCCAGCCGCTTCAGGTACCTACTGCGGCGACTGCGGCGCGGGTGGCTGTTCGAGATTGCATAGAACTTCATATGAAGAATTCGAATGCGGCGTCTGAGGCGCGTGCGGCGCGGCCAGGTCTGCGTTCACCTTTAGTCTATGTGGGCATCTAAACACGTTGCCTCATAGGTGTAAGTAGGTATATTAGTACATACTGTTTATACATACAAACGTATTGGCATTGGTGGGCACAACTGCTACAAGCGTCGTTGCGAGGACCGCTAAGTGGCCCGCTAAATACTAGCAGATGAGATACGCTCAGGAAGAGATCAGCAACGCGGTCCGCCGACGCAAGTGTGTCGGGAGTTTATTTAAATATTTAATTTATTATTTTGTTTCCTTATCAAATCAGTGTAAGGAACCACGACGACCAATCAAGCTATACAAAGCCAGTGTAAGCTGATTTCTCACTGCACGGGAAATCTTTATATAGCGAGGCCATGTTATACTGGAACAGTTTCATGTGTCGCCATGTATACGTAAAGATGGCAACTTTATGTATTTAGTAGCTGTTGCTGTTGGCCGCGACCTTCGTCCGTGTCAAACTATTATTAAAAAAAAAAAAATTCCCTATTTGAATTGAAGTTGGCGAAGGAAGGAGATGGCGGGACGAACTCGACTCTTTTAAAAAAGATTGGCAAACAACAGCACTGGATAGGGATAATTGGAAGGAGGGAAGGGAGGCCTTTGCCCTGCAGTGGGACACAAATGGCTGATAATAATAAACGAGAACTGGCGCAAACCTAGAGTATTAGACACTAATGATCGCAAGGAGGTATGGCAGGGCAAGGAGCTTCACGGACGCTTTTATCGGGCTCTACACGGACCCGATGTAGACTTCTTAGCGTCCGTAGCTTGGCTGCGTTTCGGTGACCTATTCGGGGAAACCGAAGGTTTTGTCTGTGCAATAATGGACGAAGTTATGATGACGAATAACTACCGGAAATACATTGTGAAGGATGGCACGGTTGACATATGTCGGGCATGCCACCGTCTGGGAGAATCGATCCGACACATTATTTCTGGGTGTTCTCGTCTGGCTAACGGAGAGTACTTACATAGACACAACCTCGTTGCCAAGATTATCCACCAGCAACTTGCTTTGAAGTACAACCTTGTGGAATCAGAAGTGCCATACTATAAGTATGTGCCCGACCCAGTTCTCGATGATGGTAATATCACGTTGTATTGGGATCGATCTATCGTCACTGACAGGACTATTGTTGCCAATAAACCTGACATTGTGGTGATAGATCGATTGGAGCGTCGCGCAATGATTGTTGATATAACGGTTCCGCATGACGAGAACCTCGTGAAAGCAGAGAAAGATAAACAATTCAAATATCTAGATCTGGCTCACGAGGTTGTCGACATATGGGACGTGAGTACAGCAGTCATTGTGCCGATAGTCGTGTCGGCCAATGGCTTAATAGCCAATACCCTCGACCAACATCTGAGGAGGCTCTCGCTTGGCAGCTGGATCAAGGGCTTGATTCAGAAAGCAGTACTTCTGGACACGGCGCGTATCGTTAGGAGGTTCCTCTCTCAAGAGCCCTGACCACCGGTAGCTCGGACCCTGTTCCTGATGCCGGTGGGCTACTATGTTTTATATTTTTAAATGTTTTTTTTTTTTTATATGGAAATATTTAAAAATGTAAATTATTATGTTTAGGAAATGAATAAAGGAAATAATAATATTTGAATTGAAGTTTGTTCGGAGCTCGTGGCTAAATAATAACAGCCGCTCGGGTCGATCTTTAAGTTAAGCCGTGCTTGCCTAGGTTGGTCTGTGGATGGGTGACCACCCATTACATAGCAAGTTTCCTCCGTGCCTCGGAAAGCAAGTTAAGCCGTTGGTCCCGGCTGTCATTTGTAGTTCTTTGACAGTCGCTAGATAGTCAGTGGCTCAAAAAGTCTGATAACTGGGTTGTGGAGGTCAAGTAGGCAGTCATGCATGCATGTAAAATACTGGCATTCAGTTGCATCCGGCTAGACTGGAAGCCGACCAAACATAGTTGGGCAAAAGGTTAGGCAGATGATGATTTGAATTGAATTTTATTAACGTTTTTTTGCACGGATTTCTTAGCCTAAGTTACTCCTCATAGGGCAGGCCACCATAGTAGCGATAAGTCCCCTCTTTGAGGAGTGGCTAGAGAGGCGCCACGGCGCTCTCACCTTCCGCCTGATGCAGGTCCTCACTGGACACGGTTGTTTCGGGAGGTTCCTGCACCGAATCGGGCGGGAGGAAACGCCCCGGTGTTTCCATTCCGAGGATCGTCCGGAGGACAGGTGGAGCATACCGTGGAGGTCTGCCCCGCTTGGGCGGAGCACCACCGTGTCCTCGTAGCGGCGATTGGCGGCGGCGATCTCTCGCACCCGGCCCTGGTTCAATCCATGGTCCAGAGCGAGAGGGAATGAGAAACCGTCACCCCCTTCTGCGAAGCAGTCGTGCTAGTGAAGGAGGTGGCGGGACGTGAGTGGGAAAGCGCCTCACGTCCCAGCTGCCGCGGGAGACGCCCTGGGCGTCGGGGGTCACGTAGTGGCTCCCGGCCGCCGTAGGCGCGGAACTGTGTACCGTGTAGGGGTCTGCAAGGGCCGATGACTGCCAGGGCTGCGGGACTGTTTGAAAGAGATATCGAGGCCCTGGAACACACAGGGCAAAGAAGGAACATGGATGGGTTTTGGTCAGTAGAAGTCTGACACTCCAAAAAATAAATTCATTCATTCATTCAGGAATTCATCAAATGACGGGGGTCATTTGATGAATTCCCATCCGGAAAATAAAAAGGTACTCCTCATAACATACTCAGCTATCTGCCAGTAAAAGTCCTGTCAAAATCGGTCCAGCCATTCCGGAGATTAGCCGGAACAAAAAGACGGAAAGACAAAATTAGTTTTTGTTATAAATACTTAAGTACCGGATTATGTATACTTTCATTATGCATTCAGTAAAAATCTGTTGTTAAATTACAGACATTTCAATTTTATTTATTTGTACAGTTTGCCTACATCTAAGGAGGCAGACAGACTAATCTAAAGATACAAATAAATTAAACTGAAGTTTCTGTTTGTGATATCAAAGTAATAGTTTTTTACTGAATGCATAATTATGAAAGTATAATATACCTACGGTACTAATACAATTTTTTTTTAAATTATTATCTGTCAGTTGTTCCGGTTATAATCTCCGAAACGGCTAAACCGATTTTGACGGGACTTATACTGGCAGATAGTTGATGTTATAAGGAGTATCTTAGGCTATACTATTATTTTAGAAAAAGAATTCGGCTCCGTGCAAAAAGAAAACCCTTGAAATTGTTAACAAAAGACCGATTAAAATATGTAGTAATAATTTTAGGCGGATGAAGGTCGCGGGCAACAGCTAGTAAGTGCTAATAATAAATAACAAAGCAACTATAATATGCCGACAACTGAATGGCCAATATCAGGCCTTGCCCATAGTCTCCATGCTACTCCCTTCGCTACTAGTATTTGTATGTTTGTGTTGCAGTAGCGGACGTGCGGCGCAAGTGGTCGCACATCCGCAACTCGTACTCGCGGCACCTGCGCAACGAGCTGTACGGCGTGCGCACGGGCCGCGGCCGCATGGTGTCCAAGTGGTACCTGGCCGACGAGCTGGGCTTCCTGCGCGACCACATGGCCACCGACACGTACGTGCGCGCCTCGCTGCTCATAGTGCTCATCAGCCATGCCGTGACGCGCATGACGCTTACTGATCGAGTGTGTGTGTTCCCGCAGGAGGCCGTCGCGCTACTCGTACGCGCCGCTCTTCTTGGACGCGAAGGTGGCGGGAGGCGCGGCTCCGGAGCACGGCGCCGAGCACGCGGACCTGAAGCCCTTCATCTCCAACCCCTGGTTCGCGCTGCGCAGCCCCCCCCGCGCCGCGCCGCTGCAGCTCACGGTGGAGCCGCAGCCGCGCCCCCCGCACTCGCCAAGCCCGCTCTCCTTCGATCCCGACGAGAACTCCGCCTACTTCCACTTCTTCCGCGGCATCCACAACGATTACCAGGACTTGCCAGCTAAGAAGCAGCGGCTGTTCCGGCGCGAGTGCCTCGCCTTCCTGCACCGCTTGCTGGACGACGAGGAGCCAGAGGAGCAACAAGACGCGCTTAACCTCAGCAACTCGGCTGCTGACACGGACGACGAGCGAGAGTACAAGCCGATCCTCATCGACAGTCCTCACTGTGAGGGCGCCGGCGGCGACGACACCAACCACGGCAATGACATACTGCCGCACTAGAGACCAACCCACGTAACGTAATAGTGTCGGTGGTCGACTTGTTCTGTGAGTGGACACTTGAGATTATTTATTTTAGTAAAGTAGTGAGTGACGTGATTTGCTTCGTGACGGACAAGTCGACAGGTGCTGGGCAGCGGTGAGCCAGGCGCGGCGTCCGATCGCCGGACATCACCTTCTACAGCGTGCTTGCTAGAACTAGATCTAGCCTGATTGTTGTAACTTGATAATGTAACTTGAATCATTGGGAACGCAACTCTCTGCTGCGACTAATGTTTATAACAGGGGAGTTGGACACGATGATTACCATTGTTTAAATATAATTTTCGCAAAAATAAACAAACATTTTACAGTTAAAGTTAATACTCCGTTTCATTTTAAATCCGTTTACAGTTGATCTATATGGTTGTTGGGTCAACCGAGAAGAGTTGTCTCAGGCATTCAACTTTACAAGCTGCTCCTCCGTACCGCTGACAATGATACATTTACAATTACACCCTACACAGCTCGGATTTCTACAAAATGATAAGTGCAAGGCCAAGGATAGATTCCAATAGGCTGAATACTGGCTAAGTATTAATAAAGCTCTTAAATAGGTAAGTACTTGTGTATCTCGCGCGGTCGCTTATTGTAGATATCACCCACCGTCGATACCTTGCCGCCTCGCGCCTGCGCGTTGAGTAACAAACGCAAGTTGGTTGCTCTTGCTCACGCAGGACTTGGCGGCGCGCGGCTGCCGTCCCCGCCCCCAAGTCCAGCGACATGGTTAGGACAAATTGACGAGGCATTATTGGCCTGTTTAAAGAATCTATTGTCGGACAAAATGGTCCCATTTTGTCCCTCAGGAGGACTAAACTCACTTATTCCGAAGGATATACCTACTCCCTTACCAAACTTGACGCTCAACTACAGAAAAGTCATCGCATTGTCAACCTCATAGACTTAAATAACGTTCATTTACATGTTCGTTAAACGATTATCGGTGGACTGTGGAGGGTGCGGGGGCCGACAAATCAAATAGATGTCTTCCCAATAGAGCTTTAAATGACATGACAGAGAGTATTTGCATGCATACACTTAGTATGCGGAGCATATGTAAGGTTCGATGAGCTTGTGTCCATTGTCAACAAAGTGTGGTATACTAATTACGAAGTTGACTTCAGACCGCTATGACGGCTCTCAACTTGATGTAACCAAGAGTACTGAAACAGAGCGCGGGAAATCGAAGAAGAGAATACATTTGATTCAAGGTGGATCGAGGTCTTCGAGGGATCGTAGAATCTGCATTCATTTAAAGTGGGCTCTAGCACGCCCGGTCTGCCTCGCATAGCAGAAGGTGGCTAGTCGAAGGGCTCTAGCACGCCCGGTCTGCCTCGCATAGCGGAAGGTGGCTAGTCGAAGGGCTCTAGCACGCCCGGTCTGCCTCGCATAGCGGAAGGTGGCTAGTCGAAGGGCTCTAGCACGCCCGATCTGCCTCGCATAGCGGAAGGTGGCTAGTCGAAGGGCTCTAGCACGCCCGGACTGCCTCGCATAGCGGAAGGTGGCTAGTCGAAGGGCTCTAGCACGCCCGGTCTGCCTCGCATAGCGGAAGGTGGCTAGTCGAAGGGCTCTAGCACGCCCGGTCTGCCTCGCATAGCGGAAGGTGGCTAGTCGAAGGGCTCTAGCACGCCCGGTCTGCCTCGCATAGCGGAAGGTGGCTAGTCGAAGGGCTCTAGCACGCCCGGTCTGTCTCGCATAGCGGAAGGTGGCTAGTCGAAGGGCTCTAGCACGCCCGGTCTGCCTCGCATAGCGGAAGGTGGCTAGTCGAAGGGCTCTAGCACGCCCGGTCTGCCTCGCATAGCGGAAGGTGGCTAGTCGAAGGGCTCTAGCACGCCCGATCTCCTGCCAGGGCTGCGGGACTGTTCGAAAGAGATACCGCGGCCCTGGAACACAAAGGGCAAAGAAGGAACATGCATGGGTTTTAGTCAGTACAAGTCTGACACTCCCTTCCGCTCCGCCCAGAGCGAGGGGGGTCATTTGACGATTTCCCATCCAAAAAAAAAAAAAAGCACGCCCGATCTACGCCGCGCTGCATTCTATTTACAAACACAATTTAAATATTCGTAAAATATTTACGCCGTTAAGGCGCGTATCTCTTTGCCGAGATTTAAAAAAGAAATAATACCCAGCGCCTATAGGAATTGAAACAATTTGGAATTAGTATAAGCATACTTATCTGTGACTGTGATTTTTTTGTTTCCGCACAAGTAGAAATTAAAAATATATATGAAAAAAATTGAAGAGTGCGAAATATGTTTTCTTTCTTTCAAATACATTACATGTTGAACCTAATCGTAGTGCGCTAAGAGTCAGTTTTCGAGGAAGTGTATTGAAATACAAAATGTAGTACATTTTAATAAAAGTGGGGAAACTGTCATTGCAGCCGAGGCGGAATTCTCACCGCTGACTGAAGTACTTAATTGAAAAAAATTGGACTTAGTTTATCTTTGGAAATTTTTAGATTCACTCTAGTTGTGATCATTATTCTCTTGCCCTTATCCCAATTCATTTGGGGTCGGCGCAGCATGTCTTCTTCCATACTTCTCCATTATTCGTCATCTCATCAGAAACTTCCTTTCTTGCCATATCATCCTTTACACAGTCCATCCATCGTTTCTTTGGTCTTCCTCTACTCATATACCCCTCCACATTGATTATCAAAACTTTCCTCACGACATTTTCCTCATTCCTCCGCATCACATGCCCATACCACGACGACCGAATACCACACAACTTTTCAGTCACCGGCACCACTTTCAGACTTTCTCTTAGATACTCATTTCTTATTTTATCCATTTGCGTAACATCACACATCCCCCTTAGCATTCTCATCTCCGCCACATGAAAATGCCTTTCATTCATCCCTTTTGTGAGCCAATATTCTGATCTATACAAGACCGGAGAAGCCAGGGATTCGCAGATTGTTCCCTTGCCCTGCCGCCATTTCATATAATGGCATTATCAGCCTATAATGTTCTTAATTCGTCTGTATAGTAATGTCGCCTGCCTGGGTTCGAACCCACGACTTACTGCTCGTAAGTCGGGGCCGCCACCACTGGGCCACCGCTGCTCTCCTATTCATGTCCGACGTCAAAACGTCCATAACCAAAAGTAAGGGGTACGAACTCAAGGCCGACCCTTGATGCAAGCCTACAGCCACACTGAACTCATCGGTGTTGCCGGCAGCTGACCGGACGTAGGTACAAGATTGACTGTACATAGCACGAATTAACTCTACATACTTCCCAGGTATACCTTTCTCTTCCAAGGCCCACCACAACACATCGCGAGGTACATCCTATCATACGCTTTCTCCAGATCAATGAACAGCATGTGCAAGTTTTGGTGTGCACGTCTGTACTTCTCGCACAATTGGCGGCGGGACTCGGGAGAGCAAAAGTGTCTTTCTTCCATTCGCACGACAATATTTTTTTTTGTACCTCGACCTGGCGTAAACCCAAACTGGTTTTGGGTGATCTTACTCACCTCTCTTATTCTTTCTCTATCACTTTTTCCCAGACTTTCATACTATGTGACATAAGCTTTATTCCCCGATAGTTGTTGCAGTCCTGCACATCACCTTTATTCTTTAAGGTACTATTGCACCATTCTTGTGTGATCGCTCCTTTATACAACAACTGATTGAAAATTAAAGTCAGCCACATACATCAGTCTTTTAAACACTTCCTTATCAAACTTATAAATCAAAAAAATCCACGAGTGTGAAATACATTGCATGTTTAACCTAATCGTAGTGCGATAAAAGTCAGTTTTCGAGGAAGTGTTTTGACAAATGTTGCATGGTGGCGTTTGTTTCAATTAGAGCCAAACGCCAAAAATCCATGAACAAATATAACTCGAATACCATTGTGGTTAGGCGTTTAGTTTCCTAGTTACAAGTTATAGGTTGAATTCTCGCATGGAATGATTTTATTATAATACCGCGCCGCAACCCCCTCCACCGCGCGACGCCGCAAGCCCCTGCCTGCCAGAGTGCCAGCCACGAGCTAGTATGTGCGCAGTCACCGCGACGGACACACGTGTGTAATTAGTTAGTCTCAGCTAGTCAAGACTTGAAGGTAGGTATTTGCTCAAATAATGTAAATATTACTTTTTTATATTATGTATACTGATGTGTTTTGTAGCTTTTGCTTTTTAGCTTTAAGGATGTATATTATCAAGTACTTAAATAAATATATTTAAATAATAATATAAGGCAAATATAACAACGTCAAACATCGTCATTTTTAACCGACTTTCTTCAAAAATGAAGAGGTTCTCAATTCGGTTGTATCTTTTTTTATATTTCTTACCTCATAACTCCGTCATTTCTACACGGATTCGAAAAATTATTTTTTTCACGTGAAAGGATATACTTCCCGATCGGTCCCATAGAAATTTGTTTTTGTTTCCTCACGTTAATTGCCACATCACGCGACATCGCGTGAAGAGGCTAGTATAATATACCTACATATAATATGCAATAATAACTACAGTATGGTAATAATATCTACAGTAGTGTATCTTCATACAAACGGTAGGAACGCGAGTTATACCTACAAGCCTTGAGTTTGGTACACACTCGGTACCCACGAAGGCGCCGCACTGACGAACGAACGTTGTGATGGTTTTGTAAGCAGGTAGCGCGCAATTTGTAAATATTTGATTGAAATAAGAACAAGTATTTACTAAATATGGCAAATAGTTATAATAGGTTATATTGTGCTATCTTTGGTTGCTTGAATACTTCAACAACGCATCCAGAGATAACATTTTTAAAATTACCTGGAAACTCCGAAAGGAAAGACTATAAAATAATTTATAAATACCTACTAGTAGATACGTAATTAGTTTATTTTTAATAGGTAGGTATTTCGCTTTTTGCACCGAGTAAAAAACCTAGATTACTTAATAATTAAATGGATAGGTATAGGATATGTACCTACGCTCGCGTTAAAAAAATCTAGTATTTGTATTTTTTATTAAATCTACCAATCAAAAGACACAACTAGAATTTTTTTATTAAACACTTCTTATTTCGTTCTCAGCTTACTTAATTTTTTTAAATAAAAATATAATATTTATAATCGCAAAAGCAACTCAACTAAATAGATGAAATTAAAATACTGTAGGCGCGGCAGCCCTGTCGCTTGCGAACGTACCGCCCGGCAGTAGGTAATTATTTCAAGGACAGGGCCGAGTCACAATACTGCACATATTTATACTGGTGATGGTGCCTTACAATAATGTTGCAATATGTAATAGCGTGTTGGGTTCTGGTAATTGTTTAGGCCACTAGGGAAGACATACAACGAATTTTTTATTTTGGCTATCTAGGTAAGTTTAGCATTTTGGCTTGGCAATGACTTCTATTTACAATGTAAAGTTATTTTAGACTTTTAAGTGTTTTTTTGGAAGTCTGTTTACCAACAGCGCTCTCCTCGCCTGACAATATTAGTGAGAGCCAAGAGAACCATGCGGCACACATAAACTTAACAGTTGTTTTCTCCTGTTGCATGTTGTTTTTTTTGTTCAAGGAGATATGTCATCTAAAGACAGCGAAGTGCCTATGGTATGTAGCGGCGTGGAAGGCGACGAGGCCCGAGCTGTCGAAGCTGACGGTGAGTATTCTGTGACCCATCGGTCTTTGGGCCTCGTGCGAGTTTTTATCACTAATGAAAAGAAACAACCCAGGTACTCGGTTGCGGTTGTATTTCCCAGTTAAGGTTCCTGGCGACGCTAGTTTCAGTTTAAAAGGACAAATTGATGATTACGCTAACGCGATCGAATAGGCCTAATAACTCACACCAGCCATCTTTGTGGAGCTTGGTGTGGTTCCTACATGGTTGCTGTTGGTGGGTTGTTGCAGAGGTGGCGACGCTGCGGGACGTGCACTTCGTGACCATCGTGCGCGGCTACGAGGAGCTGTACATGCGTGAGCACCCGCACTACGCCGACCGCGGGCACCGCCTCCGCATTTGGGACGAGATCGGCACCATCATGAACCAGCCAGGTCAGTTCACTGCAAAAATATACTAACAACTAGCGAAACTTCGCGGTCATCATGGATATTGGAGTTATTCTCGACTCGTCACTGTTCCGATCGGTAACCAAGTTTTTTAAAATTCTTAATGTCCCGATTTGTCATCATAAGAAAACAAATGAATTTTTATTTTAAACTAGCGACCCGCCCAGGCTTCGCACGGGTAGTAGTTGTAGAGCATGTCATGCCTACGTGTTTGGTCTGTCCCGAACTCCCGATGCGAGTCTTGTCACCGGTGTGAGAAATACGCTTGAATTTGTTTTCGCCTCGCTATTATTTTGCGAGAACTTCTAAGATTTTCATTTAAATTAAATGGTGTAAAGATTATAATAATGTGCATGAAATGCTTAAGATAACTAACGTATTTATACTGAAGGCATCCGTCTCAATAGCGTTCCCATTACCGCATTGTACGTGACCATTGTTTTGAAGATAGAATGGGTATACCCTTAAGTAAGCTATCCTTAAAAGATAGATATATGCCATTGCGGATTTTTTTGTAGATCCATAAAAGAGGAATATCCCACCAAGCATTGTTTTGTTATATCTCAAAGGGATTAGGCAGCGTTTTCGATGAAAGCTTCCAGGCGCGGTGGCTTGACTTTTTTCGACACTTCCAACAATTATCTTAATTATTATTATGAAAACCGCATGAAAATCCTCCTGAGTTTATCACAGAACAGACGGACCTATTAGATTAAACTTAGCGATCCTGACATTCGAATTAGATCTAATTCTTTTGTACCTATGTTTCACAAATAAATAATTTGAATTAGGCAAATTCAAATTATTTATTTGTGAAACAGACAGACAGACAGCCGCGGGGAGTACTTTGTTTTATAATATGTAGTGTTTGATGTTCCCGATTTGCCATCAGTATAAAATTGCGTGCCAAGAAGTACATTTAGCAAAGAAATAAGATGTCTCTGATTACTACAACTTCAATAAAAAAAAACTCTTACAAAGATATCTTCAATATTACAAACGAAAAAAACGATGACGTTACGGTGACGTTATTATAAACGATTTATTAATTATTATATTTGGGATGTGCTTTTACTTCTCAGCTTACTGGTACTACCAACTACATTTACTATTATAATAGCCTTTATTCATTTATTTACACATTTTAAACATTTAAATATTTTTAGAAAAAAAAAATATAAAAAAATAGTGGTCCGCCGGTGTCGGGAGCAGGGTCCAAGCTACCGGTGGTTAGGGCTCCAGAGACAGTAACCTCGTCACAATGCGAGCCGTATCGAGTAGTACTGTCTTCTGAATCAGGCCCTTGATCCCACTGCCAAAGGAGAGCCTCGAAAGATGGTCGTCGAGGCTCTTGGCTATAAGGCCATTGGCCGTCACGACAATCGGCACAATGATAGCCGTCACATTCCCCATGTCGACAATCTCGTGTGCCAAGTCGACATATTTTATTTGTTTCTCTTTCTCCGCTTTCACGTGGTTCTCATAACACGTAACATCGACTATCATTACGCGGCCGCGATGCGCTGGTCGGTCTATCACCACTATGTCAGGCTTATTGGCGACAAGAAACCTGTCAGTAATTATAGACTGAGCCCAGTACAGCGTGACATGGTCTTTCTCGAGAACTAGGTCGGGCACATACCTACTTGTAGTACGGTAGGTACCTCAGTTTCCTCAAGTTTAAATTTCAAGGCAAGTTGCTGGTGAATCCTGGCTACTTGGTTCAGCCTGTGCAAGTACTCGCCGTTAGCCAGACGAGAACAACAAAATAAGTTCACAAAATACAAACAAGTTTTACTTCTCAACACAATACAATAATTAATTAATCTCAACTCTAAAAACACAGACGGTCGTAAACGTCCGATCAAATATCAGAATGTGCCTGCCGGGACATAAGGATGATATCAATAAATCAAAATCTTTAGTAAAGATGGAAAATCGATTTTGTATCAATTTTGTACCAAACGATTTGGTGTTCTGCTTTTAAGTACTTAATTTAGTTGAATTGTTACTGTTATTCAACAAAAAGAAAGCAAAGGTAATACAAATAATTCGTAGAATGTTTTTGAAGCAAGCGCGTGTAAACACGTATTTATTATAAAAAGAGACGGTTGGAATGACTGGTTAGTCGATTTATCAAAATTTCTATTGCAGTCTACATCTCTATGACCGGTTGTGTGAACGTCATGTAAAGGGAGTAAAACAATATTCATACTTCTATAATTTAAATTAATTACCCTATTCAAAAATCAAACCCATGACGAGTAATGTAAAAAAATTATGAAAATAATTACTTTAAAATTTTGATCCAATTGCATGAGACTTTGGTACCACTTTGCTCATTGTCCTTTGGAATCCTGTCACTTGTCATTACAAAAGTATGATAACCTTGACCTGATGCAAAGGCACCAGGATCAATATGCAGGATACGCAGCCCGCCAGAAGAACTCCTCACCGGTGTACGGCATCTATCTAGTGTTTGGGCTCATACGATGCGTTTTGGCGAACACGAATGTTTGCGTGAATGTAGCATTTAGTCGATGGTAGCGTGTCTACGAGTAATATCATTAAATTAAAAATTTAAAGAAATCCTCTAAAAAGGAAAAAAATAATATCCACACACTGTGCCTTTACGGTTAATATAAGTAGAATATACCGATTCAAAAACGCTTGAATTAAAATATTCTTCATAATTATGTTAACCTTAAAGGACAACATTCAGATTTATTTTTTCAATGTGAAAGATTTCACTGAAGAATTTACGGAAGTCGGAGCAGATCAGTATGGGCGTTCCGGCAAGAGCTATAAGCACTGGACTGGAGAGACCGCCGAAATCGCAAAACAAGTATTCAGTTTTGGTTCTACTCAATTTCAGGCCAACATTCTCCAGTCTTTGCCACCACACCTCCAATCTGGTCTGGACCTCTTGGCCGCTCTCGGCAACCAGCACAATATCATCGGCAAACAGCATACACCAGGGCGCCACTTCCTGGATCTCCGACGTGAGAGCGTCCATTATCACCAGAAAGAGGTAAGGACTCAGAGCCGACCCTTGATGCAAGCCGACAGCCACATTGAAGCTGCAGTGCCTGCTGTAGACCGAGCTTGGGCACTGCATCGACTATACATCGCGCGGATCAACTGCACATACTTCCCAGGCACACCTTTCTCCCTAAGAGCCCAACACAGAACCTCACGGGGTACCCGGTCATATGCCTTTTCAAGGTCGACGAACACTATGTGCGAATTCTTATGTGCACCTCTATATTTGTCGCACAGCTGGCGGATAGCGAAAATGGCACCCGTCGTTCCCCGATCAGGCATAAAACCGAATTGGTTCTGGTTTTTTCGCTCTCTTTTCTCAGTCGTCTTTCAATAACTTTCTCTCAAACTTTCATACTTAAAAAAACACTACCAAATAAAATAAGAAACGTAAAATATTAATTAAAGTAAACATATTATTGAATTTTAAAACCCTGATTTTTGTGTCCAAATCACCACCATTTTCCTATTTAACTATTGTGTCTGCCTAGCTGTAAGTTTTTCGAAATTAATAAAATAAAATAAAACGAAATCGAACAAACTTTTAAAACGTTACAACACCATCTTGGCCATTATATGTTCAGTAGTATACAGGGTGTAAACAGACCCTTCACATAGCCGTCAACCAAGCATTATGTACATCAAACTAAGTAACTTTACGCAAAAATTATTGCTGGGAATCGAGTTTTTTTATTGGGGTGAAAAATCACGTTTTACGGTAGGACTCGATGGAAAGCACTCAAAGCATTATGCTGATGGATATATTGAATAAATAGTACGGGGGTCGTGGAGGTGTATAAAGTAAAAATCTTAGATTAAAAACATGTATTTAAAAAAAACTTGTGAAAAAGTTGGAACTTTGACCCCTAATATCTCCGTAGGAGTAGCGTAGAAGGTTCCCAGGTATGGTCTAGAACAAAAAAAAATATGGCAAAGACGGGGAGAACAAGGTGCCTTTCGCCTATGTTAAGGGTCTATTTACACCCTTTATATAATATGTTTGATCGTCAGTTGTTTGTTTATGACGTCACTACCCTAAAAGCGACCAGAGTGTCACCTGTCACCAAAGTGAAAAATAACTAGCTTCTGAAGTCCGTGATTTTGGTGTGTTTGATTTAGTTTTTTTGTCACCGACTTCTGAAGCTAAAGTTATTTTTCACTTTTTTGTGTTTTTGAAGTCGGTTTTATTTTTGCAAAAAAGTTTTTTTATTTTTCCATTTTTAGTTGTAATATACTGTACAAATATTTGCTTTGCATTTATTTTACATTGTTAACTATACATTTCATGGTAATAGGCATATCCCCAATAAAATGGAACTCAACATAGGTACCTAACTGTCGAAATGTGGGTGTACTGTACACATCTGCGTACCTCTCCAGAGCATACAGGCTTGATGTTATGTTATGATCATGTGTAAACAATAAACATCCAAGCGATTGCACCAATCACGACAGATTTGCTGTCTATTATTGAAGAGTTCCGTTCCATATCTCCGAAGTCTATGAGCAGAGCATGACAATATTTCTATGGGACAAACTTGGGAGTATACTCTTTCAAACAAAAAAATAATTTTCTAAATCGGTTCAGGCGTCTTCGAGTAATCGGTGAACATACATAAAAAAACGAAAATATCATCGATGAATCAATATATGATGAATGATGATCAATATTTTTAGATTTTTGTTGATTTTTAAAAAACCGCTCGAACGCTTTCAAAAAAAAAAGATTCCGACGAATTGAGAACCTCCTCCTTTTTTGAAGTCGGTTAAAAATAACAAAGTGTTCATCCTAAACGTTCTAAATAATTGCCACTTAAATACTAACTTTATAAAACAAGTAAGCTTTTCTTTAGTCCGTTTATTCAGAAATATATAGCTGTTTGTTAATCGACTTAGGGAGACAATTTTAAGAACAAAATTAACTAACGTTCATATAGCGAGCGAAGCGAGATCGAAAATTTTAACACCCTACTTTGGACAGGTTTGAAGTTGGAGTAAGGGTCTGGGGTGTGGGTTTCGACCCTTCACACAGGAGTTACTTGGTCGACTTACAGACAGAGGAAAGATGGAAGAGGAAGTAGGCTGAAAAAACGAGCGGAGCAGGGTTAGAATTGTTGCGATCTTTCATACAGGAGTTACTTGGTCGATTCTTAAAAAAACAAAGGACTACTTAGTCTGAAGAGCGAGCCACGAGAGCTCGAAAGTTTTTACATCTTACCTCGAATAAATTCAGATAATTATGTAATTTGAGATCAAAATGTCCACATGCTCCATTTGTCGCAACCTTGTGTATGGATGCCATTATGCCATATTGTCCTAATGAGGCCTCGGGGCAAGGGACTCCTAATTTATTTCAGCCTCTGTCTATACCGGTCGATCATGCGAAAATTCAATAGGACTGCGAATCCTGAGGCAAAAAAAAAAAACCCTTTGTGATAAAAGTTTTTTCGCAGGGTTCAAAGTACGAACCGCGTGAGTTTGTAGCGGTAGTACCTACCAGTACTCGGAGGCTCATTCAAGCCTTAAAAATATTATAGTTTGACAGTGATTCTATTGAACACCACAATTTATTACGTACGAATTCTATGGCATCAGGCAGGAAAAGTAATAAGTTTTAAAAATTCTGAGCCTCTATGGGGCGAGCTCCCCCTCCCTGTTTCCCCCTGGCGTATTTAATTTAAAAAAAAAACATTTTAGTCGCTATAGGCGACACAGTAACATATACCCTTAAGTAAATACCGAGGCGTCTCCGTGCTTCGTGGATGGATATGACTGATGAAATAAAGGCTTTACACATTGCAGTGAATATGGGATTCTTAGTTAGAATTTGGGTTGAACACGGCCAGAACACGAATGTCAAAGCGAGCATTTGTCTGTATGTACATTATGTCTGAACGTTTTCTTTCGTATTAACTGTATTTATAGTGTGACAGTGTGTGTGTACATCAGTGCCTAGCCTAGGAACCATCCTAACATTTTCCTAAATCCTAATAAGGATTCCTACTTTCAGAGTAGTGTAAAAGGCTGTTATCCTGAATATTTATAAAGTATTTTCCAACAGGTACATTGTTTTAGTTTAAGAAAAATACTGTAACTATTAATTATTTATTAATTTTGTCTTTTATTTGTACAGCTGAGCACTGCAAAAAAAGATGGAGGCTACTTCGACAAAACTACTTTCGTGTTATGAAGCGGGCCAAGAGTAGTGTCGACGAGGAGGAATATTGGACTGGGAGACCAGCACATGAGAGGCTGATGTCATTCCTCGATTTGACTCATCGACCTAGAATTTCGACAACTGAAGCACCGGATTCGGAGACTGACGATTCAAGTTATTCCGATATCTTGGATGAAGAACACCATAGTTTTGGCTTAAGTGACAGTTCACCTAGTGACGATGATCAGGGTCCGTCTCGCTCGAGGCAGGCACGAGACGCGTCACCAGCTCCGGTACCACAGGAGGCGCAGCCCGAACATGACGACACCGTAGACTTCTTCGCTGAGCTCGGAGACTCCATCAAGGACTTTCCCGAAGCCGTCAAAATTAATGTTAAGCGCGAAGTTTTCAAAATAGTAATCGATGCAGAAGAAATGTTGTATAATAGAAAGCTAAAGGACGAGCTACAGGCACAGCTGGATATTTGTGATGCACACGAATAGATTAGAAGCAGACTTCTCATGAGAAGTCATCAATGATATCAGTTGCTGCAGGATTGCAGTGCATCGATTAGAAGAGTGTTCCTTCCGAGTGCTCAACTTGTTCATGTTTTATTAACTATTTGTCCTATTTCCAAAGAAGCGACTTCTTCTTGTATCATTAAAATAATATTGTAATAAAATGACTTATTGATTACAAACCTTGTGTCCAATAGAGTATCCCTTCGTCAAAGATGGCGGACGCACAACGCGCGAACTACTTTCATCACCTATTTAATCGCTTAAGGGAATTAATTTGTATTTGAATTAAAAATGTATAACACATCGGTTTTAATATGTGCGAAACCTGAAACACGCGTCTAGTATTTTTATGTAAAGAATCTATGTACAAAAGTTCAAAACTGTATCATGAAAAATCACAAAGTTATAACCTTGTTCTGTTACCTGGTTGTCCGCACTAAAACGTGGTCACCACGCGGCACGGCAGCGCGCGCGCGCCTCCAGCGTCGTCTTGAGCTCATTGATAATAATAATTTGGCAGTAGGTATCTAAATTATTGCGATAGGTACTTAGTGTCGCTTGGTGTCCAACTTGTAACCATTTTAATATTTTTGGGACAACATATAACATGGTTTAAAATTTTTTGGAATCGATTCAGTTACTTATTTTGAACAAAATATATTCAGGTTTCACATTTACTAAAAATAATGTTGTTTAATGTTATACCCTACCACCTACCCTACTTATTATTTATGTTTCTCACCGTTTAAACCTTCCCTGAACTTTCACAAATATTTCAAGATCAAAATTAGCCAAATCGGTCCAGCCATTCTCGAGTTTTAGCGAGACAAACGAACAGCAATTCATTTATATGTATAGAAGAATATAGATAGATTATAATTATGTAGTTTTCCTGTGTTGTCTACTGCGTGTACATAAATACTAAAATAAATAAATAAGTTAATTGGTAGGTTTTTGTATCAATCATTATTGTGGCGCCAATAGTAGGTAGAACCAATCTAATTCCATCCCATATTTCTGCAGCTAACTCTGAGTTTAGCTTCAAGAAACATGGATTCCCGTAGAGACGTGAAGTGCAGTTTACGCCTTCTCAAACTAGATAGCGCTAGTGTCGTTAGGTGACATGTAACAAACAAAGAACAGCTGATGTGCATGGCAACAGAGCTACTGATGCGAAACACGCTCCCGAGCAATGAGCGAACTGCGCTATTTATAGCAAGTGCCAGGGAGACAGAAGTCGGGGGGACTACTTGCTTAACTAATAGTAATTAAGTTCATTAATACGTATAGACTATAGTGCTCATCGCGCGGAGTGCCGCGTGGGACTTCTTTGTAAACTCATGTCAATTTCAAGAGGGTCGTCGACCTCTATAGGTACTACGAGTATCGTATTGTTTTCCATATTGGATGAATATGAATATGAATATGATTTGGTATTGACTTCTAAGTTTGTGTTGTGTTCTAGCATTGAATAGAGTACTTAATAGTGTATTGAGTGGAGCGAACTGACTTCAAATCGGCGCAAGTTACACACAGCGGTGCATCGAACCCACGCACACCGCGCGCTGTACGCGGATACCTGCCTGCTTGCCTGCCTGCCTGCTTTCAGTATCGAGTATCGACAAGGACGTAGCAACACGGACACAGTATAAATATATACAGTATTGTGACTCGGCCCTGTCCTTGAAATAATTACCTACAGTCGGGCGGTACGTTCGCACGCGGTAGGGCTGCCGCGCCCACAGTATTTTAATTTCTTCTACTTAGTTGAGTTTCTTTCTAGTTTTGTGATTGTATATCTACCCTCTATTTTTTATTTAAAAATAAAATTTTATTTCGTGAAATGATATATCGTCTAATTTATCTAATCTAATGTAAATATTAAAAGCGAAAGGTCACTCACTCACTCATCACGAAATATCAAAAACCGCTTGACGTATAAAGATGAAATTGGGCAGGGAGGTAGTTTATAGTTAGTACACGTCCACTAAACACAGATTTTGCGGCAGGGCCGGATTAAGGAGGTCTAAGGGATCTCGCAATTTTGTATGAAAGTTAATTTTTCTTAACGCCATTTAATTTTGTTTCGCACCTCTACCGTCCAGAATTACAGCATCCAAAAGGACACCTTTTGTAGTCATCACATTTTGATCTGGCAGTCAGTTCTCACACATAACACAACATCACGCCTTAAATCCCCGAAGCGTTGGGCAGACGTATACCTAATCGTACACACACAGTTCGCCAGTTATGTTGAAGTCCCATGTAACAGGGGGTGAGCCTATTGCCATCAACCGGGCAAAAATCCAGATTCCGTGGCTGCTACTGAGAAATTCCTGATGGAATAACCCAATATCACTATTATTTATAGTATTTTTGCAATTGCATATACATTGTTTAACGTTAAGTGCAAGAGCGGAGTCTCGGCAAAATTAAATATCAATGGGTTTAATTAAGTAAACATGTTTCTCTGCAAATTATCTTTTTTTAGTGAATTCAACGCAATCAAGCACAGATTACCGTATTTGTACAGTCGCCACCAGATATATCGTAGCGGGCGAGGTACTCAAATATTTCGGAGCAGCATTACTTTTCAATAAATTCGTTACACTAGAAATTGTCAATAACATCAGAACAAGCAATTTGTCATAAATATAAGAGCAGCGACTTTTCAATAAATTCGGAGCACATAACGAGGTAAAAATATCAGAAAGCACAGAATTTCAAAGGCATCTTACAAGTATTTACTACTTGTACTTATTTCAATCAAATATTCACAAATAGCACGCTTACTGCTTACAAAACCATCACAACGTTCGTTCGTCAGTGCGGCGCATTCGCGACTGTTTACGCACCGAGTGTGTACCGAACTTGAGGCGTGCAGGTTTGACTCGCGTAACGTGTTCCGACCGTTTGTATGAAGATACACTACTGTAGATATTATTACCGAGACACGGAGAAATTAGATCAAAACAAGCTTTGTTTTTCTATGTAACACGAGAAAGACGTGTTTCAACTTCATCTACGACGAAAGCAAAAATTACGAAGAAAATTGAGCTCTGTTACTGAAAGAGAAATTATAATTCATGTAAAAAGTTTTTTTTATTCAGACGTTTTTGGAGGCGAATTTTTGCGAACAATCTTCATTGTGCTGTCACAGTAGCGAGTAGGAACGGCGGATCATCCTTGTGTCGGACAAATAGGGTTGATAATAAATTGGCAATGAAGCCACTGCATGAAGAGGTGATGTTTGCTAATCAGTGAAGAGTCCAAGTGACATGTGGCGAGGAGCCAATGAACTGGAACCGACGGAATTCGAAACATTCGACAATTGGCGGTGCCAGCACCCCCCGCGCACCTCCCCCGCCCCGCCGCCGCGTCGCCGGCGCCGGCCACAGTTGATGAACCGTAGAATAATATCACTGAGAAATAAAGTCTGTCATCATTTCAGCCGAAAAGTCCACTGCTGGACATAGGCCTCCCCCAAGAAGGGGGGTTTTGCCATAATCGCCACGCTTGGCAGGCGGGTTGGCGATCGCAGTATGGTTGTTGTAGAATCAGAGAACGCTGCTGCCCATTCTCTGGTAAGTCCCTTAGTCGCCTCTTACGACACCCACGGGAAGATATGGGATGGTGCTATTCTTTACGTCCGGACACCATACAGAACAAAGTCTGTATAATATTACATTATTTTGGATCTTCAATTTCGCATAAAAAAACTGTGTTTTTCATAAAGGGGCGTGGTCCAAATTCCAGTCCAGTTCAGTTTAGTCCTGTTGGTTTGGTGGTCGCAAGCGCTACTACTGAGCATGATGTCCTGGATTCGATTCTCAGGTTGGGCAAAGTATTATTGGGTCTTTTCATCAGGTATTTCTCAGTAGCAGCCACGAAGTTCGGATGTGTGCCAGTTGAATGAAGTTCGGATGTGTGCCAGTTGAATGAAGTTCGGATGTGTGCCAGTTGAATGAAGTTCGGATGTGTGCCAGTTGAATGAAGTTCGGATGTGTGCCAGTTGAATGAAGTTTTCAACAATAAAGTATTGATGTGTTTCCGATTCCTCAAACATTTCTGATTTCAAACAGTAATACGTCTATCAGTAGCCACACCGTGGTCACTTAGTCACCGCGTCATATTGACTGGGATAAATCTCTCCTGACAGTTATCAAAACGAAATGATTGCACAGTGTGAAAGCGATCAGAACCCCCTTCCCCGCTCCCAGGCCCCCCCCCCGCCCAGCCCATGAATAAAAATGAATTATCAGTGTTGAGTGGAACAGAAATGAATTATGGTGGCTATAGGCCCCGAACGCGGCTATTTCCAATGCCCGCTCAATTTCCTTCGACACATCCATCATGGACGCTCAGTATTGCCACCGGGGCGCAGGAGGGAGGACACAGGCGGGGTGGTGATGGTGGGGGCAGGAGAGAGTTGAGATTCATCTCGATGACATATAGATTGCAGATACGATTTTTTTTATTACGTGACGGAAATGACCTGTGGACTACGGGGAGCCAGGCACCACAACCGCAGTGTCCAACTAGATTAACGTAGGCTCACAAAACAAAAACAGAACATTTGATAGAGCGGCCCGAGTTCAGAAGACGACTGTAGGTATGTGTCAGTAGTTGAGAGCTGTACCTCTACCATGAGATGTCATCTAAAAATGACACGCTAGCGTTGAACTCGCTAGCGTGCTAACGTGGATCGAATAGATTTCTATAATGCTTGCACCATGAGATTTACGGAATCTTACGCAGGCGCTAAGGTAAGCTCGATAGATCGTGTCCTCTAGCTAACTTCACTCTACTCCTTAGAATACTTTCGTCTATGCTTCACTACTTATGTTTTGTTTCTTTTTTTCTCACTAATAAGAAGAGAGAACGGCTCGTAAGCTCAAAATGTAGTGTTATCGCTATGCTAAAAATGTTAAGACAGTCAATATCACAAAATAAACCGACAAAATAGAAAAGTTGACGGGTAGTGGACTAGTTAGGGTATTTAGGGGTTTTTGAATTTTTATTCCTTATAGTATGGCACTGTCGCCGTTCAATTGGTTATTTTGTTTGTTGACGTTATGTCACGGAGTGCGTTGTGTGGTTTAAGAGTTTAAAACAATAGATTATTTGGATTATATTTTAATACAATGAGGACCAGTGTCTCACAGTTTCAATTGTTGGTGGAGTTCATGGAAAGGTATGTTTCTACTTTCTATTAAATTATTTCAAAGTTACAGAATTCCCAAATAGTTCCCCCTCAACGCAGGTAGATATGCCAAGCCACTTGAAACTTTGAAAGTGTTATAAGTGAGGTAAGTTCAAGTGTCTAAAAATACTAAAAACGTGAGGAAAGCAACAAATAAACAAAAAAATGGTTATGCATATTTGACTAAATTTTATTTAAAGGCACAGCTTGTTAGTACGTAAAATAGTAATAATATAGTCAAGTCTAGGTAAAATGTCTAAAACATAACATATTCCATGCTAAATAAGCTCTTGCAGACATTATTGTCGCTTTATTACACTCAAAAATGTATATAATTTTAATGTAAACATATGTTTCACACGTCAAAATGCTAGTGAGCTACGTAACTACTATCGCAAGCGTATTAATCGATAGCGTCTGTCGAATTAGTGACTCATGGTACCGTTTTGTATGGTGACAGCTGAAAAACGTTAGTAACTATCGAATAGATTACGTTAGGTTTTGAACCTATCGAAATCTATAGTGCTCATGGTATGTATTTTAATTCATTCTGTGACCGCTAGGGGCGCTATACAATATTTCATACAAATAATTTACGTAGACGCTAGCGAGTTTTGGCTGTGTAAACTCATGGTAGAGGTACTGGTCGACGAGTCTCACTAAACCGAGCTGATCGACGAGTTTATAAGTCTCACTAAACACTATTAAACACATATTTAAGGGGTTACGCATTGGTTATGTTGGCTCGTTTCAACATCTAGTAAAGGGCTTGGAAACGCATACCTACTTATAATTACTAAAACGAAAAGAGTAAAAGAAGTCCAACGACAAGTACTTTGGTTCCCAGCTTCCCGATCTAACGACCTGATTGTAACATTAATGTGCACATTACACAATTGAAAGCTCACACTCCAGCACGTGCTATGTAACTCTATAACGTCCATTACGGATATAAGCCGCACATCACAAACAGACAGATAAACAGACATCACTCGGGGTCACCTTAGTTCAATACGAGTGATGCCTGAACCACAGTATAAATATATAAAGTATTGTGACTCGGCCCTGTCCTTGTAATAATTACCTAGAGACGGGCGGTACGTTCGCAAGCGATAGGGCTGCCACACTTACAGTATTTTAATTTCATCCAGTAGTTGAGTTTCTTTTTAGTTTTGTGATTGTAAATATTATATTTTTTATTTAAAACAATTAAGTTAGTTGTGAATGAAATAAAAAGTGTTGTTCAATAAAAAAAAATCTTTAAAAACACAGAAAAGTGAAAAATAACTTAAGCTTCAGAAGTTAGTAACTTTTGTTTGTTTGATTTACTTTTTTGTCACCGACTTCTGAAGCTGAAGTTATTTTTCACTTTTCTGTGTTTTTGAAGTCGGTTTTATGTTTTGCAAAAGATTTTTTATTTTTCCATTTTTAGTTGTAATTGTATAGGATTATACAAATAGTTGCTATACATTTATTTTACATTGTCAACAATACATTTCATGGTAATAGGCTTATCATCAAAAAAATGGAAGTTAATATACCTAACTGTCGCAATCTGGGTGCACTGTACGCATCTGCGTACCCCTCAGAGCATACAGCCGTTATGTTATGTTATGATATTGTGTAAACAATAAACATCCCAGCGATGCAGCAATCACGACAGATTTGCTGTGTACTATTGAAGAGTTCCATTGTATAACTCCGAAATCAGCTTCACCAAATTCAAAAGGGACCACCGCGGAATAATATTCATCCAAATTAAAAAAAAAACTTCGAAGTAGGTTCACAATTGTCGAAGATATTGATAATATAAAATTTGGAGAGTCCCCTCGATTTCTTCAGAATCCCATCATTAGATCCTGACCTGATGACCATGGGACCACATGGAAAGTATACTGTTTCAAACAATGCCCATAAAAGAGGGTTGCCCTTAATTTTACTTGGATATTCCATCGTCTGATCCTGACTTATACCTTCCATCATCAGCTCAGCAACATGAGATGATGATTACCAGGCAGAAATATCTGAATTGCGTAAGAGAGTATATGAAAAACATTGTATGTGCCTATAAAATTTGAGGGTTGTCCTCGATTTCCCTGGGATTTCCATCATCAGATTCTGATTTGGTGACAATGGGACTACCTCAGGAGTTTCAGGCTTTCGAATAAAAAAAGAATTATGAAAATTGGTCTATAATTGGCGGAGAAATCGGTGAACATAAGTACATGAAAAAAAATACATACAGTCGAACATAAAAACTCCTCCTTTTTTTTAAGTCGGTTAAAAATTGTCAAAGGAGTTTTGGTGAAACATTAGTGAACCGTTAACAATACATGTCATGGTTATAGGCTTCTCCCCAATGAAATGGAACTTAACATACCTAACTGTTAAAATGTGGGTGTACTGTAGACTGTACACATCTCAGAGCATTCAGGCGTAATGTTATGTTATGATGTTGTGTAAACAATGAACATCCAAGCGATTGCAGCCATCGCGACAGACTTTCTGTCTATTATCGATGAGTTCCATTGCAATTCTCCGAAGATCAGCATCAGATCTTCACCAAATTTAAATGGGACCACCGCGTAATAATATTTTTCCAAACAAAAAAAGAATCATCAAAATCGGTTCACAATTGGCGAAGATATCGCTGAACATACACACAAAAAAAAAAAATTCAGTCGACTTGATAACCTCCTCTTTTTTGAAGTCGGTTAAAAATACAAGTTGTGGCTTTTGATTAGTGATTTAATAAAAATTATAAATTCGAGACTTTTTAACGCGAGCGCAGGTACCTAAATCACTTGTGTGTCACTTGTTTCACCCTTAACACTTATTTGTTAACTAGCTGCTAACTGTGCCCCGCGGTGTCACCCGCCGCTTCTGACTTGTTTTCTTTTTGCTCAGCTCCTATTGGTAGTAGCGTGATGTTATGTAGCCTATAGCCTTCCTCAATAAATGGACTATCCAACACTAAAAGAATTTTTCAATTCGAATCAGTAGTTCCTGAGATTAGCGCGTTCAAGCAAACAAACAAACAAACTCTTCAGCTTTATAATATTAAGTATAGATTGAGCCAGATATTTTACTCCGTGGAAAAAGCGAAAGCGAACGAGCGAAGCGAGTGGAGTGGAATACGTACCTATTAAAAAATAAACAAATTACAAAATTACAAATTCTTATTTCAAGCAAATATTCACAAATAGCACGCTTACTGAACATGCACGCTTACTGTATGAAGATACAGTACTGTAGATATTATTACCGGCCTGAACTTGCTTGGCACAAACACTGATAAAGATAAAGATATATTTATTTTGTAAAACATTAGTGGGTATGGTATGCACTATACAGGTCTTATAAATAAAAATAAGTTGCTACATGATTTGCCATATAGGAATGGCGTAGAAAAAAAAATGTTAGGCTAAAAAATAGGGTAAACTTAATTTAAAGAATAAAAGTTTTTACCTAAAAATATTAAATTTACAAGAAAGGGCTTCTACAATAGGGTAAACTTAATTATTATAAAAGATATAAAATTTAAAATAGGCTTAGACAATAGGGTTAATAAATAGGCGTTATTAGCTAAAAATATTAAAACAAGAAATGTCATAACAAACTTTGATTTTTGATGCATTGGTTTTTACTCGTTTAAAAATTCTTATAAGCTGTAGTAGCATTTGGCTAAAAGGTTTTTTTTTAACCTGATTTTTGTACAGTCTAGTTGTAACCTTGTCACCGCCACGGACTTCAATAGAAGTTTCAGATTTCGGTGCCACCAGCGCCACGACTTCATTAGAAGCTCTTAATTTTTAACTACCTATTAAAAATAAATGTACTATATTTGAAAGCATCGTTTCATTTTATTTTTTAATATAGCTCTGTCTAATACCCTGTTTTTAACTTTTCCACACATAGTAGTCCTTATTTGTCTTAAAATCGTCCAAAACAAAAACTCCGAATTTTTTTAATGTCTCCAGAACGCCAAGGACTTGATATATAGTCGGCCAGTGATGTGACACGAAAGTTATCACTGTTTAATTTCGCCCGTTGAAATATTTATAAATACTACTATTGAAAACAATTTGAGGTCAGTAAAATATGAAATTATTTAACTACATTATAACAAAAGGAAAATAGACGAATTTCGACCTTGAGATAGTTGCCGATCCGGAATGACATAGTTGTTATCAATCCTTGCCGATAATTATATTCCCATCTCTACAAAACAATTGGTTTTCAGTGTCCCGGGCGCCACGGACTGTAATAGAAGTCGTTCTGTGACGTCATAAGCGTACGGCTGTCAAGGTCACTTTGGCATAGTGCAGCACTAATCAGGACGCGCACGTATCCGTCTTTCAATTTGCTTATATACTGTTTTATTTTTACTAATAAGTAAACAATAGTGAAAAATGAATGAAGAACTGGTTTTGGATGAGCTGTCGTTGACCGTCCGAACGAATGTATGGGATGATCTCTGGCAATGCTCGGCACGAATGCTGTGGGGCCGCGGCTTTAGAATAACCGGCCTGACGGCGAAACGCTACCGTTACATGAGTGAAGAAAAGAACAGAGACAAAACTTTAAAAACAGTGCTATGATAGGTTCACTGCTTCAAGTGTTTTAAAATTTAAATTCTGCCGCTTAGATATCTACGGTAAAAAATGTTGACTTAACGTTAAGAAAACATGTGAGTACACAAAAATAGAAGGAAGTAAAACCATAGACCACATCCCTAATCACAATTGATTTTATCGTGCCCTGAGCGCCAAGGACTTGAAATGAAGAGGGAAAGAGCCTCACGTCCCAGCCGCCGCGGGAGACGCCCTGGGCGCCGGGGGTCACGTGGTGGCCCCCGGCCACCGTAGGCGCGGGCCTGTGGACGGCGAGTTATGGGCTAGCTCGCCGTCCAGCCGTCTTATGACGACAGGCCGTGTCGACGGCGCGTTCGTGTTTCACGCGCGCCTCAAAGAGATGTCAGCAACCACGTAGGGGTCCGCACGGGCCGATGCCTGCCAGGGCTGCGGGACAGTTGAAATGAAGTCAAAGAATGACGTCATGAAACGAATAGAGATGTACCTTGTTTCTTAGAGCTCTAATAGAGTTATGTTTTCGTCTCTTTGATACTTATAATTTATACTGGTATTTCTTACTAGGGATAATGTGAAATAAATCAAATTGAAAATATTTAATCAGTTTTTATTTAAATTCGTAAAATTATGAATAAAACTTAACTCATAGCGTGTAAATCTCATTCATCGATATGACGATACCCTCATCACTACTGTTTACTGTATACTTCGTTATACATTTATAGCTTGGCGCTGGCGAGGCATCGCGTTCTGTGTACTTTGGCGGTGAAAAGGTTAACCGCGGCATGCATACTTTTATGCATCAGTGCCGTGCTCTGCCTAACTATTTCTAGCTTATGATTGTCACGACGACTGCGGATAAGTACCTACTGACATTTTTAAAAATAATTTTAGATTCGTTTGAACAAAATTAGCTACTTCATATATAAATAAGGAAGGCAAACTTAAAATATTATGCTTAATAAAATATGGTTTGAAGCTATCGGTAACTTTAAGGCCGAACATAGCCCTAATGCACCTTTTTGGGACTTAAATATTATTTCTTTATTTACTGCGCTTATGATCGTGGAGTAAACTCCCAAATACTCGCTGTCACCTTTAAACGGTACCTACTTGTCAGTAGTAGTACGTACTTAGTATATACGGCTTGTAAAGGGTCAATGTTTGTCACGCAGGTTATCATCGAGATCGTGACTTAGAATAATATGGGAATATGGAATATGGAATAAGGAATATGGAATATGGAACAAAGGGCTAATCTGTTTTTATTCGGTAACAAGCTTTTGCTCGCGTCTTCGCTCTCGTTATGTAAGGAACGTACCCATGGGAACGTTTTAAATGTCTGTCTAAGCCTATGACACTCGGGATTAATGAAGCTTCCCGTTAATAAAAGAATTTTCGTAATCAGACTTGTAGTTTCGGTGATTATTTCGAACACAATCCAACTTACCTCTAAATAATATTACCATGGACAGCAGGGTGAGTCCCTTGTCCACTGCGACCATATCTCGGTGCATACCCACCTCGGCTTTTAATTTTAGTATAGAAGTATAGATGGGCATGGCGTCACTCGGCACCTTGTTGTATTATTATACAGAACAGATCCCTTCAGGTGCTTCTGTTTTTCATTTAGATATCAGTGTTTGATAGCAATGACCTCTCGTATAGTTATTGGATTAGAACCTATGAATGTTAAAATATATGCTTCAAATCAACGTGCTCACGGATGAAACCTGCAAATTCAACAGATTCAACACAAATCAATGATGAAAACAAATCTGTATCGATGTGTCTATGAGCTTCGCTTATAACTGTGCTGGTTAGTAGCGGGTAGTGATGGCAGATGGCACAGTAGGGAAAGCGGAGGCTGGCAGCGCGCCGCGGAGACAGAAGACAGTCGGTCACCTCTGCGTTGTGTAAGACTGCGTAACTAGCGCGGGATCCCCGCGGCGCGCGGCGGTGTCACCGCCCGATATACACCACCACCACCCCGCAGATACAGAAGAACCACTCATGCAAAGCTACCAGCCGGATAGAGGTACGAACGAGTCAGTATTCAAAATCAGCCACAGGTCGCTCTGTCACATCCTTGAACCTTCCTGAAGAAACAGGATGTTGGTAAGAAACCTTTTTGGGCTCGACGACTTCATGACGGTCCAGTAACTGCAAGGTGGCAGCAATAGTTTAGGTCACAGGGGACAGTTCGTTCCAACTTCTGCGCACGTTGGATAAAAGTGCAAAGCAAATGCTGTGTCGGTGTGGGAGGCAGTCAAAATGACGCACTTAGTGAGCTGAGCAAGTTAGCGGTGTCTATACATTGTTTAATGTTCGTAATTGCAGTGGTTCTTTTGCTTACGTTCAGGTAGTTGGTGTCGCCCGCCAAGTCGTGTGGCGCACCGCCAGCGTCTCTGGCAGCGCCGCTTGGCACCGCCGCGTCTTCATGGTAAATGATTTATCGGAGCTTGCGCAACTTCAGGTTACAGGTAACTAATAACCGCTGTAGGTTAGTGAGCCGAGCATGACACTACATCCGTCATGTTTCTTATAGCTGCTTCCCTAAGCTGCGAAGTAATTCCTAGTTGTTGTTTGTCATCATTATTTATAAGAACTAAGACTGAAATGCGTTCACCGGGGGCCGAGGACTGTCCCGCGTCCGCATCCCGTGGCGTCAGGCCTTTCATAAAGTTTCGCCGAATGCTCCATTTACATTTGTGGATAAAACTCAGCTTAATGACGAGGACAAAGGAAAACCGAACACATACATTCATGTAGGGACATAAAAGAAACATTTTGTACCGTGTTAGCTCAGAGCCTGTAATTATTTTTTAGTTTAATCGCATGTTAAAAAACAACAGCGAAGAGAGGGAAAATAAAAGAAAAAAATTAATCCCTTTGTCTGACTGTACGAGTACGTTGTAGCTCTCTGTTGATACACAGGCAACACTGTCGATGTACTCAGCGACTGATCATTGAGTCAGTGAGTACCTGATTCGCCAGAGCGTCGTGGTAATGTCATGGTTTCCTTGTCATATCTGTCACCCACGTAAATGAGGGTATAGTACCACTTTAAGTGTGCAGTTCAAGGTTTCCTTGATTGTCAAATAAATTTGCATCGATATGTCAAACTTGGTACATTTATTTTAGTTCTATGTTTTTCCTGCACAGGTAGACAAGTTGATTGAAGTGTAAGATGGTTTTAAGATGGTGTGCGTGACAGTACCATTGCGGTGAGGATTCGACTGTCGCGGTAAAGGCGCCTTGACAAGTAACAGGCGGATGAAAGTCATCGCTGGAACGTACCTATTCATAGAGCTCAACGTCAAGGTGAATCTAGGGTAAGGTAGGCCAACAAGATTCATTGCGGAGTGGCTTTATAGAGTCGTGCCGTAACTGCTCTATCCCATCAGATTGAGTATAAAACCGAAAACAATAGTTAATTCTCGTTAATAAAAATAAAATGGTCGCCCGGTGGCGAGATGGGCAGACGACATTGAAATATGTCCTGAACGAGGCTGGCACAAGAACGTGGGCACAAGCAATGAGAGGCCTGTACCCAGCAGTGGGTCAAGTCGGGCTGTGGATGATGATGACGATGAATCAGAATATGGGTTTGCATCCCTGCAGTACCTACCCGGTCAAGAATAAGATCTTTGCTGTTTGCTATCTAAACATAATAATGTGTGTGGTATGGAAACTAAATTAAGTAAGAAAGCTACGCTAGCTACGTTGCCAAGCTGCATCATCGTCAACCTGCAATTAGCAACCAGTGAGTGCTGAGAGCTGAGAGCTCAGAGGTCACACGTAGCTGTAGGAAGCAGCTTCCATACAAACACATGCAACAATGTAATTGATACGACAGTCGGCTTGAGTCGCAAGCACAAACCGGTCGCGATCAATCTCCGACCCAGAAGCAATGTGTTTCATGGTTATGAGCTGTGCTGGATGTAACAGCGGCAGACGCCGGACGGACTCATGACGGGAGACAATCATATTCATCTAGGTCTTTATCGTACACAATGCTCAGCTATATTATATCAAACAAGCGCTTGATGAACAACGCGCGATGGTGGGACAGGTAGAGCGAGCTCGTACAGACAGCGGGGCGGAGAGCGAATACTTCAACTATAACTAATAACTTAGGCTCAACTGTTTGACAACTGACAACTGTCATAACATGCATGAATAGAACGGCTATTAACGCTATGAACGGATATTAGCCCATTTATCATCAAAGCAAGTAGCCTGACGGTTCAGCGACCTCCCCTACAGGTGGGTTGCAAGTTCGAGTTGCAGCCAGTATCCACTTTTTGTGATTGTTTTGTTATTTTTTTTTAAAGCTGAAAGATTTCAAAAAATAATAAATATGGTTCGCGAGTTCGATCCCCAGACGGTTCTCACTTTTTATAACTAGATATTTTGGTTTATTTTAATGCTTTATGATTTTTAAATCATCATAAACTAGATTAATATGCTTTTGGTTTTGTTTAACCATTCAAAAGACAGTTAGGCAATCATAAATTAACAAATATTAAATGACCAATTTTCACTGTACGAAAAAAATGTCGGAATTGTGCCGAGCGGGTATCGAATCCGTGATACGCAGCGCCACAGTCAATCGCTCAGCCACTGCACCAACTATACGTTTGTGCTGAATCTTCTGCTGGCCCAATTCCGCAAGTAGCGCTATATACAGCTTTACAGTTTTGTTTAAACCTTGCCCCAGTCCAGGCCCACACTTGGAACTTCTCCTGTATCGTGGGTGTGTTAACAAACATTTGAGGTAGAAACGACAGCGAAATTCAAATTTTCTTCTGTTTTTTGCAATTTGCAGGCAGTGTCAGGTTGTAAGTTGATGGAAAATGAGTCGCGCAAGTAACACGCCTGTAGTTACACAATTATAATCATTAAAATCATAAATACAACTAAATTCATTTAACACTATTCAATAATTGTTTCATGAAAAACTCATGCAATGAGGTTAATAGTCTATGCACCTTCGAATTAATAAAACAAACAGATTAGTGGGAGTTATTAGTGTACAGCTTTTTATTTTTCAGTGAACTTTTGAGACACAATGACGCCTGTATGTTTGTCGCGATTGACTGGTCGCTAGTCGCTAGTCGCTAGTCGCTAGTCGCTAGTCGCTAGTCGCTAGTCGCTAGTCGCTCGCTACTCGTCCGCAGTGGACCAGCGCCGACGCTTTTATAGTCAATATATCACGGGGTAGCCGGCGATAATTCAATTTAGTGCCGAAACGCAGCGATTCCGTTGCGATTCCATTGCGATTGCACCGAGATCGTGGTGCGATAGTAGCATCACCGGGCACTTTACGAGCAGCTATCGGCCGTTGATTACGTTTTATGTGCGGGCTTTAAAATACTATCAGCGTTTGATAACACGTAATGTGGGCGAGGGAGCGTCCGAGCTTCAATCCGCGATACGTTTGGGTGAAATCCATTTGTGTAGTTGCTAAAATGATTTTCTTTGAACGAAATTTATGAATATTCTTATTTCTTGTATCGGCTATATTTTCAGATTGAAGTTAAAGAAAACTTCTGTTTTAGATATTCTGCTTCGAGGTGCGATGTTGAGAATGTTTATCAAAGTATGATATCCACTGTTCTCTGAGACACCCCAGCGCATGCCGCCAGTGAATTTCGAATACAATCATGACATCCAGCGCCTTTGCCCACCATACGGAGTATGTTGCAGCAACTTCCCATTACTCTAGATCCAGGCTATTATTTTTAGTTAAATTACAATAAGTGGAATTGATTCGAGCTTATAACTGACGAGATGCTCCTATTATGTGCTCTAATAAAGTTTAACGAGCAGCCATAACAGCTGTAACACCAGGCAACTAGGAGCGTTCCTTAATGGCGACCAACCATTTGTGGCACCGACCTTGTATGAACTTTTACTTACAGACATTGATGTGAGGTTCTATACACCTCTCACCTACGTTGTGATTTTAGTAGTTTATGGTTGTCATATAACATGTCATGCTTTCTCTTTTATTTCACTCGAATTCTTTGGCCGCGCCGACCCCCCACAGCGCCTGTGTGCGAAACCTATGAAGCGCCTCTTTTTTTCACGAATCTTCATGTTTCAACTTATTTTTTTTTTTTGATTATTTGTTAATTTTGACCGAAATAAATGTTCTCAAGTTTAATATAGATAATATTTTCATTTAATTTTATTTTGGATCTTATCTCAAATACGATTGTTACGGTCGTATAACTTTTTTGGCCACGAAAAGCCATATTTTCTGTACTTAGAAGTTGGACCACATATATTATTCTTTGATTACATCGTACCAGCGCTGCTTTTCAACCTCTAAAAGTTTTTGTTGAATACTATCAATAGTGTTTTTATTTTTCAGAGCGTGACACAAATCTGTCCATTATTATAATTATTGAAATGAGCAGAACTTCTCTCATGTCTGCTGCAATACGGCTAGATGTTGCCGATCACTAATTCCCTCGCAGAGTTTATTTTTATGTTTTGATTCAAATTGCAACAGAAGCAATAAACGGCATTTTTGGACACTCTCTGTGATACTGTGTGAATACAGCGGCCACTCTCTGTGATACTTTTCACCGTTTCCTAAATGCCTTTCATAATAATACTTAAAAAATTTTCGCCCCGAAGAGTCACGCGGAGAATTATACTCTTTAATTTGTTTAAGCGGATTTTCTATTAAATACTGGATAAAAGTAGCATTTAAAACGTCTGGTCATCTTTGGAAAAAGTTGGTATTAGTGACGATAATTGTCTTGGCGGTGACAATGGTGTATCAGGCAGAGGCACGGACGTAACTTCGGCGGCATCATCTTAAATTAAAGGCAGACAAACAAAGACCTATGAGTACCTATCTACCTGTCTGAATAAACTGATTTATCTATCTATGAATAGTTATGTATTATAAATAAAATTAATAAATTAATAAATATTTCTCGACAATCAAACTCCGCCGTTTAGTCCCAAACTAAGCAGGGCTTGTATTATGGGTACCTACTAGATAACTGACGTGCAAAAAAGATGTATGGTATTTTAAATTTGAATTTGATATACTACTAATATACTTTTTACTGCAAATAAATACATATTACATATACATAAACACAAAGTTTTTTTTTCGAAGCCCCTTGTGGGATTCGAACCCATGACCTCCGGCAGCTATTACTTGTATAAATAAAACAGTCACGTCATCTATCCGTCACATCAAAATCGGTGCAGGCGTTTCGAAGATTAAGAAAAAGACAGACAGAAATCAAAAAGAAAATGTTTATTTTTTATTTTGACATTACAAACAGACTAAAGTTATATTTATTTGTATAGAAAATTACATAAAAAGCACTACACGAAGCGTTTTTTGAATCAGATTTTAAAACACCTCCATCGATAAAAATTGTCTCTAATGGTTCTTTGGAAGTGGATGGTAGAGCCGTAAAATATTTACTTATTTTAGTTGTAATTTTTTCACGTTCTTCTCGTTGTTTTCAAAATCAAAAAATCAAAATCAAAGCATTTATTTCAAATAGGCCAGTTACAGGCACTTTTGAATTGTCGAAACAAAGACAACAATGAAAAAAAAAAAAAATAGCTACAGTCCCAGTCACAAGGCATAAAAACTGTGAAAGTACTGTAGTTGCCCATTCCCTAACGTAGATCTCTATGGAGAAGAACGGGCAAGAAACTCCATGGACACTCTTTTAAATCAGTATTCTTTTACAATAATTTCGTTACATCATTTATGTTGAGATGGTACATTATGTGAGAACGATGTAGCAAGATGTGTATTTTAAAAGTGTCCATAGTAAAAAATAAAATAATTAATTCAAATAAACCGTGGCAACCAAGAGATGACCAGTCACAACTGACAGCGCCCGTCCACGAACATGACGCATGTATCGGCACCATTCAACTCAACCATTTTGAAGGGAACACCATGATCCGACACACGCGCCACCATCAGCGAGACATTTTAGTGAGAATGACATACTCTTAACCGCCAGGGCACATTCAAGTCAAGAAAATACGTAGGTTTCCCGCGAATGACAGCTTTCTAGTACAGAGTGCTCACACAATATGGGCTATGCGGTTATATAATACTAAAGAGATTGAATTTATACATTGCAAAGATAGTTCTACAATCTTCAGCAGCTCCAACATACTGTTTAATGTTATCCATTTATGCGCCCCTGTCCTTGTGGAGCAGGACCGGCATTGAGCCAAGCATTTTTATCAGCGATATAATCGTCCAACTTGTAATATGCTTTCTTACATAGTGTGCGTTTAATGCATGTTTTAAATTTAGTTTCATTCAGTTCAAGAATACTTTGTGGAATTTTATTATAGCATCTCAAACAGTACCCCATGAAAGATGAGTCTACTTTAGCGAGTCTGAAGCCTGGCTGAACTAATTGGTCTCTATTTCTAGTACCGTAATTGTGTCTGTCGCCTCTTTTATTAAAAAGATGTAGATTTTTTCTTACATACATTATGTTTTCATAGATGTATTGACATTGTACAGTCATGATGTTAATTTCCTTAAACAGTTCCCTTAGAGAATCACGCCTTCGAAGATTATATATGGCTCTGATGGCTCTTTTTTGCAGAATAAATATAGACTCAATGTCTGCAGCCCGTCCCCATAGCAAAATTCCATAAGACATTATACTATGAAAGTAGCTAAAATAGACCAGTCTAGCGGTATCTACATCCGTATATTGACGGATTTTTCTAATAGCATATGCTGCTGAACTTAGCCGCCCCGCTAGAGATGTTACAGTTTGTCCGCTATGGTCAGACGGCAGACAATTTACTATGGCTTTATCTAAGTAATCACAATTGCAGAAAACATTATCTATACAAGTAGCAGATGATGGAGTGACTCTCGTAGGTTCTATAAAAATGTTGGTCAAGTCAAATGACTTAAACAAATTTAATAACCGACCGCTATTAGAATTTTCTTCTAAAATATTGATATTGAAATCCCCACAAACAATTATAGATTTACTACTGGCTGCAAGTTTTGCCAGGACATCTTCGATTATTGATTCAAATAAGGAAAAGTTTTGATAGTTTGGGGGTCTGTAAACGCACACAATTATATGCTTATCTAGCTCAACACAGGACAGTTCGACGCAATGTTCAGCCGAGAGACCTACTATGTCATTACGTTGCTTATATTTAACACAATTTTTCAATAATATTAGGGACCCTCCACGCAGCATAAATTTACGGTTAAAGCAGCTAACCACCGTATAGTTTTCATAATTAATAAGCATTTGGTAATCCTTTAGCCAATGTTCAGTAAAACAAATAATATCAAAAGTACTTTTTTCTAAAAACAATTCAATTTCTAATAATTTGGAAGAAATGCCTTGGATATTTTGGTGGAATAACTTTAAGGTATTCTGCTGAGGGCCTTTTTTACTAACTAAATGAGTGCAAGAAGGTATCTTGATGTTGGTAGGTTTAACAATATTGTTAATGATACCTTCTGTTGTCTCACTTCCTAGTTTAAATTAATATTAATATCTGGGGTGCGTCCCGAGACTCCCGTGCCATCACCAGGCAATAAAATCCTATCACTAATATATTCTAATTGAGAATTTTCCATGGTGACACATGGATCCTCCTCAGTACAATTTTTGTAAACATTTATAGCACTAATGCTATATTTATTTAAGGTCACAACCTGTTCTTTAGCAATATGACTAATAGAATTAGAATTAGTAAAATTACTAATTTCAGTACACCTATTTACAAAAAACTGCGACATACTACTTATGTCTGAGTTTATAATAAAAGCTAATAGCCGAGCTATTTGACGTCTAAAACTAATAGGCAGGTACGCATTATTTCTAGTTGACTTCAATTTCTGAACGAAACTGTTGGTGTCGAAAAATATCAACTTGTCACTATAGTGACTAACTAATAAATGCATGCGATCATTAAGGTTATGTATATAATGATTTTGCCTGCTTGACAATTTCTCAAAGTATGGAAAGGCACACAGAATTATTTTCTTACAGTTTAGTTTTAACAGTTGAGTGACATTGTCAGTGATATCATCAATTCTAACGTTCGAACTATTACCTACAAGTACAGTTATAATGGCATTAGGATTTAATTCCTTCAGAGTTATGGATGACATTATCTGGTTGTAAGAAGCCTGAGGTGTACAATAATTTTGAGTGAGAGAATGACTCAGATTGTTATTAATTAATTCTCCTAACCCTTTTCCTAAACTATCTGAAAACATCATTGAGCTGCAACAATGTGCACTATAACAAGGGGGTTCTGTTTGACCATCTTGTATAATGTCTGGTGAACTTTGAATGGGAATACAGCCCCCAGCACTTTCCAACAGGGCCAGGTCCTCTGTTTTCTCCTGTATGAGAGTATCAGGGCTGGATTCCCTTTGAGATGTACATTGAGTGTTGTTCAGGGTCGTTATGTCTACACAGTCTGCATTACTATTACAACTATTTACTAACTCGTTTGCAGCAAGGATATGTTCCTTAATTTGTTTTTGAGAGTTCACATACTTAGAATAACATGATTGTAGTTGACGCTCTAGTACTTGAATTTCAGACTGTAAGTTTTGAGTGTCTATTTCATAAAAATTCTTACTGTCCTCTAATTTAATTTGATAATTACTTAACTTTTTTATAAGAAAAACACGTTCTTTTCTTAGTTTAATATTGTTGAAACTGTGTTTTTGTTGTTTCTTATATTTATTGCATTTTTGTATAATTCTATTTAGTTTTGCATATTTTTTTATTTTATTTTGGCTTACTTTATAACTGTTACAATTATATTTTAAATAAGAATCTTCAGTAAGATCTATTGTTGTTAGAGATAATGGGTTACAATTTGAATTTAATAATTGATTATATAGGTGATCTGTTTCCCTAACCTGAGTACATTCTCTTTCTTTCTGAAACTCAATAATTTTTTTGTTAGCTTGTAGCAGTTCATCTTCTAAGTCCCTAACCTTACATAAAGCCTCCTCATAAAAGTTACTACAGTTGTTGAAACCATCCGTGACCACCCGAAGATTGTCCCGTTCATCAACAACATCCATGTATTGTTGGTGTAGGTCCACTAACTCCCGTTTCAGGCTTGTGTTTTTGTAAACGACCTTCTCGATTTCAACCTCGTGTTCCTCTCTATCCAATAACAACTGTTGACATTTGTTGTTTGATTCCATAAGCTCATCAAGGGCCGTTCTCAACTTAGCCTGCAACTCCTGAGTAGAGGCCTTACGGGTCATCACAGGCATGGTTTCAGGAAATAGAACTGAAAGAAGAAGTACAAAGAACGGTGAAAACTAATTGGATGGATAAAATTAGGAAAGCTAGGAATGAAAGGAGAAAATGAGAATAGTCTGGAATATGTGATTAATAAACAGGTAACTGAGGTAGGCTTAATAGTCTTACACAAAATACATAAGATGAATAAATTAAGTATTTTACATTAATTCCTTGTCTTATACTATATTTTTTATTTTATTTTTTTCTTAAGTGGGTAGGTCAATTGGCTTTAAAACTGTTAGATTTAAAATGCCAAAAATTTATAAAGAATAACCAACGTTCTTTATTGCTGTGTATTTAGTTGATTTATAAATAAATCGATATATAGTTAGTTATTAACTTATTACAAACTAAACAATTGACACCTGACATTGAACCTAATTTCAAACCACAAAAGAGTGCCAGATTAATCCGAATAATGAATTTAGTGCTTCGTGAGAGCTTTTAATTGACTAATGTGCGCTACTCATACATTAAAAGGAAACAATTATACTCCCCAGATAGATCCGCAGGAACATCAGCTGTTCGTGATAGGTTACCGGTAGAGGTAGGCAACCAAACACTATGTTTTACAGTGTATTTTTGCACGAAAACATTAATCCTGGGTATTTATACACTAATTAGACATTTAATTATAATAATTCAAGTTGTTTTACACTTAAAAATTTATTAAAACCTTCTTTTCCTTCTTTTCCTAAAATTTTCTTTTCCTTCTTAAATTCTGGTAAACAGATTTTTTTTTTATCTTGATTATTATCTCTCATCGTGAAAACACTTTAAAACAATCATTAACACACAAACTATATATTGTTTTTAGTACTAGAACTTATTCTTATTATAAAAAATCAATGCACACCTTGCACACACTTTCGATTGAATAAATGTTCAATAGTTTTGGCTCTCTCGTTCCTTAAAGTCGGGGAGTCCCCGTGACCCCACCCCGCTTGCATCGCACGCATCGCATCGGGTTGCGTTCATAAACTCATTCAAACAAACTCACGCCGGTTCTTTTGATTTTAACGCTGAGCTCGTAACTAATTTATACTAAAACCCAACGCGTAAAATTAAACCACACACGTGAATATTATCTTGGGAGACTTGTACAATAAGCGCAATATACAACGTGTAACAGATTAAGCGCAATACCTCACACACCCCAATTAGAGTATTAAATTATAAGTCTAAAACAAAATATAAGTTATTTAAAAGATTTTTCCGTCAAAATTTAACACCTATTTTTTATGACGGAAATTGAATCAGAAGCCGATTCTGAACCAACTACTTTCAGGAATTGCGTTTTTTTTCTGTTACACTTTGTATGTTTTTTTTATGTACAAGGCATATGTTGCGCCTAATGTACCTACTTACTTATCGATACTCCACTAGCAAGAATATGTTGTTGTGTAAGTGTAACAAAAATAATTTCGATGGCGGCGCCCCTATTGTCTTGGCGCCTGTGGGCACCGCACACTTCGCACACAGGGGCGGCGCGGCGCTGATTAAAACCAATATTACTATGTGGTTTGTCGTTTACTTTATAACAATTTAATAAGCTAAAAGAGATGTCGAATGAAGATACAAAATCCTTTACTTTGCAAAAGGTGAAAACCAGCTCTACTCTTGCACAATATTTGCGACCCTATAGATTTGACGTTGATCCCAATACCCCCGTAGCATGACCACCGTAGACAAGGATTTCTTTGACGGAAGAATCGACAAAATTACAGATTGTGTCGACACAATGACAGATTTCTTTGCACTATCTGTCATTTCATCGATTCTTCCGTCAAAGAAATCCTTGTCTACGGTGGTCACGCTACGGGGGCAGGAGTAGATCTGAAATGGATCAACTGGAAATATAACTTCAACAGCTTTCTAACCGAAGAGGTCCCCGATGAAACCCCAGAATACCTCAAGCTAAAACTGATCGTTAGCCATCTCTCCGCGTCAATTTTTTCCTACATGCGAAACCTTTTTATTCATGGATATGAGTAAAGCGTTTAATCACGTCTCTCATGAACGATTATTGGAAAAGGCTTCCAGATATGGAATCAGAGGAACTGGCTGGAATCTTATTTGTCCGACAGAGTACAATCAGTGGAAGTAACGAATAGCAATGACCATACTAAAACGCTAGAATCATTACAATCTTCGTTTATGTTGAATAGAAAGGGCGTGCCACAGGGCAGTGTTTTAGGGCCGCCAATGGTTTTGCTCTACATAAATGACTTCCCAGAAGTTATAAATCATAAATGTGTACTGTTTGCCGACGATACTACAATTATAAGGACAAGATAAAAGTTTGTAAGAACAAGAAATAAACATTGCTCTTCAAAGATCTATAGAGTGGCTAGAGGCTAATAATTTAAAAGTTAATATTAATAAAACACAATTTATGCAATTTCATACCTATCGATCAAAACCGTTGGCCCTAAATATATCTTATAAAGGGGTCGCCCTGGCAAAAACTGACTCTGTTAAGTTTCTCGGAATAAATTTATATAAATGACATTTGTGTTAAAATAAATAATTTTATATACCCTTTGAGGCGTATTAGCTGCGAAGTATCTAGAAATGCCGCAATAGCGGCTTTCCATGGCTATATAACCTCCACTCTAAGGTATGGTATTATCCTGTGGGGTCGTTGTGTGGAGATTGATGAAGCATTTGTAAAGCAAAAAAAATGTTAAGAGCTATATATTTGGGTTGAAGCAAATAGAGTCATGTCTTGTCCATTCTTTAGGAAATATAAAATACTAACTCTACCATGTATTTATATATAAGAAACCTGTATATTTACTTTCAAACATAAGAAACTATTTCAACAAGCGACAAGCTACTACCCCACGTTTTATGTATTTAAACCGAGGACGAATCTCGCATTTACAGAGGTAACAGCAGCTATATTATGTGCATAAAATTGTATAACAAAATACCAATTTCTAGATTTAAAAATAATTTGACGAAGTTTTTTAATTGAAAAATGCTTTTATAGTGTACATGAGTTTTTAGATTATAAATTATAAGTTTTGTAAATTGCCGGTCATTTTAAATTATTATTTGTTATGATTTCCTTTATTTTATTTTTTTACACGTTAATTATATTTTTAAATAATAATTAAAAAAAAAAAACATTATTATTGTGTGGTGAATCTCTCCCATTATTGACATGATTATTATTGACATTTATGATTATTTTTGTTCATTATGTTTTCATTATTATTTTGACATTTATTTAATTCAATAATACTATTTCAATGGGATTATCTGTTTATTGGTTGCATGATTATTATCAATAATTAATTTAAATAAAATAATATGTGACCTTATTTTATATTTGCACGTCGAAATGAAAGGCAGAATAAGATAACAATTATGTACATTTTACCAACCTTCTGTACCTTATTTACGCAAATACATGACTTTAATTTGATTTGATTTTGATTTTGAGATTGTCAAACATATGAAGAAGTCGTAACAATTCTAGACAAAACGTATGTTAAACCGAAAAACGAAATTCTAGCGCGCCACAATCTATCAACTAGAAGACAAAATAACGGTGAGTCCATATCCGATTACGTGAGGGAACTGAGGCTGTTGGCAAGGGACTGCAACTTCAGTCCGTTACGGCCAAGCAACATGAAGAAGAAGAGATTCGAGGGGCTTTCATAGCTGAAATTAATTTCTCTAAAATACGTGAACGCTTACTAGAGAAAATAACGCTGACACTCGACTAGCTAGAATCTGCAGAGAAAGAGATTCCCAAGTTATCGGTAATAAGCCTAGTTCCAACACCAACCTCAACGCGGCAGTTGAACCAAGTACTACGAACTATAGCAGTCCAGACCAGTTGACAGCACTACCTCAGCGACCCGTTCGATCGGAACTACGGCCGCCTAAACAAGGTTTTTTTGCGGTGGTAATGTACACCAACGAACAAATTGCCCGGCTTTTTAGCTGAATGTTAATTATGCAACAAGAAAGGTTATTTCGCTAATGTATGTCGGTCCAGCAGTGCCAGTTCCAGAAGCAACGATACTTACTCTGCCAACACCATCAAAGCTGCCTCATATCTCAATGCACACGTTGTTCGGAACATTTGTTGAGGCCTCTCCTTCGGGGCTGAGCAAGTTTGCTATACGAATAATGGTCAATGATATGCATGCTGATGCACTAATAGACACCGGGAGCTCAGTTAGTTTCATCGACAGAAACATCGCGAGCATTATGAAACTGAAGCTTAAGCCGCACAAGCAGACCATAACTGGCACACACACAGGCACACACACACAAACACTAGCACAACACATAGCACGCACATAGTTTTGAAGGTTTCATGTTTACTAACAATATGTGGATGTAAAATGTCCGAAATAAAATGATTTATTATTATTATAATTTTGGCGTCTACAAACCATGTCTCTTTCGTTGAAGGAATCTGTTATGCTACGATCAATATTAATGAACATGTGTACAATAAACGTCCTCTACTCGTGGTGAGCAACCTTTGCGCAGATGTCATCGTAGGCCATGATTTGCTGAAAGACCAAAACCAGGGCCAAGCAAACCCCTAGAGATTTGCAATGTGATGCAAGCTTCGGTACCTCATGCTTCTGACTTTACAAATCTTTCGCCAAATATTAAACCGATAACAATAAGATCAAGACATTATTGCAAAGAGGATCGCGAGTTCAAAGCTATTGAGATTTCAAACCTTCTAAAAGACAATCTCATTGAGCCAAGCATATCTCCCTGGCGCTCACAAGTCCTTGTAGCGGGAGGCGGCGTTCATCGCAAACGTCTAGAGATCGATTACTTACAGACCATAAACAAATTTACATATTCAGGTGCTTACTCATTACCGCATATCCAAAACATAATTGATAAAGTATCAAGGTAAAAAGAACAGTGAAATCTAAAAAGTACTTACCATCAAGTACCTATGTTAGATATGGAAAAAATATACTGCCTTTGAGGCGTGCGGCAATTTGTATCAGTTTACAAAGATACATTTTGGAAATACTAATGGAGTTGCGGCATTTCAAAGAACAAAATATAAACGACCAAAAAATTCCAGGAACATTCGCTTATCTCGATGACGTGACAGTCTGCGGAAAAGACCAAGTGTCCATGTTAGCAGCGAAGGAATATAACTTTACTCTAAACAAACAAAAGAGTATCTTTTCATAGGATTGTATCAATTTTCTGGGTTACACGATCAAAAACAATATTATTAGTCCAGATAGTGGAAGATTAAAACCCTTACCAGAGTTACCAGTTCCCACGAATACTACGCAACTTAAACGAGTTTTAGGACTGTTTGCCCACTACGCCAAATAGATTAACAAATTTTCTGAGAAAATAAGACCCCTTATCAACATTAATACTTTTCCAATAATTCTCTGATATGCACATCCACAAATGCAATTCCCCATGAACGGCTATTCAGCTATTCTCGCAGATCATGCAGTGGGGAAACACTACCTACTTGGATGGGACCAGGACCAATACTCCTCAAGAGGAACGTTCAACAAGACGGATCCTATTGTAGAAGATCCTCCTACATAAAACGGAGCAATGGTGAAACAGTGACTGTGTCGAATCGTCAGTTATCTCCCCTACCTATTGGAAGGCAAATCTTGGAACCTTACCCATCTCAAAATGAGAATACTTCGATTCAACATGATGAAAACCGAGTACCACCTGAGTCAGACCAAGGAGAGTATGAGGAGATTGTAGACCACACTGTGGAAGAGCCGCGAAACAGCTCTATTGAACCACCTCTGCATTTAGTAGATCTTCTAAGAGGATAGAAGATCTACCAGACAAAGGAGGCCTCCTGATTATTTGAGAGAGTATGCTATTTCTGATGAAGATTTAACGGAGGGTGAATGATGTGAGGTTCAATACACCTCTCACCTACGTTGTGATTTTAGTAGTTTATGGTTGTCATATAACATATTGTCATGCTTTCTCTTTTATTTCACTCTAATTCTTTAGTTTATTAAAACCAATATTACTATGTGGTTTGTCGTTTACTTTATAACAGCTATAATTATTTTAGGCATGCAGTTCTATATTGTAAATGAAATGACACCAGAAAACTACTGCTCATATTTTATTTATAGTTTTGTGTATAGCTGTTGCCCGCGACTTCGTTCGCGTGGAAAGGAGATGGGAAATCGTGTGCCCAGCAGTTAACTAGTTGATATTATGTATTAAAAAACCGTTATATTTTTCTAAACGAAATCTCAAAATACAGTACCATGTTTCTATCTAGGAAGCGGGAAAAGTTAAATTTAGTTATGAAACTATATGCCTGAATTCTTAGTAATTGATAACGAATGAATCGATAAAATCTTAGAATATGTATGAAAACCAAGTGACAAGTTCTTATCAATCGTTTCGTGAATCGATTCATAGCAAATCGAGATCCATTAATTTTTTCTTCAGTTGGCAAGTGTTGCCAACTGAAGGACCTACTGACACCGACTGACAGGTGACAGGCAGAAAAAAACCGGCACTCGGACGTTTTCTTTCGATCTTAGTTTTTCCATGTTTTATTGTATAACCCCGCGACCTCGGCTTTGCATATTATACAGGACTATTCGACTGATCTTGCTACTTTGAATTACCCGGTTATTATACAACATTAGTTTTAGTATATGTGAAACCTGACAGACGTGTCTAGTATTTTTATGTAAAGAATCTATGTACTATATTTCAAAACTGTATCATGAAAAATCACAAAGTTATAAGCTTATTCTGTTACCTAGTTGTCCGCACAAAAACGCGGTCACCACGCAGCGCACGTCTCCAGCGTCGACTTGAGCTCATTGATAATAATAATTTGGCAGTAGGTACCTAAATTATTGCGATAGGTACTCAAAGTCGCTCGGTATACAACTTTTAACTTTTTTAAATATTTTTGGGAAAAAATATAACATGGTTTAAAAATTATTGGAATCGATTCAGTTACTTATTCTGAACAAACTATATTCAGGTTTCGCATATACTAAAAATAATGTTGTTTAAGATGCTCTTTGCCCGGCTCTCTATTTTGGACAACTGATTACGCCTATCGGATATTATCGACATGGATCGCTGTGTGAATATTATATTATCCTTACATGCTAACTGTAATCTACACTTAAGTTCTAAATAATAATCATTTGGGTTATACAATGGTTCTACTGTAGTGCTTTTTTTTTTTTTTTTTAGGATGGGAAATCATCAAATGACCCCCCCCGCTCTGGGCGGAGCGGAAGGGAGTGTCAGACTTGTACTGACTAAAACCCATCCATATTCCTTCTTTGCCCTTTGTGTTCCAGGGCCGCGGTATCTCTTTCGAACAGTCCCGCAGCCCGAACAGTCCCGCAGCCCTTCTACTGTAGTGCTGACTCTACATGGTATATTACTTGGTTTACCAAATACTAATTCATGAGGTGTATACTTTGTAATAGTGTGGACTATATTGTTATAAGTAAAAGACCAGTATGGTAACCAGTGACTCCAAGCTTCTGGATATTTGTCACATTGAGTGCGTAAATAGGCTCCTAGGTGTTTATGTGAGTTCTCTAAGGATCCTATAGTTTGATGATGGTAAGATGTAGAATTGAGTTTTTCTATTCCTAGTAATTTGCATACTTCTGTCATCGTAGAAGACATGAATTCAGTGCCTCTATCTGTTAATATTGTATTTGGAATGCCGAACCTTAATATAAAGTTATTTACTAGTGCTCTGGCTACTGTTTCACTTTCCTTATTAGGTAATGGATATACCTCTACGAACTTACTTAAGTCACACTGAATACTTAATATATACGAATTACCTTCTAAGTCCTTATCTAATGGGCCCACTATATCTAAGAATATTTTTAGAAAAGCCGAGGTCGCCGTTGTTGTGACAACCATAGGCTGAATGGTATTACGACCATATTTCATTTTTTGACATTTATCACATTTTTTTATAAATTCTCTTACGTTTCGTTCTAGTTCTGGCCAGTAAAATGATCGTCTGATATTATTTATCATTCTACGTACCCCTGCATGACCAGCAGTAGGTAATAGGTGATAGTCATTTAAAATAAATTCTTTTTCGTCTTGCATCTCTATTCTTTTAATACCTCGTAAAATGTGTATTATAGGGCCTTCGTATTTACTCGAGTTGTTAACTTCTTTGAGAAGTTCTTTAATGAATAACGCGTTTTCTTCTCTTTTTATTAAGCAAATCTCGTTTACTTTTATTGATTTACAAAAATCACACAATTTTTTCACAATTTCAGCTCGCGTAAATTGTGAATGAAAATCATGGTTAATGTATTAATATTATTTATTACTTGGTATAAATAAGAAACATTCATTTTCAAATATATCTTTAAGTTTCTTCAATGGTTTTATTTCATTTCCCTTAACAAAAGTCATTTCAACTGATTCATTTGGAATCCTTAATATTTCCACGACTCTGGGCTGATCAAACCTTTCATCTGTGGCTTTACTAGAGATTACCAATTCCTTATTTTTTTCTCTTTCTATCATTTCCTGTTCTCTCATTTTTTGTCCTCTCGTCATTACAATCATACTCTTTTCATTCATCTCTTTTAATTCATCTGAAGTGATTGTTATACGCGATAGTGCATCCGCTGCTACGTTATTTTTTCATATAACTAGATTCCTGGATAGCCAATAGCCAAATTCCACCAAATTTTCAGTGAGGCCTTGTTGTTACATCCTCTTACAAATAAGGCTAGTTTGATTGAGTTAACACCTGGGCCCAGGAAACTATGGAGCCTTTCCCTTCTCCTTTGGCTCATATATTGAGACTTGCGAGATACATACATGCTCCAAATTTCATAAACAAACCTCAAACGGTTATTTAGATATTAACGTCCAAAACTCGTCATTTTTATCACTGACTGACACTGTAGTTGGGTGAATACAAAGGAATAAATCAGAAACTAGTAATTTTTTATCATTTAATTATAATTTTACAATTATTTGATTCTATTAGTAACACTTACTAATAGTGCCTGTACTGTAAGAATCAGCAATCAAAATTGATGACAGCCGGTCTTTATGTGGATTTTAAGGTTTTCACGTTAATATATAACGAGTGGATACCACCCTTATTTTTTTTTAAATCTAAACATATCAGATTTAGCAATAGGCATAGCGCACGTAAAATTACAATACAATTTAAGCATAATTTAATTTACGAACTAGAACGAGTCCAGACCAAGTTTCTTAAATAATGTAAATGTTCACAGGCAACAATTTCCTATTTGCTTAGCATATGCTATTAGTATCCACAAATTACAAGGCCTTAGCTTTGACAGCGCTCTTCTCGACATAGGCTCCCCTATATATAGTAAAGGGCAGGCTTGGACTCTCCAGAGTTAAAACCTTAGATGGAGTACATCTTATCAATTTAGATCCAAGTCAAATCAAGGCACAAGAGAGCTCTGTTGTAGAGTACAACCGCCTGCGCACGTTATACCGCACCGGCCAAATTAAGTATAAACAGAAAACGCGTTAAAAAAAATCTGGATCCTGAATGGGCAATTCACTCGAACATTTCAAAGGTGCAATAAATTATAGAAAATAACACAAAAAAGACAATTAAACCCCGTAAATGTAGGAAAATACAGTAGATTAAAAAAAACCATTTGGTATTAATTTAATTATGAATAAGTTCCTACTAATAATTTCTGTACAAAAAGTAATGATAAAATATTTTATGTTGTTATAAAATATTTTTAAAAACAGGTATATTCCCGGATGATTTCTTCAGTCTTACCAGAGGGTATCGTATTACCCAGTACTAACTGGGTTGTGGAGGTCAGATAGGCAGTCGCTCCATGTAAAATACTGGTATTCAGCTGCATCCGGTTAGACTGGAAGCCGACCCCAATATAGTTGGGAAAAGGCTCGGCAGATGATGATTCCCGGATGGTTTCTGCCACTCCAATATAATACTGTTACATAAAAAAGGAGATAAGTCGGACCTTAACAACTATCGTCAACCTTAACCTTAACAAATATCAACTATCTGTCTTATATCCCATCTGTATAAGGCCTTCATCAAAGTCATAGACCAGCGTATCTCACCTCAGTTGGACAAACATCAACCTCTTCAACAAGCTGGCTTCCGATCAGGCCTCTCCACTACTGACCATCTGCATGCAATAAACCAAATAATTGAAAAATACCAAGAGTTCAATATGCCGATATATCTTGCCTTCACAGACTATTCAAAAGCTTTTGATAGTTTGACACACAATGCAATATTTGACGCTCTGAACAACCAAGAAAGAGATCGATCCCACTTACATCAACCTGCTTCGTAACGTGTACTTAAACAGCACTGCTTCAATTAGATTACAGACAGCTGGACCATCATTCTCCATAGAAAAAGGTGTAAAGCAAGGAGACCCGCTTTCACCCAAGCTTTTTAATAGCGCGCTTGAAGAAGTGTTTAAAAAGCTTACGGCCAGTTGGGAGAGAAGCGGCATTGAAATTGGAGGGGTGCGGTTAACAAGCCTTCGCTTCGCTGACGATATTGTCGTATTCTCTTCCACGTCGGTGGAACTGGAGCTTATGTTGAACCAGCTCAGTGACGCAAGTCTTGAGGTTGGACTCGCGATGAACATGTCGAAGACCAAACTGATGTCAAACACCACCAAATACAAGATCCGAGTGAATGGTGAAGAATTGCAATATGTCCATGAATACATCTACTTGGGCCAGTTAGTCTCTTTCCAGTCCAGACAAGACAAGGAAGTTATTAGACGGACCGGAAACGCCTGGAGGAGCTACTGGTCCATGAAAGAGCTTATGAAAGGAAATCTTTCTTTGTCACTCAAGCGAAAAATCATGGACATGTGCATTCTTCCCATTCTGACATATGGATCCCAGACTTGGTCTTTGACAAACATTCAAAAGTCCAAGCTCAAGGTTTGCCAACGTGCAATGGAGCGCAGTATCCTAGGCGTCAAACTTACCGACCATGTACGCAATACCACACTGCGGTCTAAAACACGAATTACTGACGTTGCTCAAAAAGCCGCTAAGCTAAAGTGGGACTGGGCTGGCCATGTCTGCCGCATGCCTGACGAGCTGTGGGCCAAAATAACCACGATGTGGAGCCCTGACACAGCCAGACGGCGACGCGGTAGACCTCGCAGGAGATGGCGGGACGAGCTGGACAAAACTAACGACCAGTGGTCCACATTGGCCCTGGATCGAAAAATGTGGAAGTCATGGAGAGAGGCCTTTGCCCAGCAGTGGGATGACGCAGGCTAGCAGTATCAGTATCAGTATAAAATATTTCATGTTTTTACAAATAAATTTCAGGACTGACCATTGAACTTGGCACCCATTTAGATCTCACTTCTTTTGTCGTTGAAGTCAACAACCAAGGCATATATCATAATATTGAACTTGGCTCTCATTTCACATTTATGTTTTTGATGGGATATTAATTATTCCAAATCGTTTTTTTCTTATGTTCCTTTTTCTTATCTTTATTTGTTTACCTACTATTTAATATTGATACTTAACAATGAAAAAAATTAATAAATTTAGAGTGGAAACCTGGTGAACTATACAGGTGTTTCGCTACCTACCACAGTGCTCAGGCAACTAGATAGCCTAACCCTTCGGGGATTACAGGCGTGATGATATGTTATATTAGTGCCAGTTTGTCAGCTGCCACTGCTGCCGCTGCTTCAGGGCCGACGCGCGCACGTAACGACGCGAGATAATTATAGTAGTTCGGCGAAATGACGGCCAGTGCGACAGGTGACAGGTTCAGGGCCGACTGCCGAGGCTAGGTGACGACGCTCGGTGTTTGGAGGCACATAGTAACTGAGGAACTGTGGGAAGCCGCCATACCGTACATTCCTAAAAATGTTTATGGTTCGACTTTTAACCGTATTCGGTAACTTGTCTTTCGTAATTTCCCTCTCCTCAGAAATAATGAACGTATCCATTTATCTGCAAGTTTTAGTCGGTGATGGAGGCTGCGGATAGTGTAGTGCATACTATAAAGATGCCATCCGTTATCACGAGCGAGAGGCAACAGATACGTTTAGTTATCTATACTAATATTAAAAAGAGGTAATATTTGTTTGTAGGTTTGTAAGTTTGTAATAATCTTAATTTAATCGTCGGAACTACAGATCAGATTTCGAAAATTCTTTCACTTACAGGAATCTACATCATATCCGAGTGTCATAGGCTACATTTAAAACGTTCCTTTGGGTTAATTTTCGTACATAACGGGAGCGAAACCGCGAGCAAAAGATAGTACTTGAACTACTTGATATAGTTGGGAGATGCGCTGGGGGTTGCTGTCGGGTTTCATTACGAATGAATCAATTATATCTGTCGGATCCTGTCATTGGTACGGACATAAAATGAATCGTAAGTACGTCAGTGGTGACATTACGCGACCTACTAATAAGTCTACCCACACCACAGCGTGTATTATTATTATTTATTTGTGTGTATTTATTTGTCAGAATATCTGACAAATAAATGCATTCATTCATTCAATACTACCTAACAGCTTGTACAAAGCTTTTAGGTGGTATTGTGTTAAAATGTAATTTCAAGTATTTTTTTAGTTTAATAGAAACGGTGTACCTATCGCACGAAACACATCGTCTGCCCACATGATGCACGAGCCTAACGGAATAAGTCCTGACAATCCGACATATCTAATAATAATAAGCTGGCAACACTTACGTCAAGCAAACGTCTTCTTATCAGATTTACCAATTTTTTTTTAAATTTAAATAGTTATAGTGTACCGGAAGATTTGAATCATACCACCGTTTTATAATAGCAATTTTACATAATGACAAAAATGTAAATTATTTAGTTAATTATAAACTACTGCTTGCGTGTAAGTAACCGACGCCCAGGGCGTCTCCCACGGCGGCTGGGACGTGAGGCTCTTTCCCTCTCACGTTCCGCCACCTCCTTCACTAGCATGACTGTTTCGCAGAAGGAGGTGAGGCCTCCCATTCCCTCTCGCTTAGGACCATAGCCAAAAAAAAAACTTGCCGCCTCAGAGAACGCGCCCACACCGGGGCCCCGTAAAGGGCCATGGACCGCACGACCCCCGCGTAGAGCCTCCGGCAGGAAGCGTTTGGACTCCCCAGGTTGGGCAGGAGCCGCTTGAAGGCAGCCCCGGTCCGTTCCAGTTTGGGGGCCAAACGTCGGAAATGCTCCACGAAGTTCCACCGGCTGTCGAGGACGAGTCCCAGGTACTTCAGCGTCGATGGAAACCCCTCCTGCCGTCAGTAGGGATCCCGACGGTGGCGCATTCCGAGGCCCATGAAAACACATGGTCTCGGACTTGTGCAATGCCACCTCGAGACCCAATTGCTGGATCCTCTCCACGACTATCGCAACCCCGCGTGTCATGTTTTCGGCCGCCGCCTCGTGCGACGTCCCTTGTACCAGTACCAGCGTGTCGTCAGCGTAGCAGACTACGCAGACGCCACTAGGGAGGTCGGCGCGCAGCACCCAGTCGTAACCGATGTTCCACAAGGCCGGCCCAAGAACCGATCCCTGTGGAACACCGCACGACATCTCTCGCCGGTTCCATTCTCCGCTCCGACCGGGGTAGATGACGGCCCTATCCGTCAGGTAGTCTCCGACCACACGACGAAGGTAGGTCGGCACCCGGTGATACCGGAGTGCCTCTCCAATGCAGCTCCAGGGCATGGAGATGAAGGCGTTGGCGATGTCAAGAGACACCTTGCTGGCGCTTACGCTCCTGGCCTTTTTAGCCGCCTTTCGCTCCCGCGTCCTCTCTCCGGCCACCTGCCAACCGGTCTCGGCCGCGGAAGGCTTAGGGGGCGGGGGGGGCGGCGGAGGCGGCTATCTCGCGGCTGGCGCTGGCACAGTCACCGCCTCGCCCTTCTTTTGGGCCGCCGCCTTGCCCTGCCTCAGGGCCGCCGCCTTCTTGGCCGGAGCCGGTTTCGCCGGAGCCGGCCTTTCGGGGGCCGACGCAACCCTGCCGGAGGGCCGGCCGGACGGCCCCGGTGCGGAGGCCGCAGCAGCCGCATATGTGGTCGCCCTCGGGCCCGGGGGCGCCCTGTTTGCCGCCAGGGGGGAGCGCAGGACGATGCCCTCTAGGACGGAGAACCGCGCCTGTAAGGCAGCCAGCTCCTGCCGAACCAGGTTCAGGACCTGGTTCTCAACCGGCACGGGCTGGCTTGGTCGCTGCTGGCCTGCTGGCCGCCTTGCAAGAGCCGGACTCGCGCAGACCGTACATCATGTGGGCAGACGATGTGTTTCATGCGATAGGAACACCGTTTCTATTAAACTAAAAAAATACTTGAAATTATATTTTAACACAATACCACCTAACAGCTTTGTACAAGCTGTTAGGTAGTATTGAATGAATGAATGCATTTATTTGTCAGAATATCTGAATGAATGCATTTATTTGTCTACAGTTGATGAACATAAATTTGAAATCAAGGGGTTAATAGTATTAATTTTGTTTATATTATAAAATTTAAATGAAACCTTAATTATATAATTAAATAGCAAATCCGAGCCGAGTCCAGGCTCCCAATTCACCTGGCCACGGTGACGGGGGCTGCGCTGACATGTGTACATCGGCGTCGCGTTGCCTCGGGTCCCCAGTGCTTGTGTGCCGCCGGCGCTCCTGACAGCGTGTCACTACTTGTTGATTGATTTCAGTGTTTTTATATTTTAGTTTAATAAAGTTATTTTTATTAGGTTTATTTCTTAAGAATTACTTTAATCAGTAGTAGCAGCAGCGATGTGGTGGGTAATAGTAGTAGTCAACCTTCAACTTCGCTGTACACCCTGGAGAGATGCCCACTTTGTACCCAGGCACGATTTTTTAAAGGTAAGCGGGGTCTGAATGTGCATATTGGTAAGGTACATAAATCTTCCAATGCACCCACTTCAGACCCTGTTTCAAATCTTTCACCTTCAACTTCGGCTACATCCACTTTTGATCCGATCTGGCAAACCCTTTCCAAATTAAAAAAATCTGTTCCTGTTTTAAAGCGAGTTCCCCGCGGTGCTAGGCCCTTAGTTGCACAAAACCTAGCAGGTTGTGTGCGCCTTGCCGTCCGAGAGAACTCGTTAAGTGCTTGGAAACAGTTGCTTACCTTCCCTTACCGAATACTTCATGTTCAAAAGAATTTGACCACAAAAAAGACTTTAACAGCTCAAATCAAAGATAATTGTAATATTTCGGCTCAAAATTTTTATTCAAATTTAACGTCACAGGGATATACTTCTTCGAGAGGTGTATCCCATCTGGTTGAATCAAAGTTAGGGGAAGGTGACATTAGCGGTGCAGCCAGGACTCTCTTCAGTAGCGATGTGGTGGCTCCGTGTTCTCCAGAAACACTCGCAGCTCTGGAGTCCAAACACCCCGCCCCCACGGATGGCCTTTCTTTTCCCGACCCTCCTGATTCAGACATTTACTCCCTCACCATTACAGGTCGAGAGGTGGTCACAGCCGTTTGCTCCTTCCGGAGCGGCTCCGCAGGCGGCCTCGACGGTCTAAGTCCTCAGTACATAAAGGACCTAATTTGTTCAGGCGCCGGGGAGGCCGGTGAGTTACTCTTGAAGGAACTTACGGCTCTGATTAACCTTATGCTCACCGGCAAGGTGAACGAGGCCGTCATCGACATCTTGTACGGGGCCAATTTATGTGCCCTGTGCAAGAGGGATGGCGGCATTCGTCCCATTGCCGTGGGTACTACTTACCGTCGTATGGCAGCCAAGATTTGCTGTAAATTTTATGGTGAGGCTGTTTCGGAAAAATTTCAGCCCCTGCAGCTAGGTTACGGTTCCAAAGGGGGCTGTGAGTCTGCCGTACACGCTTTGTCGACCTACCTAAATTCTGGCAAAGGTGAGGTCATCCTGAAGGTTGATATAAAGAATGCCTTCAATTCAGTTAATAGGGACACCTTGTTAACACAAATTAAAAATGAGATACTTCAAACTTATAGTTTTCTTTGGTAGTGCTACAGACACCCGTCTAAATTACTGTATCGCGACAACCTTTTGGAATCTGCTGTTGGCTGTCAACAAGGTGACCCCCTGGGGCCAGTGACTTTCAGTTTAGCTATTCACCCAATTGTTCGACAGCTAAATTCTAAATTTAACGTTTGGTATCTTGATGATGGAACCCTGGGCGGCGACGTAGATACTTTTTTAAATGATTTAATTTTCTTAAAAAATAAACTTCATTCAATTGGCCTTGACCTAAACCTTGCAAAATGTGAACTGTATTTAGCGGACTGTACCAACAGACAACTGACTATTCCTAAATTTAACGTAATAGCCCCTAACATCAAAATTATTGAAAAAAGTTCTCTTCGTCTCCTTGGGTCTCCAATCTTCGAGAATTCCTTTCCCGATTTTATCGAGGAAAAAATTCAAAATTTCAATGATATTTCGGAAAGGTTGCTCCAAATTAATATGCATTCGGCCATCACCCTAATCCGTTACTGTTGTTTCGGCCCAAAATTAACATATTTCCTACGTGCTTCCCCTTTATGGAAGCACACTCATCTTTTGGACAAAATGGACCAAATTATCAAAAATACTATATCATCCGTTTTAAATGTGGCTTTGGACGACCGTGCTTGGATACAAGCTACTCTTCCCATTCGTATGGGAGGACTCGGCGTCCGCAAAATTTCTAGTATTAGTTTACCGGCGTTTATATCTTCGGTCCACGGCACTGAGAAATTAATCAGGAATATCCTGGCTTCCACACTGATTGATTTTGATGTGCCGTGCTTCTCCGAGGCTATTAATGCCTGGAAACTCGCTTGCCTGAATTCTGAAGAACCCGACCATCCATTTTCCCAGAGACGTTGGGACGAGCCGCTCTGCAGAGTAGTTCAGAACAATTTACTGCTCACGTCTGCTACTACTGCTGAGCGTGCGCGTCTGCTGGCTGTGGGTGAGTGGGAGTCGGGTCTTTGGCTTCACGCACTACCGTCGTTGAGCATAGGCACTTTGCTCGACGACACTACTTTCCGCCTTGCTGCTGCTCTACGCCTAGGCGCCCCTTGTTTTTCTCCTCATCGCTGTCACTGTGGTGAAGCTGTCAACAGTCTTGGACACCACGGCCTTTCATGCAGCCGAAGTGCGGGCCGCTTTGCACGGCACACGAACTTAAATGATATCATCCGTCGAGCTCTTGTCACCGTCGGCGTTCCAGCTTTATTAGAACCAAATGGCTTGGCACGAGACGATGGCAAGAGACCGGACGGCATGTCTTTGTTTCCATGGAAGATGGGTAGGCCTTTAGTGTGGGATGCAACTTGTGTCGATACTCTTGCGCCATCCCATCTTCCTAGCTCATCGTGCTGTGCTGGGGCTGCGGCTGCGGCTGCAGAGAACCTCAAGCGGCGTAAATATCTACCTTATTGGTAACTATATTTTCGAGCCGTTTGGGGTTGAAACTCTAGGTCCGTGGGGTCCGAGTGCTCACAGCCTTTTCAAGGACATTTCTAAACGTTTAGTTGACTCTTCCCGTGACCCAAGGGCTGGCTTTTACCTTGGCCAAAGGCTTAGTGTTGCCATACAACGTGGCAACGCCGCCAGTCTTTTGGAAACGTTACGGGCATTACGGGCATTTTTGGGGACTACGTTGAGGAGGAGTTTTTGACGCCATTTTTTAAGTTTATTTTTAAGTTAGTTAGTTAATATAGGTTATTTTAATTTATTAATGTATATAATATTTACTATGAATAAAATAGCAAAGGAAGTTTAATGGATTTATGTAATAGTTGTTTTAAACTTTGTTTTGTACGCTATTTTTACAGTTTTATTTTGTATTACTTGCAGTAAGTGATGGTTGGAAAGACATGTGCCACTCCAAACAGGACATGCATACGTTATACACGGACGGACAAGTGTAGTATAAATCCTCAATTAAGTACCGCTACATAATTTGCTTTTACGGTTCATTACAGGGTTTAAAGCACCAAGGGCTTGGGCGCCCTTCAAACGTAAGTCGGCAATATGTTTAGACCAGTTTAGGCGGTTGTCCATTCTGACCCCAAGATAACGCACACTTGCTTTCCAGGGTACTTTATGGCCTGCTATTTTTAAAGTTCTTGTGGGGGGTTGCGTAGCAGAGCGTAAGGCCGACTTTGCGAAGGAGGTGGAGGCGGCGCTGAGGGCTGTCTCCTATAAGCAGAAGCCCTCCACCAGGCATAAGGCCACGCCCGCGGCGATCGCCTCCATCATGGCGTCAGCGGAGGCCAGATATGCGGGGCCCTCGTCAGATGAAGTGGCCAAACTGCGGGCGGAGGTCGCTCGCCTGACTGCCGCCACGGAGCTTCTCCAAGAGCAGAATAGGAAGCTCCGAGCAGACCTGGCCGGTCTGCGCGAGTCCGGCTCTCGCAAGGCGCCCCAAAAGCCAGCAGGCCAGCAGCGACCAAGCCAGTCCGTGCCGGTTGAGAACCAGGTCCTGAACCTGGTTCGGCAGGAGCTGGCTGCCTTCCAGGCGCGGTTCTCCGTCCTAGAGGGCATCGTCCTGCGCTCCCCCCTGGCGGAAAACAGGGCGCCCCTGGGCCCGAGGGCGGCCACATATGCGGCTGCTGCGGCCTCTACACCGGGGCCATCCGGCTGGCCCTCCGGCAGGGTTGCGTCGGCCCCCGAAAGGCCGGCTCCGGCGAAACCGGCTCCGGCCAAGAAGGCGGCGGCTCTGAGGCAGGGCAAGGCGGCGGCCCAAAAGAAGGGCGAGGCGGTGACTGTGCCAGCGCCAGCCGCGAGATAGCCGCCTCCGCCGCCCCCCCCGCACCCTAAGCCTTCCGCGGCCGAGACCGGTTGGCAGGTGGCCGGAGAGAGGACGCGGGAGCGAAAGGCGGCTAAAAAGGCCACGAGCGTAACCGCCAGCAAGGTGTCTCTAGACATCGCCAACGCCTTCAACTCCATGCCCTGAAGCTGCATTGGAGAGGCACTCCGGTATCACCGGGTGCCGACCTACCTTCGTCGTGTGGTCGGAGACTACCTGACATATAGGGCCGTCATCTACCCCGGTCGGAGCGGAGAATGGAACCGACGAGAGATGTCGTGCGGTGTTCCACAGGGATCGGTTCTGAGGCCGGCCTTGTGGAACATCGGTTACGACTGGGTGCTGCGCGCCGACCTCCCTAGTGGCGTCTGCGTAGTCTGCTACGCTGACGACACGCTGGTACTGGTACAAGGGACGTCGCACGAGGCGGCGGCCGAAAACATGACACGCGGGGTTGCGATAGTCGTGGAGAGGATCCGGCAATTGGGTCTCGAGGTGGCATTGCACAAGTCCGAGACCATGTATTTTCATGGGCCTCGGAATGCGCCACCGTCGGGATCCCAACTGACGGCAGGAGGGGTTTCCAGAGACGCTGAAGTACCTGGGACTCGTCCTCGACAGCCGGTGGAACTTCGTGGAGCATTTCCGACGTTTGGCCCCCAAACTGGAACGGACCGGGGCTGCCTTCAGGCGGCTCCTGCCCAACCTGGGGAGTCCAAACGCCTCCTGCTGGAGGCTCTACGCGGGGGTCGTGCGGTCCACGGCCCTTTACGGGGCCCCGGTGTGGGCGCGTTCTCTGAGGCGGCAGTTTTTTTTTTGGCTATGGTCCGGAGCGAGAGGGAATGGGAAGCCGTCATCTCCTTCTGCGAAGCAGTCATGCTAGTGAAGGAGGTGGCGGGACGTGAGAGGGAAAGAGCCTCACGTCCCAGTTGCCGCGGGAGACGCCCTGGGCGTCGGGAGTCACGTGGTGGCCCCCGGCCACCGTACCGCGGCCCTGGAACACAAAGGGCAAAGAAGGAACATGGATGGGTTTTAGTCAGTACAAGTGTGACACTCCCTTCCGCTCCGCCCAGAGCGGGGGGGGCGGGGGGGGGGGGGGGGTAATTTGATGATTTCCCGTCCTAAAAAAATAAATAAAAAAGGCTATTGTCTTAAAATTTTGATGTTAACACTGTTTACATATTTGGGAGTCAATGTTTATATGATAACCCGGTAATTTTAAACTATTATGACACTGTTTATGAGTCTATCTTCAGTTTTATGTATAATACACTGTTTGAATACTGGTTTTCCTATTTTAAATAATTATTTAATTACGAGCACAATCACATTTAATGTTTACTTGGCAGCTGTCAGCTCTCTCTCTAATTAATGTGGATAAACGATCTGTTTGTGACGTTACTTGGTTTTGTGAGAAACAGATATACCAACATATTGTACTCGTATCCTGCTTATGTGATGTATATTGTTGAGTTATTTTTAGTTTATGTCTGTATGCTCAAGCTTTTATTTCACGTGCCACTATATTGCCTATATTGCATCGCTGTCGTGTTGCACAATTCACTTGTGGTCATGAAGGCTTTATTACTCAGCTTTATTATCATACTTATTTGTAGTGTTTTCTTCAGTAATAGATGATCAGTCTCTTACTGTTTACTATCAGAACTGTAGGGCATTCCGCACCAAACTGCATACTTTATACGTAAATATTTTGGCTAATTGCTACGACGTTATTGTCCTAACGGAAACCTGGCTTACGCCGGAGATATCTGACGCCGAAATCATTGATGATCGCTATACTGTACACAGGTAGGACCGCGACTTCCGACAACTCGGCGTCTGGCTAGTTGCTCGTGTAGTCGCAACTGCGACTGCTAAGCTCCTTGTGCGTTCCCCGATTCGGTACATTATAAAGTAAGTTTCAGTCGACACATAGTATTTTTTTCTGTGTACTGAAGATTTATTTCCACAGACATAACAATGTATACTGTAATACGGTACTTAGAATACTCTCTCGCATCTGTTGCAGTGGTGTACGCCGGGGCCCGCGCGGCCCGCGCACCCCCATGTGTCCCACACCCACGCATATCGATCCGCGCCGACCTTGGCACTGACGGAGGACATCTATTTATAACCGCCCCCACTAGTCCGCGCACAGTGTGTTTTTTTGCCTTAAAATCGAACTTGTTATTTTTTTAAAGCCGGGGTGTAGAGGTATTTGCAATTAGCACACATGAGTTAGTAACTTATATGCGCTAATAACAATAAGAAAACGAATTCCCTTATCCGTGGCGACAAGGAGAAAAACGACTTTGAAAAAATCTCGGAATCCCGGGATTTTTCACCTACTTTTAATAAAAGTTATTCAAAAGTCTCGCTTTCGTTGGTAACAACAGACGTGTACTCGTTTTGGACATATTGAGTATGTTGTCGAGAGTCGTCGTCTTCATCGTTATCGTCGTCGTCGTATTTAATACTTCGGTCGTAGAAGGTATCCGTTTTCTATTTCTTGGGCTTCAGTGAAGTCCAGTATAAGGAACTAAGGAACTAAAATTCCCGGGAACCCGGGATTTTTTTAAAGCCGTTTTTGTCCTTATGGCCACGGATTTGAGAATTCGTTTTTTTTACTGTTATTAGCGCATATAAGTAACTACTGTTCTGTATGGTGTCCGGACGTAAAGAATAGCACCATCCCATATCTTCCCGTGGGTGTCGTAAGAGGCGACTAAGGGACTTACCAGAGAATGGGCAGCAGCGTTCTCTGTGTTTTATAACAACCATACTGCGATCGCCAACCCGCCTGCCAAGCGTGGCGATTAAGGCAAAACCCCCCTTCTTGGGGGAGGCCTATGTCCAGCAGTGGACGTCTTTCGGCTGAAATGATGATGAAATGATGATGAAGTAACTAACACATTTGTGCTGATTGAAAATACCACCATCAAAAAACAGAACCAGAAAAATTTAAAAATAAAAATCACTTTAACGCGATTTATTCGTCAATGGTAAGTCGTAGGACATTCAGAAAACGCTTGTAATTTAGCTTAGCCTTAGGCCTTTCAAACCAATGACGATATTTTTGTTTCACAAGTAAGTATTCAAAGTTATATATTTTTTTATTATTTTTGCAAATTCAGGGATCAAAAACTCAGATAGCTCTAAATGAAAAACCATAAAAGTTGTCCACGCGGGAGATTTACTCGGGCTTTTGTTGTGGAATACTCTACGCCCTGGCTTTAAAAACATATCATGTCCGATTTTAAGGCAAAAAAAACACTGTGCCGCGTACAGTATGTTGTACCCCTGCAACCCGCGCCAACCGCGGGGGGGGGGAGATAATCTGCATGAAAATAATATTGTACCTACCAGTAACATATGACACATAATGGAGTCTGTGGTGTTCACTAGAAACACTAGTTAGGGTTTAGAATAAAACCACCAAATTATCAGTTAGTAGATGAACTACTTTAAGGGTACGTGCACTCGCTGCCCGGGCTAAGTGAGGACTAGTCGACACGGAACCGTAAAGCGTCACGCTACGCTTATTAGTATATCACAGAGTTTAATAGTAAATGTACTCTTGCTGAAAACCGGCAGCCAACAATTATCTCTCAACCTTTTTCGCAAAAAGAAGCTACTCAAAGAGTATAGAAAATCCTGCAACACTATTTGAGGTCCAGGTTCAGCGTGAAGTCAGTAATTAAGCAAGGTGCAACTACTGAACAGGTTTTGAATTATGTGCAAGTAGCTCCTATGTTTAATGCATGTCGCTCGAGGTATATCCATAGGTAGTTGATGCCTCCGGCGTACACTTCATCGACTTTGCTAAGAGTATTGTGTTTTTTTTTTAGGATGGGAAATCATCAAATGACCCCCCCCCCCGCTCTGGGCGGAGCGGAAGGGAGTGTCAGACTTGTACTGACTAAAACCCATCCATGTTCCTTCTTTGCCCTTTGTGTTCCAGGGCCGAGATACCGCTCTTTCGAACAGTCCCGCAGCCCTGGCAGGGCGCCACCACCTCTGGAATCTGTTCTCACATTATAATAATGGGCAATAATTGGGTAGTTGGAAATGATCGGCGTCTTCACTGGATTTGAGCCATGTCTCAATTAGTTTTATGACATGAGTAGTGTATTTGATCGATGTTATTATACATTCGAGTTCGTCGAATTTTCCTTGTCTTTTTATGCTTCTTACGTTTGCGTTGAAGAAAGTTAGGGTCGATTTAAAAGATGGTAGGTCTTGGTAAGTTTGACAGAGCTGGTATGTAAAAAAAAAAAAAAAAGAGCTGGTATGTAATTGTATCATCTGAGTTAGTTAGAATGTTTGGTGGATTTAGCGGTATTAGTTTTTTGGATGAGCCGGAACGATCTTTGGAGTGCCTTTAATATATTTAATAATTAAATTCTTTTCACCATTCTCCTTACGACGGATTAGTTCTTGGCTGAGCTCTTTCATTATTGCCTTTTGGGTGGGGTCTGGTCCGAGTATATTTTAACGTTATCCGGTAGTTTAGTTTTGCTTCGTAGTATCTTCGCCTCTTCAGCTGATCCAAAGCAAATTTTCAATGGGCGGTTTTTCTCTGAGATGTATTTTCCAAGCCGAATTGTTTTTATTATTTTGTCATAGTCAGTCAATGTATTTTGTAGCATGTTTTGGCCCGAACTCATGTCTTCAGCCTGACGTGCGGCGTTATCAGGTATTGTTGGTTCAGGTAGGCCAGCGATTATTATGTTTTTGCTTCTATTCGTCCGTTCCTGCAGTTCATTAAAAACTTTTTCATTGGCGAAATCATAGTTTTGTAGTGTATTTGATTTTGGTGGTGTAGATTTGAGTTCACAAATTTCAGTTTCAAGCTTAGATGTCTTCAGTTCAGCAGTGAGGTTACTTTTCTTCAGTTCTGAAATTTCAGCTTTCATGTTGTTATCTTCGGCAAACATCTTTGCAGTTGAATTTTTTATATCATTGACCTGGTCTTCAATTGAGAGATATCATCGCGCACTGACTTCAAGTTTGTCTCCAGTGATGCGATCATTTCATCACGAAGTTTATTTATGGCAGTTAATATTTTACAGCATTCTCTTTGTTTTCTCTTCCGATATGTGACGCGATAATCTGTTTCATCACCACTAGTTTTTGAAAAATCTTATTGTGAACCAGTTTGACCTACTGTTATATTCGTGGCTTGTGGCGAGCGTCGAACACTCACAATGAGTTAGCTGGTTTTAAGTACGCGTGGCAAGAGGTTAAAAAATGCAACTATCTCTTTTACCCGAGGTGGAGCGGGGGACGCGCGCGTCGCTTCGATACGCTGCTACTCGTTGATGTGTGGTGATAGATAGTCATAACTTAATCAGTTTTTGACACCACTTTCGGTCTTGTACTGCAAGCTTTATGACTTATTATTGGGAGTAGGGTTTTTGATTTTTTTGCAAATTAACCAGAAACACGTCCGTACTGTCCGAGAGCCTTTCCATTTTTTTTTTCATTTATATTATGTAAATTAAAATCCACTAATGTTTTGGTAGGTCAAAGAACAGTGGCGTACTCCCAAACAAAGGAGATCGGGCAGAGCGGTACAAGTAGCGTCAGTGAACGAACCCTATATTTTCTTGAAGCTGATATAAATACCATATTTTTTTGTTACGGCGTCAAAAAATATAATCTACAGAGAAAATAGTTATTGATTATTTAAAATGAACTATGTAATTAACGATTGCATTAATTGCGAACAGCGTCGGTGATTAAGAAATATCATTTTAAAGCTTATTAGAAGCGCCCTTTGTGTTGTCCGTACAACTATCTTGTAAGAGTACTCACAGACAGACACCCTTAAGGTTTTTGCTGTGTCAAGAACTTGGTAAACGGTACGCTTTCACATAACACCTAATGCGACCAACTGTGAACATCGACCATACCTGATACCATGAACCAAAGAGATCGTTTTCAATAACTAATGCCACCAACTGTAAATAGGTACCCGGTACCATGAAACATGTTTGCATACCCCTTTAAGAATTATAGTCGTGAAGTTTTTATGTCTCCAAAAGTTAGCAAACAAATTGTTTTCAACCCGTAATATCTAATGAGACCAACTGTGAACTTTGGCATAGGTACAATGAAACATGTCTGCTTCCCCCCTAAGAATTATGGTTGTGAAGGTTACGCTTATGATTATCAGTGATGAAGTAATGAATCAGCCTTCATCACTGATACAATTCAATTACGGGTAGTATGAAGATACTACCCGTAATTGTCAATATCACTTGTATAATCCACCTTGTATTGGTCTTTAATAAAAGGAAGAATTCTATTTATAAAAGTATTATATTATCCCTTTTTTATGCGATTTCCATGAGCTTTGATAATGGAAAAGTATCAACCACAACAAGCGATCAACAAAGCTTCTTGGACCAGAGTCTACAGAAGTATGCCCGATCTCCTTTTTGCTGACTTTTTTTTACATCTACCTATAAAAATAATTTATTTAAAAAAAAAGTTTTACAAAAAGTGTACATTTAGGCGCAGTAGTATCATTTCTCATACAATGGTATAATTAGTTTTTATAAGTAAACTATAACTAAAATATATTCAACAGTCGCAAGTATTCAATAATTCAATTCAGGTGTCAGCGACCTGCCCGATCTAGGTTTATTTAGACCTGTGTTTCAGGCCATCGCTTTACCTAACACAATTTAATAAGGACAGTAAAATTATTTAATTAAATTATTAACAATTATAAGTATGCTTAATCGAATTGGTACAAAAGAAAAACACTAAAACTAGCTTAAGTAAATATGTACAAATAGATACGAGGGGATAACATAAGCAAACCACAAGTTCTAGAAGTTTTTCTGTGTCTGTGTAATTAAGTATCGCTAAATAATCTTACAATACCAAACTACATTTTTTATAACTTAAATTGTAGACGTTTAGTATCTTGTTGAGTTTATTATAGAATAGAATAGAAGACATTTATAAAGAAAAGGGGGGGGGGGGGGGTTCTATTATAAAGAAAAGGTCCTAAAAATACATAAAACCGATTCGCAAACGCGTCTAGTTTGAGGTTTTGTGCAAACTAAGTCCTTCCTTCTCCTACCGGAAGGAACTGTTTGATAGGGAAGTGTAGAGTGCTAATGTAGTATTATGTGAAGAATAAATAATTGCCGTACTGTAAGTGCTTTGTAGAGCTGGTGTATAGGGAATCTAAAAGGACGGAAGGTGGCAACTTTTAGAATTTCTCTTCTGAGCACGTTCTAGAGGTAGAAGATCAAAAATCAAAATCAAAATCAAAATCAAAAGTCATTTATTCAAACTAGGCTGAAAATCAGCACTTTTCGAACGTCAAAGTTACATAAGACAGTCCCCCAAAAATGCCCGCCCGTCACCACTTCCTAGTGCTTTAGCTGGGAAGAAGAAGTGGTGGAACAAACTCCCCAGCAGCACGTCTGTCTGTTTAGTTATATAAACTTGATTCTATACAAATCGTATGCAAAGTAATTAACCTTACGAAACACAAAACATTGGATTAAATTACACACTTACCATACGTTAGCTAGCACGCGCCAGTATACCAACAAAACAATGAACAAACTGTACTCAAGCAGATAAAAATTTCAACATAAAAAAAAAAACGTAAATAGAACTTAATACCTAAATAAAAGCCTCCAGGCATAAAGGGCGTGCCCGCTTACATAAGGCAATTGCTGTAGCTCGAAGTGAGAAATGATAAACTAGCCCCATCGAAGTAAAATAAGTAAACAATTACTAATAACAATTAAAACTGTACCTAACCTGTCAGTAGGAAAGCTAATTCTGGAGAAAGAACACAAACATTGTCTTGAGTTAATCACAGCGACCAACTATTCTTATCGTTTAAGTAGTCATTGATACAATAGTATGCCTTTGAACAAAGGGTGGATTTTACTTTAGTTTTAAACGCATTAAAAGGCAAATCTAGCAAAAAAGAGGGCAGCATGTTATAAAAAGTTATACCAAGCCCAACAAATGAGTTATGTACCTTATGAAGCCGGTGAAATGGAGCTCGTAATTTGTCCTTATTTCTGGTGTTAATATTGTGAATATCACTATTTTTAGTGTATAAGTGTATATTTTGCCTAATATATAAGATGTTGGCGAAGATGAATTGTGATGCCACCGTGAGAATACCAACATCTTTAAAAAAATCTCTCAGAGAAACTCTGGCACCAAGCTGGTAAATAGCTCGAACAGCTCGTTTTTGAAGAACGAATATATTTTGAATGTCAGCGGCTTTGCCCCACAGCAGAATACCGTAGGACATAACGCTATGAAAATAACTAAAATAAACTAATCGAGCTGTATCAACGTCAGTGTATTGTCTTACTTTTCTGACGGCGTAGGCGGCCGAACTGAGCCTGCCCGCTAGGCTCGATATATGAGGGCCCCACTGAAGTTTGGCATCTACTGTTATACCAAGAAAAACCGCCGAGTCTACAGTTTCAAGCACCCCATTATCTAAGACGATGTTGGGACCTAGATTCCTAACATTTGGCAAGGCAAACTTTATACATTTCGTTTTCTTGGCATTGAGAACTAGGTTATTCGTCGTAAACCAATCCGTGACCATTGAGAGTGCACTGTTTATGTCATCAAAATCTTGTCTATTCCTGTTTACTTTAAAAAGAAGTGAGGTGTCATCTGCAAACAATACAACGTCACAGATACCCTTTAAATAAAATGGTAAGTCATTAATATACACTAAGAATAAGAATGGACCCAGTATTGAGCCTTGAGGTACACCTAACTGAACTGGTAACCCGGAAGATTTTACACCATTCACATCTACACATTGGAACCTATTATGTAAATAAGAATTTATTACTTTGAGAGCTTCATTTTGAACACCATAATGATACAGTATACGCAAAAGCGTGTCATGGTCCACGCAATCAAAGGCTTTGGAGAGATCACAGAAAACTCCAATAGCATTTTGAGAGTTCTCCCATGCGTCAAATATGTGTTTCAGCAGTGCAACACCCGCATCTGTAGTCGAACGACCTTTTGTAAAGCCATATTGTTCATTATGAAGGAGGCTGTTTAAATTAAAATGTCTTAGCAATTGCTTGAGTATTAACTTTTCAAATATTTTGCTAAATGCAGGTAAGATAGAAATAGGTCTGAAATTGCCAACGTCATTTTTATTACCTGATTTAAATAAAGGTATGACTTTACTACTCTTCATGAGGTCAGGAAAAGAGCCTGAATCAACACATTTATTAAAAGTAACAGCTAGATAGGGGGCTACGATTTCTATTATATTGCTTAATAGTTTAATGGAGATACCCCAGATATCACCAGTGTTTTTAGACTTAAGTGTGTTAAAAATATTAACTACATCACGAGGTGTTACATGTTCGAAGCTAAATAAGCGACTACATTTAGGCACACTACTGTGCAAAAGGTTTTCAGCTTTAGACGGGGACGAATTCAAGGAGCGAGTCGTAGTTATAGGTATGTTGGCAAAAAACTCATTGAATGCTTCAGCTACGTCAGCTGCTTTATTAACTAATTTGTTGTCGACCATAATCTCAAGTTGTTTTTCTTGTTTAACCGACTTACCCGTTTCATTGTTAATAATTTTCCAAGTGGTTTTTACTTTATTATTGGAATTTTTAATTGTATCGCTTAAAAATTTAGATTTAGCAAAAACACAAATCTTTTTAAATAGTTTTGAATAATTTTTGACATACTCTAAGAAAGGAGTGTCAAACCTGAATTTTTTCAAACCGTATAACTCGTATAGTCGCGCTCTACTTTTATAAATACCTGGAGTAGCCCATTGGTTAAAGCCAGCGGAGGTGCCATTAATGTTAATGGTTTTGGTCTTGAAAGTAGATTGGTACTCTTTTTGCACAACATCAAAAAGAGCTCCATAGATATCATTAGGATTCACGTGTTCTACTATAGATGGTGTAATTCTATGAGCTATATTATTTTTAAACTTGTCGCACCGACTAGCTGTATAAGGCCTGCATTCTATTTTATGCGGCTTTTTATGTAATGGCATAGGGAAGCTAGCTAATAAACCACAGTGGTCAGACGTTAAGTTACTTAACACTAATTTATTTTTGGCATCACAATCACTAAAAATATTATCAATACAAGTCGACGAGGACGCCGTGATCCTAGTAGGTTCAAAAAACAAGTTAATTAAATTATAAGACCTAAACAGATTGAGAAGCCTAATACTTAATGGAGTAACATCTAAAATATTAATATTAAAGTCTCCACATAAAATTATACTTTTGTTACTACTTTTTAACCTATTGAGTGAATCCTCCATTACCGATTCGAAAAGAATAAAATCTCCAGAGGGGGGTCGATAAACGCAAATTATAACGTATCGCTCGAGTTCAACACAAGACAACTCAATAGTGCGCTCGATAGAAAGATTAACTAAGTCTAAACGTTGTTTACACTTCAACTTGTTTGCAACAAGAACTAAAGATCCACCGCGAATAGCACTTTTTCTTATAAAAGCACTTTGTACAGTAAAATGATCACTATTCATAAACACTACTTCATGTTCCTTCAACCAGTGTTCAGTTAAACATAACACCTGAACATCATAGTTCTCCATAAATAAACTTAACTCTAGCTCTTTGCCGGACAGACCCTGCATATTTTGATGTACAACATTCAACATATGCAGCTGACCCGTTGTCGCACCGAATAGTTTAAACTACAAGGCGTATCAAAAGTAGTGCTAGTATCACTACTAACAGTAATCGATGGTACACTACAGGTACCAGTGTCATGGTGTATATTGTATGCTAAAAGATTAGCACTATGTCTCCTACAACTAGGTGGCAAATACATTGTATAATTTGTCAGTTTGTAATCAGTAATAAATTGATTACAATCAAAATATAAAATAGCGTCACTGTGACGACAGGTCCTATTATAAATTAACATATTTAAATTATAAATGTGCCTATTTTGCTCAACAGACAAATATTGAGAATAAGGCAAGGCACAGAAAATAAATTTACAACTATTGGTCTCATTGAGATGTAACATCAAATGGACACATTCAATTATGTCCTTTTTTCTTACAGCTAAACTATCCCCATATAATAAAATAACAGTAGAACTGGGGTTTATTTTTGTCAATTTAATTTTACTAATTAATTAATTAATTGGCTAATACTGGCACCGGTTAAACAATTATTAATTACATACTGTTGTGAACACTGATTAAATATACTACCAAAACCTTGACCAAATTTGTCTGAGAATAAATATGTGGTATTAACTAAATTATTTATACTATTATTGACATCATTAATACAGCTACCTACTGGCTGAGCCACTGAGGGTGTGGGTGCAATAAGTTGAGGCTGGGGTGCCTGGGAGCAGGTACAGCTAAAAGAGAGGTTATTTGTCAGAGACTCATACCTCTCTGCATTGTACTTGACCAGGTCTGCCAACTCATTGGCCTCCTGCAAGCGCTTACTCAGGTTTTGTTGTGAGGCCTCATATTTACTAAAGATGTCCTTTAGAGCATATTCCCTTACAAACAATTCATCCTGAAGTTGCTGAGTGTCAGTATCATACATAGTATTACATAACTGTAATTCACTATTACACATCTTTAATTCTTGAATTAAATTTAAATTTTTTTGCCTAAGTTTTGTATTTAATTTATTTACTTTCTGGCGTTTTAAAGATTTTTGAATTTTTCTAATTAACCTATTAATTTTAATATACTTTTTTATCTTATTATGGCTAGTAAACAAATTGCTTTTAGTGATTGTATCATTAGTTAAATCTATTGTTACAACAGGCTCAACACAAGTGGGGCCAGACCCGCTACCAACCAACTCATCATATAGCCTGCAGGTGATCGCAGACTCTTCACTGGCTTTGAGAGATTCCAAACGGGTTATTGTGTTGTGGGCCCTGCTTAATTCCAGTTCTAATTCAAATATCCGTCTCAAAGCCAATTCGTGAGTGTCACTACATTCTTGGAAATTTGACACAAGTTGATGGAGGTGTTGATGCTGGTCAAGTATGTCCATATGCTCTATATGTAGTTCAGCCAATTGGTTCTTAAGCTCAGTGTTCTTGTTATTAATATACTGAACTTCCACCTCGCTGTCTTCCCTTTCCTGTAGCAGCTGATTGCACTGTTTTTGACTAGATTCCAATTCTTTCAACGTAGCCCTCAGTTTTTCCTCCAAGGATGCAGCTCTACGGGTCAACATATTGATAGGCCAACCCTAGAGGCACCCTAGAATGAGAGAAGAGAAAGCCAAGTGAGTAAAGGAATAAGAGAGAGGGATAAAATGTGGATAATAAGTACTAGGATGAAGGGCAAATTAATTAGAATTTAAAGATAACAAAGGGAAAAGTTAAGAAGAGGATGAAATCTCAATTATGGGATGATACATTAATTAATCACTGATATGTCTTAATCGAGATGGTAATATTATAAAAATAAATGGGAAAAACAACAAAATTGAAAAAAAAGTTTGGAAAATGGTTGGGGGTACTACTGTTTTAGGTGATTGTAAATCCGGTTTTTTTACATTAATTTCATGAACTGGCACTAATTCTGTGATTTAACATAACAGAGGTATGTCTAGTAATAAAGTGCAGTGATTTCTATGGGGTCTCTAACGTATTAATGCGATTTTATCTTAATTATGCATAAGCATAATGTCCAGTACAATAAAGAGAAGTATATGGTTATTTAGGACACAGCTCACAGGGACGAGCAATAAACGTAAAAGGGGAAAGAGGTGTAATAAGAACTAACTATTTTGATATAAATATGCTTAAAAATTAAAACAAATACTCCCCGGGTTATGTGATTTCAAATCCGTCCGTTGGATGACAGCTGATACTAGTTCATTGATTTTTCATTAATTTTGCGGCGAAATTAGTCACAAACACAAATCCTTAATATTTATAACTATATCTAGCTAATTTAAACACTTTTATCAATAATTATACACGAAAAATCGAATTGAATTTCCCGCGCCACCCCAGGATATTATACAATATGTTAGAATAGACTGACACAACGCTAATTAAATCTGTTTTATCAAATGATAGTTAGGTACATTACGTAAATTCATGAAAACATATATTAATTTGCGCACACGTAACTCGATATTTTTACGGAAATTTAGATTGGAGTCAATAGTGACACCTAGATATTTCAAGAGGTCAGCTTTATCTAAAGTAGGGCAAAAACATGCAGTGTCAGCGTACTTGCTACAGTTATGCGCGTAAATGTTTAGATTAGTAAGTGGTTTGTTAGTATTTCTCATTGTAAATAAAGTGTATTTTGTTTTTTCAGCATTTAGTGTAAGGAGATTATTCTGGTGCCAATGAGACATATTGTTGAAACCATTCTGTGCATGTTCATAGGCCTCAGCTCTAGATTTAGCTGCAAACAACAAAGCAGTATCATCCGCATAAGACATAATAACACCAATTTGGAGTGGCAGGCAGCAAAGGTCATTAATATAGATCAAAAATAGTGTAGGGCTTAGAATACTGCCTTGTGGAATTCCAAAACAAGTATTAGAAAGGTCAGAACTTGTATGCGGGCCAATTTTTACAGTTTGCTTTCGATCGCTTAGATAATCGGATAATAGAAGCTGTACTCTTATTCCAAGTGTTTCAAGCTTCTGCAAAAGAGTAGTGCAAGAAATAGTGTCGAAGGCCTTGGCAAGGTCTAGAAAGTTCCCAACTGTATGCATTGCATTATCCAGATTTGTAGAAATGTAGTTAGTCTATTTGTTTACTGCTTGGCTTGTTGATTTTTTAGGCCTAAACCCAAACTGATTATCTGAAAGTAGTTTATTATCTTCCAGATATTTTATTAATCTATTGTTAATCATTTTTTCTAAAATTTTTGAAAGGCCCGTTTGCACTGAAATGGTTCTGTAGTTGAAAATAGGTGTGACCACAATTTTTTTTTATCAAATCTAGAAATATCCCTTTAGATACATAGAACATAGCTGAAAAATGTGGGTCAGCGGAGGAGCCAGTTCGTATTTAAATCTTTTAGGTAAATTATTGGGTATATCATCCAACCCAGTTGCGCAGATATCTTTTAACCCGTTTATTATTCTAATTACTTCGCTGACGTCAGTATCTAGTAAAACAAAAGAATTTAATGCGGAAGATGTCCTAGTTGGGTTTTGAGTGGGAGGACGACAAATATTTGAGGATTTTTCAGCCAAGTTTTTACCAACGTTGACAAAATAGTGGTTTACTCTATTTGTTCCTTCCGATGGGTTTATTTCTATTGATAGTAAATCAGGCGGAGGTTCGGAATTTTTCGACCTTATAAATTTATGTATGTATTGCTTTTTATAAATTTCCACACAACTTTTACTATTTTTTCCCGCCTTCAGTAGTTCATGTTTATCGTATATATATAATTATATAATTTTTCATAAAACTAAAAAACCAGTGTTTTTTAGTTTTATGAAAAATTATTACAGAAATTTCGATATATTTTATAGGTAACAGAAATTATTACGTTATCAGGTGCAAGTTTGGATTTTAGGTGAAGTTTGTCTCTGAGTCTTATACAACGTACGAGACCGGGTGTGATCCAAGGTTTAATACAACTATACTTTCTAGGGATTATCTTCGTGAAAGAGTTTTTCCTTATTGCATTTTGTAAAGAATTATTGAAATATCATCATCATCATTTCAGCCGAAAGACGTCCACTGCTGGACATAGGCCTCCCCCAAGTGTCGCCACATTGACCGGTCCAAATATTAAAAAAAAAAAAAAATATTGTAAAGAAATATTTGCATCAACAGAATCATAAATACGGTTAAAATTAATGCCGCGTATGTCACTTTCAAGGTTTGTCATATTGACTTTAGTGAAGCTACGCTCGCAGTTTTTTCTAGGTGAATTTATTTGCATTGTTAGTAAAACAGTTTCATGATCGGTAAGCGAAGAGTTAGTAACCAATGTTTTGGATGAATTTTTTGATTTTAGATTGTTATGGTCTAAGCAAGCACCGCTTTGATGCGTGGGGTAATAATGAGCTGGTAAAAGTCCATGAAATGCACAAATATTTAAATAATTATGTGTATGGGTATCGGGATTCTCGGAGGAAATGTTAATGTTGATGTCTCCTAAAAGTATTATATTTTTGAATGAACTTATGTTTTTTAAGTTCGTGTCAAGTGAGTCTAAAAATCTGTCGATATTATGAGAGGAAGGCCTATAAATAGATATGACTACTGTATCTGGAATAATTTTAATGATTAAGCAATTACTATCTTGGGATAGTAGTTCTTCTTTGATAGTTCTCAAATTATTTTAAACATAAACTACTACTACGTCGTTTTGGTTAGTGTTTCTATCTGTTTTATATGAATAAAAAACGTTCAGAGATGGTAAGTTGACTGTTTGTTTTGACAGCCAACATTCTGTTAGTACGATAATATCACAGCTTATGGCAAGACTTTGTAATAGCACTTCAAAACCGTCCATGTTTCGGTTTATGCTGCGAATATTTTGTGTAAGTAAGGTAAGCGTTTTGTCGCCAGAACGAAGAAGGTGTTTACAGTCCTTAACATTACAGATTTTAGATTCAGACACAGTAAAACTACCTAGATCACTGATTAGCTGTTTGCTCATGATAGTTACAAACTAAGAAGAAATACAAATAAGCGATGAGCTACCTGTTTGTGTGCCTACTAAATCAAATTTTCTGAAGGATTCACGAGTTGTATTCGGCAATTTGTCTGATAGGTTTTGCTCGTAAATATAGTCGAATACCTCCTTCTCAGTGAGAGCTACGGGAACACCAATGACAGTAACCCTAGGGCGACGTTTTGATGGTTCTTCTATTGTTATACCCGAGGTGAAAATCTTCTCCGAATTTTTCAATTTATCTATATCGCCTTTATTTTCAGTGCTAATCAGCACTGACAGCACTCCCCCATTTTTTACGCTTTTCAGGCCACGGACATGGAGCTTCAGTTCTTCGGGAGATATTAACTTTTGAACAAGTGACTTGGTTTCGTCACTTGTTTTGATTTTATCGCTGGGATACATGGCGATCGAACTCAGGTTTGCAGGACGGACGCAATTGTTTGGACGGATTCAGCTTCGACTCAATAACTTCTTTGAACTGGTTCAGAGAGTGTGCCACGTTTTGCTGATGCTGTAGGTGCTGAACGATACTGTGTGACTGGATCATTTTCTGCTTCACCGATTGGTAAAGGACCGCCATCTGAGCAGCCCTACTTTGGACCTTCCGGCAAGGTTGAGCCACATTGCTTCTGGTCGGAGCTCATTTTTCCTTCACCAAGAATAGAGCAGACTTCGTACAGAATGCCATCTATAGATAATAACCATTTCTGGATCTCAGGCGTGCTGATCACTCGGCAAAACATTCTCCGCAGGTGCTGGTAGAGGTGGTGGTGGTTCACTCGGGGGCAATTGGTCGGTAGGCGTTGGCGGAGGACTTCTTCGTAGTATTTGGCTACGACCAAACGGGCTCGATTTTGGGTTAGTCATACTAACCGCAACACTTTTTTTATTGACAACAGAAAATAAATATAATATCTAGTTTTGCGTTGCGTTGCGGAATTGGTTGTTACAAGAGTGTTTTTATTGCCCTGTAAATTTTATACATTAAAGCATGGAATTAGTACAAGAGCCAGGGCTACACTGACGTTTGAACAACCACCTGTTAATAAAGATTTTATTTATTTATTTTATTTATTAAACTGATAAGTAGATTCATAAATCGACAAAATGTTACCTAGGTACAAATTTAGCGCTCGTCTGGTTTAGCTCTAAATCCTGGGTTGGTTGATATTTGGTTGATTGGTTATGGTTTGGTTGCTGGTATATGACCACTGGTTTAATTATACGAAATTATACAACATTATTTTTAGTATATGCGAAACCTGAATATAGTTTGTTCAGAATAAGTAACTGAATCGATTCCAATAATTTTTAAACCATGTTTTATTTTTTCCCAAAAATATTTAAAAAAGTTAAAAGTTGGATACCGAGCGACTTTGAGTACCTCTCGCAATAATTTAGGTACTTACTGCCAAATTATTATTATCAATGAGCTCAAGACGAAGCTGGAGGCGCGCGCTGCGTGATGCCCGCGTTTTTGTGCAGATAACTAGGTAACAGAACAAGCTTATAACTTTGGGATTTTTCATGATACAGTTTTCAAATTTTGTACATAGATTCTTTACACGAAAATACTAGACACGTGTATCAGGTTTCGCATATACTAAAACTAATGTTGTATAGTTTCAAAGTTTATATTGAGACTGGTTATAAAATGGGAAATCTAAGCTAAATTAGCACTAAGATGGTTTGATATGGTTTGGTTGAGTTACGCGATTGGTGTCCGAACACGCACTCACTTGGTAATACTTGCGATACATGAATTTGCACGAAGGCAAAAGTGCTGAGCTGTTCGGTTGCAAATATAGTACCGAACATGTAAAAAGTTATATGCTATATATATATTGGCCAAATGTGTGTTACTAAATATTTTATACGAGGAGGGATCAAAAAGTACTGAGAATGAGATAGAATATAATGACTATTGATAACTTAATAATTTATTTTTCTATATAGTTTCCGAGTCTCTGTACACACTGAGTCCAGCGCTTTTCCAAGGCTTCAATCCCTTTCACAAAAAAAGTTTTGTCTTGGTCCTGCAAAAAGCTCTCCACGGCATCCATCACCTCGTTATCGACTTCGTACCTGTTTCCCCTTAAGTATTTTTTCAATTTGGGAACAGATAAAAATCGCTAGCCGCCAGATCTGATGAATAGGGGGGTGGTCAACCAATTCGAAGCCATGAAACACCACGCCCCTTCGAAGTTTCCCTCTCCTTTTCTCTTTGATGGCATTCCTCAACTTGGGAATTAAAGCTGCATAATATTGGCCTGTAATAGTGGTTTCACGCTCCAGGTAATCAATCAACAATATCCCTTTTGAGTCCCAAAATATTGAGGCCAAAACCTTGCCAGCCGATGCCACGACACGTAACTTCTTCGGGGTCGGTGATGATGGCCGTTTCCATTGCGAAGATTGTTGTTTTGTCTCGGGATCAAAATGATGGACCCATATTTCGTCCATTGTTACGAAACGAGACGAAAAGTTTTCAGAATCTTCTTGAAACTTGTCCAACAATATCTTTGAAATGTCAAGTCGATTTTGTTTCTGCGGAGAGTTTTCTCATATTCAAAGATTGTTTCAATATGGATTGAATACTTCCATATGAAATGCCCGTTTCTTGAATTAAGTATCGGATGGTAACTCTTCGATCGCTCAATACAATTTTCTCGACTTTCGCAACATTTTCTTGGGTGACTAACGTCGATGGACGGCCTCAACGATGTTCGTCTTCCGTGCTCGTTCTCCCTTCTCGAAATTGAGAAGCCCACCTTGCGAAAGTGGAATACGGCGGAGCAGACTCTCCTAATGTTGCCTCCAAATCGCAATGAATCACTTGCGTCGTTAACTTTTTTAAACAGAGGTATTTAATAACGGCTCGCACTTCATTTTTCTCCATTTTCGAGAACACGTTCCGACACGAAGCAAACAAATGACTACATTCAGAAAAAAACACAAGAGAATCGAAGTTTTTTTTTTTTTATTTTTTTTAGGGGTTATGTCTAATCTTGTTTACAACAGACTAAACGAAAAAGAAATGCATTTATACAAATAAACTACGCACTACGTATTCAGGACATGTTCAACCGACGTGCGTAGGTCTGCCACATGACCCACATGTCCACATGAGACGTAAGTTCCTAGGTACTTAGTACTTACCTACTTAAACAAATGTTCAGAAGGATAAATGTATATTTAATTATCTTAGTCAACTATCTTTAGCGCAGTTAATTGTATAATTATATATATTTATGACTAATTACATGGTAAGGGTAGGTCCTTGGTTGGTATAGAAAAAAAAACCGTATTTTTTAAATATTTATTCCTCATCTTCGGGGTCCTGCCGTTTTGCCAAAATGATTTTGAAAAAATTTCATTATCCAAATAAATTTTAGCAATCTTATTTTATACCAATGCCATATTTGGTACGAGTTTATTTAAATTAAAATATTGTCTTGAAAAGTCAATATGTTTAAAAGTTAGAGACAGAAACGAAACGAACCGATAAAACAAACAAACGAAACGATTCGCTGCAAAACCGACTCCACGTAGTCTTGTCTGCCCTACCCCTAGACTGTAGTTTAGGCCCGCGTAGGCGCGGAGGGGCGAGGCGGCCCGCGATCTGAGGTAGGTTCGGCTTGCTGGCCGGCTTTGCAGGTCAGCCTCAGCCGCGGTGGCGAGTGTTAAAACCATCTGCGACGATAAGCTCGCGTGGGACTACCGGAGCCCCGCAGCACCGGCGCCGTGACAGAAACCATGCCTGCTGCATATTGTATGCCTGCAGCATGCTTGCTTGCATGCTGCATGTTGCATGCCTGCTGCATGCATGGTGTATGCTTGTTTACATGTTTGCATGCTGCATGCATGGTGTATTCTAGCTGTAAACTTTCCGAGATGTGATACTCATGCTTTTAATGACTACCGATAAAAGACAAATGCGTGCAACACAAATGCGTTACAATTATTTGTGAAGAGTTTATTTGCTAAGTAATAATTTGGCAAATGAAATTATGCGGAAATTTCTTTGGAAAGTGATAATTTGTCAATTTCTTTTTGATGAAACAAGGGAGACCCCTCATCTTCTCTAACCACAATGTCACAAGAAAACCTGCGGGTGCTGAGATATTTGGTAGATTTCTGGCCCATCCTAGATACTATTCTACAGTCATTGTATGAGCGCAACATCCAACAGTTCGTCTTCCAACTGAACAATTACAATAGTACTCAACTATTCCTGCTCGACCGGGCACATTATTTTCTATTATAACGTATACTTATTATTGTCTTCTAGAGACTTGGCGTGACTTTATTTTACCTCTTATTAAGGTAATGTCACCACTGCCGCTAAGATTGTACTCACTCGAAGAGACGAAGTATGTAGTGACAATACTTTAGTCCTGTACCCGCTGTGGAAACATCCATGCTCGCCGCCGCGCTGCGAGCACACGAACGAGCCTGTCTTATTTGGTACGTTATCAAGGCGAATAAAATCAGATCCCTGTATTCTAATACAGGAAAGTAAATTTTATTTCTGTCCGCAGTTATGCTTTGGAAGTTGGATGTGAATAATAACAATATAATAATAAAAAATAATATTTTATTACATTTTCCTGCAGGCGAGCACCAAGCTTGTTTATTAAAGCCGCTGCAATTTGGAAGTTTTGCATCATGTGGAGAAGAGATGTATGGAAGCTGGAGCTGTAGGAAACTGGTGCTCGCCTTCTAACAACATTCTGGCATGAATGGTTTGTAGCCACATCCTTCCAACAAAGCAATGCTATCTCTAAACTTATTGCTAACAATATCTGAGAGCGCATAGAATAAGAAGTTATAGTTAATGAAAATGTTAACACCGCGTTCCCAAGTCGTGAGTTTTTCTATGATTACATGTACTTATGTTCTACACCAAAACATTGCCGGCCTTTTAAACAAATCAGACTTATTGAATATTTACATTCAAGAATTGTCAAGTGAACAGAAAGTTGTGGACGTAATATGTATAACCGAGCATTTTATAATGTCATGCCAAGAAAAAATATTATATTTACCTAATTACAAGTTAGCGGCATGCTATGCTAGGCAGAATAGTAAACGTGGTGGTGCCTGTATCATAATAAGAGCTGGGTATAAGTATAAAGAACTACTTGACATATTGAAGTGCTCAATATCAGGAATTATAGAATGTTGTGCCGTTGTATTACCTTTACAAAAAATTGTATGTATGTCGGATATGTCAGATTTATTCCGTTAGGCTCGTACATTATTTGGGCAGAAGATGGGTTTCGTGCAATAAAAATACACTGGGTGCGATACACTGTTTCTATTAACCTACAAATTACTTGAAATTGCAATTTAACACGGGTCACAATGAATCGGGTACAGTTCCAAGACATCTCAACTCCGCCACGATTAGATATTGACCATCGCCCTCACCTCGAGCTGAACATCAGGGCTCTGTAGAAGCACGCTGTGGTGTGGGTAGGTAAGTAGGTCGCGTGATGTCACCACTGGCACACTTGCGATTAATTTTATGTCCATACTAATGACCGGATTCGACACGGCTATCCTGTTTACACACGTCTTTGTGTGATGGTTACCCTGCAAACAAATTGTCCACAACAGAATTTTGTTTAGATTATCTAGATTCATCGGGTCGGTGAAAGCAAGGAAATTTTAGAACGCTATTGTTTTATTTTAACCAAATTCTACTTTTTGTTTAAATCAAACACGGTTAAATTGGGAATAATCGAAAATACAACAATCACTGCCCTGGGCCACGTACCTAGTCGTACGTACATAGTCGTTCGAATCAACCTATAAAACTGTACTGTAACAAAAACTTGGAAGCTTACAGAAACCCTTGAGTAAAACCTCTAACGGCTCTCTAGCCGACCAGCAATCTCATTGCTCTCACACATCCAGCGCATGGATCAAAACTCGCGTATCCATCAAATGGATCGCCCGTGTGCATCACCCACTGACTACACACTACGGCTTATGACTCGGTGAAAAATACATGGCTCTTGAGAGTGCTGGAGTTGTACAAAATAGATGCAACTCTACGCGCCTTCGGGAGGACGGTCCTTCGATATCCAGGAAGTCGACAGATCCAGGAGAATGATGAGCCTGTATGGATTAAACGGGGAGTATTCCAGGGCGACAGTCTGAGTCCACTTTGGTTCTGTCTTGCTCTGAATCCTCTAAGTAAATTGTTAGAGGATTTATGTCTAGGCTACCGGTTGAGGAGAGGTGGTCAGGTCATATCTCACCTTCTTTACATGGATGATCTGAAAATCTTTGCCCCCAACAAATTGCGACTGATGGAGCTACTGAAATTAACTGAAACTTTTAGTAACGCCATCAGGATGGAATTTGGTGTGGACAAATGTGCAGTCTTGTATGTAAAGCGAGGGGACATTAAGGAATCCAAGGGACTTCAGCTCTCAGACTCCATACACCTTAGGTCCCTTTCCTCATTCGAAAGCTATAAGTATTTGGGTATGTCGGAAGCGTTAGGCATTAACGTAACTGACATGGGTATGCATCGAGATGTGGTCGCAGTGAACAAAGGAGTCACCCCGCTGTCCATGGCAAAAGAGAACTGGCGCAAACCTGTAGTACTTACTACCGATGACCGCAAGGAAGAATGGCAAGGCATGGAGCTTCACGGGCGCTTCTACCGGGCTCTTCATGGGCCTGATGTAGATTTTCTAGCATCCGTGTCCTGGCTATGTTTCGGCGACCTGTTTGGGAAAACTGAAGATTTTGTCTGCGCGATTATGGACGAAGTTATGTTGACGAACAACTACCGGAAACATATTATGAAGGACGGGACGGTTGACGCGTGTCGGGCATGCCACCGTCCGGGTGATCCCATCGGACATATTACTTCCGGTTGTTCTCGTCTGGCTAACGGCGAGTACTTACACAGGCACAACCAAGTAGCCAGGATTATTCACCAGCAAATTGCCTTGAAATATAAACTTGTGGAATCTAAGGTACCGTACTACAATTATGTGCCCGACCCAGTTCTCGAGAAAGACCATGTCACGCTGTACTGGGATCAGTCTATCATTACTGACAGTACTATTGTCGTCAGTAAGCCTGACATAGTAGTGATAGACCGATCAGCGCGCCGTGTAGTCGATGTTACCATCCCGCATGACGAGAACCTCGTGAAAGCTAAGAAAGAGAAACAAATAAAATATCTGGCCTTGCACACGAGGTTGTCGACATCTGGAATGTGAACTCGGCTATCATTGTGCCGATTGTCGTGACGGCCAATGGCCTTAAGCCAAGAGCCTCGACGACCATCTTTCGAGGCTCTCCTTAGGCGGTTGGATCAAGGGCCTGATTCAGAAGCCCGTACTACTCGATACGGCTCGCATTGTGAGGAGGTTCCTGTCTCTGGAGCCCTAATCACCGGTAGCTTGGACCCTGCTCGCGTTACCGGCGACCACTATTTTTTATATTTTTAAATGTTTTTTTTTTAAGAAATATTTAAAAATGCAATTAGTATGTAAGGAAAATGAATAAACGAAATAATAATAACAATCGTTTATTTTATAAAAAGGGGCACATTTACAATAAAATATCTTAACAAATAAAATGGAGCACAGTTGCCTATTGCCTGAACTATGTAGGTTGAACCGTGTTTCACATGTGTTTCGGGCTACAAGATGCATAAATACCTACTTAAAATAAAGAAATTAACATTAAATGAAAAGTAAAGTAGGTACTCAAATTAAAACTTGCATAAAATAAACAAACGAAAAAACACAATTGTTGTAACCAAATGTGGTGATATCGAGGTGTAAAAGGGTAGGATGTTTCTGTTTTTTTTTTGTAGTGAACTACATAACTTGGTTCAATTAGGGCCACATTTTTTTTTTATAAGTGTTTATAAATCATCCTCCCGAACCAACCGTACACCACATACATACGCTGCGGCAGGTTATACAGAAGACCGAAGAGTATAACCTGCCTCTCTGCTTAGCGTTTGTGGACTACGAGAAACCTTCTCCTACCTTCGATTCGATCGAGACTTGGGCTGTACTGCAGTCTCTCCAACGGTGCCAAATCGACTATCGGTACATCGAGGTGTTGAAATGTTTGTACAAAACGCCACTATGTCAGTCCGACTTCAGGACCAGACCTCGGAACCTATCCTTCTGCAGCAAGGTGTGAGACAGGGAGACGTCATATCTCCGAAACTGTTCACCGCTGCACTGGAGGATGTCTTCAAGGTTCTGGACTGGAGAGGGCTAGGCATCAACGTCAATGGCGAGTACATCTCTCACCTTCGGTTAGCCGACGATATAGTGGTCATGGCTGAGACCATGGAGGACCTCAGTACAATGCTCAGTAGAGCTTAAGAAAGAGTGGGTCTTAAAATGAACATGGACAAAACCAAAGTCATGTTGATTGCCATGCCCACTCCTAACAATATCGGAGACTCTACTCGACTCGAAGTTGTAGACGATTATGTCTTCCTGGGATAAACGGTCCAGTTAGGTAGGTCTAACTTCGAGAAAGAGGTCAATCGTCGAATCCGACTCGGCTGGGCAGCCTTCGGGAAGTTGCGTGGTATCTTCTCGTCCAACTTACCGCAGTGTCTCAAGACGAAAGTCTATGACCAGTGTGTGTTGCCAGTGATTACATACGGGACCGAAACGTGGTCGCTCACAATGGGCCTCATCAGAAAGCTTCAAGACACTCAAAGGGCAATGGAGAGGGCTATGCCTAGCGTCTCCTTGAGTGATCAAATCAGAAATGAGGACATCCGCAAGAGAACCAAGGTTACCGACGTAGGCCGAAGAATAGCTAAACTTAAGTAACAGTGGGCAGGGCACATTGCGCCAGAACGGATGGCCTATGGGGCTGAAAAGTTCTGGAGTGGCGACCGCGAACCGGAAGACGCTGCGTTGGAAGGCCTCCCACTAGGTGGACCGATGACCTGGTGAAGGTTGCAGGGATCCGATGGATGTGAGTCGCACGGGACCGGTCAATGTGGCGACACTTGGGGGAGGCCTATGTCCAGCAGTGGACGTCTTTCGGCTGAAATGATGATATAAATTATTAGGGAAAAAAAATCGCCTTCAATTCAAGTTTGGAGTCTTGTCCCAGCTCCATTCTTTTATGTAATTCCGTTCACCAAAGTAACAATTTGAGGTACAATAAGAAAATAAACAATTTAGTTAGTATATGCATAAGACACATTATCTAAAAACAATTAAACCATATTATAAAATCTTATTTAAATTAAAAGCACAGGACACTCGATCAAAGTTTGTCCAAGCAAAAATCTAAATTTTGGTAGCACTTTTTCAATTTAATATAATATGAAGTTTCATGCGAGTGCGATCAATCGCGTTATTTATTTCGCGTCTGTCAGTCGTGTGATTAGTGTCAGGTGTGTGATTAGTGCTGTGATTACCCTCCAAAAACGTAAGTACTCGCCTTGGGTGGAACGGGGGACAAGAATTGTTCAATTTTTGGTGGATCGATTTACTGTTGATTTTAAAGTGTTATAATAGTAAGCTACATGCTAATGATTTGGGTGACCCATAAATTAAGGACATTAATTTAATTTTAACTTAAATCCCTTATTTTTAAACATTATTTTTATGCCTGGTTCCACCAAAACAACCAAAACCGACTCGACTCCCGACCCGTGCGACCCGCGCGTGCGTCCGTCCCGTGTGACTTAGGTACCTACTTTGTGTAATTAAAAACTCATTAGGTGAAATTTTTATTGTATACCTTAATTTTATATTAATTTATTTAAAGTAGACGTTTAACGAAACGAAAAAAGTGGTTCAAAAAGTCTGACAACCAGTCTTACCAAGGGGTATCGTATTACCTAGTACTAACTGGGTTGTAGAGGTCAGATAGGCAGTTGCTCCATGTAAAACACTGGTATTCAGCTGCATCCGGTTAGACTGGAAGCCGACCCTAACATAGTTGGGAAAAGGCTAGGCAGATGATGATGAGTAAATACATTATAGTTTTATCTTTATTCAGTAGCTATATATTTCTCAATTAGTTCTTCACGGTTGTCCTGGCATTACAGTGACATGACTGAGCGTGGTGGGCTCTCTGCCCTCTACCTCAAAATCGATTGGGCGTATGAAAAATCTTTCAATCCAAAATTTGTCGCAATTTTATGCTCAACAATTCTGATGATACGTGTTAACATCATAGGAGCTATAGAAACCGAGATAATCGCGAATAACTGATTTTGTTGACGTTTGACCTTGAATAACTTACGACGCAGACACGAGATTTTATGAGACTTTTGAGACAACTTTTAGAACACCAAACTGAAGGTGTATACGAGTTTACAGCTTATTATCTCATTCCGAGGTGAAATCCTAACCTGACTAGACTATAAGCCCGTGATGACGCTAGCAATTTAGAGAATTAATTATGTATGAAACTTTGATTGTTACGGTTTGCTTAAAAAAACACTACCTATGAATATGATGTTAAATGGTGTGGATAATTATCTAGGAAATCGAGTTATAAAAAAAATGGGATAATATTCAACTGTTAAGGACAATTATAAACATCGACCATTTTAGAAAGAGCTCAACTTGTAGTCGTAGTATTAGGTACTTGTGTTACAGTCTTTTTCTCACAAAAGTAATAAGTGTCATGCATGAGCAATACGTTCTTGCTTATCGATACCTGCACACAGCCGTCACATAGCCGTCAACCAAGCATTCTGTACATCAAACTAAGTAAGTTTACGCAAAAATTATTGCTGGGAATCGACTTTTTTTTGGGGTGAAAAATCACGTTTTACGGTAAGTTTCGATGGAAATCACTCAAAGCATTGTGCTGACGGATGAATTGAATAGTACGGGGGTCGTGGAGGTGTGTAAAGTAAAAATCTTAGATTAAAAACATGTATTTAAAAAAAAACTTGTGAAATAGTTGGAACTTGATCCCCCAATATCCCCGTAACTAGAAGGTTCCCATGGTCTAGAACAAAAAAATGATCGCAAAGACGGGGAGAATAAGTGCCTTTCGGTTATTTTAAGGGTCTATTTACACCCTTTATATAATTTCAAAATAACAGCTTTTTAGTGAATGCATATGAAAGTATGTACGGTTCTTATATATATATTTGCTATGGGGACGGGCTGCAGACATTGAGTCTATATTTATTCTGCAAAAAAGAGCCATCAGAGCCATATTTAATCTTCGTAGGCGTGATTCTCTAAGAGAACTGTTTAAGGAAATTAACATCATGACGGTACATTGTCAATACATCTACGAAAACATAATGTATGTAAGAAAAAATCTACATCTTTTTAATAAAAGAGGTGACAGACACAATTACGGTACTAGAAATAGAGACCAATTAGTTCAGCCAGGCTTCAGACTCGATAAAGTAGACTCATCTTTCATGGGGTACTGTTTGAGATGCTATAATAAAATTCCACGAAGTATTCTTGACCTGAATGAAACGAAATTTAAAACATGCATTAAACGCACACTATGTAAGCAAGCATATTACAAGTTGGACGATTATATCGCTGATAAAAATGTTTGGCTCAATGCCGGTCCTGCTCCACAAGGACAGGGGCGCATAAATGGATAGCATTAAATAGTATGTTGGAGCTGCTGAAGATTGTACAACTATCTTTGCATTGTATAAATTCAATCTCTTTAGTATTATATAACCGCATAGCCCATATTGTGTGAATACTATGTACTAGAAAGCTGTCATTTGCTGGAAACCTACGTCTTCTCTTGACTTTAATGTGCCCTGGCGGTTAGGATTATGTCATGCTCACTCAAATGTCTCGCTGATGGTGGCACGTGCGTCGGATCATTTAGTTCCCTTCAAAATGGTTGAGTTGAATGGTGCTGATACATGCGTCATGTTCGTGAAAGGGCGCTGTCAATTGTGACTGGTCATCTCTTGGTTGCCACAGCTTATTTGAATTAATTATTTTATTTTTGAATTGTTTTTACTATGGACACTTTTAACGTACACATCTTGCTACATCGTTCGCACATAATGTACCATCTCATCATGAATTGATGTAACCAAGGTTTTATAAAAGTATTCTGATTTAAAAGAGTGTCCATGGAGTTTCTTGCCAGTTTTTCTCCATAGAGATCTACGTTAGGGAATGGGCAACTACAGTACTTTCACAGTTTTTATGCCTTGTTACTGGGACTGTAGATACTTTTCATTGTTGTCTTTGTTTCGACAATTCAAAAGTGCCTGTAACTGGCCTACTTGAAATAAATGCTTTGATTTTGATTTTGATTATAACATAAACACATTTTTTTTTAAATTTTTAACGGTCTCTTTGTTTCGCTATATCCATACTAAAATTATAAAGAGGTAGTTTGTAAGTTTCTATGTAGGGGGTAATCCCTGGAACTAATGACCCAATTCTAAAAAAAATATCATATATAAATTATATTTATATCATGCATATTAGCCGAGCTATCATGATTTGTCATTCTGTTCAAATAAAATATCGACTACAGAATATAATGTTTAATGTCATTGTCCCATCACTACAGCACGTGACGTCACCTTGAAATAGCCAATCGGATGGCAGTTGTCACTCCCCGCGCCCCGCTTGCCTACCGCTAAAGGGGAACTCGAGTACAAACCAAAGGCCGATGACCAAATTAAACCAAATTAACCAAAAAAAAACAAAAAACAGAAAAAACAAATAATAAACAGATTTTTCGAATGTGTTAATGAGTTTTAACTTCAAAATACATGGGGATTAAAAATAAAATAAATTAAAAAATCCTTTAAGTATTTATTTTTTCATATTCGATACAAAATTGTTATAAAACATTTAAATAACAATACTAAAGGCTGGACTAGTCACTTATATCTGTACATTAACCTAGGATGTCGTAATTTTTATTGTAGGTTCCTACTAATATAAGAAAACGAATTGCAAAATTTCAACCGTCGGAAATGAATAGTTTCAGAGATATTAATTGTAGAATTATTGATGGCATTGTATTCAAACCGACGACATTTCACACCACTGACTATTTTGGTTCACACCACAGACTATATCGGCATAGAGTATAACGTACGTGTGGAATGTGCAGTGAGCAGAGCACACATCAAACTATTAAAAAAAAAAACTGACGCTATAGAATTATTGGTTCAAAAGTGCGTGTAATTTAAAAATAAATGTGGCCTTACAACGAACCTGAATTCAAAACCGACTCTGTCAACCCCGGCACGCCGTGGTCTTGGTCTGTCCTACCCCTAGAGTGGTTTTTCGGTGGAGCCCGGAGGTGCGGTGGGGAGCGTGATCGCCTGTGACTTTGCTACGCAAAGGCGAAGGGGCTGCTATTCCCACAGCGCCGGAGATAAGGCAGAGGTACTGGTTCCTACTACCCTACCCTTTGCTCCCTCAAAAATAGGGACAGAAAAAGTAAGGTTATAATTTAACAAAAAAAAATTATTACTCCGACCATTTTGTGCCAAAATGTTACTATTACTGGTAAGAACATGCGTTTTTCTTCAAAATCCCACACTTTTGAGAGAAAACGCCGTAATGAAAAAGGTCACCGTACTAAGATGTTTTGACTGAGATACATTTTAAATCTGTTAGTCGGTGTAAGGGTTAGGGGGACGCTTGCGGAATCTAGAGGAGGTGATCTGTGACTCTAAAGCCTAACAATATTTCACAAAGCGCAAACGGATCCCTTTTTTTTTCGGATGGGAAATCATCAAATGACATCCCCCAGGTCCTGGGCGGAGCGGAAGGGAGTGTCAGACTTGTACTGACTAAAACCCATCCATGTCCCTTCTTTGCCCTTTGTGTTCCAGGGCCACGGTATCTCTTTCGAACAGTCCCGCAGACCTGGCAGGCATCGGCCCATGCGGACCCCTACTTGGTTGCTGACATCTCTTTGAGGCGCGCGTGGGACACGAACGCGCCGTCGACACGGCCTGTCGTCATAAGACGGCCGGACGGCGAACTAGCCCATAACTCGCCGTCCACAGGCCCGCGGGAGCCACCACGTGACCCCCGACGCCCGGCTGGGACGTGAGTAAAGCGCCCCCTTTCCTTCTCACGTCCCGCCACCTCCTTCACTAGGATGACTGCTTCGCAGAAGGAGGTGACGGCTTCCCATTCCATCTCGCTCCGGACCATGGCTTGAACCAGGGCCGGACGTGAGAGATCGCCGCCGCCAAACGCCGCTACGAGGACACGGCGGTGCTCCGCCCAAGCGGGGCAGACCTCCACAGTGTGCTGCACCGTGTCCTTCGGACGATCCTCGCAATGGAAACACCCGGGCGTTTCCTCCCGCCCGATTCGGTGCAGGAACTTCCCGAAACAACCGTGTCCGGTGAGGACCAGCGTCAGGCGGAAGGTGAGGGCGCCGTGGCGCCTCTCTAGCCACTCCTCAAAGAGGGGACTTATCGCCACTATGGTGGCGTGCTCTGCACGGGGTTGCGACAGTCGCTCTCTCCATGTCGCCATGAGATCGCGCCGGAGGTCTGTCCGCTGAGCGGCGATTTGCCGCGACAGCGGAGTTTCCCCCCGACGCAGTGCCTCCGCGCGCCATTCATGCAGGCGCGCGAGGTCTATCGCCTCCAGATCCCATGGCGGCAATCCGGCAAAGAGGCTTGCCGCCTCACCGGAGATCTTGCGGTACCCCCGGACTAGCCTTAGGGCTATCACCTTTTGGGGCGCATTCAGGTAGTGGGCGGCTTGCCGCCTCAAAGAACGCGCCCACACCGGGGTCCCGTAAATGGCCATGGACCACACGACTCCCGCGTAGAGCCTCCGGCAGGAAGCGTTTGGACTTCTCAGGTTGGAAACGGATCTCTGAATCGAATGAAGTATTCCTTTCTGTCCCCGAGTATCGGTCCCCAAACTTATAAAAGGGGACAGATGGGAATTAAATTGTTATCTGCCTATGAAATATTTTTATTAAAGTTTCTCAAATGAAAATAGATGGTAATTAAAAGTTTTTTTTTTAATTTAAATTTTATTCTGAAGTCGTATTACAAAAGCTCTCAACTGTAGCATGAACAGATTTGCAGATGGCGAGCGATAGGTACAGCGCGGTGTTGTAACTTGATTTTGTTTCAGGAATTAATAAAACGAAATAGGTGGTCAACAAATGTTACAGTCTTTTACAGTAGTTTTGTTACACAATGAGATGCACGAGACACAAAAAAACCCATCGACATGTCGATGTATTAATCATGCCGACTATCATGAATCATGTCGATAAATAGTACATATTTTGTATAATCCTTTGTATAATTACAGCTTTCTGGTACTATAACAGACTGAGTCAAGCCAGGGCAAAACAAGACAGACAAGACGGACGGCCATGGCGAAACTATAAAAGTGGCTGTACACTCTCGACCGAGAGCTCTCTCTATGTCTCTTCCGTCGTCTCTTCCGACGTCACGCAGTAAGCCGACTCAAGACGGAAGCGAGCGAGGAACACTGAGGCTCGGCGAGCGCTAGTTTTATACACTCTCGCACTCGCTCTGCTTCGGAGTGTCTCGACGAGAGTGAACAGTTGCCATAAGGGTTCCTTGTTCACTACCGAACCCTAAAAAACACATAATAGTATTTTGATTAGTACGTCGGGTCTACCATTCACAAACATAACCGTTATACATTTTTAATTAAATTCGTTATTTATTCTTCTTACATTCATTTTCCATTTTTAAATATTTCTTAAAAAATAAAAATAAAATAGTAGCCCACTGTTATCGGGAACAGGGTCCGAGAGAGAGAGGAACCGCATAACAATACGAGCCGTGTCCAGGAGTACAGTTTTCTGAATCAAGCCCTTGATCCAACTACCTAAAGAGAGCCTCCTCAGGTATTGGTCGAGGCTCTTGGCAATTAAGCGACTATCGGCATAATGATCGCTGAGTTTACACCTCACATGTCGACAACCTTGCGGGCCAAGTCAAAATACTTGCTTTGCTTATCTTTCTCGGCTTTCACGAGATTCTTGCCATGCGGGACCGTTATGTCAACAATCAATGCGCGCCGCTCTGATCGACAGACGAGAACACCCGAAAATAATGTGACGGTTGGATTCGCCTGGACAGTGGCATGCCCGACACATGTCAACCGATACAATAAATCTCCGGTAGTTATTTGTTACAATAATTAACTTTATCCATAATTCCCTGCGGTCGTTAATGTCAAGCACTACAGGTTTGCGCCTGTTCTGTTTCGCCAATCTCTAGGAAATATTCCATGCGACTGTTTATCTCTCGATTGAGGAGAGTCTTAGCGTTTAAAAGGCCTAGACCTTCACAACTCCGCGGGATATACAATTATACAGTCTCTTAACCGAATAACATGGGTGATGTATTCGATATGTCGTGATGTCAAAAATATACGGACCTTTCTATCCAAGGCGTCTTATTCTGTTAGAGTCCATTTGAGTATGCCGAAAGAGTATATCAAAACCGGTATGAACCAACCGTTGAAGGCACGCACCTTATTTCCCTCTGATAAAATACTATTAAATACTTTTCTCAGGTGGCCAAAGAAGCGCTCCTTCAACGATTGCTTCACGTCAGCAATATTGATGCACTGCGCTTCCGATATACCCAAATACTTGTAAGTTTCGGTTGTTGAGAGGGATTTAAGATTTATGAAATCCGAGAGCTGGGTTCCCAAAGACAATCGCCCCTCACTTTACACGCGTGACTGCACATTTCTATTCACAAAATTCTATTCATAACTATTATTACAATTTCTCAAATATTATCATATCTACTAAAATAGGAATGTGTAGGTCATCTTCTTGTTCAGTCAAAGTCCTTGTTAACTTCCGTTTTGGATTCCGTCTGCTCAGTTTCCCACTCGTCTTCAACTCTAAGGAGTGCGTCCAAAACTTGTCTCTTGACGGAAGATTGAAATTTTGTTGGTAACCGCTTGGTGCTTTGGCAGACACTGGCGAAGAACAGATCTAGAGAGTCATGTTCGGAGCTGGGCAGGTGGCCGGGGTCCCACACCTCGGGCTCTCGCTCCTGATCTGACGCTATGTCTGTGTCGTCCACCTTGACGCCATCTTTCGATCGTCGACTTCTAAAAACAAACAAGTAAGCGTTACAACGTTAACAAGGTCAGAAGCCGAGCACTGAGGAAACCGACTTAGCTCAACAGCTTGTCTAATAAAATTGGAAAGACAGAAGAGCACAAAGTTGCTGACATGCGACATGGACATTGGACACGACCTGGAACATTCTGGATTTGTTACGGCTAAAGTGAAAATAAACTTAAGATGAACCGGCATGATGCAACCAAGTTGCTGGTAGGGGAGTGCTGCCATAACATGTGTATACGTTACGGCTAAACATATTGATAAGAATAAGTTTTCGATCAGATTACCACTTCCATATACTTAATTGAAACTGAAGTAATTTTTAATTAGACCATAATGTTATCAACCATATATGAGCCTAGATGGACGCAGTGTCCAAGCTAGGGCACCCTGGTCAAATGGGTTAAGTTAGGCTAGAACTGTGATCAAGCTCGTTGCTAAACACGCTACATCTAAGTTGGAGGCATCAAATCGCCAGTAACAATCGTATTTTCAACTTTATCAATAACATAACACCTTGCATGCATATATAATTGTATGTACACACATGTTCAAGCAAATAAAGTTATCTGAATCTGAACATAAACAAAATATACCATATAGAAGAGCTCTTGTGTCATTTGTAGATCTTTGACAGTCGTAGTGGCCCAAAAAGCCTGACAACCAGTCTTACCAAGGGGCATCGTATTACCCAGTACTAACTGGGTTGTGGAGATGCAGATAAGCAGTCGCTCCATGTAAAATACTGGTATTCAGCTGCATCTGGTTAGACTGGTAGCCGACCCCAACATAGTTCTTTCTTTTTTAAAAAAAAATCGTCAGTGTGGGGACACTAGGAATTTCTCCTGTATCGTGGGTGCGTTAACAAACATTTAAACCCACATACACAAACAGCCAGACCCGGAACAACTACCAGTAGATCATACAAATAGAAAAAAAAGTAGTGGTGGTGGTGGTGGTGGTAGTGGTGTGGTAGTAGTAGTTGGGAAAAGGCTAGGCAGATGATGATGATAGAAGAGAGGCTCTTCGACTTGCTTTTTGAAAACAGAGATAGGTACCTTAGTACGGCGGTATCTTCGAGAATACATCCGTTTTAAGACAATTATAAATCCTTTTCTAAATATAAAATAAGGCAAGAATAATGGGCGCTGACACTACTCACCGCCTGATGGTCATGTACGGCAGCACGAAGGCCATGCGGCTCTGGAAGCGCCACTTCTTGCAGGGCAGGCCCGCCTTGGTGGTGGCGCCCGTCTTGCTGCGCTTCAGGGCCTGTCGCATGGAGTCACGCAGGATCTTCCACTCCCGCTTCAGCACCTCGCCTGATACACAACACAGTTATTAACGAAATAGGAGGGAGCCAGCCTGCTCCTGGGCTGGGGCCGAGCCTAAAAAAAGGAATAGGTAACTTTTCCTCACAAAAAAATTCAGAGAAAAACAAGATACTTCCATGATTCTTTAAAATTACTTCATTTAAAAAAAAGAATGAATGTATTTAATTGTAAATAAAAGGAAGGTTACGTTGTGTTAAGAGAATCTGTCGGTCTGGGACGTGAAAATAAATGCTAAGAGTGAGGAGCAACTGAATGAGTTTGTGTATGCAGCGGAGATACTTTGATAGAGATGGAAAGAAGAACAAATGCCGGTTATAAAGTAAATGGTGCATACACAATCATATACATACACGCGGTTGTGACCAGCCAGTAGGTGACCAACAAGGCTCGACTGACTGGCTCTTCACAATGGTTTGCTGCAGGTGCCTACACTTGTAGAAGTGAATGTTCGGAGCTGAAAAAGAATATGAAATGCGTTCCTTGCAAATGCAATGCATGTGTGGTATGGTGTAATATTGAACAACGATATTGTTATAGCCGCATAGGCCGATCTTCAAGGTTAAGCCGCGGTTGCCTAGGTCGGTCTGTGAATGGGTGACCATCATTACATCGGGTTTCCTCAGTCCCTCGGAAATCAAGTTAAGCCGTTGGTGCCGGCTGTCATTAGTAGATCTTTGACAGTTGTTACAGATAGTCAGTGGCCCGAAAGTCTGACAACCTTACTATTAACCCAACCAGCCAGTCTTTCCAAGGTCTGCCGTATTACCCAGTACTAACTGGCTTGTGGAGGTCAGATAGCCAGCCGCTCCATGTAAAATGCTTGTATTCAGCTGCATCCGGATAGACTGGAAGCCGACTTCAACATAGTTGGAAAAAAGCTAGGCACTTTTTTCATTTCCAGCTTTTCAGTTATAATGTGAAAGATTGCACGAAAATAGCGCTAGCAGTCCAAAGTTGATGTTGTGTGTAGATTCTGTTGCCGTTTGCGATTGCCAAGTCATTCTATTTATTTATTTAAATTATGAAAACTAGCCAAATCAAATCTTGAGGATTATCTACAGAACTTGGCATTCATTTAGATATCAATTCTTTTGTCGGCCAAGTCAACAGTCACGCATATTCTTAATATTGAACTTGGCTCCCATTTTCACATTTGTGTTTTTGATGGGAAATCATTACTTTTTCTAAACAAATTATTGTTATTCTTCGCGCAGAAAATATATTTGTTTACAAATCTATTTTCTAGCGTTTACTCTGTATAGTTTTCTTGAATGTTAGATATATTAGAGCGCATTGCCCATTCAATGCGTTTCCTGTTAATGCTTTTTGCTAAGTCGGGGTGGTATAACGTTTGCAGGCGGTTGTATCCTACTATAGAACTTTCTTCGGCCTTTATTTGACTAGGATCTAGATGGGGTACATCTTGTCAATCGAGGTCTAGTGAGAGAACTTACGAAATGAATATAAAAAATAAAAAAAATTGAAAATTTTCTGTTTCTATCGAAAATCTAAAATCGGTCTAATTTAGCTGTAACACTATATTTCGAAAATGTTCTCTGTCAAGTTTTTAGACTTATGTATCCTGCTTGTGCGTACGAAGTTTCATTAAAATTGGTTCAGCCATTTCGAAAAAAAAATCACTTGAAAGTTTGTATGAAAAGCCGTAAGACTTTAACGCTCTTAATTCTACTGTACGAATCATTGTGCGGGAGATATTAAAAAAATAATAATAATAGTCCGTCAGAAACTTTTTTGCTGGCGGTTTGAAAAATGAATGGCGAAATTATAGCTGAGACTGAAACTGAATGTCTTAAAGTCATGAGAAACATAAAAAGACAATATTTTATATACACGCAAAATATCTTTGAAATACAGGTTTTCTCAAATAAATAAATAAATGAAGGAAAAAACGATTATGATTTTAAAGTTTCACACGGGTTTCCCTTTAATACTTTCATTTTGATTGAAAAAATACTCTTTTCTGTAAATCATAGAAACCATCGATTTCATAAATAATACAAAGAAAGAAAATGCTTCTGTCTACTCATGTCAATGCCAAATAGTTTATTTTTGCTGTTTCGTCTAAGTGTTCAACTGAGATCATTGTTGTAGCCTACTGATTGTGTTGCCACAATAACTGGCGTAGTTTGGCGAATTAAGATTTGGATTTTTGTTTATTTGCAAATATGCAGGTGCAATCTAGTTGAGACTATGAAATTTTCCAGTAATACATCTAAAACTTAAAACCCTCACCTGCAGTTGTCGGAACACGTTGAGTCGCAAGAAAACTAAAACCGTTGCAAAGCAAGATACTATTATTATGCACTTCTATAGAAGAAAGAACGCTGTATTTTCTGCCATCGTTGACACTCCGTTCCGTTGTAGTTTTGGCCAGTTTCGAGCCATAGTCTTAGCTAACGGAACCCTACGAATACCTAGTGAAATTGAATACATAAACATTTACTTTTTATTTGACTTTTGTTTCTTACTTAGGTTGTTTATTGCTGGGACGCCTTATTGTATAGGTGCTGTCATGATAGCGGCATGGATAAAAGCTTTCAGTTTTGAGGTAGACAATTTTGAAAAAGAAGATCTACCGATTTTTCTAGAAACGTTTTGAACGGTCACACCGGACTATCAGAACTTTGACTTGCGACGACAAATTCAACATTCATCTTACAATTTAGGCGACATTGAAAGCGTTATGACGGCCTCGTTGGCCTAGTGGCACAAGCGCGACTGCTGAGCATGAGGTCATGGGTTCAGCTCCCGGGTCGGGAGAAGACTTATTGGGTTTTCGGAGTCTGGAGTCTGGACTTAAGAGTGTTTACGACTTTCGGCATTTCAAATAAAACTTTCAAGTCCTTATTTTTCGAAATGACTGAACCGATTTTAATGAAACTTTATACGTATAAGCAGGATATTAGGTATAAAAAGTTAATGGAGAACATTTTAGAAAAATAGTACCTATTACAGCTAAATTAGACTTATGTTAATAAAAAAAAAGTTACTGCTGCAGTTTGCGATTGACTTTGAGAAAAAATGGTTTTAGGTACCTCAATGTCATTTTTAAAGGCCTATCTATAGACACCGCACGTATAGGTATGATGAAAAACAAAATTTTAAGTTTCAACTGTATATTCCTAATAGTTTCGGAATAAAGTGGCTGTGACATACAGAGTGACATGACGCATCTATAAGGGTTCCGTTTTTTGGCATTCGGCTACACAACCCCAAAAAAAGACCCTGGTGGAAAACATAACCATTGCAGGTCAGCGGCCGGTTGTGGGTTGATTACAATATTACAATTCGCGAGCGTAACACAATGTGGCTTTACAGAGGGATCATTGTTGCAATCAGCAATACAACCCCTGACAACATGACAATTTCATGAAAACCTCGTTTGGGAAATGGGATTCAATTATTGATGATTTTAATGATTATAATTCTGTAAATAGATGCGTAATGCGGCCGCCAATCACACTTTGTTTAGCCATAAAGCCATATTTGTTACGGACGCGAATCATATTTCCATCAACACACAACCTCCTCACACGCACCCGCTACTAATTGCAAAAAACGTAAGAACATTTCGGTCCTACCCTGCCGCTTACCTCTCACGCACAATGTGTTTATTGCCACACAGCTCTTGAAATGACAGCTATTCAACGTTATTATTCTCTCAAGTCTCAACATACAATGTACAACTAGTCCACAACCCCTCATCGTGCGTCTTGCATTGCCTGTTATCCTGGTAGGTAGCAAGATTGCGAGTGCCGTTAACACTAGGTACCAACATGTACCTATGTACTACCGACTGAGTGGGGGTATACCTAGATAGTAAAATCTAAATATAATTGATGATCACACTGTGGTTTAAATGAAACCTTCCAGGATCGTGAAGCGTCAAACGCAATCAGAAGATCGCGAAAAAAAAACGATGCTGGTGGAATACATAACCTCCTCTTTTTTTAGAAGTCGGTTAAAAACATAAACACATTCTCTCTCCGACGACGACCGACTGGCAATCGTTCACAACATGCCAAGTTTACGCAGTGACGTCATGAAACTAGTAGCAAGTGTGTGTGTGTGTGTGTGTGTACGTACTGTTCGCGCCCAGGCGCTCCGAGATCTCCAGCCAGCACTTGTCCCGCACGTCGATGTCGCGGTGGTTCTCATGCTGCGTGTCGTACAACACCGGGTACTTCTTCACTTCATCTATCAGGCGCTCCCTATAGTTTCTCGAATTCATAATATTGTTCCAGCGAGCGATAAACGCGGTCACCCCAAGCGACGCCGAAGCTATACTGCGAGAGAGAAAGCTATATGCGACGTTGCCGCTCTGCAGTCACACCGCCGCCGCCGCGCTGCGCCGCGAGCCATATCGCTCTCCGCGCTCGGTGTGCGCCGTGGCTATAACTCTACATGGGTCTGCGTGCGTGACCCTGAGTGAGTGGCGGCGGTACGCAGAGTCGCAGACACTAACTGAGATTGAACGTTTATTAAGTACTTACCTATATGCATTGCGCTCAATCCCCTGCTTACGTTACAATAATTTTGTCGCGCGTCTGCTAATGTCAATTATTATAAAGAAACAGATCTTATATTGTGTAGGTATGTAGCGATTGTGAAAAAGGACTCCGCAAAAATATTTTCAAAATTCACGCAAACAGAAACGTGTAAGTATTTATGTAAACCAACCTCAACATGCTCTCGCCTCACCTCATATTGCTTTTTTCTATAAGTACATACTTATGTACAAATAAATAAAATTGAAGTGTCTATTTATAATACCTACAGCTTTTTACTGAATGCCTATCTAAGAAAGTATACATATATACGGTACTAAGAACAAAAACGCTTTTTTAAATTTTTGTCTGTCTGTCCGTGTGTCTGTTTGTTCCAGGTAATCTCCAAAACGGCTGGACCAATTTTGACTGGACTTGGCAGATAGCTGATTATATGGAGTAAATAAGGCTATTTTTTTTCCAAAACAGTATTAGGTAGGTAGGTAGGTAAGGTTTCGGATTTTTTTTTTGCACGGAACCCTAATTGTTTTCCTTGAAATTGTTCACAAAATGCGATTCAACTATGAAAGATATAGTTTTTATAATAATTTCACGCGCACGAATATCGCGAGCTACAGCTAGTTTTCAAATATGTACCTATAGCCACCAATAGCGCATAGCATCGCCTACCTACTTAGATAGGTAGAAGTAGAGAAGAAAGAAATCTGTCACATCACATATCTTAGTCCAATCTATTCATCATCATCATCACCATCATTTTAGCCGAAAGACGTCCACTGCTGGACATAGGCCTCCCCAAGTGTCGCCACATTGACCGGTCCCGTTCGACTCGCATCCAGCGGATCCCTGCAACCTTCACCAGGTCATTGGTCAACCTAGTGGGAGGCCTTCCAACGCAACGTCTTCCGGTTCGCGGTCGCCACTCCAGAACTTTTCGGCCCTGTCGGCCATCCGCTCCAATCTATCAGTAGGTAGGTATTTACAAGTCCGAAAGAATGGTATATTCTTCGCCGCTAACTATTTTAAAACAAAATAGATAAAACAGATGACTACAGGCAATGATAAGGAACTCGGTTAGGAGTTAGGACGGACGCGGGCATCAAAATCGTACGAGGTGAGTAGGCACCAGGCGCGATGCGATACGCGTTCCGGCGAGGTACCGCGTTCATTCGTACGGGTAGTACCTACCTATGAACGGAACGCACGGCTGCACACACATACACAGCTGGAGCACGGGCGCACACACACAGCTGCTATAAGCCGGCTACAGACCTCCGTCCGTAGTCTGGCCGCCGCCGCGCCGCTGACGGGTCGTGGCCGTGCATTATGTCACGTCTTTTACTGCAACGGAAACGTTTATATCAATTATTGACATTTTATTTGCAAAAACTTGTTTGAAGGCTACGGATATTTTGAAGAGTACCTATCTGCAAGCTGCTCAGCTGCTCGGCTGTTGTCATCGTTGGCGCGTGCGCTCAAGTCTCAAGCGACAACGACATGGAACGCGATGCCGGGTCGGTGTGGCCGCAGCCGCAACCGCTCGCCGCTATCGCCAGCGCCACACGACATGCCATCGAGAAACAAAAGAAGGCTAGTTACTGCAGCGTCATGTATTGCCACAACAATTCTGTTCAAAATCCTACTTTGGGGTTGTTTAAGATTCCAAGTAACAGTCAAAGGTAAATATAATTTGAGACAGGCAACGCCATCTATGTTTTACAGACGGCACTAGCGAGGTATTACCGCATTTTAGGAGTAGTACAGTTTATTTTGATCATCGACTGAACAAAGCCAATTGACTGAATTCAATATATATTTCAAATGATGATTATTATCATCATTTGAAAGGCACAGCGAAAAGTATAAAATTAATATGTGAATATAATTAATAGGTACTTTTCAATTAATCATTTTAAAATAAGTCCTTAATATTAATGAAGAAACATAAGTATAACATTTATTTTTATTGAGGTCAGTTATAATTATAAGTTTATAACAGTAATTATTTGGTCAGATTAAAGAAGATCGGGCGGAGTCGGTCCAAGTGGCGTCGCGGCAGTGAACGAGGCCTATATTTTCTTGAAACTGATTGAAAGAGATCTTCTTTTTTTATGGCACGAGCGCCAAAGAAGTTATTGATCATTTAAAATGAACTATGTATGTATGTGTATGTTTGTATGTGTATGTATGTATGTGTATGTGCACATCGGCGCCGCCGCCGGGAGAAAAAAGTTAAACGCCTGTTAATGTACAATTACTGACTCTTCAAATTCAAGAGAAACAAGAGCCATAGGTGATCGACTCACTGGAATACTCTCCGGCAGTCCTAAGGCTCTAGCTGTGCCAAGAATAGCTAGCAAGACTCATTTGATGTATGAAAGTATATTTTGTGCAGCTTCACGCATCTTTAATAATATCCCGGGGCCTATTAGAATAATTTCAGAAATAACAAAATATAAAGAGAATCTCCTTGACCTGTTAGTACACAAATGCTACTACTCTGTAAAAGACTTCCTATCAGACAAATCCCTGCTCCAATACAGTCTGCCTCAGTCATGATGCATTCAGTAGCCCTCTAATGTGTGTGTATGTGTTTATTTATTACACTATTATATTCTCTGTGAATTTTTAACCGACTTCCAAAAAGAGGAGGTTAGCAAGTCGACTGTTTTTTTTTGTGTGTTCAGCGATATCTTCGCCAATTGTGAACCGATTTTATGTGTTCAGCGATATCTTCGCCAATTGTGAACCGATTTTGATGATTCTTTATTTGTTTGGAAGAATATTATTCCGCGGTGGTCAGATCTGATGCTGATCTTCGGAGAATTGCAATGGATGCATCCATTGCAATTCTTGTCGCTTGGCTGTTCATTGTTTACACAACATCATAACATAACATTACGCCTGAATGCTCTGAGATGTGTACAGTCTACAGTACACCCACATTTTCATAATTATTTTTTTATTTGAAAGCCTATACTCCTGAGGTAGTCCCATTGTCACCAAATCATAATCTGATGATGGAAATTCCAGGGAAATCGAGTACAACCCTCAAAATTTATAGGCGCATACAATGTTTTTCAAGCTGATTTCGGAGTTATACAATGGAACTCTTCAATAGTAGACAGCAAATCTGTCGTGATTGCTGCATCGCTGGGATGTTTATTGTTTACACAATATCATAACATAACATAACATAACATAACGGCTGTATGCTCTGAGGGGTACGCAGATGCGTACAGTGCACTCAGATTGCGATAGTTAGGTATATTAACTTTAATATTTTTGATGATAAGCCTATTACCATGAAATGTATTGTTGACAATGTAAAATAAATGTATAGCAAATATTTGTATAGGATACCTATTACAACTAAAAATGGAAAAATAAAAAATCTTTTTTGCAAAACATAAAACCGACTTCAAAAACACAGAAAGGTGAAAAATAACTTTAGCTTCAGAAGTCGGTGACAAAAAAAGTAAATCAAACAAACAAAAGTTACCGACTTTTGTTTGTTTTTTAATAATTTGATCATTTGTAACCATAATACAGGGTGTAAACAGACCCTTCACATAGCCGTCAATCAAGCATTCTGTACATCAAACTATGTGACTTTACGCAAAAACTATTGCTGGAAATCGAGTTTTTTTTTTGGGGTGAATAATTTCACGTTTTACGGTATGACTCGATGGAAAGCACTTAAAGCATTGTGCTGATGGATGGATTGAATTGTACGGGCGTCGTGGAGGTGTGTAAAATAAAATTCTTACATTAAAAACAAGTTTTTAATAAAAACCTTGTGAAAAAGTTGGAACTTTGACCAAGGTATGGTCTAGAACAAAAAAAATATCAAAGACGGGGAAAACAAGTGCCTTTCGGCTATGTTAAGGGTCTATTTACACCCTTTATAATAATGTATTTTTAATATATTTAATTTAACTTCCGTGCAAGTAACTATTGTATGCCCAATGGGCGGGACATAGCTGATCACAATTTAATTATTTAAGACCTGTATTATGTACCTACCTATGATCCACAATAAAGATATTGATTGATTTAAGAATTTGGTAAGTAATCGGTTCGCTTTCATCACATAACAACTAATGCGACCAACTGGGAACATCGCCAGACCTGATACCATGAATCATGTCTGCGTACCCCTTTACGGATTACAGTCGTGGACATTTGTATCTCCAAAACTTAGCAAACTGTTCGTTTACAACTCATAATAACTAATGCGACTAACTGATACCATGAACCATGTCTGTTTACCCCTTTAAGGATTATAGTCGTGAAGAATTTGTATCTCCAAAACTTAGCAAACAGATCGTTTTCAACCAATGCGACCAACTGTGGCATAAGTACGATGAAACATGTCTGCTCACCCCTTTAAAAATTATGATTGTCAAGGTTACGCTTATGTTTATCAGTGATGAAGGCTTGATACTACCCGTATTGGTCAATATCACTTGTGTACTCCAGTTTGCAATGCTCTTAAATAAACGGGAAAATTCAATTTACAAAAAGCATTATTTAAACCCATCTTTTTAAGCGATACCCATGAGCGTTGCTAATTGAAAAGCATCAAACACAACAAGTGATTCGAGTATGCTAGTATCGACAAAGCTTCTTGAACCAGAGTCTGTAGAAGTATGGTTCAAACATGTTTAGCTAAGATAGATAGTTGCATACTATGTAGTGTGCAGCATTTCACGGTTTAGCAGTGTTACAAAGCATCTAACATTCTTATATACTATAGAAATTACATTAATTTATCCACTTGTGCAATTTAATCTTGAATTTAATATTTTGAAACGGCTTGGTATCCTGTTATAAATACGCACGCACATTGCTAGGCAATATTGTAATATTGGGCAAGTTTTGGCAAATCATTCAATACTAATTTATAAGAATCTCGTCTGTTCCGAGGATTTACATCGTTTGCTGTCTTAACTAGTTCTTTATACCTATCACGAACACACATATCTATATCTATTCATATAATAAAATCGTAGACTTTCCGTGTCTAGACATTACAGATATATGCGAAAAAAACACTGGATGGTGCGATAAATAAGTAATAGAAAGTAAAAAAATATTTTTGTCGGTTTATCTGTTCGTTTGTGCGCGCATCAGGTAAAAACCCCTCATTGTATTCAAAATCGAAATATTACAAAATAAGAAGCATTTTTGTGGGTACTATTTAGCGTTTATTTCATCAAAATCGAACAACAGACGCAAAAGATATTAAGTTTTAAAAAATTTAGTTGGTAACCCCATACACGATTTCTATGATAAATATAATAATTTACGTACATAGGTTTTATTTAGTAGTCGTAGTGTAGTTGGAATGGCTGAAAATTAATTTTGTTAAGTTAAGTTAAGTTTTCCTTTTGTCTTTACTCTTTGCACTAAAAATTTGGCACTGAAAGAGAGGTTCAAATATCAGAAATCTAAATATATAAAAGCTTAAGGTCACTCACTCACTCATCACGAAATATCGAAAACCGCTTGACGTATAAAGATGAAATTAGGCAGAGAGGTAGTTTATAGTTAGTAGACGTCCGCTAAGAACGGATTTTGCGACAGGGCCGAATTAAGGAGGTCTGTATACAACATTGAACTATTTACGAGAGCCCTTTCTCGCAAAAAGTCATTTAATGTTGTATACAGAACGGTATTAGAATAAAAACCGCCCAACAAGGTTCACTTTGAAAAAAAGTTGTATAGCGCCAAAATACAAAGATTTTTAAAGCCATATCGTCAGCTCAACGCCATTTAATTTTGTTTCGGACCTCTGCCGCCCAGAGTTACAGCACCCAAAAGGACGCCTTTTGTAGTCATCAGTACATTATCACCTTTTGGTCTGGCAGTCAGTTCTCACACAACTTAACATCACGCCTTAAAGCCCTGAAGGGTTGGGCAGACGTGTACCTAATCGTACATAAGTATCACCCAATCTCACGAGGGAGAGAGTGGGGTCTCGGCAAATATAACTGGGTTTAATTAAGTAAACATGTTTTTCTACAAATTATTTTTTTTTGTGAATTCAACGTAATCAAGCACAGATTACCGTATTTATTCTCAACTACGCATTTTGATAAATCTCACGTGAGATTAGGAGGGAGATAAGGGGGTCAAGCCAAATTTCACGACATCTCACCAAGGGGAGAGGGGTGTCGCACACAAACATCTCCTTGCTGAAAAGGTGATCTCCAAATCATGTGTGTGACAACTTTATGTAATTGAAATAAACATATTTTTTTAACACTTTGCCCGACCCTGGAATCGATCCCCACGTTTAGTAGTCGCGCTTGCGATCACTAGACCAACGAGACAGTCTCACACATGCACATCAAAATTTCAAAGTCGCGGGCACCAGCTAGTTATTTCATAAATGTAGGTACAGAGATCGGTCACATACCAAACTGTATGAACATTGGTCGACAACAAAAAAAAACTAATAACCCGACTGAAACGCAAAGAACAAGCGCATTTGAAAGCAGGCGGGTCCCATTGAAATATAAAATTATGAAAACATGGAATTGTTTTTGATTTTTTCTGCTGTTTATTAATACTGTGTCTTTGTTTTTTTTTGTGCTAACCCTACTAATTTCAGGAGAGTTTCCCCAGACGCTGATACCACACCTGATGAGCAGACATAGGCGTTAGATACCATCATGTTCCCATCGAATTTAGTGTATGAATATGAAATTAGCTAGCTCAACTCCATTGTTACTTAATTTTGGTTCTGGTTTCAATGTAACACCATTTACCACTTTCCCCAAAACGAGCCCTTGACTCCTTACACTTGAATTTCAAAAACAATACAATAGTAAACATGGTAAATATCTCGTTTTTAGTGTTAATAATAATGTTAGTGACCATGTCAGTTTAAAAATTTATAACACAAATATATATAGGTACATTTATATAATTTCATAAACTATTATTCTTAATGTACGTCATTTGTTCAAGGGCTGCAACGTGGCTAGAGAAATTACACCAAGTCAAGAACAAAGCAAAGAAGATACTTGTTTGTGAGCGACACTTCGAGGCTCGCTACGTGAACAGGAACAACGAGCAGCGCACGCGCCTGGTGATGCACGCCGTGCCCACGCTGTTCCTACCCGAGGCCGAGGCACTGACGTGCACACCCGATGTTGCTGACGGCGCTGACGTGGCCGGTGTCGCCGACGTCGGCGAAGGGGTCCAGGACGCTACCACACCCGGTAAAGTTAAACCAAAGCGACCGACGCGGCAACGTGGCACAACGCCTAAGGATAACCAACGAATAGCAGCCTTCATAAATAAAAATGAACGACACCTTGGAAATTCCAGCAGACTCGTTGCAGAAATTATAACATTACGTAAACGATTTAGCGGAAGAAGGGACGGCTGGAAATATACAGATGAGTTCAAGTTTTTTGCCTTAAATCTGTATTGTTCGAGTCCGAACACGTACAAAGCAATGCAATCACTTTTAAATCTACCCTGCATTTCTACACTATATCGATTCTACGTTCCATCATCGACTATTGTTTGTGAAAATTTAACTATAGCATTAAAGATCAAAGTTGACACCATGACAGCCGAACAGAAAGAATGTGCCGTGTGCATTGGCACTCTGGACGTGAAGGTCAGGCTTCATTATGATGTTAAAAAAGATGTAGTGATCGGTTTCCATGATGTGGATGGAACTCAGAGGCTGGAGCCAGCTAAGACAGCTCTTATAGTGATGGTGCGCGGTATATATCACAACTGGAAACAAGCGATTTCCTGTTCATTTTTGGCGCAACAGCAGGACTATGGCGACGTGAGAAGGTATATTTTAAAGATCATCAACAAAATGTTTGGTATAGGACTGTCCGTACGCGTACTGATAGCTGATGTCGAGACAGATTTTATCGGTTTATCGAAAGAGTGCAAAATAAATTCAAGGTCCCCCGTCTTCCACTTAAACAATAATAAAGTTTATTACATGTACGATCCAGCGCATTTAATGAAGAACGTGCGTGAATACTTTACCACTAATAATTTTTACTTCAACGGCAAGATCGCTAAGTGGGAACACATAACTGCATGCTACGACCACGAATGTAAAAAACCTGTAAGACTTGCTCCTCAACTGACAAGTTACCACATCATACATACGCATCAGCAATCAGAAAAAGATAAAGTTCAACTAGCGGTAGAAGTGTTCAGTAAGCAAACAGCCGCCGCCGTGTGCACGTACGCACAGCTGAAGGTCATAGACGAGCCTGTCGATGGAACCGTCGACTGGATCCTCCTCATGAACAAATTGTTTAATATCCTTAACTTCACGACATATCTCAGTCACGACGAGGCGTCGTTCACCGGCGAGGAGGCGCAGCTTAAGTTTATAGAAGAAATATTAACAATCTTCAAAGATTTGCGTTTGGTTGACGTACACAGAGGTTCCGACATAACGAATCACACTTTTATCATAAGTAGATTAAAAGCAACTCTTAAAGTCATCGTGTTATTGCACAGGGATTTAAATTTAAAATATAACAAGTTCCCGACACTGCTGAGCCGAGACTGTCTCGACTCGTTCTTTGATGCAGTTCGTAAAGTACATGGCCGGCTACCAACCTGCAGCCAAATACAATTATCAATTAGCAACACACCGATATTCAACACTTTCCAAAGTTTTAAAAATAAAGGACTAGATCGTCTAGACGTTTTTCTGAAGGAAGCAATAGAATTCAGTGAAATTGTAATGGTGTATGAACGAGTCCAGCCAAAATTTATAAAAGCTTGTTATGAGTCTACTGCAGACACAGATATCGATACAGTGGAACTACTGCAGGGCAACCCGCTGCAGCAGCTGGCAGCGTACCTGCTCCACCAGGGCTACCGGCGCCACAGTGACTGCGAGCGCACCAAGAGCTACGCCTTCGCGAATGCCAACAGTATCACTGTCATACTAACTATCAAATCTGCGCTGGTCAAGGTCATGGTCCCCGCCGAATTTGTAGAATTCATTAAATCAATGGAAAATACACTAAAATTATATTTTGAGACAGAATGCCAGCGAAACGTACTTAAGGGACTTATGGAACATTTGTTTTCAGAAAATGTTACGTTTTCAATGCCATGTGAGTGTTTTCCTTTAGATTATACGAAATTTTTGTTCTTGAGATACAGATTAAATTTGATATTAAACTACAACAATAGAGAATATGAAAAGAGTGCGGAGATACAGAGCAGAAAGTGTTTTGTTGTAAAAGATCTGTAAATAGGAATATGTTCCTATTGTAACAAAACATTTACAAAGACTTTTTTTCTATTACCTTAATTATATTTCCCTCCCTCGTGGAACGACGGGCGCGTCGTCATGCTGCCCATGGCGTGGAAAAACATCTTGCAGCCGGAGAGCTAGGTCGGAACATAGCACGACGCTTCAGCTGTCGAGGGTACTACACCACTTAGCGCAAGCCACGAACAAGCAGGAGTACGCGGTTGCAGTATTCCTCGACATGGAGAAGGCCTTCAACCGCGTGTGGCACGATGGCCTAGTTTTTAAGCTGACCACGTCCGACGCGCCTCGCCGCGTTGTAAAGGTGGTCCAGTCTGTCCTTACAGATCGGTACTTCCGCGTGGTGGTCGAGGGTGCGCTCTCCAGCGCCCGTCCGGTGCTGGCTGGCGTGCCGCAGGGCAGCTACGTGTCGCCGGCGTGTTACTCATGTTACACCGACGACATCCCCACGACGGCAGGGGCGACGCTCGCGCTGTACGACGGGAATGTTCGCGCCTGCCGACGCATCTGCTTGGTCTCATGTCAAGCACATTGCGCCCTGGCATGCACGCCCCCCTGATGCGAGGCGCCTCCCCTCCCGCGACCTGGTAGCGGACGATGACCCCAACCCACCGGATTTTACGCCTGCTTATGGTGTATCAGGTTACACGCAGCTTACCTGCACAATACAACTTTACAGACTACACACATCCTGCTGCGTGACGTGTTCTAAGTTAATATAGGCGCGCCGCGCAGCTAAACCACACACGCATCTCTCTACATTCATGTAGACTCAAACTTGGGGGAGCGGTGCGGGCTCGCAACCCACGCAGACACTGGGTGGTGTTACACAGTATAATACCGCCCACTCACACATAACGGCATCTTAGTCCGGACCGTGACCGGCTAGCTTTGGAAGCGGGCGGGCGGGAGCCACACAACCTTCGTAGGTGCGTTGGAGTCGGCACCTCTGTCGCTAGTCATCCCCCTCCGGGCCTCCCTCGGGTAACTGGGGGTCTCACCTGGCGGGGACAGACCGCCGCCGAGGTGCTGTGAACAAATTAGCGCTGTGTCGACAGTGCTGTGGCGCGCCTACGAAAAACTTCACTGCAATCACACACCCAGGCGCGCCTTCAGGCCTAAAAAGGCTAGCCAACGACGGGCCCGTATCAACGGGCCTCCGCGACCAGGGGACCTGCCGCGCTCCCCAGCGGGGGCGCAGCGATATTCACGAACGGAGGAGTCAGTCTGATTTGACGATACAACGAAGCGAATCGAAGAGAACTAGAAGGGCGATATCTAAGCGAATAGTGATCAGTAGTGTATTCGTGATTGAGTTTTAAGTGTTTTGTAATTAATAAAGTTATTTGGTGTTTAATCGGTAGTATATAATTTATCACATACCCAGCTCGTAACAAAATTATTCACAGCACAAGTAAAGATCTGTCGTCAATCGTCTCGCTGAGCATACAAGGCAAGCATAGTGGAGCTTACCGAAACAAGGTGCGGCGGTTTCAAATTCAGGAGTAAGAGAGGGGGCCACCAGCTGTCAAATGGTAACCTGTGCATGTGCACAGTGCAGGGTACGTCAGCCAGCACGAACAAAGAAACGCTCAGCGGAAGCGACGTTGTACTTCAAGTCTTGGTAAACGTTTCGTTAGCAAACGGCTGGATTTATAGACCAAGTTCGATTCTTGTTAGTAATTTGAAAATATTGTCATAAGTCACATTTCCTGTCTTAGGACACTGCAGAGATACATTAAGTCAAAAAAGTATCGGGAAAGAATGATTTGTCTATGGTTCCAAATTATATTTTTTGTTTTTTTTTTGTTGTTAGATTGACACAACTTTTTTCCATTTTGGCACGGAGTTAGAGTTGCATCTGTTATTTAGATTAAATACACTGCTGTATTAAGTTAGATCATGTCTAGTGAATTTCATAAACGTCGTGGACAAAAACGTCGAACAAAGAATTTGTCTTAAATTTTGCATTGCTAGTAGAATTTCGTGTTCGGAGTCCCTGAAAATGTTACAGAAGGCTTACGGTGAATCAACTATATCAAAAAACACGTGGTTATAGTGGGTACAAAGCGGTCGAAATGTGATCGAAGATTTGCTTTGCTCTGGTAGGCCATCAACGTCTTCAACTGAAGTTAACATCGCAAAAGTAAAGGAAATAGTGACTGAAAATCCTCATTCAACTTTGAGAGAGATAGCCGCTGAACTTTCTGTGTCTCACGAGTCGATCCGTACCATTTTAAATAATTACAAACTCAATCGCATAAGAGTTGCTGAGGACATGCTAGAACGAGTCAATTCCGACCCAACATTTATGAAACGCATTGTTACTGGTGACGAGACGTGGGTCGATCAAAAGTCAAAGTCATGTTGACTGTTTTCTTTGTTTATCGCGGTGTGGTGCACTCGTAATTCTGGCCGGAAGGTCAAACCAGTAAATAAACAATATTATTTGAGCCTTATTAGGCGATTAAGAGAGCAAATTCGACGAAAAAGGCCAGATTTATGGAAAAAAAAATCTTAGATTTTGCACCACGATAATGCGCCTTTTTTTTGTTTCTATAGGATAGGAAATCATCAAATGTCCCCCTCCCTCTGGGCGGAGTGGAAGGGAGTGTTAGACTTGTACTGACTAAAACCATCCATGTTCCTTCTTTGCCCTTTGTGTTTCAGCGCCGCGGTATCTCTTTCGAACAGTCCCGCAGCCCACCACGATAATGCGCCTTCGCACAAGGCCATCATAGTGAACGAATTTTTGACCAATAACTTAACAAACACCATCGAGCAACCACCTTATTCACCAGATATGGCTCCAGCCGACTTCTTTCTTTTTCCTAAGCTCAAATTACCACTTCTTAGCATCCATTTTCATTCGGTAGAAGACATAAAGGAGAATTCGCGACGAGAACTGAACTCAATTCCGGCAGAAGCGTTTAAAAAATGTTTCGATGATTAGATTATTCGTTGCGTTGGCGTACAGAAGTGTATCGGTTCTGATGGAGCATACTTTCCGGTTTTTGATACCTGCTTGGGATAAGTTCCCTGAAAGATTAATTGATACATTGTTGGTAACAAAATAAAAAATTCAGTATCGTCAACATGTTAAGAGCGTCGGTCGTGCAGCGCGGCATGTGCGCGAGACGGTCCGCCGCGCTGGATGAATTTGCAGCGATAGCATCAAGGTCGAGGTCATGACAACATGCTTTTATGCAACGCCAAGTCACAGTATAAATATATACAGCATTGTGACTCGGCCGGCCCTGTCCTTGAAATAATTACCTACAGCCGGGTGGTACGTTCGCAAGCGATAGGGCTGCCGCGGCTACAGTATATTAATTTAATCTACTTAGTTGAGTTTCTTTCTCGTTTTGTGATTAATAATATATTTATTAATAATATTCTATTATTATTTCCTTTATTAGTATTTATACATATAATTTACATTTTTAAATATTTTTATACAAAGTAACATAAAAAAAAACATTTAAAAATATAAAACATAGTAGCCCACCGGCATCAGGAACAGGGTCCGAGCTACCGGTGGTCAGGGCTCTTGAGAGAGGAACCTCCTAACGATACGCGCCGTGTCCAGAAGTACTGTTTTCTGAATCAAGCCCTTATCCAGCTGCCAAGCTCTCCTCAGATGTTGGTCGATGCTATTGGCTATTAAGCCATTGGCCGACACGACTATCGGCACAATGACTGCTGTACTCACGTCCCACATGTCGACAACCTCAGATCTAGATATTTGAATTGTTTATGTTTAAAAAAAAATTAAAAAAAATTGTTAATGATATAGGAAGTGTTCAATAACAAATACAAGTTGTGTCTTTTCATTAGTAGATTAAATAAAAATTATAAATTCGAGACTTTTAATTTAACATGAGCGTAGGTACCAAATGACTCGCGTGTCACTTTTTTCACCCTATCCACTTATTTGTTAAATAATCCAGGTATTTTACTCGGTGGAAAAAGCGAAATACCTACCTATTAAAAAATAAACAACTTACGTATCTACTAGTAGGTACATTTAAATTACTTTATAGTCTTACCTTTCGGAGTTTCCAGGTAATTAAAAAAATGTTATGGAAGAATTCAATCAACCAAAGACAGCACAAAATAGTCTTTGATAACTCTTGGAATAAAATCAAATATTTACTAAATATGGCAATATTTAGTACATACTTGCTCTTATTTCTATCAAATATTCACAAATCGCACGGTTACTGCTTATAAAACCATCACAACGTTCGTTCGTCAGTGCAACGCATTCGCGTCTTGTTGCGTACCGAGTGTGTACCAAACTCGAGGCGTGTAGGTATGACTCGCGTAGTCGCGTTCCCACCGTTTGTATGAAGATACACTACTGTAGATATTATTACCGTGGCCAAGTTATGTGTATGCATGTGTCACGCTCTTTACATTGCCACGTGACAAATCTCTGGCTTAGGTTGCAAGAAAATTAGAAAACAGACCGGCCGCGGCCCCTGTATTAACAAACTCAGTTCAGAATTTTGATTCGAAATCTATGTTGGTAAGTACCTATATCTTTTTTGGCATTTTAATCTGTAATAAGCATAAAACTTAGGTAGTTACCTAGTTTTCTTTCTATTGTTTTCGACTTGTAGCGTCTGTTGAGAATGTAATCGTAGCAGGTGGCGCGGCGTTCCGTACGTCTACCTACACCTATTCTATTACACTGTACATAGGTACATTTTGGCACTCGCGACTGAATTTACGAACTGACCACCAGATGAGACCAAAGAAGCAGGTTCTCATTTATAATGTTCCTTATATGCCATTACATAACCTATAGCACAGTATAAGATATTATTACCGTGCCTATATTGTGTTTTTATACATAAACTTGACTCCAAAAAAACTAACCGCACATTAGTGGACGACATGCAAAAAATGGTAAAATTCCAAGAACTTACCAAGCAATTGAATATTGTTGCCAAATGATCTGTACTCGCCCTTACGCTGGCGACGCTCTGTCTAGCAACGCCGGTGACAGAGACGCACATACATTACTACCACGACCGACAAGGACAGCAGACGCCTGGCAACCAAGTGTACCGTCTCACCTTGTTTCTACGAGAGTGAAAAAGAGGGAGTTAGTGATGGCTGCTGTCCTTGAAAAACGTCGACAGATCATTATTATTGATGGGTGTAATTATTTTGCAATTGAGAAAAGTGTTATTTTACTTATTATATTAGTTGGTATGAATTTATGATTCTTAATTGTTATGTTGGGCGGGGTTCTTCGCGCCAATTCTTTTGCCTGTGTGTCATCAGAGCTTTGTTTTTAAAGATTGGTAGGTACTGTGCAGGGCATTTGATGACTTACCTTAGGTAGGTACTACTGAGGATTAAAGTAGATTCCTGAAATCTAAATATAGGAACCTAACTTACCCTAGCGTTTCCTATATCTACATTTCGATTTCAGGAATCTACTTTCATGAAATTATTAGTTTCTATTAAATTAGGTACCTACCTAACTGTATTGTAGAATTTAAACTCAGTAGTTGCTAGGTACGGTAGTGCCACTTACTACCACACTACGTGGTGTTGAGTTGTCCGCTACAGCTGACAGTTGCAGGTAACCTTTCGGAGTTGGGCTACAAAAGTATTCACTAGCTCTTATTTTGTGTACATATTACAGTTCTCTTCTGAAGCACACTTGCCGGATTACGCTTAAACTATTTAGGAGTATACCTACATTGTGCAGGTAACACTATTGAAGCTTATATTCATCTCTTAAAAAAAATTCGTCTTCTTCCCGTTGAAATAAAGTTTACTTTGAAAAGAATTTCAACCCGGGTTTTGAAACAAATACCTACTTCAAGAGAATTTGGATCTTGCTATGTAATTTAAAGAGTGTAAAATTGCTTGATGCTTGACTGCTGTAACGTGCGCTACTCATTTTTTGTCGACTTAAAAAAACTTGCTTTTGCCGTTGACACGCTGCCGATGTATCACGTCCGTGACTGTGGGCACTGTGGCTATTGGCACGACACGATATTTAATTTTTAGTTTTTTGTTTATAAATTTTGATTTCTCTTATTAACATATAGGAATTTTGCAAAAACCTGTGTTCTCCACAACGCAACGGTTGGGAACTAAACCAATCATTACTTAAATTGCTAGTAATCCTAATAATATTATAAAGTAGCGACCCGCCCCGGCTTCGAACGGGTGCAATAATATACATATAATAAACCTTCCTCTTGAATCACCCTATCTATATAAAAAAAAACCGCATCAAAATCCGTTGCGTAGTTTAAAAGATCTAAGCATACATAGGGACATACAGCGGGAAGCAACTTTGTTTTATACTATGTAGTGATGTACTCACTAGATGCGAGTCGCACGGGACCGGTCAATGTGGCGACACTTGGGGGAGGCCTATGTCCAGCAGTGGACGTCTTTCGGCTGAAATGATGATGATGTAGTGATGCGAAAGTTTGTGAGTATGGATGTGTTTGTTACTCTTTCACGCAAAAACTACTGAACGAATTTCGATGAAATTTGGAACACAGATAGTTGATAACCTGGATTAACACATAGGATACTTTTTATCCCGATACTATGTTCCCGAGGGACAATTATCGAACACCACGAGGGCGAAGCCGCGAATTGCGTTTTTTTTTATGTGTAAGCCAAAATAGTGAACCATAAATACATAGTGAAACATAAATACAATAAAAATTTATATTTTTTTTCTAACTAGCTGGTGCCCGCGACTTCGTCTGCGCAGGATTAGTGCTTCGAGTAGCTAATTTTCTTCTCCTAGGTCCTATCTATCTTTATGCCAAAATTCTTCAAATGACTTTGACTTTTGTTTGTTTGATTTAGTTTTTTTGTCACCGATTTCTGAAGCTAAAGATATTTATCACTTTTTGTGTTTTTGAAGTCGGTTTTATTTGTTGCAAAAAAGCTTTTTCATTTTTCCGTTTTAAGTTGTAATATCCTATACAAATATTTGCTCTGGATTTATTTTACATTGTTAACAATACATTTCTTGGTAATAGGCTTATCTATAAGGTCTATCTTTTCATACACGAAATATCTGAAGAGTAACTTCTTTAGGTCGTAAAGTCACCATAGCAACGAAAAAAAAATTATCTGAGTGTTTTTGTTTTTACGAAATTATTATAATTCTAAATTTTTTTGAGACTTTTTGCTTAAAACCTTTCAAATTCAAATTAAAATTCAAATTCATTTATTGTTTGTCACAGGTGAGATATCAGTTCTTATGATTATTATAAAGGATCGCTGTAACATACCTTTAAGGTGTACAATATTTACTGTTGGTTCAATATTTATATAACATCGTAATCATTATTCGTATCATTATTCATGCATTAATCAAGTTGTTCATTCACAAGTCAGTTTATGGACATTGATTTCATTAAAATTAAATTACTCATTTATGTCATACAAATTCAATTTTTCATTGATTTCATTACAATTGAATTACTCAGTGATGTCATACAAATTAAATTATTCAGTGGTTTCATTACAATTAAATTAGTCATAGTAGTTCTGTATGGTGTCCGGACGTAAGAATAGCACCATCCCATATCTTCCCGTGGGTGTCGTAAGAGGCGACTAAGGGACTTACCAGAGAATGGGCAGCAGCGTTCTCTGATTCTACAACAACCATACTGCGATCGCCAACCCGCCTGCCAAGCGTGGCGATTATGGCAAAACCCCCCTTCTTGGGGGAGGCCTATGTCCAGCGGTGGACTTTTCGGCTGAAATGATGATGATGATGATGAAATTAGTCATTAATGTCATACAAATTAAATTAGTCATTAATGACATACAAATTAAATGTCAGCATGAATTGAAATACTCAGTGATGTCATACAAATTAAATTATTCAGTGGTTTCATTACAATTAAATTAGTCATTAATGTCATACAAATTAAATTAGTCATTAATGATATACAAATTAAATGTCAGCATGAATTGAAATTCTCAGTGATGTCATACAAATTAAATTATTCAGTGGTTTCATTACAATTAAATTAGTCATTAATGTCATACAAATTAAATGTCAGCATATCTTATCTATAGGTGTAGTCACCGGTATTTTTGTCACAAAAAAAGTCATTGATTGAATAGTAGGCTTTACCAATCAAGAATTCCTCAAGTCTTTTTTTAAAACTATGCAAGGTTACACTGCTTTTTACGTCATTTGGTAGTTTGTTATAAATTTTTACTCCTATGCCAAATATACTCGTTTTAAATTTAACTGTCCTACACTTAATTCCGCTTAATACATTTTTATGCCGTGCACTTCTCAATGTGTCATAGTTATTTAAATCACGTTTTATCATTACTGCTGCTTCATAGATGTAAAGTGAAGGTAATGTCAAAATGCGTAATCATGTAAACTCTGTTTTACATGAATCGGTCTGTTTAAGCCCACATATACTTCTAACGCACTTTTTTTGTGCCCTAAAAGCTTACTCTTTGTTAGTTGAGTTTCCCCAACAAAGAATACCATATTTTATTGTGGAACCTACATACGCGTGGTAAGCGGTCAGCAGTGTTCTCTCGTTAACAACTTTTCTCAGCATGTAGAGGGCATATGAAAACTGGTTTAATTTTTTACAGACATGATCAACCTGCATTTTAAAGTTTAGTTCAGAGTCGATATTAATACCAAGAAACTTAGTGTTGTTCACTTCTTTTATTTGTTCACCTTTATAATGTATATGTAGTTTTTTTTTTGAAGTAGAATTTTTATTTGTGAAAGTCATGTAATTTGTTTTTACAATATTTATTTTTAGATTGTTTACATTTAACAATTTTATAATATCTTCATATTTATCTTTGTCAAGGTTCGTAAAAATAGCAGTACTATCATCTGCAAATAGTACCATTTCCTGTTTTATAATTTTCAGTAGATCATTTATGTAGATGATAAACAAAAGAGGTCCAAGAATACTTCTTTGGGGCACTCCATACATAACAGTTCTAGGATCTGACATATATGTTTGTTCCAACTTATCATTTGTTATTTTTGTTATTTGTGTAACTTGAAATCTGTTTGATAAATACGATTTTATAAGTTTTAGTGCATTTCCTCTTACCCCATATTTTTCTAATTTATTCAAGAGTATTTGATGGTCCACGTGATCAAAGGCCTTTGACATGTCCATAAAAATGGCTGTTATATTTTGCTTATTATCCAGTCCTGTCATTACCTTCCTTAAAAATTTAAAAAGAGTCTTTACTCCCCTATTCTAACAATGATAGTAGGCAAATACGACGTAGTAACTAGCGTAATGAATGTTCAAAAATAAGGAGCCAGTATTTATTTTGTGGGTCAAGTACCTACCTAATTTTAATTATTTATTTTTTGTAAATACTTTCTTGGATAAAAAAAATCCCTTGAAATGGCTTCATTATAGCCGTTAGATGATTCTCTGAAAATATTTCGTGTATGAATAGTTAGACCTTAACTAATATTATATATAGAGGAAAGATTTTTTTGTTTGTTTGTTTGTAGCGAATAGGCTCTGAAACTGCTGGACCGATTTTAACCAATTTTTCGTCAAAAGAAAGCTAAATTATCAGGAAGTTACATAGGCTATTATTTATTTAAAAAAAAAAATCAAGATCCTTAAGAAAATCGTAATAATGTAACCCAAAGTAGCGAAATTTTGCCTTTAAAATTCATTATTTGGCGTGCGCTGTGAAAACTATTGAAGTAAAAAATATGTACTACATGATTAAATTACTTACTTATTTATTACCTACAAAAAGTCCGCGAGGGAATATCTAACTATCATAGTTAAGTCACAATAGCAGCTTTTGTGTTCTAAAATTTAATTAGTTCGCCGCCGGTAGAAACGAAAGTTGGTTGCATTCATATCGTATTAATTCTTATTCAAATAAATAGTTTTATCATCAAGTGTTTTTATGTAGTAGTAAAATACAAGAAGAAGTTATCATCAATATGTAAGATACATGCAGCGACATCTATTGAATCAAAATGATACCAATGAATAAAAATGTGACACAAGATAACTTTAAAATCGACTGACCGACTTTAAAAAAAAGTTATGATAGCAAAAGGTACTCTAGGTTAGTCTAAATGTCTCTGCTTTGAAAATCTACATAGCTTTATACCCTGTAGAGTGCGTGTGCGATCGCTTTCTATGCATTATATTTTAGCAGTTTAACTTTGTGCTCGATAGAAGGCGTTGTTCATTTCACTCCATTATCTGAATACTCGCCTGTGTCAGTCATCACAAGTTTGGTTTATTAACCGATGTAACAAAAGGAGGACGTTCTCAATTCGACGCATTTATGTTTTTATGTATTATGTAAACGCATATCTTTTTACAGAGAACTCCGATAATATGCATGATTCTTTTTTTTTTTGTGAAAAACGTTTATCTCAAAGTTGATCCATTCGAACTTTAAAATTCTTGTTTGAGCTCATTTCATGCACCTTGATGAGAACTATAGACCTAGCTGAAGTATGACTGTCATCGAAGGTCTGACGATGGAGACGGAAGACAGTTGCAAGAGGTCCTCATTAGTTTACAGCATCTATATCGTGAGACCTAGCTGGAGTATAACTGTCATCGACGGTCTTACGATGGAAATGGAAAGCAATTGCAAGAGGTCTTCAACAGTTTACAGCATTTATATTGTTATTGGGCTCATTTCATGCACCTTGGTGAGAACTTTAGACCTGGCTGGAGTATGACTGGCATCGAAGGTCTGACGATGGAGAGGGAAGGCTGTCGAGCGAAGCACTTATTTGGAAAACATAAGTAGAACATTTTAGCGATTAATGCAAATATTTCCGAGAAATTAAATTGTTACCTACAAATTTAATAAAAGCTGGAGAGTTTAATTGTTTGGTTGAACGCGATAATTTCAGGAACTACTGGTTCGAATTGAAAAGCGGAGCGGAGCGTCAATGAACGTGTTGCAAAAACAGGGAAAATTTATTCCTTTTGTGAGCTTCCGTTGCGTGCGCTGCGTAAACGGTTAAAGTTACGCAACAATCAAGTATGACGGAATCGTTCCTTTTAAAAAATCTAAAAAAAGTCCGCGATAGCAATATTTCTATCTTGTAAGGGTGTCACACTCTCTCTAACCATCTCTCTCTCTCTTATGTAACGCAAACGAATTAGCGCGGGTCAGCTAGTTAAAGTATATTTTTGAGGTACAGATAGCTACGTACAGCCAACGGCTTCACCCGCTTGGAACTCTGAAACGACACCCTAGGAACGTAGGCCTTCAACTCATCATCATTCTCCTGCGCTTATTCCAATTCAATGTATGTATGTTGTCAGCGCAGCAAGACTTCTTCTCCCACACTTCTCTATGAGTGGTCACCTCACGACTACGAGTTCAGTCACCCGCTGCTCTCGCCATACATGTGCTATCCTTCTGCAGTGAGGGAGACGTCATATCTCCGAAACTGTACACCGCTGCACTGGAGGATGTCTTCAAGGTTCTGGACTGGAGAGGGCTAGGCATCAACGTCAATGGCGAGTATATCTCTCACCTTCGGTTTGCCGACGATATAGTGGTCATGGCTGAGACCATGGAGGACCTCAGTACAATGCTCGATGAACTTAGTAGAGCTTCCGAAAGAGTGGGTCTTAAAATGAACATGGACAAAACCAAAATCATGTTGAATGCCCATGTAACACCCACTCAGCACTCAGGGCATCCATCGTTTCTTTGGTTTTCCCCCCGGGAACGTAGGTACTCCCAGAATACAAACAAATAAATATCCCATGACCTTACACTGGTATACCTGTACTGGTATGCTTGCTCTTGGGTTATCCCGGGTGTACCTACGTTGCTTTTAAAGAGATAGTGAGACATTATCAGAGCAAATTCAAATTATAGTTCAGAAGTCATCATCATCTGCCTAGCCTTTTCTCAACTATGTTGGGTTCGGCTTTTAGCCTTACCGGGTGCAGCTGAACACCAGCATTCATTTTAAGTGGAGCGACGGCCTATCTGACCTCCACAACCCAGTTAGTACTGGGTAATACGTTACCCCTTGGTAAGACTGGTTGCCGGACTTTCGGGCCACACCACATTACCTGTAACGACTCTTGAAGATCTACAATTGACAGCCGGGACCAACGGCTTAAAGTGCTTTCCGAGGCTCGGGGGGATCTCGGTATGTAAGGGGGAGGTCATCCATTCGCGGAGCAACCTAGGCAAGCACGCCTTACCCTAAAGGTCGAGCTTGTTATTATTTAACCACGAGCTCCTGCTCATTAGTTTATTTATATATTATTAGAGAGCAAAAGTAAAGTGGTTAATTATTATGAAAGAAAAACAATAAATTAAAAAGCGGAAAATAACTTTAGTTTCGGGAGTCGGTGACTTGTTTGTTTCATTGACTTTTTCCGCCACCGACTTCCGAAAGTAAAGTTATTTCTATACACTCCTTCGAAGACTGGCTATCGTCACAATACGATTAGGTGCAACATGCAATGTATTTCACACTCGTGGATTTTTGAAATAAAATTTTCACAGATACTTACGTGTTCAATGATAATCCAATGGTATTATTTGCCAATGACAGCACCGCGGTAGTATAATGTAAATATCCGGATAGCTATGAACAGGACATAAATAAGAACCTGGATGATATCGTACATTGGCTTGACGAAAACAACTTGGTGATAAACTTACAAAAAACTAACATAATGCACTTCATTAACACACAATTTTAAAAGAAGTAACTGTAGACTACAATAAACATGAAATAAACCAAGTTAAAGTAACAAAATTTTAGGGATTTACATTGACAGACAACTAAATTGGCAACCACAAGCAGAGGAAATTTGCAAAAGGATGAATACAGCGGCATATGTTCTTTCAAAGTTGTCCAAGAAAGTTGACATTCAAACTATATTCAGCTTATCATGGTCTGGTTGCATCAGTTCTAAGATTTTCTATTATTTTCTGGGGCAATCGCAGCTCAAGGGAGTACATATTCAAGGCGCAAAAACGTTGCAATAGAGCGATGTGTGGTTTGCAGACCACAGACAGTTGCGAATCAAAGTTTAAGTCCCTAAAAGTGGTTACATTTTCGTCATTGTATATTCTGGAAATGGCCATGTTTGTAAAGACCAATAAAATCCTATTTCCCACGATGACAGAAACTAGAAAACGTCCTATCAGAAATCAGTACAAAAATTTATTACACATCGAGTCCTGCAAAACAGCATTATTGAGGAAAAGTGTTATTTGTATGGATCCTACCATATACAATAGATTGCCAGATGTAATAAAAATGACACAATTAAAAACTTTAAAAAGAAATTACTGGCCTTCCTAATAGAAAAATGTTACTATTCGATTAATGATTTTTTAATGGACAAAACGTTTTAATTTTCAATGTGTATAATAAATATAATTAATATTATTTTGAACATATGTACCCAATATAAATTAATTTAAATTTTATTTTCATGTGACATTTTAATGTGACATTTTTAAATTTTAATCAATGTATAATTGTAATAATTCTAACTGTGACATCTTAATTTGTAATTTTCATTTTTTGGATACTCTTGACATTTTTTTATTTAAAATTTTGCGTGCCTATTTCCAGGCAGAATGTACATGGCTCACACCTTTCTACTCCACCTGTATTTTTATTATACCTGCATTCGTTGCAAATAAACGATTTGATTGATTGATTCAATTCCTATAGTTGGCGGTGTTTTTTTTTTAATCTCGCCAAAGCGATATGCGCCGCTACGGCGTAAATATTTTTTGTATATATTTATATTTTTTAAATAAAATATCATAAATAAACCTGATTATTTAAAACAAACATTGACTTTTATGAATAAATTAACATTTATTTGTGTTCTAACTTAAAAAAATATTTGTATTTTCTATTTTTCATATTAGGCTGTTTATTGGTTTCATACCTTTGCTTCTCCTTGAACCTGGTGAAGGCAAAGCTTGGAAAAAAAAGCAAATTAAATCAAAGTTTCCTAATAATTTGTGATAAAATACTTTTCGTACAATTATTTTATTTCTGCGAAAGTCAAACTCAAAATCAATCAAAATCAAAATCAAAGCATTTATTTCAAACAGGCCAGATACAGGCACTTTTGAATTGTCGAAACAAAGACAACAATGAAAAGTAGCTACAGTCCCAGTCACAAGGCATAAAAACTGTGAAAGTACTGTAGTTGCCCATTCCCTAACGTAGATCTCTAGGTCGTTTGATATACGTGGGTATTTGTTACGGTTCTCGGCTCCATAACACAATCGCCTGCGGCTCGGGTCTGAATTCCGCCTCAACTGCAATAACAAAGTTTCCCCACCTAAATGCAAAAATTACTATTTCCGCTTTTTCGTGTTTTTTTTTGTTTATTTTATCTTTTTTTAGTTGAAGCATTCCACACAAATTCTTATCAATTGTCATGTGTTGTGTTCATTTTACATTGTAACTAAAATATATTAGGAGATCATCAACACAGACGAAGAAGAATAAATGCTTACCTATTATAGAAGCTAACTCATAATTCAGAAGCTACCCAAGCAAAGTTATTTTGATGTAAGTGGGAAAACTTTGTTATAAATGTTAATTTGTTCATAAAAGTAAACAAATTTGTTTTAAATAATTTATTTATTTATTCATTATTTTCATTTTTAGGAAACCTTACAGCTAAACAGACAGTGAGTAAAAGTTTAAACAAAATATGGCCAATTACAAGTTTCCACATGAACTACTTATATATATAAATCATATGAAACAGAAAATTTATCAAAAAAAAAAACACCAAACAGAAAAATCACTATTTACGCTCATAGAAGCCATTAGATAAAGTTTTCTTCAGTTTAGTTATACTAGTATTGAAAATGTCGATCTCAGCTTCCTGGCAGGTTACGTTGTATATACGACTCGCTCTCACCATGTACGAGTTCCGTCTATACGCAGTGGCTACCACTGGGGTGTGCATTAGATGAGGTCTACGCAAGAACACAGACGACACTCGCAGCCCGATTTTGTGTAGCAACTCGGTAACACCAGTTGTTCCATTGGCGATCTTGAAAAGGAACACAAGATCTGATATTTTTCGCCTTTCGTAAAGTGGAAGGTATGTTTACTTTTTTGCAACGGTAGGTATAATTCGTTGAGAACGTTTTAGACCGTTATTGAATGTGCCTTAAAAACCTTTTCTGTATGCTCTCAATACGATTTATGTAGACATTATAATTGGGGTTCCAGACCTGAGAGGCAAACTCTCTGTGTCTGCCTGTAATAGATGAGCATCTGCCAGGGTATTTATTTGTCTATCAAAACAATTTGAATACCGGAATGCAAAAGATATATCGTTAATAAAGATATTGAATAACAGTGGCCCTAGCAAGAATCCTTGGGGAACCCTCGATGGGACGTTCATAGGCCTAGAGCAGTATCCATTCAGAACTACAGTCTGACATCTGTTCTCCACATAGGACTTGAACCATTGGTAAAGATCGCCCCTAATGCCCACCGATAAAAGTTTACGCAACAGGACCACGTGATCTATCCGATCGACACATTCACTGTAGTCGGTATATATAGGATGACTGGTAATTAATGACCGATACTTAAACACGTGATTGTACTCATGATAACAAACAACTTTCCCAAAGAAACATTTTTTTGAATACACATTCACTTTTATCACGAAAATTAAGCTTGTCTGAACATTGCCATGAACATTAGTAGGCTATAATGATTGTCCGACGCCGGCCAGCGACCATACAATATTGGGTTGGTTGAAATCTCCTAAGACAACAAACTTATCCGACGGACGATTGAGAGTAATTTCAAGTACGTTGTCCGAAAAGTTGTTCAGTTAAAGAATTACCGTGATTCTGATATCAAACATATACAACAGAAATGTGCATTTTATAAAGTACTCTGAGTTTCTTATGATGCAACGTCAACGTTACCCACAAATCCTCTGCGGACGAGCACCATTCGCTACAGGTGTCAGCGGCAACTTCACGCCTAACTACAATTAAAACAACACTATGGAATATGACAGTTTACAATTCGAACACAGTCAAAATAATATTAATGTTATTATTCGACAATCAATAAGTACCACCATAATGGGTGCCGAGCCTTCCTTGAAACAAGATACACGATAAGCTGTGGCTATTAGTCGTACGTCAGTCTACCAGGGTAATCTTACACTGCCGCCCAAAAGTTTGAGACCACCTACATCAAAGACGGAAAGTGAAATAAAACTCAAAATAGAAAGCAAGAAGTTTATTTACTTTATTTATTAAAATACTTATTTAATAATACAAATACATCAAGAAGAAAACAAAAATTAAAAACAAAAATATCAACCATGTACATTAAAATACCGTTCATATTTAAAACAGATTATTAATTTTTAATTTCGCCAAAAAACCCTCCCTTGAATTTTATTACTTTTTTCACTAGTCTCGGCATGCGAGTAATCAATTTGTCGATTGTATCTTGTGAAATATTGTCCCAGCTTTCTTGTAAAGCCTTCCACATGTCTTCTTGCGAGGAAGGACAACAACTGCGCACATTTCTATCAAGCTCTTCCCACAAAAGCTCAACAGGGTTGAGATCTGAAGATCTCTGAAGGTGTTTACCAAGGTGCCACACCATGTTTTTAACACCCCCTAAATAACCCCTGCATAATTTAGAACTATGTGTTGGATCATTATCTTGTTGGAAAAAAAGTCCATTTCAATTAATCTTAAACCAGACGGAACGGCATTTTGATGTAGTATTATTTTAAACTGCTCCTTTTTCATGACTCTTTCGACTCGTACCAAATCTCCGGTTCCATGGCCCGAGAAGCATCCCCAGGCCATAATGGACCCACCACCATGCTTGACACTTGGCACCACACATTCTGGCATCATGTTTTCCTCCGTGCTACGACGAACAAACATTCGTCGTTTTGATCCAAATATTTCAAATTTGGATTCATCTGACCAAACAACTTTTTTAAAGTCAAGTTCTTCAGTCCAGTCTCGATGGGTTCGAGCCCACTGCATCCGTTTCTTTTTGTTTTTTGGCCTTAGTAGTGGTTTTCAAACGGCGACGCAGCCAAATAACTTAGCATCTCTCAATCGCCTTTTTTCTATTTAGTCACAGAGGTTTAGACCGGGCTTTGTTCACTTCTGCGCGGATTTCTGGTGTTGTTAGGCCGACTAAGCGTCTTTTTCGCTTGCTGGTCACGACGATGAAATTAACCTCGCTAAAACTGGTAGCCCTCGGTCTTCCCGATCGCAAACAAACTTGATTACTGCCAGTCTCCTTATACCGGGTTATTGTGTTATGAACACAAGTCTTCGACAACTTCAGTTGAGAGGCAATCGCACGTTCAGATTTGCCTTCATTGTGTAAAACAATTATGGCAGAACGAGTTTCACTGCTAATTTCGCACACTTTTCCCATTTTAAGATGTCTTCACTGTAACAACGACGAGCTCAGACTAACCAAGATAGAAAAAGATTTACTCCATGAAAAATCAGGAAATAAACATGTTTTAGGAAGCTAAAATAATCCTAAATTTCGGTAAACGCGAAACAAAACCAAAATAATTAGTAAGGAGTAGCTCATAAAATGAAAAACAGCTTGTTTTTTTTTAAATTCATTTTAATTCGTTTGTCACAGGTGAAAAGACTTATCTTCTTTTTGAAAATGACGAAAATAAGGTTTGTTTAAACATTGAACTATTCGTGTTGGGAGACTGTCCTATACTCACTGCACGATTTGGTTATATAGGTGGCGCCGTCACTACGACAATAAATTAAAATGCGTATACCTCATGAAGTCATGACGTTCCCGGTCTGGATACAAAAAATCTTTCAAATATACAACATTATTTTTAGTATATGCGAAAACTGAATATAGTTTGTTCAGAATAAGTAACTGAATCGATTCCAATAATTTTTAAACCATGTTATATTTTGTCCAAAAAATATTTAAAAAAAGTTACAAGTTGGACACCGAGTGACATTAAGTACCTATCGCAATAATTTAGGTACCTACTGCCAAATTATTATTATCAATGAGCTCAAGACGACGCTGGAGGCGAGTACACGGAGTCGCTGCGTGGTAACCACGTTTTGTGCGGACTACCAGCTAACAGAACAAGCAACTTTGTGATTTTTCATGATACAGTTTTGAAATTTTGTAGATTCTTTATTCTTCATAGATTCTTTACATAAAATACTAGACACGTGTTTCAGGTTTCGCATATACTAAAACTAAGGTTGTATACACTAGTTTAACCGCAGGACATTGTTTTTCATTTTCAGCATTTTCGACTTGATGTAGAATGATAGGCTAACACCGATAGGTTAACGACCGTCGCTTCGATATATTACGCTAAACACAGGTTGCCAACTCGATATATTACACTAAGCACAGGTTGCCAACTTGATATATAACACTAAATATAGGTTGCCAACTCGATATATTACACTAAACACAGGTTGCCAACTCGATATATTACACTAAACACAGGTTGCAAACTCGATATATTACACTAAACACAGGTTGCCAACTTGATATATAACACTAAATATAGGTTGCCAACTCGATATATTACACTAAACACAGGTTGCCAACTCGATATATTACACTAAACACAGGTTGCAAACTCGATATATTACACTAAACACAGGTTGCCAACTTGATATATAACACTAAATATAGGTTGCCAACTCGATATATTACACTAAACACAGGTTGCCAACTTGATACATTACACTAAACATAGGTTGCCAACTCGATATATTACACTAAACACAGGTTGCCAACTCGATATATAACACTAAACATAGGTTGCCAACTTGATACATTACACTAAACATGGGTTGCCAATTCGATATATTACACTAAACACAGGTTGCCAACTCGATTTATTACACTAAACATAGGTTGCCAACTTGATACATTACACTAAACATAGGTTGCCAACTCGATATATTACACTAAACACAGGTTGCCAACTTGATACATTACACTAAACATAGGTTGCCAACTCGATATATTACACTAAACACAGGTTGCCAACTCGATATATTACACTAAACACAGGTTGCCAAGTCGCTACTTCAAAACCTTTGCCAAATTCGTTCCTTAAATTTTATTTCCAGACCCGAAATAGTGCAAATGAGACCTAAGGTTGGTAAACTAATATTTGTAAATGGTGTTGTATTTCTTTAACAGGTTTATGCTATTTAGTTTGTTTTAGATATAGGTAGGATTTATTTTATAGTTTAAAAATATTCCTATGAAAACTCTGTTGTTCATCGGTTCGGTCTGGCCGGAACTAGGCCCGGCGCCCGGTCAAGTAGGCATGACAATCTATGAGAGATTTTTCACGACTTCAAAAGCGAGTGCACTACGTGAGGTCGACAAACGGATGTGCGATTAACGCTTGTGCGACAAAACTGTATTGCGACTCACCATAGTTCGAATGCACGCAAGTGCGACCAACTGAAGCTCGACATCAGGCGAAGTGTTCCCGAATAGAAGCCGTGACCGTGGCGCCGGGCCCAACCACGGCCTCTCTGGGTTTAGCCAGCGGCTATATCGGGCCTAGCCGCGGCAACACTATGCCTCCATGGTGCTGTGTACTCAACTATTGGCCGAGCCGGTACGAACTGGTCGTGCCTAGCATCTAGGCCTAGCATTTAACTTATTTGACAAGGTTCTATTGTGCCTCTGCCATGGTGTCATAATGCCACACTCCCGAGCCAGTCCCATCCCCATCTAAGTTTCAGCAAGTTTAAACTAGTTTAGTTAGTGTCGGCCCCTGGCGGATACTTGAGAATTTTTAGATTTATTGAAAGGGTTCTAAGTTTGGTGCCAGTTAGATGAGCATCCTGATGTTATGTTTCTCTTCATACTTTAATGTGAAACTGTGTTTTCAAGAGTAGGTATATTTTCTATTTCTGATTATAATAGAAGATGAGAAATGGTAACGATTCACAAGTCAAGAAACTTCATTATATAAGTGTACCTATTACCAGGCCATGATCGTGTGAGGTCAACAGTCATGTCATATGCTGATTGCTGGGTACCAAATAATTAAAACCACTCAGGGTTTTAATCTCATGGGGTCCTGAGTTCGATTCCCAGATTGTGAAAAGTGTTACTAGATTTTTCAATTAGGAATTACTCAGCGCCCCGTGCCCCGTGTCCCGTGCCTATGACAGCACGTCCCGGCCTACTGCCTGCCCCTTGTTACTCTCCAGCTCCAGTTGTGTCGGATTGCCGCAATGCGGACTACAAGAGTGAGGGAAGAGGGGAGCACCTGTGTCTGTACACACACTTGATGAACTTCTTGTCAATGGCTCGTCTTCGCTGAGATTGTTCGACGGGCCCACTAATGATAAGTGATTTCGTGCACTGGCGAGAGATCTATATAATCTTACTGTCCTCCCTTCTGTGTTTTCTAAAATGCTAAAGCAGGGTACGGCACTACGGGACTTTCTCAACACTGCACACTTTACGCCAAACACGTAATGACATGATGACGTCATCACGCGTGACGTCACTGCCGCACCGAGGACTGTGCTGCGTTGCTGATGTAGTGCACACACAAACATGTCGGGCGATACATATTCAATAGAGGCTGCCGTATACAAAGAAGCGTAAGTAGGTAGCAACACAACTCCGTAGGGTTGTCAATGAAAACTTGTTTCATTTGAAATCATCATCAATTAATAAAACGTTCCCAACACAAATTCACATAAATATTATATAGTTTAATTTAAAGTTTTAATAAAAAAAAAACTACATTAATTATTTTTGGCATGGAGCGGTTAATGACACAAAATTGCCTTTTACGCTTTTTTACATAATGTACAAATTATGCGAGTGTGGGTATGGGTCGACTAATACTTACCAACCTACTTAATCAACTTTCTCTATCTTTTGCTAGAGCTCAATTTTTTTAATCAATTAGTAAGCATGAATCAGACATGATAAATTGATCAGAATTATAGCAAAGTAAAACAAAAGTGCTGAACAATGAACAACCCAGAGAAATCCTTAAATACCTCACCAATAACTAACTATAACTGCACCTAAGCTATGTTAAGTTAAAGCTCATAAAAACCATAGTATGTAACAAAAAGAAGAAATATTATCGTCAAAACAAGAAAATGTCTTAGGATGTACAATTGAACCAACTAATTGATTTACAGTTTATATTTGTGAAGTCATAGTTATGCACACAAACACTAAATAAAACGAGCGAGCTCGGTTTTTATTAGTGTGCGTGTGGCACATCAATTACCATATACCAATATGTAGTCATCATTCACTTATGATACTGAAATATAAAAATAGATATAGAAATATGAAAATAGATATAAAATTTTGCATAATGTGCATAATAGTAACCTTGGCACAATGGCTATCGTCTTTGGTCAGTGAACGAGAAGCCGTAAGTTCAAACCATGTATGCAACAATATATTCTTTTTCTTTTTGTATTCATTATTTTGTTAAAACATTACTTAAAGTAGTATTTATAACGATTCGAACCCGTTCATGGTTGCGTAATGAAGTTTCCAACGTTTGAGATAAATATGAAACTCTCAGGATATTTTATTTTGACTGTTTAGAAAATAACTACCGACAATTTAATTTAATTTATGATTACTATAAAATTTATTAGGTATATATTAGTATATTGTATAAACATAGTGTATATGTAAATAGTATATAAATGTAGTATATATTTATTTTAATAATAGCTATTCACACCTACATTCTGCTGGAATACGTTGCAGCAAGCCAGCGCGCACCTTTGCTGTCCACTGCGCACCGATAAAACCGACTACACTTTGTTTGGTCATACATCAATTTACATTGGGAGAACAATGTGCTGATTTTTAGCGACGAAAATACGCTTAAGTCTGATAAGGGTGGGCGTAAAGTAGTAACATATGCGCGAATATGGTTAACAGCATGAGGTGAAGGTTACAAGAAGTAATAGAAAACGAAGGTTTGCCGACTCATTATTAGTCGAATTTATTTCAATTAGTAGACGAATATGAATCTTATTTTTATGCAAATAATGTTCATATTTGTTAAGCCAATGTGAAGAAATATAAACCTTAGCAATAATTAGATATAAATGTTAATAATCTCTTTCTCTAAGGTGTCTTTTTAAAAACCACAACTCGTAAAGTATTGCAAGTATGGTGAAATGATGTTATTGTTATGCGGTTAGAAGTTGTCATAATTTCTTACTATCTCTAACATGTTGATTCACTTCACCTCTAATTTTACTTTGATTCAATTTATATACTTATTTATAAATAATTTGACAAAGTAGGTAGCTACTTTGTCAAATTATTTACCATCCTTACCAACAAAAAACTTTGTCTTTGTCATAAAAACTGGTAAACAACAGTGTTTTACTCATTCGAACGTCTAGTATGGATAGCTATAGCCTATGTATGTTTAAAACCAGTTCGTATTAAATCATTGTATCAGCCACACAAGTTTTTTTTGCTAACATACAGCCCCCACCAAATGTGTGTGTGCGATGTAAACTAATTAGCTTGGCTTGCTGTACATGCAATCAAATGCATAAAAATTAAGTTGTATCAAAAATAATATGGAGCTTTTTCTGAAATTTATCTCTACGTAATATCCATTTTACACAAAAATAACGGCCCTTTTTATTTTTTTATTTTGTTCATCTGCAACTTCGTCTATTAAATTCGTCCTAAATCTAACAATGGCTTGGATCTGTTTATTAATTATTTCAATAATTAAAACTGTTTTCAAATAATCCTACTGGTTTGTAGAGGAAATAATGAACTCATTTACTGTCAATACAAAATACTAACGCGCGATTTTTATTAATAATGATTAGTTTTTTTGTTGATGACCCTGGAGCGAGAGGCAAGCCTCCACACACGACCGGTTTTTCAAGTTCTACGGCACCAAATACAAAGAACGTCACATTTCAATTATTTAGTTAATAGAACCTTAACCTTAATGCCTTACGTTAATTTATAATTTGCTTCAGAAAAGTTTGCGATGTGACACTTTTTGCAGCAATTACCAGTAAAGTATTGTTTTCTCTGTCTAGCATACAAGGGTCATATATTGTTGTCTTCTTTATTCTTGTCTGACAGCTGTCAGAGCCAGTTTTCACAATTGAAACTTGAAAAGTTGTTTTCTATATACATACAAAACTGTGCATTTAATGTATACGTTTTTAAGTACGTCTCTTTTGAATGATTATTAGTTATTGTATTAGGTTTCTAGAAGTACATTGAGTTGCGTTCGTTATTGTGGGTAGTTGTTGGCTGTGTGATTATGATAAAGTAAAAGTACCTACTATCATCATTTTGTTATATAATGTTGGGCTAAATAAGAAATTAATTTATCTCATAACTCTACTAACGCATTTCTAAAAGGAATCTTCGAACTGTATTAAGTACCTAGAAAGTGTGTTACCCAACTCGGGTGCACCGTGCAGGGTGAGCTAGTTTGATGTTCTTATAACGCGTTATCGCAACCAATTGGTAAGTTCCTTTATCCCTTGCAGTTTTGTATGTACAAATCAAGGTCACTAGGAATTTAAAGTAAAAAAAAAAGTAATTCAAAGTAATATTATTGTAATTTAGCTGTCAAAGATTAGTCATGCTGAACTGAAACCATTTATAACAACCGTTTAATTTTATCTTATTTCAACACGGAAAAACAGAGTTAAGTGGTGCGATACTATAAAATTTGATAGTTCACTATCGACTATGACTCACCTTTTATATTAACACATAGTTATACATGACTGAAGTGAATCAGTGACTCACTATCAATCAATCAATCATTTTATTATCAGGCAACTGAGGCCCCTATATGAAAATACACAAAATAATCTTATAAAATAATAAACTAATACATATAAAAAACCTTATTTAACTAAAACTAGACACGAATCGTTGACGGCGTCGTGTTCTGCTATATCAATAGTGCCCTGCACTCACTGACCCGTCATATCGAATACGAAAGCGGTACATAGGCAGTTCCAGTTACGACTAAGGGTCATGATGTTACATGTACCCACTCATTATTTTATGTTTTCTACCTCCGATGTGCAAGCACCAAGCGTGACTCGACACCACCGCCGGTAGAAGGTTAGCATAGGTTCTATGTTCTTACCCATCCATAGGAATGGGAAATGAAACCACAACAATATACAGCTCAAACTAACACAATACGTAGATTCCAAAGCGATAGAGCATCTCGTCACTGCAACTTGTCGAGGAGCATTCGGTTTATGGACGGCTCGCTTCAAGCAGCCCAAGCGGCTATAACCATAAACTAAAAGACACAGACATCCGATGTTCATTCGATGTAAATTTATTACTTGCCCCTCAACTCTCTAAGTGGCCGAGGAAATGGGTAGTGGAACGAGCGAGTCACTCGCGCCAGTAACTTGCATCTTTTACGAGTTTCCAACGTTTTATTTGATGGATTGGTTAGTGTAATAGGAAATGTTGTGTAAGTTTCACGGACGTTAAGTTTAACAGTTGGCTGTTTTCGTTCGTTTGTGTTTAAGAAAGTTTCTGGGTACAAATACAGTGATCCTAGTTTATTGAGCGGATATCCAGAAGTTGGTTTTTCAAAGCTGAAAACATGTATATTTTCTTAGAATGCTTGCATTTGCCACTGTAAGAATTGATCCGAAACAAAGTGAAGAAACAACTCTTTTTTACCAAAATGCTCTAGTGAGCGGAGCCAGCACACAAACGAGGCATATAATTCGGCTCCCCGTACCTGCCCGCTCGACGTGTGGGTGTTACCTGTTTAATGGTGCACTATTTAACCCTCCAGTTTTTTAGACTGGCAACACTATTCGAGATCACGTATGCATTATTTATGTTTCTCCGTAATGAATGTCAGTTCGTAGTTTAGCTTATTATTTGAATAACAAGAAGAGGTATAGATGATTTGTGGCTCTTAAAGGATTTTTATTTGATTTATAGTAGTGCCTGTTTTGTTAGAAATTATTAAGTTCCTGCAATAACTGACAATAATTATTTCAATAACCTTGAATTCTAATTATTAATCTTAACATGAGCTAGGCGTACACTAGACTAGATAACACGGTCACACTTTACAATGCTGTTATCTGAAGCGTCCAGCCAGGTGCATGAGTACTTGCAAAGCCGTAACAAAGTCACACAACAATTAAAACTACCCGTCTTCAAGACTTGTGTTATCTACCGCTCTGATAACGTCTCAATGGACCAGAGTACCAAATACCGTGACGTCACAAACACGCGCTGTTTCATTTAAATACAGAGAGGCACCTAGCTAAGTGAAGTGACACTTGAAATCGTATCCTGCCGCTACTGAAAGTGCCAAACTCTTCGCCAAATTTTGGGCGGACTCAATTTAAATTGTCATCGACAAGCTAAGAAGATCTTATTTCCGACGTTTACGTTTGATCGGTTGACCAACCCAAGTAACCAGTAACCCAGTTAACTGGCATATACCAAAAATGCTCCATGTCCCTCTCTGGTACTAGCTGCATTCAGTTAGACTGAAAGCCGACCCCTATCATGGTTGGCTATAATATAGCTGGCAACAGACGTCTTGTAATTCTATAATTTTCATTAAATAATTATTTTAAACAGTTTGAAACCTTCTCCCTTTTTACATTTTATAATTTCTTTATTTCTTATTCAAACAATAGTAAAAGGAAGCCATTTTATAACAATAAACATAAAATAAAAATGTGATCAAGAATGATGTGATGAATATACATAAAATCGGACGAATAAAAATGATATCAAGAAAATGTTGACCAGAGCAGCAGCAAGACGCGCACGCCTATCGCCTCCGGACCCGTCGCTCAGCTCCGCCTCGCCGCCGCCGGGATCCAGCCCCGTCGTGAGTGCTGTGACACCGGCTGTGTCCTTGGCTAAAGAGAACTGGCGCAAACCTGTAGTGCTTGACTCTAACGACCGCATGGAGGTATGGCAGAGTAAGGAGTTTCACGGACGCTTTTTCCGGGCCCTCATGGGCCCGATGTAGACCTATCAGCGTCCGTAGCCTGGCTACGTTCCGGGGACCTCTTCGGAGAAACCGAAGGTTTTGTCTGTGCATTTATGGATGAAGTTATGATGACGAATAACTACCGAAGATGTATTGTGAAGGACGGTACGGTTGACATATGTCGGGCATGCCACCGTCCTGGCGAATCAATCCGTTACATTATCTCCGGGTGTTCTCGTCTGGCTAACGCAGAGTACTTGCATAGACACAACCTTGTAGCCAGGATTATCCAGCAGCAACTTGGTCTAAAATACAACCTTGTGGAATCGGAAGTGCCGTAGTATAAGTATGTACCCGACCCAGTTCTCGAAAATGGCAGTATCACATTGTACTGGGATCAATCCATCATCACTGCTGTCAGTGCTCAATGGGCTTATTGGCTACAATAGTCCTGTGACTATTATAGCCAATAAGCCTGATATAGTGGTGGTGGACCGATCAGAACGGCGCGCAATGACTGCTGACATAACGGTCCCGCATGGTGGTAATCTTGACTAGGCTCGCCAGGTGGTCGACATGTGCGATGTGGACTCAGCGATCATTGTGCCGATAGTCGTATCAGCCCATGCCGTAATTGCCAAGAGCCTCGACCAATACCTGAGGAGGTTCTCGTTAGGCAGCTGGATCAAGGGCTTTATTCAGAAAGCGGTACTCCTGGACACGGCTCGTATTGTTAGGAGGTTCCTCTCTCTGGAGCCCTGACCTCAGGTAGCTTGGACCCTGTTCCCGATACCGGTGGGCTACATTTTTTTTAATATTTTTAAATGTTTTTTAATATTGTTTTTATTTTAAGGAACATTTAAAAATGTATAAGATTTGTATGAAAATTAATAAAGGAAATAATAATAATATATCATTTATTTCAGGTAACAAAGACCCATAACATATATACCTTATGGCTTATTTATATTACATATTTTATAAAAACAAGAAAATATAAACTCATCAACACAGACACACAGCAAGCAAGCAAGGCACTCTTCATCTATGCAGATGATGAGTACCTTGACAGCTAGAACGCATCTTCTTTTCCTCCACGTGTCGATTTCGAATCTTCTGAATCCTAAAGATAACTTATGTGGCGTCAAATTCGTTTTGTCTGTTAGAGCCACAGAGCTACAGTATTGGTTCTCTTCGTTAAACGAACAGGTGCGAATCGTGCTGATTATTTACTTCCAGGATTATAATAAGTCATGTGCCACAAACACGTCACTTATCTATGAAAGCAACAGCATTGAAAAAAATTAATCCATCTCTTCATGCCACCTGTATTGAATTTTTTGTTAAGCGTAAATGCGTAATGGAAAAGTATGCATTTTGCATACTTTCCATTACGCTCTAACAAAAAAATCATTAGCTGTGGTTGTATTTAGCGATGATGTCATGCCAGTGTGCTCCACTCGTGGCTGGTGGCTCGTCGCCCGGCAGAAGTCAGTTCATCGCCATTACGTGCACATTACTGAACAACTCGCGTATTTTTAGCGACGCTTCTTTGTTTTGCGACTCAAATGAAATGTTTGCTGAAAATTCGAGAGCAATTTATTTTAGCTTTGAATCATCTTTTAATTTGTGTGTAACAATTTTTATTTTTCGATTAGACGCAGTGGTTCAGCGCAGCGCAGCGCAGTGGTTCAGCGACTGCTCGTCAGAGGTTTCCTCAACTTCCTTCCACGCCTAAGAGAAGCGTACATATGACATATACAACATTAGTGTCTAGTATTTTTATGTAAAGAATCTATGTACAAAGTTTCAAAACTGTATCATGAAAAATCACAAAGTTATAAGCTTGTTCTGTTACCTAGTTGTCCGCACAAAAACGCGGTTACCACGCAGCGCGCGCCTCCAGCGTCGTCTTGAGCTCATTGATAATAATGATTTGGCAGTAGGTACCTAAATTATAGCGATAGGTACTCAAAGTCGCTTTTAACTTTTTTTTGGTTTAAAAATTATTGGAATCGATTCTGTTACTTATTCTGAGCAAACTATATTCAGGTTTCGCATATACTAAAAATAATGTTATATAACTTCCGTCCAGTTCACATGGGAGGCATCAGGCACGGTCTGTTTTAACTCCACGATTTATTTCAGTGTTTTAATAACGCCGCGAGTGACGCATGGGGGCAGCGTAATGGCGGCCCCACGCGTAGACAGCGTGGCGCGGCGCTGCGCGTGCGCCGTAGCAATAGTAAACAGAGCGCCGACACAAACATACTCCACAAGTAAAGTGATAGGACACGAGGCGCGAGGCGCGAGGCGGCCTTGAGCTGACTGCCTGGTGGATACCAAGACATACAGGTGTCGGACCCTGGTACATAGGATCGTGATCATTATTTACTTAGTGACATAATTACACTGTATCAATTATACGGTCGTGGGCGCAGAACTAGGGTACGGGTAAACGACAGAAAGTTATTGACTCACCCTCGAACTTACCAGGAATCAAAGAGCAGTTCCTACTGATCCTAGGCCAGTACGTGTCGCGACGCGACCACGTCTGAACGGTTGGTGTCGCTCCGTGACACCATACTCAGGCGGGCCTGACATACTCGTCAATGATCCGGCGGCATAGCTAGCAAGGCTCAACAACAAGTCAAACCTCAGTGTTTCTTAGTTGTAAGTATTGTTGATTCCTAAGGCCATAGCTAAAGTCTATAAAATTAAGATTGAAATTGAGAACACTATAAGATCTCACCTCCTTAAAACCTAAATTTGATTCAAAACATGTTTATTGAAGCATTTTTTGGAGACTCACTGACGCCCGACAAACTCAATATAAGATATATTTTATAATCAGCGTGACGTTGATAACAGCTACCACGAGCAAGCCGGCTGACAGGTAATGACGTCATGTGCTAATCAGCAGATCTGAATCAATCTTACATTGTACTAGGTATATTACGTTAAGACGTGGAGATTAAAGTAATTAATCGGTGAGACAGTTTTTTTACACCAAAGCATTGACAGAACATTCTAATTTTGTCCACTTGTGCCTAAGTGCCAACAATACCTACTATTGGTCAATTTATGTTAATGATGGGTTAGTTAGGTTCTAGGTATCTATAAACCAGTCCCAACAGGTGGAGTACCTGGTGGTGCGGCGTCAGTGCGTCACAACGCAGTGGGTGGCTAGCTACAATCTGTGCTACACTCACAACAAACTGAACATTTTCAATTTTCCACGCGAAAGATCTCCAAATCGGAAATCAGTATTCCGCTACAAAATTGAGAATCGCGATTTTATTAAAATCAAGGGGGAAAGGAGAATATTCTTATTTTTTGACACCGACTTTTCTAAATTGCAACGCTGGGGCCCGGGGAGGTAGACTCTGAAGGCATTTGCATTTTTATACTATAATTAAGGTCCACAGAGGGTGGAGGTCGCCCAGTCGGGTCCCGCAGCTACAATACACGAAACGTGGATTAATTTTATATTTTTTCGCGCTATTAATTTGGGAGGTCGTTAATTGAGGTATATTCTTATTTAGACTGACCTTAATTAATGATAACGGCGCGCAATTATTTTACGGCTCGTTAGACACATTTTCATGGTGATCATTTTTTTTTGAATTTTGTAAAATTTTAATAGCCATTATTAAAATCGTTTGAAGTTTCGTTTTTCTCGAAAAATGAGAACATTAACTCGGTTAATTATGAACCACTCCCCTCATTTCATTTCTCTTAGTCCTGCCCTTCGAGGCCAGGCGGGATGGTTGTACATATTGATATAACAGATGTATTAGGGCTTTTGTTTACATATTCTAATTCAGAAAAAAGTTTACAGTTTCCACAGAACGCACCGCGGTTAACGCGAACTCTTTGATTCGTGATTTTACTGCTGCCTATAAAATAAACAAAGTCGTATGCGATGTGGCCCAGCCGTGCACATCGTCAGCGGATGCAGATGGTTCACTTGTTACAAGAAAGCAAATAGCAAGAAGAGAACCTGTGTCTGTATTGCGTGGTTCTTTATTTCAGCAAAGAATAGGTCGCTCCCCTTTCTTGTATTAGTTACTTAGTGGCCGTGTTCACTAGCACTAGGTAACACCGACACGGATCTTTAAATATTAGCAACTGATTGGATTTTCAGCGCCGAGTTGAAACCTTCTACAGGGCAATAACTTTTAGGCATTTAGCACTGCGATACCTACATCTTTCATTGACTCGACGAATTTGCCTTGGTTGAGGGAATGTCATGCTCACTCAAACGGCTCGCTGATGGTGGCGCGTGTATCGGATCATTTAGTGCCCTTCAAAATGGTTGAATCCATGCGTCATGTTCGTGAACATGCGCCGTCAGTAGGAACTGGTCATTGTTGAATATACCTTTTTACTCTGGTTTTTCTACATCATTCTCACATATCTCAACATGAAGGATAGAACCAAGATTATGTAACAATATTTTGATTTAAAAGAATATCCATGGAGTTTCTTGCCCACTCTTCTCCATCGAGATCTAGCTTTGGAATGGACAACTAAAGTACTTTCACAAGTTATTATGCCTTGTGACTGGGACTGTAACTTCGTTTTTTTTTGTTTTCAGACATTCAAAATTGCCTAAAATGGTCATGAAATAAATGCTTTGAGTTCGAGAAGTTCAGATATACTAGTGGTTCTTCTATAGTAGGGTGATAGCGCCCGGTAGACTGGCATAGTAACAGATGTTAGGTAATTACGCGTTTTACGATTCATACGGCCGTAAACCCGACGCGCGTCACAATGGTGAATTTTATTAAACAGCTGTAAAGTATTATGTAATCATATACGGTTTTATGGATCAAAAAGGTTTTTGGTAATACATAAATGTCTTTGCAGTTTATTATTTTTGTGACGCGATTTTCAATCTTATTCTCTAGATCTAAAGGTTGCAGGTTGTTTTTAGATGTAGTTGTAAAAGTAAGTCACAAGTTATACTTTCTGAAATCGTCACCTTTCCTTTGTGAAGTCGGTTTTATTGGGTTTTTTGTGTTAAGTACAGAGACTATTTTATTATATTAGTCGATTGTTAGTTTTACGACTTGTATTGTTGTAAATTATAACAGTTAATGTGATTTCGCAATAAAATGTGTTTCAGTTTGTATCCCACGGTGCCAGCGATGGACATAGGTAGAGAGTAACGTATACTTTATTGTGTACCAAATTGTCATTGTTTTGACAAACATTACGGATCTGTGTAGTTAGGTAACTCTTCATGGAGTCAGAATCTGGGCAAATATTGTATGCCTGAATAAAGTCTTAATTGTTTTCATACCTGGTAGGTATCTGCCTTCATCCAAGAAGAGAACAACTCAAAAACTACACCTCACCCAGACATAAAATAGGCAATCATAATCTTCCACATTTTACAGCACCGCTTTGCTCTAGCGACTAGACTGCTCACCTCCGATCACGCAGTTGCTACGGCAACGTCCCTGGCGACCAAACCACTTCGTTAGGTTTTCACGATCCCCTCCCCTGGTGGAACCTGAAGCTTGTTAGGCTTTGCCCTAACTGGCTGGGTATATGGGTTGCCGGATTCAAAGCGCTGTGTGTGTTTTGACAGAGGGATTATTTCAACTTTTTCAAATGAGTAGGATCTTTGTTATAGATATTATTTTTTTCAGGGACCTTCCCAGAACATTGATACCACAACCGTTTGACTATTAGTTTTATATGCTTATAATTCCACAGGAAAGCAACCTCTTCAACACAGAATACAATGCTACAGAAGCGTTAGTCGGGACTCGGGACGAGCTGCATGCACGGAGGAACAAATAATTTTTAAAAGTACTGATCGAAGCAGTTGAGCACCCTCTATTATTGGGGTCTCAGGTTCTGCTGTAAAATCAACGTCCTCCCTGTGATCAATGTTTGTTGCTTACGTGACTCCTACAGCCTGTGCCTACCTGGTGCAGTGGTACCAGACGCATCAGACACATCCGTGACCGATAACGATAACGCTGAGACTGAGCTCACCGTGGAATAACTTTTATCTTATTGAACATAATGCCGGTTGTTTCGTTTAGTCTCAGTGAACCATAAGTTACTCATTTTCAAAGAAATGCGATGGAGTAGTCGAGATTGTTCCTGTAATGTATGTTATCATTGAAATTGAATTGGACACTTTTTAAGAAAAATCTTGATACATAAGCGATGTTCCCAGTTTTGAGTAAATTGGTTAAAGCTCCGTCGACGGCACCACGAGCACAGCACCCTCACGCAGCAGTGCGGCATGACTTTAATATTGACACGAGATGTTTTGTTTTCATTAATGTTGGTTGTCGCACCAGTGATGTGATGGTCTCTACACGAGGTGTAGGGGACGTCGTAGCGCAAACTAAAACATTGGTGGGCTAACACAAGGGTTGCCATGTCATGCTGAAACACCTGTATTGTATTATAAACATGATTTTCTAGACCATTTGTCTACTTTGTTATTCATCCAAATCAAATAAGGATGTATTATAGTGTAGTTGAGGCTTTATATGAAGAACACATACATAATATTTGCTAAACTGAACATTTTAATATGATACAAGTTATAAACCACATGATTACAAACGACTACATTAAAAAAACACTAAATCATTAATGCACGCCACTAAGATTGATCGCTATGGTGTGATGGTGACATACAAACACACTCATATATACAGGCGTGATCAGCCACAGGTTATAGATGTGGAAACAATGACATCAAATTACAAAACACGAGAAAGTCGTTTTCCTGCAAGAGGAACACGGCGTTCTCGCGTTTCGCAAGGGTCGACATGAGAGAACTCTTTTCTTTAAATATGTTTAAACTAGATGGCATCAGAAAACGATCATCAAAATGAAAAAGCAAAGCAATAAAATTTGTTGAAAAAGTGGCAAATAATTGTAAACGTAAAATCAAAAATCCGATGATGCACTGACAACATCGCACATTGAGCGCTCGCCAATTGTTACTGGTTACGTTCTCAAAGGCCCTTAATTCTCGGCAGCAATGCAAATAAAGAGCGTTCTATTTGGTCGTCGGCCCCTTTGGCCACGTTTGTCACGTTGGCCACGTTAGCCCCTTTGGCCACGTTGGTCACGTTGGCCACCAGCTACGGATGATTTGTGTTAGTTATAGTTAGTACACGTCGCGTAGCCGTGTCGTATATTTATTAGACTTCTGTAAAATAAGAAGGCAAGTACTAAAGTAATACTAGGTTGTTCACTGTTTTATAGACAAAAGTTTTATAGAATTTCGTTTCATATAAAATTTTTCTCATATTATCATTTCATAGAATACTCAATACGCAGAATAATTACTTCGAAAAAAATTAAATCGTAGATATTTGTTACAAATAAAAATGTTTCGATATTCATATCATAGAATAACAAATTAAATATTCTTTATACTCATACTGTTTAGTTAATATAAAACTTATTACCAAGAAAAACATTTTATCGAGTGACAGTTTCTAAATGTTTCAATTCATACCTTTGACAAAATGCATATCCTCCTATAAAATAAGAACACCGCGTTCACAAAAACAATACGTGTAATCTTGTTATTCTCATTAATAGTGACTTAATAGACACGTACGTACTGTTTTTATTTTGCGGTTCATAATTGTTGGAGAGCTCTAATTTTATTACTGCGACCAATTTTGAAGTAGCGCTCACTCGGCTCGTGTGTAGTTGGTCACAGTTCTAACCTAACCTAACCTATTTGGTCGGTGTAAACTGAACGTTTCTACGTCAAAGTAAATATCAAAATGATGTAATAAGGCGTAGCCGACTGGAAGCCCCGCTACGATAGACGCATTTGACTGTGTGTATATTTATTTATAAAATTATGGATAGCATAACGTCAACTTTTACATTTTCGTTGAAATAAAATACCCTGGAAAAATACACCGAACAAACAGTATTCATTAAAAAATAATTCTACAGTTTGATAATTTGTTAAATAAAAAGATGTGATTAAAATAAAAAATAAAATTCATTGAATTGTATTTCTGTGAAATATGTTTCATTCAAGTAAATAGTCGTTAAAACAATAATATTGAAATAAAAATACAAGAATCAAATATTGTATGAAACATTTTCGGCGAAACGAAATTCTATGAGATTTCTGTCTGCGAAACAAGAGGACACCGCAACACTAACTATAAAGAAAAAACCTAAAGAAAAAACCTAAAGAAAAAACCTACACTATTTTTCTCGTTGATAGTATGAAACATTACACTATACTTCACCTTGTAGGCGAACAAATTAACATACAAATGATAAATTGATAATTGTACATAAGCAAATAGCAAATATTTTGAATGACTTCTTTGCTTCTATTGGTGAAAAAACTTCATCAGCAAAAGGAGCCCCTGTGATGTGCCCCACAGAACAAACCATGTTTCTCAGACCTGTCGATCCATATGAAGTTTACAAAATAATAAAAAGAGGTTTGGAGTAGCAGAACTTCCCCCATTTCTACTTATGCAATGTGCAGACGAACTAACCCTACCATTTTTTAAATTAATTAATCCATTGTTTGAAGAGGGACCTTTTCCCACTCAACTTAAAAACGCACTGATAAAACCTATACACAAGAAAAAAAAGGCCAAAACCGACCCTAATAACAGCTATCGCCCCATCGCGCTGCTTCCAAGTGCTGCGTCTAAAATCTTTGAAAAGGCTATGTGTGAACGCGTATACTCTTCTTGTGAAAAATATAAAATACTAGACGACTGCCAAAACGATTTCCACAAAAACAGGTCTACAACGTTAGCAGTCTATAAATACGTACAAGAGGCTCTAACCATTATTAATAATAAAAACTACGCCATAGGTATGCTGCTCGAAATGACCAAATCCTATGACAACTTTCAACACAACAAAAACAAAATAAACATACCTCAATCCCGACATATAATGCACTCATCCAGCCCTTTAGTTATGTCCATAAAAATGTATAATAAATTGCCAAATGACATTCGAGAAGTAGACAAAACAAATATATGTTCGCATCCGGTCGTTAGTATGCTATGGATATAAAATGAATCGCAAGTACGCCCATGGTGACATCACGCGACCTACTTACAAGTCTAGCCACACCACAGCGTGCTTCTACAGAGCCCTGATATTCAGGTCGAGGCAAGGGCGACATTCAATGTCTGATCGCAGCGGAGTTGAGACGTCTTGGAACTGTACCCGATTCATTGTGTTCCGTATTATTGTGTTAAGTTGTAATTTGTAATCTCAAGTAATTCTTTGGTTTTCTAGAAACAGTGTATCGCACCCAGCGTGTTTTCATAGCACGAACCCATCATCTGCCCACATGATGTACGACCCTAACGGAATAAATCCTGACATATCCGACATCAGAATTGGGATCAAATCATTCTAATTTTTGTTATGGGGACGGGCTGCAGACATTGAGTCTATAATTATTCTGCAAAAAAAAGCCATCAGAGCCATATATAATCTTCGTAGGCGCGATTCTCTAAGGGAACTGTTTAAGGAAATTACCATCATGATGGTACATTGTCAATACATCTACGAAAACATAATGTATGTAAGAAAAAATCTACATCTTTTTAATAAAAGAGGTGACAGACATAATAATAGTACTAGAAATAGAGACCAATTAGTTCAGATTCGCTAAAGTAGACTCATCTTTCATGGGGTACTGTTTGAGATGCTATAATTATATGTCAGCAAGCATATTACAAGTTGGACGATTAATCACTGATAAACATATTTGACTCAATGCCGGTCCTGCTCCACAAGGACAGGGGCGCATAAATTGATAGCATTAAATAGTATTGTTGGAGCTGCTGAAGATTGTACAACTATTTTTGCATTAAATAAATTCAATCTCTTTAGTATTATATTACCGCATAGTCCATATTGTGTGAGTACTATGTACTAGAAAGCTGTCATTCGTTGGAAACCTGCGTCTTTTCTTGACTTGAATGTGCCCTGGCGGTTAGGATTATGTCATGCTCACTCAAATGTCTCGCTGATGGTGGCGCGTGTGTCGGATCATTTAGTTCCCTTCAAAATGGCTGTGTTGAATGGTGCTGATACATGCGTCATATTCGTGAACGGGCGCTGTCAGTTGTGACTGGTCATCTCTTAGTTGCCACGGCTTATTTGAATTAATTATTTTATTTTTGTTTTTTTTTACTATGGACACTTTTAACGTACACATCTTGCTACATCGTTCTCACATAATGTACCATCTTAACTTGAATGATGTAACCAAGGTTTTGTAAAAGTATTCTGATTTAAAAGAGTGTCCATGGAGTTTCTTGCCCGTTCTTCTCCATAGAGATCTCCGTTAGGGAATGGGCAACTACAGTACTTTCACAGTTTTTGTTCCTTGTGACTGGGAATGCAGCTATATTTCATTGTTGTCTTTGTTTCGACAATTCAAAAGTGCCTGTAACTGGCCTACTTGAAATAAATGCTTTGATTTTAAATTTTGAGTTTGAACGAGAAAGAGTCCCCCCTTCTCTCTATGTCACAAATGATCTCGACAAACTTAATGAAATAATGAGAAATCTCAAACCGGGAAGACAAATTCAATAAAAGGGTTTTCATTAATGTACTCTGTACCTATCATTTGTGTTTAGTTGTTCCAGACGTCCTTGACTACTGAACATTTATTGTTTTTGTATATTATTTTATTACATGAGTGACTTGCATCAGATCTATCCCTAAGATGCTTGTAGCATTTTAGTTCCTCGTCATAAATCAAGTATATCTTCCGCAGTCTGTCTGCCGGTGGCAGCACCACATTAGGAGCGGTAACTCCAAGAGCTACAACGGCACCATCTCACCAACTCTCCTAATTACGTTAGTTATTTTCGTTCCAAAGCTTTGTCGTAATGAGTCGAGTTCCGAAGAATTTCACAAACAATTGGTGAGCTATTGTTAAGGAAATTGTTTATTGGAGGCTAATATTTTTTAAATTTTGAAGGAGTATTGTTCAGGAATTCTCTTTTAATCATAATAATCTAGTTGAATGGTTTCAACTACTTACATGAAGGAAATTAACTAACTCTTTTATTAAGTATTTTACGATATTTTCTTTAAAGAGTCAGTCAGTTAAAAACATTCGTAAATACCGCAGTCACGAGGACTGATTCATTTATAGAGACATCATTCAGGAGTCCATTAAAACGAATAGTTGTCCTAAACAGTGGCTGCCCAAAACTTAGCTAACTCCTTGATATATTATCAGCTCGCTTATAATCCCAGCGGATTTTACAGTGATTATTTTGAACCCTGCCTAAGATCATAGAAACAACGACGTGCGGACGTCTAAATGTGATCAAAATCGGCAAACAAGGGACCTTGGATAAAACTTCTTGAAGAATTCGATGATTCATCATCACCATCATCGTCATCATTAGCTGAAAGACGTGCACAGCTGGACAAACGCTTCCTCCAAGCATCGCCACATCGACCGCTCCAGTGCTTCTCGCAACCAGCAAATGCCTGCTGCCTTCACAAAGTCATCGACGGTATTGTGGAAGGCCTTGTGACGCCGCGCCGTCCCAATACGCAGTCGTCAGTCAGGATTCAGGAACCATAGCGACAGGTTCCGTTTTTGATGCTACCATGCTGAATAATAGCCTTTTCTACTACAGTAATATCACGCCATCTCTTTCATTTCTATGCTCGTTGACGCCGACCTGCAAGGGTGTGTGAGGCTCCCAGGCGGTGTTAGGAGCTTAGAGTTCAATTTGCAACTAACATGTGTCAACGGGGAGCTTCCAATGTCGGATCAGGCGGGTTTAGGCTTCTGACATGCATGATAACTAATTGCGAGAGAATTAGGTACGGAGACCACAATGAAGACTGTTTTTGGGATAGATACACAGAGAGAGGAGGGTAGATATTTCATCTAGCCTTCAACCAAAAAATGCAAGATGCTGCGATGCAGAGTTTTACAGATTACGTGAAGCTAACAGATTAGTACCTGGTCTAATACCAGTACCAAGATAGGTTTACGCCTAAGACTGATTAGTTGTTCCATTAAATCTGACATAAGCTATCAGATAGCGCAGATACTAATGAAACTGTCTTTACTCTCATAATCTCCAACCTTAGAGCGTGAATCATTAGCTCATAATGTAATCGTTACAGCTGATGAAGTATTGCCACACTGAACACATGTCACACTATACCGTCCGAACTCCGTCATGATGTACTGAACCCATTCAGTCATTCATTTTTTTCAACTGCCTGAAAAAAATTAAATTCCAGCCATAAGTAATCTGTTTTAAGGTTTCGAATCCATTGACATTGTCGTTAATGCCTGCACTTTGATAATAAGAGCAGCCACTTGTCTCTTGGATCTAAATATAGAATCAACGATTGTTGTTGATCTGTTTTGAATTTTGTCTTTAATAATTTAAGGTCGCAATTACTTCGAGTGGTAACTTCACGTAGTTGTTAAGGGAGGTTTGCAGAGCACACGTGTGCGTGATGTGCCGCTGAGTGGTCCACTTCAGTGCTGTAACGTCGTATGTTAGTTATCTCATAGTTTTGTCTTCTTGTCGGTTATTATAACACTGATAAGGTGGCATGACAGGGTGGAAGGGACATCGGCGCGAAAACGGTTATCACGTATTCAGTTCATCCCACAGAAATTTTTCATTGGTTATTAAAAAAAAATGAGTTGTTCTATACCCTTTGACCGTGTAGGTAGGTGTGTATTTTGTAGGAAACAGCTGTTTTTTTGTCGGATTGTCTGTTCCGTTAGGCTCGGATATCCGGATATCATGTGAGCCGGATAGGATTCGTGCAATGGAAACACACTGGGTGCTGGGTGCACTATTTTTATTAAACTACAATCAAATTACAAAATGAAATTTGAAATTATAATTTAACGCAATAACACTGGGCACAATGAATCGGGTACAGTTCCGAGACGTCTTAACTCCGATGCGATCAGACACTGTCTGTCGTCCTTGCTGCAAGCTCAAGACATCACGACTCTGTAGAAGCTGTAGGTGTGGGTAGACTGGGAGGTAGGTCGCGTGATGTTACCACTGCGCACTGGCGCGCTCGACGCTTTATGTCGGTACTAATGACCAGATCCGACATGTATATTCTTTTGAGGTGTCACTGTTTATCTCTCTGATCGAATAGGGGGAGGCACGCCACGGCAGGATACTGCGCAGCAGGTTGCCACAATACACTCTGTAATCGCACGCCATTCTCTGTTTTACATTTGTTTTTAATATTTTACCCTGAAGCTCACCTATTTTGGTAGCATTCCTCAAACTGCGACGAGTTGTTGTAACAAACATTCTTCAGTATTATTTTCAGTTCAGCCATGATCGGTATTCCACTAGCGGATACTTTTTCATTGAAATTGTCGAAATAGTTTCACAAATTAAGTATTCCAGGTATTTGCAGAGAGGAGTGCTGAAATTATCACATTTTTATCTACCGTTACTCAACACAAAAATGTGAAAATTTAGTACAAGTTTCGAAAAATGTGAAAAATACTGTCGTCTTATCGTCTACGACACTTACGTCATTTCTATCGTCGATGATTTCGGTGTTCCAAAAATTTTTAAAAGTACTCTGTTTGAAGAGACGAAGAGCTCCACAATTTAGAACATCCAACATTAGAATGGAACCAGACCTAGCCTACCCGTAGCAACCAAGACGGGCGCTGGCACTAGGGGGTGCACTAGCACCCCGGAAAGAAAATACATACATGCCTGAAAAGAAAATACATATCAAAGATTTGGAAATGCTTTTTATTCGCACTTAAGTTTGTCTTCTCCATTTGTTCATCTTACATTTGTTCATCACCTCTCAGTAAATTTAGTAGACTCTTTTCCTGTAAACACAGCATGCACAGGCCGCTTACGACTCGCGTCTCCCATCATCAGGGCCGCAGGCAGGGGGGTGGGGGTGCAAGATCTCGGAAAACTATAGAGAAACCAATCTATCCGCGGCAGAAAGCAAACATTTATTTATTTAATAGTTTATGTACACACTAAATGCAGATAAGAAGAAAGGAACAGAAAATAGTACAAAGGTGATGCTTATTTCTAAAGAAATTTCTTCCAGCATACCTGCGAAAGGAGATACTAAAAAAAGAGATGTAGACATAGTGTGTAAAAGAAGAAGAGAAAATGGAATACATAAAACACAAAGCAGAACAATTTAAAAATAATAATACATATAAGAATATACTAACATACTTATAAATACAAAGACAAAACATAACAATACTGTAAATACAATAAATAAACTAATAATAAATCAAGCGGCGTAAATATAGTAACCTTATTGGTAACTATATTTTCGAGCCGTTTGGGGTTGAAACTCTAGGTCCGTGGGGTCCGAGTGCTCACAGCTTTTTCAAGGACATTTCTAAACGTTTAGTTGACTCTTCCCGTGACCCAAGGGCTGGCTTTTACCTTGGCCAAAGGCTTAGCGTTGCCATACAACGTGGCAACGCCGCCAGTCTTTTGGGTACATTACCAGTTGACTACGTTGAGGAGGAGTTTTTTGACGCCATTTTTTAAGTTTATTTTTAAGTTAGTTAGTTAATATAGGTTATTTTAATTTATTTACTTTAAATTTTCTATGTTCAGAATGATGTCCTGAATATATAATAAATACTTATGCAACTATGACGAAATGGAAAGATAATGTTCTTTCACTCCTCTTTTGAAAACTGCAAGAGTTTGGCAGTCCCTAATGTCAGGCGGAAGTGAATTCCACAGCCGCACGGCGTGTACCGTGGAGATAGTGGATAGGAGTAGAAGTCGGTAGAGTGTGGAGGGGATTTAAGGAGGTTCCTAAGATGCGACCTGCAGGGTGCATCAGAAGGACGGGAGTAGGAAAAGCGTTCCCGCAGATAGGATGTCGTTTTAGGATTATGGAGGATGTTAACATTTATAACATTTTAGAGCTCGCTTCGCTCGTTCATACACCTATCTCGTTCCTGTATATATGAACAAAACTAACCTAATTTATCCAAGTATATCCTAAAAAATTCGAACTCGCTTTGCTCGCTAAGTCATCTTAATTATGTCCTTTGCATTCATGAGCTTTTCTTTATAAATAGGTAGAATTAGCCCTATTTCATAATAAAGGACAAAAGAAAACCAATCAAATTCGAGGTTGGTGCTAACATTTTTAAGCTCGCTACGTTGGTAATTGAATCCATTTTTTTATTGATATGCCTTTCTGTAGAAAGTGTAACAAATCCGTGTGTAACAATCCAAAGTGGAATGCAAAACACTTTGAGCTGTTTTCATGGAACAGAAAAGCACCCTCTGAAGAATGAAGATAACCCTTTCGGCGCCCAGGGTAAAAAGCTAATGTTTAAAACATTACCACCAGTAAACATAACTTAGTGATGTAACCCTGACTAGGTTCAGTTCTCAGGACGAAAGTCTATAGAAACAAGGGAATGGGAAGGGAGCGGAAGTGAGTCAGTCTAACCTATAGGCTGGATAGAGTGGGAGCAAGTCAAGAGGGCTCTCAATCGAAAGTTCGGAACTGTCGGACCTCCTGTCCGAGTATTAGCAACTTCATAATGAGAAGAATGAAGAGCTTTCATAACGCTAATATAATTTAACGCCACGCCGCGCGCCGTCACTTCGAGCTCAAGACGAAAGTAGCAAAAACACATTAAGAAACTTGAGTGTTGAGTTGAGAAGTTTCTTTATTAAATCTTGCAACCCTTTCTGATTAGCGTCAGTAGGAGTTAATGAGTGACGTGGAAACGTGCGCCCTCTTCATAGACCTCCTCCGAACTGACGTCGCGACAACTTGGCCCTCTGCCCTCTTAATGCATCTACTATGGCGTCTTCCCGTCTTAGCTCTCTATGCTGAACTCTCGCAGATTAATTAAGTGAAAAAATTAACTTGTTTAATGATGATTAATCGCAGACGCCATCTTTTGAGAGAGGTTCCGTTTCCGTTACCCTTGGATTCAATTAAGGTATGTTTGATGTGGTCTCACCTAGATATTGTAAAGCCAATAGGCCAATATTGGAGCAAGTCAACTCTTACGTTTGATGTGGTCTCACCTAGATATTGTAAAGCCAATAGGCCAATAGCGGAGCAAGTCAACTGGTCATCCATTTCATTGGATTACATTACAAATGCTATTCAATAAATCGAGTCCAATTAAGTTCACCTAATATGGTGCCAGATGGTTTGTTTTCGTACAAAACCAGTATTTTGGTTTGGCACGATATTGGCCAGGCTACAATCTCCATGTGTTGGTGTCACTGACCACAAACACGATGGAATCGAAACGGACCGAAATAACACAATTTATGGAAATTTTATTTGTTTTGTCTCTTTTTATTATATTTTTATCGCCGTAATGCAATCATTAATTCAGCTTTATGGCTGAAAACTGCAATGAACCGGTTTTTCAACATATATTTCGGTATCAAAGGATTTTAAACCTTATCATTTAAATAATAGACTTGGTATTCTCTTGAAGAGATAGTTTGAGATAAACTGATGGATCAAGTTGTTTTTGAAGATAACATTTTAGTTTAATATGATTCACGTGCACGTGTGGTCACATCGCATTCATTAACAGAAGTTTTAATTCAGACAAGTGCTCGACGTTTTCAGTTACAGCCTCTATGCGCTGTAAGTGCGACCAGTCACTGTCACTGTGGAGTGTGGAGTGTGGACGTACTGGACGAGCAGGACGAGGGGCACTACGATTGTGAACGCAGGAGATTCAATGCATTGCAACAGTCTGGTTTCAGGTTGAAGTTATTCGGGTCAGCGTTCATCGGATGACACCTAGGAAAAGCATGAGAAAGGTCGACCTTTCTCGAAAGCCTTACATATTATTGTAGGTACCTATGTAACATCGTAGCAGATGGCTTACTGTAGTGACTGCCCTGGTTCGTATGTGGGACGAGACAAACATTATAAACCAACTAGAAGTAACTTAGGGCAAAGGCAATCAAAAGAAGTTTATTCAACAGTGATTCGAACTTTTCAATTCCTTACACTACTATCGTGAGCTCCCGGTCATCCCACAGTCATGGCGCTTGCAACATTGGGAGCGTCGAATTATAGGGCACCCACAATAATTGAAAACACGGAATGTATCCAGTAAGTTTCAGTGTAAATTTAGTCAAAAACCGTGAGGGTTAAAACAGTGTTTTGAATTACTTACTATCATTTTAATGTTATAATAATTTTTTTAGGTTTTTTGGTATAATTTCTGAACCTTCAGCCCCAGCCCTGCATGTAATGATTGTCACACGGAGGTGACTACCCGCCAATGTAAACACGGAACACTGTTGCCATGTCGCTATCTCTTATCAGTTATCAGCTTATCAGCGGCTCACCGGCGCACGACCGGAGAGAGTGTACGTCCGCACTGCCCTTGTAGGAAACAGCTAACTACTAATATGAGTGTTTACATATGAATGGAGATTTCTTATCAGAGTGATAAAAATAAGGTGTGGACTTGGCGTTTGTTTTGTTAACATCGAAATAATAAAAAGGACTAAGTAAGGACAAAGCAAAAAGCTGACGTAAGACGACAGACCGCAGTGAAGCTACTGCTGTCTGCTGCTGCGGTCAAGCGGCGGCGTCGCAGCACTCTCGTAGCGCAGCGGCTACCCGACGCGGATGTTTACATCCCAATTCTTCATTGATTGAAAAGTCAAAGCAAAATATTATTTTTTTATTCATTGAAAACAACACAAAACCCACATATTGTTTATTATCTACATATCTATTATACATGCCTACTACCTACTACTCTATTTTTTTAGTACATAAGTATACGAAAAGTATTATAAACATAAATCATACCCCGAACAACATATTCGGGTAGGGGGACGAATGTCTCGGGCGCAGCGGTTCCTTCATTCACTGTAAGTCTATCGTTACATGTTCAACATTAGGTGTTTACTGCTGAGTGTAATACAATCTTTGACAATTAGCAGGGTAATCTAATCACTGTTACATTAATCAAATGATGCGAAGTACGTATCGAACAGTCGACGTGAACCGATAGAACATCTCAATGCTCCTCAAAGGAGTTACTTCAACCATTGAGTTCAAACCGACGCCAGTTCTTGCGCGAAATTGTTGCCCGCGCTGAGTCGGCGCAACCAGCGGCACCTGAGCCCCGCCACCCGCGGGGAACAGCGAGAACTTGGGGAAACACTTGGGGAACTTGGTGGCTGGGTACACTGGTCGACTGGTCTCCAAGTTTGAGTATGATTGATGATAGGCGGCGCAGTAACTGGTAGAGCCGGTAACGTTTAGTAATGTGATAGGCGCGCGCCGCTCGACGCTTGAACGGGAATTCTTCTCGAAAATTGAGTATGTTTTCTCATTTCGTTTTATTACTTACGGAGATTATTAAGTCAGTGATGAAGTCATTATTTTTAGGGTGATATTGCGAAGGAAAACTTTGAATTTTTCGCAAAGATTCTTTTTTTTTAAGTTACTCTGTGTGGAATTGAATCCTTCCGATCGTATTGTATCCATCCCAAGGAGCACCAAACTCCATTATTGGATGCCACAAAGGGTCCACATCGGTAACTTTAGCATTTATGAAGACTTATTAGAGTTCATTCGAACTGCAAAAGCTGAAAATTACGCTTTCACCTGTTTATTGACTATAATAATAACCACGGAAATAACATTGTAATGTTGCGAGCATTAATATAGGTGTTCAGGTCTGTGTTAATCAGCATTTAGCAATTTAGCATTTTTGTTGACCTGAAAGTAGCTGTATTCTGAATTGAAGGCCACAAACGTACCCATAAAATGCTTGTATTTTAAAAAAGAACATGTGAACAGCTCTAATGCAATCAATTAATAATGATTTATTGCGTCTTGCTGAACATAATTGAAGTTTTACAGTGTTAATCAGCTTGCTACACGCAATCTTATAATAGCACTTATCTAGCCCACATGATCACTACGGGTGAATTTTTTTGATGCTAAATTACAGCAAAGACTATAAATTAGATCACATGTAACCTTTGATTCTGGTTGGAGCTGAACACTTGTACTAGCATAGGCAATTAATCTACTAATGTTGTTAAATAAGGTCCTGAAAAACTATTATCATTTATTTGTACTCTGATTGTGAATTTATTTTTGTATCATCAACTTAGTTTATTCTATAAATTTCAACAGTCATATTTTAAGAATGCGAGGACATTTTCACCTATAATTATAAACATACATAAAAACTAAAAATTATACACAATTTTGCCACTTAACTTTAAATTTTAACACTTAAATTTTCAACAGCTGAAGCTTTAAAAAAATCCACGTCTGTAGTTTGTGCTGAATAAATAGGTAACTCACATCTAATAATTACACATTGTGCTGCATAATAGGTAACAGCCACTCTAACAATCAGCCAATGGGCAACTCTTGGGGTGACTGTTACCCTTATTAATGCTTAAATAATGCAATTAGTTGCAGTTATTCAGATAAAAGCTGTTTAATTTGTGACCAAATCAGAGTTACATCAACTGAAACATTTAATTTAATTTCATTTATTTATTCATTAACAATTTATATTGTGTTGAACATTAAATATTAGATAAAATTATCGCATGCAGAAACGACATTTAAAAGCCTATTAAAATTGAGTGAAATGTCTCGTTCAAGAGTCAATTCATTTAAAATATGTCAACAAATAAATACAATGTCAAATTAATAGCAGGTATAATGTCAAATTCAATATCAAAATATATAATGTCAAATTCAATGTCAAAATATTAAGAGAACAACTTCGTCTCGGTCCTAGATGAGGATAGTGCTGAAGTCAAAAAATAATTCAAATTAAAGCCTATTTACTGCTATTATTTAAAGTGACTAATTTTTATCATTTGACATAAATTCTGATACTGAGTAAAACCATTTTTCCAACAAGAAGGTTTTTAATTTAGTTTTAAATGAGTGTGAGCTATAAATTAATAATTTTAAATCAGTCGGTAACCTATTAAATAACTCCACTGCTTGATATCTGGAACAATGCTTAGCTATGTTAAATTTTGGTGCCATCTTGTGTTTAAATACCTTCCGTCTTGTGCTTTCTCTTATCTCACGTTCCTCTTGTGATTCATACTCATGAATGTACTTAGTAAAATGATTTAGAATGACTAATATATATAAACTTGGCACTGTTAAAAAGTCTATTTCTTTAAAGTGCTCTCTACATGAGTCTCTTTGTGAGATCCTTACTGTAGTTCGTACGGCACGTTTCTGCAATGTAAACGCTTTCTGACAGTTAAAATTATAGCTGTTACCCCAAAGCATTATGCTGTATCTTAATATAGATTCTACCAGCGCGTAATATATAGCCTTGAGTTGCTTTAGATCCAACATATCTCTAAGGCTCCTGAGTGCATAGCATGCTGATGAAATTGAAGAGTCAATAGCAGCTAGCTCCTGTTTCCAATTTAAACACATATATATGGTGATCCCTAAAAATTTGACTTTGTCCACTAATTGAATCTTGTCTCCTTTGTTTTGTACATCTAAATTGTCAGTAAGGCGAGTTGTGGTCTTAAATAAAATCATGTTAGTCTTACTTGTGTTTAGCAAAAGGTTATTGGCTGTAAATCAATCGCAGAGATTTTGTAGGCTTTTATTAACATTTTTGGTCAATTCTTTTAAATCATTCACCCCAATTATTATATTTGTATCATCTACAAACACAACAAGTTTTACATCAGGCTGAACATAATGCATAAAGTTAAGCAAGTCATTAGTTAATAAAATAAATAGTATAGGTCCTAAAATTGAGCCTTGGGGTACACCTCGTTTTATATTTGTAATTTTAGAGGTGTCTATGATTTCATGATTCCTTTCATCGATGCTCTTTATTTCGACAAACATTCGTCTATTTTGTAAGTAGAATCTTAAAAGTTGTAAGGACTTGCCTCTGACACCATAATATTCAAGTTTAGTTAGTAATAATTCATAATCAATCGTATCAAAAGCGGAGCTAAGATCGATGAAAAGACCTGCCACTTTCATTTTGTCATTTAATTTATTAATTATGTCATTAGCAAGAGTGTTTATTGCATCTGAGCAACCGACGCCTTTCTGATATCCAATTTGGATATCAGAAAGGCGTCTTAAATTTATTATTTTATTTACATTTAAATGTACCATCAGACTAGTTTTAATGATTTTTTCAAATACTTTTGATAAGGTTGGCAAAAGGGATATAGGTCGATAATTTTTCGGATCAGTCTTAATACCTTTCTTGAATATTGGAACTAGCCAATTTCAACTGGTCTTGAAAGACAGACTCTTCGAAACATTTATTAAAAAACTTGGAAAGAGGGAAAGCTAAAGAGTCTATATTCTCCTTCAAAATCGATATCGGTAAATCATCAAAACCACAAGATTTTTTATTGGCCATTTTAGTTATAATCTTTGTAATTTCAGATGATGTTGCTGTATAGAAGGTTAAATCACTTTCTACTCTTTTTTTACTTTCCAATAGAAAAGTCATTGCTCTTTCTTTTTCATTGTTAGCGAGTGACGATTTAAACACAAAACTGTCAATGAATTGATTTGCGACCTGGGAGGGGTCAGTTATCACTTTATTGTTCTCTTTTAGCATTAAGTTTCTGCATTGCCTATTTGTTGCTTTCTTCGTACATTCATTAACAAGTTTCCACGTCTGTTTTGTTATATTTGTAGCGGTATTTAAATTATTTATTATGGCGTTTTTCTTGATTTGCTGAATAACTCTTTTATAAATTCGAACGTAGTTGTTTTTATACTTTTTTATGCTGGCATTATTTACAGTACCTGAACATAGTACTCTCTTCATTTTACTTGAAACTTTAACCCCTTTAGTAATCCACTGTATTAAGGTGTTTTTATAAGGCTTTATTATAATTGTTTTCTTTCGGTAACTATCTTGGAATCCTTTACCCAGACAGCTTATAAAACTATTTATTCCCAACTGCGCTGCTAACATACAGCGCTTCGGAGTTACTTGGGATTTCACATCAATTTCCAATCTACTTAATATTCAAACGTTGTTTACGATAGCTTGAGCTCTGCCTACGCTGTCACCGTTATAGTCGTGAAGAAATGGCATGTTCTGTTATACTGTGCCAAAATTATTAATGAATTGCAGTTATGTTTAGTGTGACATAATATCGGTTATATGCTTAATTAGCTTATGCACGCGACTTCGCTCGTGTGGAATTCGGGAATTGCCCACGGGATCTTACTTCTGAGATAATAAGTAATTTATGCATGTGCTATACCAGACTATAATCTATCTCTTATACAGTAATCAATCCACCCAAAGAATATTAAGTTTAACAGAAAATTCAACACCCCATTTCACCCTCTTAGGGGTGGAATTTCGAAAAACCCTTTCGTAGTGGATACCTACTCTTCACAAAAAATACACCCTAAAAATGTCATGTCTCAAGGACCAGCGGCTTGGGCTGTGCGTTGATATATCAGTCTTCAGTCAGTCAGTACTTTGAATTTTATATGTATACATAACTACGAATCAATAAAAGTTCACTAAACTCGCTCTTGTTGAGTAAATCAGGCGTTGAAATCTCGCGCCCAACGCAAATCCGAGTTCCGTTTCAGCACTCCTTCCGAGTCAACAGATGATATATTGCAAAATCTTTCGAGCCAATAAATCATTATTTTTGGTAAATAATCTTTTATTTTCTCAGTAAATACATATTTTTTTTTAAATTTAAAATACTGGTACTTAGCTGCATCCGGTTAGACTAGAAGCCGCCCCCAACATAGTTAGGAAAAGGCTAGGCAGATGGATGATGATGTAAATAAAATTATCTCGGTTTTTGCTCTCAAAAAACTGGCCAAGTGCATGTCAACGTTAATTTAATCCACTTCCTACGTTGCGATTTGCCTCCGAACTATGATTTTTGTTGTAATATTACATAAACAAACTTACATTTACAGTTGTAAAACCTGTGCTCCGATACATTATGTTTAGGAAAACATGTTATTCATGTATATTTTAAAAGTTCGTCGACTATTACTCGTAAACTTGTAAAGCCTACTTAGCTGTGATAGTTTTCCTTTTAACTTCGTTATAATATGTACTACCACCGTGATTTTTCCACACATCCAAAATCAAACGTTTAGCTGGTAAGTTTGAGTCTAATAAAAATTAGCACTTTAAAGCTTAATATTAAATATTAAAAACGAATCCCTTAAGCTTAATATTTAATATTAAGATTAAGGGATTCGTTTGTGAAATTTTCACAAACGAATCCTTTAATCGAAAAATAATATGATCAAACTCGCAATATTTTTTAAAGACCATCCCACACAATGGGTACGCGAGGAAAAAAAGACGAGGAGAAAAAATATCTTTCCAGATTTTATTTTACTACTCTGTTGTCGTAACTAATCTGTATATTCATTTATAAATGACAGCTTTCTAGTACTAAGAATCTTTGAGCTAAGCTGCGGACAGAAAGACGGACGGACATAGTGAAACTATAAGGGTTCCTTGTTGACTACGGAACTCTAAAAAATGCATAGTTTCTGTCAATAGATTTGTGATAATACCTTATTTCCTACTCGATTTTATTGATGGTAGCGATCATTGTAATGCACGTGTCCGGAGGGCGTTTACTTTATCTGTGGCAAACAGTGCTTCACGGGGTAGGTAGTACTAGTAGTACTATAACACGATACTGAACTTGTGCCTAACATCATATATTTGTACGTAATCAAGGATGTTTTTGTTTTTTACAACTCACGTTCTTCTGCCAAACAGGGTAGGCAGAAATTCGTGCGGAAGCAATTAAGTAAGGCTTGTTCGAAGTCTTATTTAGTAAGGATGTACTTACATTAGTGACATTTTTAGCCGATACACTGAATTTGTAGGAAAATAGCCCAGATTGTGTTGAGCACTCGCACCTTAAACTGTACTTTGTTTATATCGGTTTATGGTTACAACACAAAGAGCAAACATCCATCTATCCATCCATCCATCCATCCTCATAAACTTTCTCAATTATAATAATTATTATAAATATACATAATTGGTGTAAAAATACCCTTAACGAAGCCGAAGGTCATTTGCTCTCCCCGCCATTGAGATATTTTGTTGTTCTTCACCATACTGGGAACCTTCTAGTTATTGGTTTTGGAGATCAACATTTCAACTGTTTCACTACTTTTTTTTAAATATATGTTTTTAATGTAACTTTATTTTAAATACCTCCATGACCCCCGTAAAATGCATCCATTAGCACAATTGCTGATGGATGCATTTTACGGGGTTTTGGTTTTGAGTTTTACGGTAGATGATAACTTTTCCCCCAAAAAAAAGTCGTTTTCCAGAAAATAAATTGCGTAGAGTTACCTAGTTTGATTTACAGAATGCTTGGTTGAAGGCTTCGTGAAGGGTCCGTTTACACCTTGTATAAGTAGGATGCCAGATAGATAAATTATATGCCAAGAAGATCGATGCAGCGACGCGGCGAGCCGGCCCAAGGCCGAGGGATGCGGGGGGTGGCACATAGCACGCTAGCATACCAGTCCCTCGCAAGTCGCGACGCGGCGTGCGTGTGTGCCAGTAGTTGGCAGCGACCGTCGTTTGTTTCATTCGCAAAATGTCTCGCTGGGGCGACGAGAAAACGTTGTTCTTCATCACATGCTACAGGAAGCATGAGTGCCTGTGGGACCCCACATCGTTGTTCTACAAGAGTAGAGCAGCTCGAGCGAATGCGTACTCGTCATTACTGGAACAGTTCAACGACGATAAGATGACCGTGCAACTGCTCAAGGTGAAGATCAAGAACGTCAGGACCACATACCACCAGGAGCTGAATAAGATCAAATACTCGAAGCTTTCGGGAGCAGCGCAGGTGTACAAGCCGACCTTGGTGTGGTTCGACGCGATGGATTCATTTTTGGGTGAAACTATGAAAAAAGAGCCCACACAAATGGTGGGTACAATATTATACAAATTATGAATCTGTCATTCGCAAGTCAGGGAAATTAATAGTGAAGCAACTTGACTACCAACTTAAACATTCCACAGGTGGGTAAATGGAAGTCATATCTCTAGCAGTATTTGACAGCTGTATCGCACGGCTAGAATCTACTTAGCAATTCATTTACCTGGATGTACTTATACTTATCATGCTGCCATGCTTTGTTATATTTCTTATCACCTAGCTATGGTACCGCTCATACTCCCACCGTCACATTGATGTACCTACGTACACCATTTGGAACCCCATTTAAAAGCGGAGATGGACGGAGCGGAGCGGTGAGGTGCAGGAATTGTTCAATACTAGCTGAATTTACATCCAGTCATTTGTTTCAGACTGATAAACCAACATCAAAACAAATCGATAATTTTAAACGCAAGCTAATTTCTTCAAGTAAACCATCATCACAAACTTCAACAGTCAATAATTTTGAACATAAGCTGGTGGCAACACCACTAAATGAGCAAGAGCCTGCAAGGAAACAAATAAGACTGGTCGCCAAAAAACTGATGTCACGTCACGAGGATGATACTGATTCGGAGAAGTCTTATACTGCGAACCGATTGGAGAATACATCGACAGTAGTCAGCACTCCAGGTCTGTGTGAGGATGAGTTTCATTTCTTCGCAATGAATGTTGCAGCTCAGCTGAGAAGACTTCCACTTCACATAGCTCTACAGTTACAGACTGAGTTCCAAAATGCACTATACTTGGCAAGAGTTGGTCAGACTTCTCTAACCGGTGGTGATATAGAAGATACGACAATGCAAACGAATGAAGACGATAGTGATAGCGCCTCAATTGACCACGATGTGGATGACAAGGAGTTCTCCCTGAATATTCAGAACGCGATTGAACGTTCGATAGGGAGTCAATTGTCTGATGAGGAGACTGTGTTTCGAAAAGCTTGGGATGCGTCTTAGACCCCATGTGAAACGTAATTGAAACGACTAGGCTAGGGTAGCATAATATTATTGTAAGTGCTAATTAAAGAAGATTCGAAACACGACTATTTTGTTTCTTTTTTTTTTACTCGAAAGTATTTAATTGCATAAATTGAAGTCCTTTCGTTCTGTTTTATTATAATTACTTAATAAACTATAAGATGTAGTAGCAAGGAGCATCGTGTTGCTCAGTAACTGAGATGTGGAGGTCAGATAGGCAGTCATTCCATGTGAAATATCAAATACTGGTTTATATTATTATTCAGCTGAGCAGCATATATGGCACCCGGGTCCCAAAATACGAAGCCAGTCCCAGAAGTACCCAGCCCAACTAAGAAAACACAGAAAATCTAAGATTTCTTTTTATTTTCTTTCCTTTTAACCCGATGTACATTTTCAAAAACTCGACTTTAATGCCCTGAATTGTTGCCCAAAACTCGACTGACACATCTCAAAAGGTCAAAGGTTTTCTAAATTCTATGTGCTTTTACATGATTTGGTTTAAAACATGAAGGTGATCTGTAGTGGAAAAACTTGGGCGGAAACCAGCTTGACCGGGTGGTTACTGCGAATCACATTTTGCAGCGATGCGGTTATGGATAATTTTGTTAAAACGGTTTTCCTTGTGAGTTTTTTGATTGGTGTTCGAAATGATTTGGCGCGAAATTTTGAAGCTGCAGTCCTAGAATGCCTTCGTAATCCAATTCCCGCCTGGGTCCAACTTTGGCGTTAAAATCTCCCAACACTAAGTACCATGTTCCACGGTCCTCATCACAAATGCTCTATTCAGAATATCATAAAAATCTTTAACATCTTCGTCGGAACTGATTGATGTAGGTGCGTATGTCTGTACTAATATTAATGTTTTTCGGGATGTAATGCGAAATTTAAGAACAGCTATGAGTTCAGAATATCCTCGAAAATCAATGATGTTGTCCTTCCACTTCTTACCTTAGCAACCAGAAATCTAACGCCGTGAAGTCCTTGGGTTTCTCCAAAGTGGAAGAACACAGCGTTGTTTGTTTCTTCAGTAACTTCACCCAGTCGCCTCACTTCTGCAACTCCTATAATGTCCCACTTTATGTCTTTCAAAGCGTTCTCTAGCTCTATTAGACTTTCTTCTTTCATCAGTGTACGGACGTTGTAAATGAGAATTTTAAAATTAACGGAGTCCTTTAGTATTTTAGCCGAAATCGTTTGACGGTTGATAGATCTCGCCCAGAGATTCACCTCGCCCGTGACTCCAGTGCTGAGCCGACGGTATTTGTGTTAACAATATTAGTTACGCGGATGACATGGTGCTGCTGAGCGCCTCGGACCACACGGTTTGTCCAGGTTGCTGGGCATCTGCGAGCGTTACGCGCTGGATCACAGTTTGCTCTATAACGCAAAGAAAAGTAAATGCATGGTCTTTCGGGCCAGGGGTCGGAACTGTCCGGATTCTGTTGCACCTATTAGATTGTAAGCAATGGCAAATGGAAAGAAAATAAAAGAGACGATGGTTGGACACTAGTGCAGAAATCAAAATATAGAAACCGTTTTACTGGTTTGACAGGGAAGGCTGTGTCAAATGTACCAATAAAGTTTCGCGCTGCAGATATGAAAATACCTTTGTTTATATCATATGTAAATAAAGAAACTACAGAGGAGGATATATGTGACTATATACAAAGTAAAGTTAACGAAGTGGTGACCTTGGAGAGAATTAATATGAAAACTGATAGGCAATATAATGCATTCAAGTTGTTTGTTCCGAAGCACAAAATAAATACGTTTTTAGACGACAACTTGTGGCCTGAGGGTATTGCTTTCAGAAAATTTATTCGTTTCAAGAACAGGATAGACAATAGGATTTTGAATGTAACTTCATCTCAGAATAATGGCCAAGGAAATAAAGAACACATACCTAGCGACGTTTAATTGCAAAAATATCACACGATCAGCTGATTGTGTGAGAAGATTATGCGGAGTGGCTGACGTCATCGCGCTGCAGGAAACCTGGCTGTTACCTCATGATCTAGCCTACTTAGGCACAGTGCATGAGGACTTCGCGTATACTGGAAAATCTGCTGTCGATACGTCTGCCGGAGTACTCATAGGCAGACCCTACGGAGGAGTTGCCCTACTGTGGAGGAAGTCGGCTTTCTCAAAGGTGTCGGTAGTGTCGTGTAATAGCGATCGTTTAGTTGCTATTAGAATTGATCACACGGATCGTTCTATGTTAATTTTCTCAGTGTATATGCCTACTGACTCGAGTGATAATTTAATAGAATTTACTACATGTTTGAGTGAGATTATTGCGATTACTGAAAATAGTGATACGGAGACGGTGTGCATATTAGGAGACTTTAACGCTCACCCGGGTGAACGATTTGCAAGTGAACTGTTAACAGTGTGTACAGAGCAATCGTGGTCGTGTGTGGACATGGAGTTGTTACCGAATGATACTTATACATTTAAAAGCACAGCTAACGGTGCGCTGCGGTGGTTAGATCATTGTGTGGTGAGTAGTGCAGCGAGACAATTAGTAATGAAAGCAGCTGTTTTTTATGATGTTTACTCGTCAGACCACATTCCTTTGGTTATTGAGTGTAACATAAATTTAATAATACCTAAGTTAGTCAGCAAAACCCGCTCTTGTAACAAGGTCATTTGGGGTGAAAGAAATGCTAAACAAATTGATGAATATACAAACTTTTGTCATTCAAAATTAAAATTAGTAGATTTTCCTACGGAATTTCGGTATTGTTCGCATGGAATGTGCTCTGATACTAGCCACCGCAGTCTGTTAGATGAGATGTACGACACAGTTATAAGTATTTTGAAAGAAGGCGCTGATATTTCATATATAGGTTCTGATAACCGTTGTACTAGAAAATATGTGACTGGTTGGAACGTGCATGTACGTGACGCTCACAGGGAGGCTCGCATGCATTATCAGACGTGGTTGCTGCATAACAAACCCACATCGGGGTGCATACATACAAATATGTGTAAATCCAGGAAGGTTTTTAAAGATAAGCTAAAATATTGCCAGGATAATGAGCAGCAAATAAAAATGGATATTATAGCTAAGAATCAGACTGACAAGCAATTTAGTGCTTTTTGGAAGGCAACAAATAAATTGAATCCGCGGTCTAGTTTTCCTGTGAGTGTGGCGGGCGTGCATGAGCCAACAGAAATAGCAAACTTATTTAAGCAGCACTTTAAGGTTGAGTCACCACTTGTTGGAACGACACGGGTTGTCGATGCTGAGGCTGTTTCTGGTGACGTTGACGTTCATTTTACTCCTAAGGAAGTTGCATCGGTGGTAAAATCAATGAAAAGAGGTAAGTCACCAGGGCACGATGGCCTCAGTATCGAACATCTGAAATACGCCGGGTGCACTTGCCACGTGTACTTGCCATGTTTTTTAATTTGTGTATCAGTCACTGTTATTTACCTAATAGCTTCATGTTTACAGTTGTGGTACCTGTTATTAAAAATAAAACTGGGAATGCCTCTGACGCTTCAAATTACAGGCCTATATCCTTGGCAACTGTTTCAGCCAAGGTGCTGGACGGTCTGCTTGACGCACAATTGGCTAAGCATATAAAACTGCATGACGCTCAGTTTGGCTTTAGGCCGGGGCTGTCCACTGAAAGCGCTATATTGTGTCTTAAGCAGACTGTGCAGTACTACAAGGATAGAAAAACGCCTGTCTTTGCCTGTTTTTTGGACCTATCAAGGGCATTCGATCTTGTCAGTTATGAAGTCATGTGGAATAAATTGCTATCTGAAACTTCTGTACCAGCTGAAGTTATATCAATATTCAAGTATTGGTATAGCAATCAAAGCAATTGTGTAAGGTGGAACGGTTCCTTCTCGAGTGTGTATCGGTTGGAATGTGGGGTGAGGCAGGGCGGGTTGAGCTCCCCTCGCTTGTTCAACTTGTACATTAACCGGCTGATTGTTGAGCTCAGCAGCACCAAGGTCGGATGTCATATTGACGGAGTGTGTACCAATAATCTTAGTTACGCTGATGACATGGTGTTGCTGAGTCCATCAATCAGTGCTATCAGAAAGCTAATGTCAATATGTGAGTCATATGCGGTGGCCCATGGGCTCAAATATAATGTTGGGAAGAGTGAAGTAATGCTCTTTAAAGCCCGAGGTTTTTCTTACCCAGCATTTCCCAATGTATCTCTGTGTGGCACTCCTCTGTGTAGGGTCCATAAATTTAAATATTTGGGTCACTGGGTCACCGATGATTTAAGTGATAATGTGGATATAGAAAGGGAACGCAGGTCGCTGGCTGTCCGTTGTAACATGCTGGCCCGCAGGTTTGCACGGTGTACGAATTCAGTTAAAATCACGCTTTTTAAAGCATATTGCCAATCTTTCTACACCTGCAGCCTGTGGGCCGGTTATTCGCAGCGGGCATACAGCGACCTGCGTGTCCAATATAATAATGCACTCAGGGTACTGTTGGGGCTGCCATGGCGCTGCAGTGCGTCAGGGATGTTTGCTGAGGCGCGGGTGGATGGCTTTGCCGCTATCGTTAGGAAAAGATGCGCCTCCCTACTCGCTCGCGTTCGTGGCAGTACCAACACTATACTGGGTGTTTTCACTGATCGGTGGGAGTCCCCCATGCTGCAAAGGTGGGTGCGGCTTCATGCCGTAATTTAAATTTTGTTTTAGCCTATACTAACATTAGTTTTTTAAGTACATTGTTACTAACAAAATATGGACCTAGTCTGAAATAAATGTTTATTATTATTATTATTATTAGACTAAACGGTGTCAAGTTAAACAGCGTTTAACAGTTTAAATATCTCGAGCACATCGTGACATCTGACCTGTGCCACGATGCGGACATCGATAGGTAGCGGAGGGCGTTGTCTGTAATCCTATATGATCGCCCGCAGGTTTGTTCGTTGTTCGGGGGCCGTAAAAATAACTCTTTTCGAAGCGTTTTGTACGTCCCTGTATACAGCCAGCCTGGTCATATTCCCAGAAGCAGTACAACGCTCTCCGTGTAGTAGCATATTAATAAGTTCAGGGTGCTGTTGGGGCTGCCCCGGCACTGCAGCGCGTCGTGGATGTTCGCCGACGCCCGTATCGACTGTTTCTACACGACTTTTATTTTTATTTTTTTCTTACATAATGGACCTTGACCTCGATCACGCCTGATGGAAAGCGATAGATGAGGTCTATGATGGGACGAGCGTGCCCAGAAGATGCCTGTTCACTCTTGCTTTGAAGGCTGACGTGTTAAATGTGGGAGTGAACACAGATGCCGACAGAGATTTCCACACTTTGGCTGTGCGCATTATAAACGTGGATGAGAAGCGCTGAGTACGACTCGTCGGGATATCAACCAAGTGTGGATGGTACGCCGCAGTGCGTTTGCTAGTCTGGTGGTAAAAAGGTGATGGTGGGATCAGGTCGTGGAGCTCCTGCGCACACTCTCCCAAGTACAGTCTGTAGAAGACCGACAAGCAGGCAATTTTACGCCGATGAGCTAGGCTGTGAAGCTGCCAACGTTTCGTCGCCTATAAGCCTTTTAGCTCTGCGTTCCTCCGAGTCAAGTGCAGCAAGCTGGTATTTTGCTGAGCCTTCCCACAAGTGACTGCAATACTCCATACAGGAATGGACCTGTGCTTTACACAAACTTCAAAGCTGTCCTCCAGATGTGAAGTATCGCCTCACCTTATTCAGGATGCCCAGCTTCTTAGCTGCGGTCTGAGCTTTTGACTCGATGGTTGAACCGAAGTTGAGATCCGATGTCAACTCCATGCCCAAAAGCTGTAGGCGGTCGACGACGATTCGGAATATTTGTAATTACTACAAAAACCCGGGTTTTTTTTTCAAGTTTCCGTTTTTCTGAGTGTTTTATTATTCTCAAATGGCAACATTACTATACCACTTGTCAGTCAAAACGATGCATTTGATGTCAGCGATTTTGTTTTGCCAAACGATGCCAACGGTTGTAAGTGAGAAGACGTGCTGTTTTAGCGTAGTACTGGTAATAAGGTAACTTTTAACTGTTTTCAATAGTTGAGTGGAGTTATGTGGATTTGTCGTGCAGTTCAGTTATTTTTGTGAGTATTTGACCTTTATAGTACGTTTTTAGGTTAGGTACAAATTGCAATTTTAAAATTTTAAGATATGGACGCTGTGTGCCACACCACACTTATATTATAAAGAGAAAGATTTTTTTTTGCATTTTGTTGAATATTTTTAAGTTCGTGTTAATTTAATAATCAAACAGGTCAACTTATTATTCTTGCTTCAGATTACTATGGATGACTACGTAGAAAACATCAGAAAAACTCAAGATAAAAACATCGTCAGTCATTTCTAAATAAATCGAAAAAAATAAAATATAGTTTAGACAAATAATTTAAAAAACCTTATTTTCAAACCGGTTTCACCGAAACCCGGGTTTTTTGCATTCCCTACTCCGGACCACCTCCAACGCCATCCAATGAGCGTATTTGCGAACAGGTCTGATTGTCAGTACATTGACCATTATTTTATGATCAACAAACAGACAAATGATTCAGAGGCAGGCGTATTATTAGTCAATACCATTATAATTAAAAAAAATATATATATTTAATTAATATTATTAATTAACTAATATATTTTATAATATTATATTTATATTATTTAATTAATTCTTTTTATACAACATTATTTTTAGTATAAGCGAAGCCTGAATATAATTTGTTCAGAATAAGTAACTGAATCCATTCCAATAATTTTTAAACCATGTTATATTTTTTCCCAAAAATATTTAAAAACGTTAAAAGTTGGACACCTACTTTAAGTACCTATTGCAATAATTTAGGTACCTACTGCCAAATTATTATTTTCAATGAGCTGAAGACGACGCTGGAGGCGCGCGCTGCGTGGTGACCACGATTTTGTGCGGACAACTAGGTCACAGAACAAGCTTATAACTTTGTGATTTTCCATGATACCGTTTTGAAATTTTGTTCCTAGATACATAAAAATACTAGACACGTGTATCAGGTTTCGCATATACTAAAACTAATATTGTATATATTTATTGTGATCTATTTGTAATTGAAATTAAAAATTTTACAATTATTAATTTTTTTATTTCAAATGTAGGTTCGAGCATTAGATAATGATCATAAATAGATTGAAATAAATGATTTTGATATTGTTCAGACGGAGATTTTCAAACGAAAGTTTTGTATCAAGTAACGGTGACCAATTTTCTCCATGTTCAAAAATTCAGTGACAGTGTTTCACTATTTGATGGGCGCAAAACAAAAAATAAATAAAATGGCGGCATAACTCTTGATTTTAGTTTTATAAGGTTGGTACTCTCTACCAAAGATATTATTTTCGGATAACATCCGCCATTTATAGGTCAGGCCGGGTACTTGTGGGACTGCCCTTGTAGTTAGGTAATTAAGTAGTTAGAACTATGAATAAGGAGTTAGTATTTAGAACTTAATAACTGCAAAAAGATGTCATGTAGACAGATGGTACCCCGTAGGCGACGTACCATACCATTGTCAAATAGTAACAAAGCAATCAGGATGGGTGTGACAACTTGACGACTTGTCAACTGAAATCATTGCGCTGTAATGAGTTTTTTATGACAGCAGAACAATTAGCTGATTGCGAGGGGACCGGCCGGGGCAGGCGCGGGATTTTGTCGGGTTTTAATCTGTGCTCGTGCAATATAATATGTCGGTGTTCCAAGTAGGGAACTACAATAAACTATGTATCCTACTCGAAAGTAACTACATAGACTGCCTAGTTGGTGTAGTGGCCCCAAGCGCTACTGATAAACGTGTATAAGGTCCTGGGTTTGATTCGGTCGGGCGAGGAGTTATTGAGTTTTCCCATCACGAATTTCGGTTAGTTGCAGTAGTAGCCCAGAGTCTGGATTTGTGTTTGGATTCACTGTAACTGGAAAATGTATATGTACATAAACGTTTTCCAGGTACAGCCAGCCTAGTACATGTGGTGTACTATGTGTGTATGTGCTATGTGTTCCACTCCCGACTTACCCTTCGGGGATGAGAGTCTTATTTTGGACGATTACAAGTGTCACTAAAGTTGAATTTCCATTGCCATATCTAAATATGTAGACTGTAAACAAAGAAACTGCGCCCATGAGTGGACCAGTCGGTTTATTGTTAATTTAAATAATTCGGGGTGCAGTGGGGTGTATTGTCCACCGGTGGAGTACCGGGCCATTTGCACAATGCATTGCAACACAACACGTTTATAACAAGAAATGTAATGATGCATGCTGTGGAGCTCTCGTTACATGTTATAATAAATGTTTTTGTACGTCATACTGTAAAAATTGGTGTGAATGAAACTTAAATAAATGATCATTCTCTAACGAAACTTATAATATAAATGTGTTTCGTTTTTATCAGAATTTCCCAATACCTACCTATTTTGAAATTTTTGTGATTTTTCTTTTTATAATTCCATTTAATATTTAATTTATTAAAGCACCACTTAAAAGACCAGTCCAACGAATATTGATATAAAGTAAACAAATTGACGAAAAGAATATAAAACCGGTTATTGGAGAACAAGGTCATTGTGGTAGTGGCGAGACCCCGAGTTTGCCCGAGGTAGTCGAGCTACCGTGGACCACCACACCTGGATACGATTTACAATAACGATGTGATAGTTTCTACGGAGATTTTTCACTTTTAGGTTTAAGTCAAGCCATTTATATTATTGGTTTACTGTTTTTCAATATCTTACCTTTGGGAATCAAGAGATGAAAGAAGACAAAGATACTTTAATGGATGGACTTACTTTATAGGTAAGGTTCACTTATGACTCATTCAACTTTGTTTTTCTGCAATTGCATTGAGTATGGAAAATTTGCAGATTTACGAAAACAAGTGATATAATATTGATAATAATATGTCATTGTCATTATCACTTTACGTCACCTTTTTTCGTTATCAACCTAATCTTGCATAAGTATCGGCAGATTTCCAGTTATCTGTTCCAAAATACTGCATTGCTGTAATCAGCACCAAATTGTTGACAATCAGCATGTGAATATCACGATTTCTACCTACATTTCCATGTTATTATCTTCGGTAAATAAGTGGTAATGATCAATTTATGTTATCAAACATAATTTATGATGGATGAGGCTGTTATAGCATTAAATCAAGGATAGGTTGTATTAAATGTTTGTAAAGAGCATGCAGTTTTTACAAATCCTAGATCGTGGAAATAACAAATAACTAGGTGGTCCTAGTGGGCCCACTCCACCCGGCGCGGCGGCGCACTACAACAAGCAGGCACTTACGATCAATTTACTCACACTAAAATACACTATTTTGTTTGCTAATGTGCGTACTATGAGTACACGCGTTGTGCCAATGTGTGCCTACAGTACATAGTGCGTAGCGTAAACAACATGGCGTTCTTGTGTTTTGTTTTCAAATTAATTAAGAAGTAACAACGAAACTTTTTGTTTTTACTGATTTGCAACCATATTCGAAAGCACGTAACTGATCAACAAGACAAAAATCAACATGCAGAATACGTACTACCGACATAAATCATCTCATTAACAATTTTGGGTCACAACCATATTTTTATATCCGCAAATCGGTATAAATAACCCTATAAAAAACTACCCATAACATATTGCCTAATCCGCGGTCGATTGGACCCAAACGTAACCCGATCTTAACTGACAAAAGGATCCATGCTTTAATGTTTTATTCTTTTTCCTTCACGGCTCGTATACGGGCTCTTTCAAAAATGTCCAACTTTGAGGGTCTTTATGACCCCTTGCGGTGTGAGTTTCGATTGTACACGCTTGTCACTTAAAGGGTTATGGAATTAAAACTTTTGAATGTGATGGTATTCTGATGGTATCTATATGTTATCTGTGAGACTGGGTTTAATGTGTGAAAGCACTTTTAGAAATGTTGGCGTAGGTTTTATTGCCTTTCTTATTTGTTTGGTGAATACAACCTTCGAGAGTGAGATGACATAGTTTTGAGCCCAAACTGTTAATGGTCAGAGCCTCCCTGACACATTTACTTTACCACTATAGGGTCACATTTGTTTTACCCGTGGAGTACGAGAAGCCAAAGAGACTTTGGAACTAGCGTCCTAAAGTCTATTACTTGCGGGCGCAACTAATAGAAGATATGTGATCACTATTTGGCAACGAAATTCAAGTATTACGTTGATAAAATACCATAAATACTAAGATGTACATAACTGTTGGCTACAAATATGTATACTGTGTGCAAAAGCCCGTGCGGTCCGGATCCGGTGCTCTGCCGGAAGGTTATCAGGGAACCGTGGATCATTAGGCGCTTTACATCGCACGGCCGAAGCTGGAACTTACTCATTTGCAAGAGTTTACTAGAGTTTTATAGAGCTAATGGAGGGAAGTAATGACGCTTTAATAAAAAAACTGCTTGCTTCAATACTGTAGGATCCCGAGGCATGAGTATAATATAGTACGTCTGATATAGTTCGTCACATCTGAAGGTTCTTGCATTAAACCTAATAGGTTCCATCTGCAGAATACGTCAATCACGATGCCTTCCTAGTGGGCTCGAGTTAAAACAAACTTGAATATTATTGACTGAGTCAAGAACCTCGATCGATCGATGGTCGATCTAGGTATCTACATCGATGGAACCTACAAGTCACTCCTCTCTCATCACGTATGCGCCATTCCTCTGCCCTGCTCAACTCAACCAAGATCCACAGGCGTAACGTTATGTATTACATAATGAGTGTTAGTTTCGCAGCACTCTTTTGTTTCCCATGCCCTCACCGGACATGTTTCCTGCGAGTGTACATACGCGGCCATGGTGTAAGTATGGCGTGTGTTCACAAAGGGATGTTTTAGCCTTGCTTGAGAGACTGCGGGGGAGACATGCTATTTACGTTGCCGTTCCGCTGGCGACTGCCGAACGCGTTGCGGTAAACTTGGAATCGGTTAAAAATATCTTTATGAGCTTTCACATGAAGTAGGTTTAAAATGTGACAAATTGTTATAATCTGAGAGATCTGAAAGCATCACAGCGCAGTACCTCTGTACTCGCTTGACATTGTAAGCCTTTGCAGTCTATTGTCAGCGGTTGTCGTAGGTAACTGTTCCTTTGTTTGCCTTTCCCTACGTGTTCACAGAGTTTCGTCATAAGCTGGAAATGTTTCCACGGCTGAAGAAGATGAATCTGTAAAGAGTCTTTTGCTGTGCAATCTGAAATAATCCCCACACTTCAGTCATTAGGCTTAACTCTATGAATGATGTTTTTCGCTTCACTAGTCTGTGTAGTATTGTTGTTGTCTATAGTAGGTGTATGTTTATCACAAACTGTGCGAAGAGGCAAAACAAAGAGAAACGAAATAAGGGCGCGACTTTGCGGCACAGTAATGTAGGTTTACAAAAGTTAATAACATTATAATATCCCCGTGTATATTTATAACGAGGGCTGAGCCAATTTTTTGAGCTAGTAACTTTGGCGCAAGATAAACAACGTACAAGATAAAATTCTAAAATTACTCCGACTCCATAAGGCGGGGCCGACAAATTCACTGACATGAACAAAATATTCTTGTATCTTGGCTGACTTCATGAATTTCATCATGATGCGGCGTCTCCCTCTATCCCAAGTCGGTGTCTCGCTTACACTCAATCTCCATTATAACGATAAAGCGACATTGAGCGTGAGATTGCCTGTGCAAGGATCTCTTCATATTTTCACTAGTCAGAAATTTTCCGCTACACGATTTTGAACCTTGGGGTTTGGGTGGTAGAGAAAAATTCAGGGGTTGTTATTCGCAGAGTGAAGTTGGTCGTCGAATAAGGAAGTGTTTTCCTGTGAGAGTAAGTCGGTATCAGCGGGGCTGTCAGCTGAGGCATCACGCCGCGCGCTGCTCATGGGATATGTTGAGGTGCGGTGCGCGGTGGTGAGGCGGGGGGGGGGGGGGGGGGGGTGCCACTACATCCCACTTCAAGGGAAGGGTGTCACTAAATCACGACGTAATTGTGAATATGTTTTTAAATGTTCCGTCAGATAAGGTTTATGTGGAACGTACGTATGTTTGCCAGTAGGGGTAGCTTCCTGTTTACCTTATACAGCTTTTTTACTTTGCAGCTTGTTCAGTATGGTGTTGCTTATGTTTAAAAACGTTATTTTTTCAAACCATTCGGAATTGAATGTGACATTACGTGCTGAATCATTGTTTTGACTGAATAGCCAATGTTAAAGTGTACTTACGAATTGTTGTCTTTTTACGCACCCGACATAATCCACATACACATTAAAACATCCCATTCCCCATCGTCCTGTATGGCGCACAAATCAATTGATCCCTCTCATCGCACACACTCCACCATGCGATCTCCCCAGTCTCAGTACCCGTGAGGACATTCATCTGCATGCGATGGCTCGAGTACTCTTCAGCTACCGTCCATACCGCTCGGTAAAAGGATTGTGGTGAACTTTGTAAATAGAACATGATGGTTTAACAATGCAAGGAAGAAGGAACTGCCTCGTTGGTCTAGTAGTCGCATAGCTTTCTGTTGAGTGTGAGGTCTTCAGTTCGATTCTCAGCTAGGGTCTACAATAACCCTAAGACTTCTAAGGATCCCATAGTAAATGAGCACTGCTGAATTGTGACTACCTACAATACCGGTATAAATAGGTAGGTGGTACCCATTGCTCTTCGGAATATCAAACAGAGAGAAGACTCCACTCCTCAGATAATCCCTCCATTGGGCTTGATGTACATGCACATACGTAATCATAGAATGTACTCGTATCAATGAAACCGTCCGAAATCGTCCTCTATTCATACAGGCGTGTGTGCCGAGGAGCTCTGTTCAACCCCGTCGAGGGGCGTCCGTGAAGGAATGCTATAAAACTACGTGTTTGAGGGACGGAATTTTTTGTTACAATGTTTTTACTTTTACGTAATGTTACACAGAAGTGAAGGTGAGTAGGTGAGGTTCAATACCTAATTCACGTTTGGGGTAAAGGCTGTTGCTAGGTAGTGTGCTGTGTGCTGTGTGCTGTGTGCTGTGTGCTGTGTGCTGTGTGCTGTGTGCTGTGGCATTGTTCTTTCAATGGGGTTATATTTTAAGGAAGTTTATATCGGTAATGGTGATTAGGTAGGAACATAGATTTTACCAAAATAGTTGATAAGTTTATTATCAAATATTTCAATAGATAGGATACTTAACTGAGCTGAAGGCTTGAAGCCCTCTTGCTACACTAGTAGAAACTTAAAGATGAATGATTGTGTGAGTAAAACAAATAGACACCTATAGATATAAGGGTATCCCGTAGTCCCTTTTTTAGAACACGCATAAGAAACCCTTAAAACCATCGATAAAATCAACCGATCATCAATCTCCTCAGCACAATTTTCCTTAAAAACTTACCGTTCCCGAGTCCTCCCGATTCCGTCCGAATCCTCCCGATTGCGCGCGATTCCCCGGCATTACAAACTGCGCCCTTAATATTTATGTCTTTACGCACATATCCAGCCCCCTTAAGGACCCGGAGCCACTCCAAATGTCAATTAATGTCACAAGGTACCCATGTCCCACTAAATATTCCGCATAAAGTCGGGGCTCTCATACACGCACATTTAGAACGTATAATATCCTATTTATAAAACATCAAACCTATATTTGGATTAACAAAGGCAGTTAATATAAGCTCAAGTAATTTGTGGTTTTAACGAAGTTCTAAAGGGCTGAGATTAATGAGAGGCTGTGAATTATCTTGTTATTTTGTAACAGAATATTCTTGTATCTAACCATGTTAGATGAAATTCACTGAAAAAATAAAAAAGTAAAGGATAAATTCAGATCTATTGTGAATCTAGCTTTATTGATTGATATTTTCAAATGTATCCTAACTAATATTGAAATAATACGAAAGTAAGTTTGTTTGTAACGCCTTCACGCTTTTCGTTACGGTATCCGATGAAATGACCACCAGTTAAACCAAGATCTGAAGTAGGACATAGGATATTTTATTCCGCTGGGACTGGGACGTTCCCGTGAGGTTATTTCCGACACCCACGAGAGCGAAGTATCTAGTTTTAATATAAGTACTTACTTCCAAGAAACATACCGGATAGCAACAAAATAACACGAACCACGTAACGAATGGCGAGTGATATGTTGAGAACAAAACGTGGACGCGGGCCGTGGGGCTCCTACTGCGAGATTGGTTGACGATATTACGGAGGGCGTGAGTTATGGCGGCGATTAGCAAGCCCAGGGCTTCGGCAGGAGACAGATGTCTGTATTGGTTGGAGACATGGCCGAATATGATGCCAATAGTACAAGGGATACATTTAAAACTGCGACGTAAGTAGACGTTTTTACATTTATGTAGAAGTTTAAAAAAAAATCTTAGATTCAATTGTTCAACATGTTAAGTTTTCAATTGTAGCTCGAAGATTATTGTACAGGTACTTATGTACTAACATCAAATCAATAAGTTTAAAGCTCTGCTACTCACAGGCTACCCCGCCATCTTCTCTGTCACCATCGCCAATGCCATTTCCTCCCTCCGTCATTTCCAAACAAATTATTCTCGACGTATCTATTTCCCATAACGTATTCGTCTTATTATCAGAAGAAAGTTGAGTTCTTACAAATAAAATTCAAGACAAAAAAACATTTTTACAAACATCATGTTCTAACTTTTTTCAAACACATAATTAGCGAGTTAATGAACAAGTTATAGCAAATACTTGGTTCCGTTCCACAGTGCGCCCAACCGCTCGCTTCGTAGACAAAATTATTAATTCAAATTATTGTTCGAACTAGGGAATCCAATCTCGCATCAAAACCGCGATCCCGCCGGCCTGCGGGATTTGCGGAATTGCGATTTTTCAAGATATTCTTTTGTATTGACTATATTTAAAAAAAATGAAATAAAGACAAGTAAAATTTAATTTTTGTCATAGTTATTAGTATTAAGTAGAGTTATGAATTATTACTAATCAACAATTGAATTAAATGATGCTTTAGGGGTAATATCGCCGCGAAGGTAAATCCCCGTGCCGTGGTGGAATCTTCAGTCATAGAGTATTTGAACTGACATTGATTACGTTCCGTTCCGAAACAGGATTCACACAACATTAAATTAAAATTATTTTGTTTTAGTTGTAAGTTAAAAATTGAAAACTAAAATGTTCCATACAAATGCTATAGAAAAGTCACGCCAGAGTTCCATGAATGGGAAAGTTGTTAAATCACTTATTATTAATGAGGCTGTGCTGGGTCTTAAAAATAATCAGAACGTCGTCTGAGCTCATATTGTATAAGGTCCCATTAAAATAGATGGACAAATTTTAACACAGCGTTCAGTACGTCTAACCAAAGATATTCAAGCAAAAAAAACACTGATTAAAGTGATTTTATTTTGAACTAAAATAATAAATTGCCGGCACTCTAGAATAAACACATCCATTATGTACCATTAGTACCTACCATACTTGCACTTGCACCCCGCCACCGCGCGCATTCTCGTAAGTAGTTACCAAATCAGTTCTGTATATATCATTCTGTATTTAACCATAGTAACTTTCAGTTGACTAACATTTTAGTGTATTTTCGTTGACTGATTTTTGTTTTCTTGTAAGTATCTAATGCGTTTTTCTTATTTTTTTACCATTGTCCTTATTTTGGTGGTCTGAATGATTTCTGAAAGTTTGTCCATCTATTTTATTGGGACCTTATATATTTTTTTCCAATCCTGCAAACGTGTGGGAGCCCCGCATTTCAGATCCCGCAAAAAACGTGCGGGATCCCGCGTGTGCGGGATTGGATTCCCTAGTTCGAACGATACCGAACTTACTAAAAGGTTTTCGAATGTTGGCCATTAAATTATTGAACTATTCAAAACTTGTCTGCCCGCGTACCTTAACGAATTTTGGTTTATAATAACACCTGAGCGATGCAGTCAGCTGACTTCCTGCCACCCTATCATTACACGTATCCAAGCCAAATTGTACCATGCCGCTTAAACCCTACAGCTTACTTTCGGGTAATAAGGGTCCCAAGTCAAGAGTTTAGCCGAAACAAAGAAGGAGTCAGCTGTTCGCCACGCAATTTCGGTATTCGGGGGCGAGAGGGTGAGAGGGGATTTTTAAATAATTAATTACGTACGTAATTTTGCTCGACGACAAAAGCAATTCGGCGATAAGATTTCAATATACACTAATATGTTATGGTTTATTATAAGAACGAATTCACAAGAGTGCGAGTTGTGCTGAACCGCAGGGGAAACGAATTTAGCGAGGTATCCGATACGGTGTTTGTTCGGTTACTCAATGTTTATGAGCTATATATTATAGGATACTTATCGACGTGGTAAGTAAAAAACGAACATAAATCTCTCCAAATCGCATCCAAACCCAAATAAAAATATTACGAAATGGAAAATTCAAACAATCCCGTATAATATTTATATAAAAGGGGTAAATTACGCATTCTCGCACGGAATAAGCGCCGAAAAAATCGTATACGAAGATGATGAACCCTGCAGCCCTGCACGTCTCCGGCATTCCAAATGTATGCTGATAAAACAATAAAGAGAGCGACCATAAAAAGGAAGCCTTTTTACGTCGAAGCGTTAACATACAAAACACTAGCGAGCATATACTAGTAAGTATGTATCCTATATTTTATGACACTAACACAGTCTTAATATCGAGGACGATAAAGCGACGCCCTTCGTTATTTGTTCGCCCCCCGCTTGCGCCCGCAGAAGGTCGTAAACGAACAATGTTTATGTAGCGCGCATAAAAGTTGCCAGTTGAAGTGCGGGGTTCAAAAATTGCAGCTGTCAACCGTCACAGAGCTGCGAATGCCTAATGTTATTTATTGGCAGGTCCCGCGGGTTCCGGACACTGATGAAATTGTGACAGATACCTACTATCTGGGAATAAATGGGATTAAATCTGTTTCAAAAGTAAACTATTTTGGCGAAATATCGCATAGCTAGGCTCACAATATCGCATAGCTAGGCTCACAATATCGCATAGCTAGGCTCACAATATCGCATAGCTAGGCTCACAATTGATATGCTTTTGTTATTTTTTTAAACTATGTAGGTACTTAATGTAGCTTTGATTTTAATAGTTAAATGATTGTTTTCACTCTCACCAAAAATATATAGACGTTAAATGGGAATCGCTTTTAAAACAGTAACTTTACGTCATTTTTACGATTCAGTTATAAAACTATAGTTTTTGTCGTGAATACATTCATATTAAAAACGTGTAAAAGGTTAATAGTCCATTTTGACAATTTATACTCATAATAACGATACAATAAAATGTCGTCCCATTGGGCTTGGAGCAGCGGGCGCCCAACGCCATGCGCCCAATAACTCGTCATTTATAGTTGTACACCGATTATTACTATCGCAGGAAACACTCTAAATGCTATAATTCTCGAACAAAAGTCGTGATAAAATCAAAAGTTTCGGAAAATAAAAATAATTTATATTTTACGACGTTTTTCTGAATGGCGAGGAAGTGAGAGCTGCAAAGTACAATTTCAGTAAATTATGACTACAATTCGATTTGTGGATGACAGGAGCAGTGTGCATCAACTGGGTGCTGGGTACTGGCCGCGGTACCCAGCGGAGGGTGACGGGAGGAACGGTGAGGGAGGACGGAGGGTGTGCTACTGTGCTATGTTTGAAATTGTGGTATTTAAATTCAACACATTGGTTTTGTTTTGTATAAGGTACTCGTAACTTATGCATATCAAGTAGTGTATTGTTGCTCCCACCCTAAGAGCGTCATCCCACTCTAAGGTCAACATTTTGAGTAAAATAATGAGAAAAAGAAAGTCATTTGAATATCAGACACGTTAAATAAAGGACCGATCTATTCTGCAAAGCTACAAGTATCGTGAAAGGCCATAAAAACAGTACAATTAAAACCCATTAGTCCCATAGTTTAGCCAACAGCTATAACTCAAGATACGAGTCCGGCCAGTTTATCTGCGGACACCGGACGGCCGGACGGCACCGGACGGTGCCGGACGGTAATGGCGTGCGATAACAGCCAGCAGATATTGTTGAAATGTGTGGGTTTCTGTGCTATTCTCTCTCTCTGTCTCCGGTAGCCAGAGATGGCGGGAATATCAATATGGTACAGTGGGACGCGATGTGACGACGCTAGTCAGCGCAGGCAACAACACCGCTATCAGCTGGCGTCTTATTCTATTGAAACTCCAGTTATGAGGCCTGCTGCAGTGCTGTACATCCCTTTCGTTATTTAGTTGCCATTGACCTCACTTTAGTATTAGCCTACTGCATTAAATCAATTCCACATTTGCCTAGAAAGCTTTAGCTAACAATATCTAAGTCTTACTACGCAAAATAACTGGAGTAGATTTAGCAGTAGTAGGTACCTTCCAAATGCTGGCTGCTTGATCTATGCGCACTGTGACGATCCATTCTTATTGCTTCAGAGAAAGATCTCAGAGCAGTCCCTACAGGTTGTGCAATCACCAATCTACTCCTTATTGCTCCTTATCTTACACACGAAAATGGGCCCTGATGAAATACCAGTAGAAGTATGGAAGTGTTTAAAAGAAGACGGATGTATGTGGCTGACTTTATTCTTCAATAAGTTGTTGCATGAAGAAGCGATCCCACAAGAATGGTGCAATAGTTCGCTAGTGCCCATCTTCAAGAATAAAGGTGATGTGCAGGACTGCAACAACTATCGGGGGATAAAGCTCATGTCACATAGTATGAAAGTATGGGAGAAAGTGATAGAGAAAAGAATAAGAGAGGAGAGTAAGATCACCCAAAACCAGTTTGGGTTCATGCCAGGTCGAGGAACAATGGACGCCACTTTTGCACTCCGCCAATTGTGCGAGAAGTACAGGCGTGCACACAAAAACTTGCACATGGTGTTCATTGATCTGGAGAAAGCGTATGATAGGGTACCTTGGGATGTGTTGTGGTGGGCCTTGAAAGAGAAAGGTATACCTGGGAAGTATGTAGAGTTAATTCGTGCTATGTACAGCCAATCTTGTACCTACGTCCGGTCAGCTGCTGGCAACACCGATGAGTTCAGTGTGGCTGTAGGCTTGCATCAAGGGTCGGCTTTAAGTCCCTACCTCTTCCTGTTGATTATGGACGCTTTGACGTCGGACATACAGGAAGAGGCACCCTGGTGCATGCTGTTTGCCGACGACATTGTTCTTGTCGGTGAAGATGGACCTGAGATCCAGAGCAGATTGGAGAAATGGCAACAGAAGCTGGAGAATGTTGGGCTAAAAATCAGCAGAACTAAAACAGAATACATGTTCTGCGATTTCGGCGGTCTCTCCAGTTCTGGAGCCATAGCGCTAGATGGCGCGTTTCTTCCTGTCTGCTCCGACTTTCGGTATCTCGGTTCACTCGTGCAAAGCGATGGCGAAATAGATCGTAGTGTAAAGCACAGAATTAACACGGGATGGATGAAATGGCGGCAGGTCACGGGAACAATCTGCGACTCCCGCATTCCCCTTAAACTTAAGGGGAAAATTTATAAAACAATGGTTAGACCTGCTGTCTTGTATGGATCAGAATGTTGGGCCACAAAAGGGATGAATGAAAGGCATTTGCATGTGGCGGAGATGAGAATGCTAAGGGGAATGTGTGGTGTTACGCGAATGGATAAAATAAGAAATGAGTATATAAGAGGAAGTCTGAAAGTGGCGCCGGTGACTGAAAAGTTGTGTGGTAATCGGTTGTCGTGGTATGGGCATGTGATGCGGAGGAATGAGGAAAATGTTGTGAGGAAAGTTTTGAGTATGAATGTGGATGGGTATATGAGTAGAGGAAGACCAAAGAAACGATGGATGGACTGTATAAAGAATGATATGGCAAGAAAGGAGGTGTCGGATGAGATGACGAGTAATAGAGAAGTATGGAAGAAGAAGACATGCTGCGCCGACCCCAAATGAATTGGGATAAGGGCAAGAGAATGATGATCTTACACACGAAAATAAACCGATTTCGGAAGTGAACTCCCCCTGAAGTAAAACAATCGTCCGACAAACGCTTGTGACCACTGAACAGAAACATGCAGAAGTCTCACTCGTATATTTGTTGTTGTGCTGTGGCGCGTTGTTATCCTACAGTCAGTTACATTCATAGAATCCGGGTAAGACGTGGAGGCAGTCTCTAATATAATAATCTGCAATCATTATGTCAAATACCAGATTAGCGCTAAAGAAGGTCACAATGGAATGGTTGAGAAGGAAGAAAAGAAAGATAGTGCAAAAAACTGAAATGTTTCTAGAAAGATTTGACCACAACCACCGTAAAAGTGGAAAAACTGCGAAGGCTGGTATAGTAATAAGGAGTCTTCAAGTTTTGAGTGAATTAATAAAGGTTTCTTCTAGGCAAGCGTACACCATCTTTGAAAACAAAATTCTTTTGATACTAGACGAGATAGTGGCAAAAGATAAACTAAACTCAGCACTTACTCATCAAAAAATCCATAGTTATTTCGTTCGGTGATTCCGGAGTAGATATTCTGTATTTCCTCCATCTCTCGATGAAGCTAGCTGTGCGCAACTGTTTACGACGCAGCGCGCAGCCCAGAGGAACACCCACGACTTACGACTTCCACTGATTCCAACTACAAACTTTACGTTTCCGTTACTCGACTGTCGAAGCAACAGCAACCGATTGTTAATCGTGCTTTATTTGTTGTTACTGTCGCATGTTTGTGCGCACACTTAGCTGGTACTGTGTAGTTAGTAGGAAGACGTATGTTTATACGTAGATGTCTCTTCGGTTTTCATAATATAGGTAAGAAGCAAAATCATCATCTAAGTCTAAGAGGATAAACGGACTATCAGCGTCAGTCAAATACCTAACTTGGCCAATTTAGCTATTCTCATTAGATACATATGGGTCTCTCTCATCTTGTAGCTTGCATTGCACACTTGTGTTTCATCCGACCTGGCTGCCATTTTCAGGTAAATAGAAATCAAGGTTCAGAGCGGAACTATACAAATCAGTTACCTATACGGTCAACAGCCACAAGCAACAGTATAAGTTCCCTAATTATTTCAAAGCTAATTTATAAGATGAATGGGCTCTGACCTGTGAACCGGTTCATTTAAAGGAATTCGTTTTAAAATAGCATAAAGTGCAAGCCCGAGCTACCATCACATAAATCTGACTTAACTTCAGTTCACCTCCAACGGATTCCAAATACTTTGTGATCTCCAATTATATTTTAATGCATTTCTGAGTTCATTTGTAAATTAATCTTGATGTTATCACACATTTTTTTGATAGAATCATGAAACAGGTTCTTTATATTATTATAATTTATAATTGAAGACTATTATAGTTTTTAATTGATTTTCGAAGTAAAAGGCTGTCATTAAATATTTACGTACGTCACACAAACGAGAGATTGATTTGAAAATATCTTGCGTACCTTCGTTTTTGGGTTGAAATGGAATCATTCTTTCAGCGAGAACTACTGTGGAAAAGTCAGATATTGTTATGCGTAGAACCGACTCATGGTACCGAAATTTGACTTTAGCTAGAAATAGGAAACGCTGTGGAAGCGTGAACAGCCTATCCAAGTGACAGCATTGGGGCAGCCCAGGCCCTGGCCCTCAGGAAATTATGAACTTCAAAAGGATAATTCTGAAATAAATAGCTAGATACGTCATCATACATACGATTCCATCACCCACCATACAATAAATTGCTAACGATTGAATTACTGTCCAAGGAACATTGCAACGTTGGCATCGTCAAGAACTACCCTCTCCTATGTGTTACGGATGTTCTAACATTATCCCATTCTGACCCACCCAATACAAAAATATATTTAAGGAAAACCAGTAACATCAAGTACATAGCTGGCTTTTATTTATATAACCGATATGGCAGAGAGGTCGCAGCCGTGACCTGCTTACTAAACGAAGGTCGCTGCGCTGATCTAATTACCTGCCCACGTCAGCGCCCAGGGCAAGCAGACGAGAAGGCTCTCATGGTCTAGCACTGCTGCTTATTTCGTCACCATTCTCGTCCCGGACCTGTGCTGTTTGTACCTACTGTGGAAAACCAACAATTGAAGCCAGCTCCCCGATTGTTCACAAAACTTCATTTCCTATCACTAAGCCTCCGCTGTCTCTCATGATCCGTAATAGGAAGACAGTTGAAATTTTCACAGAATGTGAATTTCTGTTGCCGCTATAACAATAATAATAAAAACAAATTAAAAGTTAAAGGGGGCTCCCCTACTAGAAACGTGTTTTATTTAAAAAATACCTAGTGTACGGAACCCTTCATGCGCGGATCCGACTCGCACTTGACCGGCTATACATGTAGTTATTTGGTCTAGGACAAGTTGACTGTTTTAGTGTTTTACGAGATTCAAAACTCACCATCGTCTTACAATACACTGACCATAGGAATTAGGACCTTGCATGGTACCCAATTCAAGAATTTAAAAAAAAACTCTTAAATGAAACCATTCAAAAGCAAACAATCTAAAATGAGATCTCCCATCAAACTTCACGGACAATCAATTAGGGGGCGAATTTTTTAGATAAAAACGATAATACATAATTCAATGGCGAGCCAGTCGTAATCCGTAATAAACGAGCAGGGAATCGAACCCCACACCCCACGCGAACCAATCAAATAAAAAATCTTAAGTTCAGGTCTTGATTTTAGTTTAGGGACCCGTATTTGAGTTCATTTTTTTGTTTCTGTTAAGATGGAAGGGTCAGTCGCTAGGTAACTTTATCTTTTTTGTAACTATGGTTTAGAAAAAAAGACTATTGATTTCATGGCCGCTTACCATGGTTTTCTTTTGTGTTTTTTTGTACCTTACCATCACAATCTTAGCGAACGAAATAAAAACGATTTAAATGCAATATTAACTATAGCACAGCACTAATCTTCAAATCAATAGCATAATTTTATTATGAACCTGGAGTAATATCATTGCAGTAAAGAAGAAAGGCAGCTCACCGGCCAGTCTTGGGAGCACACTTACAGCTCGCGTACATCCGGGCAGTCTGGGGAGCACACTTACAGCTCGCGTACATCCGGGCAGTCTGGGGAGCACACTTACAGCTCGCGTATATCCGGCCAGTCTGGGGAGCACACTTACAGCTCGCGTACATCCGGCCAGTCTGGGGAGCACACTTACATCTCGCGTACATCCGGCCAGTCTGGGGAGCACACTTACAGCTCGCGTACATCCGGGCAGTCTGGGGAGCACACTTACAGCTCGCGTACATCCGGCCAGTCTGGGGAGCACACTTACAGCTCGCGTACATCCGGGCAGTCTGGGGAGCACACTTACAGCTCGCGTACATCCGGGCAGTCTGGGGAGCACACTTACAGCTCGCGTACATCCGGCCAGTCTGGGGAGCACACTTACAGCTCGCGTACATCCGGCCAGTCTGGGGAGCACACTTACAGCTCGCGTACATCCGGCCAGTCTGGGGAGCACACTTACAGCTCGCGTATATACTCTCAAAAGATAGGTCTCGGTCAAATTAAGATAAAAGGTAATGCATATTTTTTTAATATTGCATTTGGCTAGAATAACATAATTTATAACCATGTTTGTCGCGTGGGCAACATCAGAAGTAGCGCCGCCATCTTATTTTTCCCATACATTTCACGAATGTTTAACAACAGCGCTCTCCTGTCTACTTCAGTGGAGCGTAAAAAGATTAATAGAACACTGTAGGATAGACAACTACGTCAGTAGTAATGTCATTTAAAAAGATTTTATTATTATACAATCCGATATACTTTATACTTTATTACAAGTACCTACGTAGAATTTAAAGCCTGTCTGGGTATTCAGGTTGCGGAGCCCGCCCTTCACAGTGTCTTACGATTTAGGTCGGCTTATTATTTTATGGCGTAATCACACTAGTCATCGCAATGAAAAACATACAAGCTTACAATTGCGAAAAATCAAACAATGAAGCTGGACGAGTTTGTCCAAGACGCCCGCCCAGTACGAGCGTACTGGACAGCGTTCATTTGCACTTGGTCGTTTGACGAATTCCATAAGCAATCGAATTCGGGCGATCGAACATGTGTAATTGCGCCATGGACTAGGCAAAAATGGAACATTAATTACGAATTTGAATAAAACATTTATTTTAAGTAACAGTAACTGTAAAGAATAATTTAAGTAACATATCATTATAATCTTTGCAGAAGTTCATCAAATAACAGAGGGGCCGGGGCGGTGCGGACATACCGTCATTATCGGCTTTACAATATTCAAATCAAATCAAATCGTTTATTGCTATATCCATAATGTATTCACCATAAGATGCTCACACCAAGCTAGCAGCAACTGTAATCTGCGGCTTTGTTTAGCCTCTATCATCTCTGCACCCCTTGACTGTACGTTTCTCGTGTTGTGATACTTCACCACAATACAAATAAGACTGGTAAACAAATAAAATGCACAACTATTCACAACAAAACCACACATCAAGATCTTATTTGATAAAGAGAAGTGACAATACTGACAATATTTATGACAATTATGACATTTTCTGTTTTGATAGACGACGTAGCTTTGAATGTTTTAAGCTAAATTCTCCAAAAACGTTATGTTCGTAATTTACGTTTTTATAACAGCAGTCACTAATTAATCATTTATTTAATAACATGATTATTTAGTCACATAAAACATGTTGCGAATCGAATAAGAGACTGGCTTAAAACTAAAGAAGTCTTGTGTTTCCAAAGATAGGGGGAGTCTTAGCCACAAAGGCTTAGGTTTGATGGGACTAACCAGATGACCTATCGCAGTAATGTAATGTTCAGATTAAGTAAAATATTTGTTTCTTCTTTTTTTACTTTGCGAAACTTAGTAAAAAAAAGATGTAACATGGAAAGGAAAGCCCCGTAATTGCTTCATATAATGTACATACTTTAATTTATGAACGCTTCTGAAATTAAGAGAACCCTATACAGCTGATCTTCTTTTATGCGTAGTAGGTATAGGTAATACCTACGGAGTTTCATGAAACTACATTTTCGTAGACTATTTCTAAACTTTCAACGCACTCAACCCAACAAAACATAAAAATAATCGAAATCCGGTTGTTGACCTACGGGCCCCTAAACATCTCGCGTGTCAGTCCAACGCATGGAGTCTATTCAATGAGTTGGATGCTGTGGGCGGACCGACATAAAACCTTCTATAAACCAAGCTCCCAGCGACAATTAGCGAAAAAAAGCATGACGTAACGACAAAAAAAAAGTTAACAGCAAAAAAAAATTAGCTCGCCCAGAGAAAAAAAGTGTACGAAAAAAATAATGCGCGGGCATTATGATAGCTCAGTTTTTGTATGAGGTAATCTGATTATGTGTGTATGTAAATGTGAGTATTACCTACTAGCGTGTACTTAGAGTCGACTCTAATGTTGTTACTAATGATTGAAGAAATGACTTGAGCAATGTACAAAAATGGGTGAGTTTAGTGTTACATGGATTAAATGTTTACATTCAAATTCTTACCATATTTTAAGAAACACGGAGGAGCTCGTGGCTAAACAATAACAGCGGCTCGGGTCGGTCTTTCGGTTAAGCTGCTCCGGCCTAGGTTGCTCCGCGTCTACCCATCACTTACCGAGTTTCCTTCGTGCCTCAGAAAGCACGTTAAGCCATTGGTCCAGGCTATCATTTGTAGATCCCTGACTTGACAGTCGTTACAAGTAGTCAGTGGCCCAAAAGTCTGACAACCAGTCTCACCAAGGGGTAGGTATAGTATCGAGGTCAGATAGGAAGTTGCTCCTTCTATAATATTATCAATAGGTAAAATTTGTTTGTAAGTTTCTATGTACAGAGGTAATCTCCGGAAGCCATTAATGATCCAATTCTAATGATCCAATTTCTTTCACTGGCAACTACAACTGGCAAGCCATTCGTGACTGCTATAGGCTATACTTTATATTTATATTTATATCATGCATGTTAGCCGAGCTATCACTATTTTTGCGGATGAAGTCGCGGGCGAAGTGCTAGTGTAAAAAACTGGTATTCAGCTGCATCAGGGTAGACAGGAAGCCGACCCCAACGGGCCAACGTAGTTGGGAAAAGGCTAGACAGATGATAATGAATTTAAGAAATAATATGACTTCAGTTATTAAAAAAGGGACCTACTTACATTATATTATCCACTTTCATTTCCAATTTTAGGTTCGTAAATAGGCACTTGCGTTACGGCTACAATTAAAGCCACATAATACATTAGGTACCTAAATGAATATCATCTAGGAACATAAGATTGGATTACCATCCACAAACATTACAACATAATCGAGAAGTAAGCGTTATTCCTCGTTAAGTAATCCAGTGAATAAAACTATTACCGTCATTAATTATTGTGATCAAAGCAATATCTCGTTGAGTTCAGGAAAAATGTCTCAGAACACGTCTGCCACGCATCCTAACAGAAGCTGGTGTGATGGCAGGCACATTCATTAAGGAGATTATTTGCTCCAATAAATAAGACGGGACAAAGCAACTCACACAAAGAGAACAGATTCGAGGGAAACTTGATTTCCGGATTTAAGGAGCGGAAAACAAGAGAGATTCGATTTACTGTGGCTATATGGTGCGCAGGAGACGCAGGAGTGGTCCTGTGTGCGGGCCCTGTCAGTTCAGTGAGTAGTGAGTGTGGGACGAGCTCATTAGAACATAGCTAACATTCAATAGGAGATCACTCATAGCGCTATTTTGTAAATGGAATTTAGGCTTGTTAATTTCGCAAGATACAAACCTATTTTGAATTCTGAAACTTTTAAACGTTCTCGAAAGAAATAATATGTTGTAGTAGCAGAAAAAAAGTGAATGATTGCTAGATCAAAATGCCATAAATCACAATCAGTATTCAATCGATCTTTATCGTGAGTTAGTAACACACAATGTTCCATTCAATTTTTTTGCCATTTAGCCTCCTACATGTTTTACTTTGATAACCTAACCGGTTACAGAAATGAAAACCTATAAATTTACCGAATAATAACATAATCTATCTATTTTTATCATGATTAGAGGTAAATATTGGTATTCACTTACCGACAGGTTTTTAACGTAACAGCATATACTCCAGTACCTACTTACTTACTATCCTCGGTCTGCGTAATAACACGTCTTGTACGACACCATTAGGCACCCTCAGCTGACCCCTCCAGTCCATGGGAAGGTGGCCAGCTGATAGCGCAACCCTATGGGCCGAGCATGGTGCAGTGCAGGGTTTATGTTTGTCTTGCCGTCGACATGATAACATTGTTGATAAGTCGGACGAAGTTACGTCATCGATGGGCACTCGTTAATGTAATATACATGGGCATTGTAACCATACCCTTAAAGTAAATTAATGTTACGCTTTAATTAAAAATTAATGATAGAAGCATGAATATTTCAGTCGAGCGATGATCCCTATTATTCTCACAACATGATCTAAGTTACTTTCTTGTTTGTCATAAAGGTATCAATGTGGTTCTAGGCAGAATCAGAAACAAGAGGTGACCCCAATAATGCTATTATAACACTCACAGTTTTTAATTATTTTTGATAATTGTAAACAGTTATGATAGGTACGTTTCGTAAACATAGGTACATAACATTACAACATAGGTATTTAACATAATGATAACTAAGAAAATGTCTGTAAAATTATTGTACACATAGGTAACAATATCCATGCGTTTTAACTAAGCCTATTTACTTATAGCGTAAGAATAAAAACTGCTATGTAATGCGCACGGACCGCAACTCGATACTGTCGCTATGTGTACCTATGTATAGCGATGAGGTAATGCCTGGGAGGCAGCAGGCGCAGGCTGGCAGGCTGGCAGGCTGGCACTGACCCTGAAGTCAGTCAAGGTCAGAGCATGACAGGCCGTAGGTATCTAGCGACAGCCGACGACTCGACGGTACCGAGACCGACGGCTAATGTATAGGTAAGTGTTTGAGTGTAATGTTAGACATGCTCCACGGATTCTATTTCACTCCGGATTAATATTGTGAAGAAAGAAATGTACTTAGGTATACTGTATACCTAAGTACATTTACACTAAGATCTATATACCGTATATAGGTCTTAGTACCGAGTAGAGTTAAATTAAAGACTCGCATGAAATGTCTGATCCATAACTGATTTTGCTTGATATAGGTACACAATACAATAGTGATGAACACAGCTAGATCACAAAATCATCACTCGCCTAGCCTTTTCCCGAGTATGTTGGGGTCGGCTTCCAGTCTAAACGGATGCAGCGGAATACCAATATTGTACAAGGAGCGACTGCATCTTCCCTTTGACATCCCAGGAACTGGTAAACATTACACATAGAAAAGTCGTAACCTAAACCAAAATAACAGATAACAGCACTTAGAATAAGACTCTTAATAGTCTAGCAGTTCTGGCACGCACTGAATACTTAACATCTGGCAATAATTTTAATTTGGCAAGCGCCGCGTGTCCTGCTTACCCCAGAACGAACAGAGCTACCCAACAAACATGGCCGCCACTGGTGACGTCACGTGTCAGTAGATACTAGGTAAGCATCTCTACAGAGTACAATCAGTGATATAAGTTGTAAGCTTACTTATAGAACGGTAGCGAGTTAGCGCGTGATGTCATCGAAAGCTTTGCTTGGTAACATTGGCGATCGATGGTTTGCTCCTTTGTATCAGATTTTTGTATGTAATGAGTTATAGAAATATTGCACGATTAAAATATCTTAAAATCAGGACATTGGCACCAGAGCCAGCATGATTCCTCATTTTACTCGAACTGTCAGTAGAAACAATGGTTGTTATTTCACAGTAAGTTTAAAATCGTAATTATCTATTTCCACAGTTCACGCATTTCAGAATAATACGAGATAGGCCACAACAACGATGTACTAGACCTCCGTTAGCCTGAACACCATTGTCAGGGTTGATGAGCACTGAAATCTTAATTTATTAAGTAACAAGGATACAGTAAGTAACCAGGAGCTATGGTGATGCAATTTTCTTTACAAAATGCGGGAAAATCTATTTTACTTACACCGAAGTACATGTTTGGAATCTCAGATTCTCAGATCATGTTGGTCCTTGGAGACTACAAAAATATATTATAATTACAAATAGGCGTCACCAAACCCTTGGCAATCTACTTATGACAAGGCTGTCAATCTGCCATGCATAACGGCATAACCAACTACATACTCAAACAATGAAGACACGCCCGGGAACCGAACCCCCGGCCCTTCATCATTTTTTTCCGCGTAACTTGTTGGGGGAGTATTATTATACTCCCGGTAACAAAGGAGTATTTTTTTTGGAGTTTGGAACACTTAGATGATTGATTTTGTGAAATAATGAAGTTTTTGAAAGTTGATTTGATTGGATATCAATTGTGTTAGTAGTTAATTAACTAAACAATCATTAGACGAGATTGGAAACTAATGAATAGTGGAATAAAATATGGGGCTAGTGTGCACGACCTACTACCTACTTACATAACACTTGATATAAGGTACTCACAGCACAGTACTATACATAACGTAACATCAAGCCTGTATATCCGCTGCAGGGTCAGGCAGAGGTGTATCTGTACCTATGACAGCCACATCCGCCAGTAGTACAGCACAGTATGACAGGAACCTATTTTTCAGGAAATAAGTAAAATTTTAAATTCAAATACAAATGTTTATTACTCTACACAGTACATAATCATAGATTTCCAGATGTCAAGTGAATGCGCAGTCCACTGTGTTGTAAGTACCAATTCAAGCATGCAAAAATTATCATTAAAGTTATACAACTTCATAAATTCCAATTAATACCATAAACATTGTCAAAAGAAAATAAAATAAATACGAACTAATAGGTACCATAAACAATCAATTCAAAAATAAATACAATGTCATAAAAATCTAATTAATAGGTACGTTATACCTACAATGTCATTAAATTCGAAAATAATATCTTGTACCTACAATAACATAAATTCAAATTAATAAGTAAGTAATGTCAGAGTATAATTATAATGTCATAATAATTAAGAAATAGTAGGTATAATTAACATAGCAGTCTGTCTGAAGCTAGCTTAATATAACAATAAGAATATCGATGAAATGAAAGTTATAGAAGGAACTGAAATAATCAGCCTGAATCATATTGCGCTGTACTAATGTTTCAGGAGATCACATCTCTTGCCTTTAGGTTAGGTTATGTATTAATTCATTTGCTGAGATTCAGATGTTAATAGCCGTTCTCTTTTATGATATTGAAAAGAATAACTAAATAAAACTGTACCTAGGTAGGTAGGTACTTTATTGGTATATTTCTAGACTCACATTACTTACATCGTATAAAGCATCACCCTCTTACATAGGTACCTAGTTCAACAAAAAACTCACAAAGAATCGTTCTCGACCAAAATAAGTCAGTTATTCATTTAAGACCATCTCTCTCATGTTTTCTTGCTCCGTTTGAGATGAAACAAAAAATACTAAAACACATGCTCCTTACTAAGCTGTAATGGCCGTTCACACGTAATAACTGTCTTAACTAACTCTTTGTCCATCTATAAATCCTGTATGATTAATAATCTTCACAAAAACAACTAAAATGTACACAAATATGGACCTTATGTAAAGGCAGTAAGGACGGCTATCGGATCAGTTATGTCACTTAGGCCAATTAATGATATAGCACATGTATCGTTTGTATGGCGATAAGTACTAAAGTTTTTCGCGTAAGCTGCGATCAATAACCTGTTTAGACTGAAGAAAATGTTACTTTATCGCCTACTAAATAAGGTTGAAAGTTCCTTGTGAGAAGTCCAGTGCTTTCATTCGCTTGTTGCCAAGCGCGTTGCGGGACGAGCAGCAAGGGATCGTCAACCTTTTTTTAGGCCAACCTGGTCTAGGACTTTCACCTTTTAACACCGCTCCCGGCGAATTTGTGTTTATCTTCAAATACAGGTAAGTGAGGTAAGTTATCTAAAGTTATGAGATAGCTCATTTCAGAGAATAAATTGGTTTATTATTTCTTTGAGCTAGTATGATAATATTTTGTTATTGAATTGTCTTTTCTTGCATACCTACGCCAATAAAGCTTTGATAATGTACACATCACGAGCATCAGATAAAATGCTAATTTATTTATCAGACAAAAACAAATCGGAACAAAGATATCAACTGGACTACATAACAATCGCATTTGCACTTGTATCATTTCAATCAACAACGTAACAATTATTCTAACATAAAATAATAGAACAAATAAAGTAAAAAGGTTGGCAACTTGCGAACGCTGCCATAAATGCACTCGCTAGCGCAACGGGGCTATTACCTACACGAAAACTGGATTGCCATAACATCCTTTAAACATTGATTTTAAAACTGGACCTTGTTTCGTACGTGGTAAGGACGACGGATGTGTATATTTCTTTGTGAAGGTCGACGTCAGTTGCGCCGTTTCGTCGCCGCGCGAGGACTTAACCGCACGCTTGCCTGTGTGCGTGAGTGCGCGCGTCGGTGTGCCGGGGCATGCGCTTGTGTGCCGGGGCGTGCGCGAGTGTGCGTCGGTACACTGCTTCGGTCACGTAGGCTCGTTTAGCAAGCTGCCACTAAGGAGTTTTTAGGACATTTTCGCGTGTAATCTGCTTTTCTTTGTTTGGGAAATCGGTTTTCGGTGCTTTCCTTTGCTTTTGTTGTTGAATTGAAGAGTTTTACACACGAAGGCTTCAGCTAGAGTATTTTGAAGTGTGTAGTGTCGAAAATTACGTGAAACATCGAAAAAAAATATTGTCACTAAAAATCATGGATCAACTATAGAAATTTTTCTGTTCAATTATTTTAACTCAGCCAAGCAGTATTTTCCGATCAAATCAAACATCAACTTTAAACTGCTTTCTACCAAACATGTCCGCTTTGCCCCCGTGGACGTGCACATAGCAACAGTTCGCGTCAGCTGTGGCGGAGTTTGCCGAGCGCTGGCGGAGATAGCCGAGCGCGTACGATTGATTGAGCGATACCTACCCTATAAAAGTACTGTTTACTTCTGAAGCTAGGAAAGGACTGAATTCGATGATTTATTTACTTTGCCAATGCATTCTATTTTAGTTACATACAATTTCATAACTCCAGGATTGACATAACGGAAAAGTATCTTTCTATAGTTAGGTACCTACCTACACAATGTCGGTGTGCGTAGCCAGTTACTTTACTTTCTTTGTTGAAAATGAGAAATGGAAAAGAGTTCATTATTGAATGAGGTTTCTATCGTTGCGGTTTGGCTGTGGACTATAATACCTTTATGAATAAGAAATATGAATGGTTTATGTTGTAGTTGTAACTTAGAAATGAAGTACTTAACTAGGTAGGTACCGTAATAAGCTTAATACCTACCCACGTAGTTTTTGTAGGAACTTGTTTATTATGTTGAATGTACTGAATGAAAATCTTAAATTCATTCACAGATAATAACGCATATTCTAAAAGCCTAAGCTACTAGAGCAGGTATGGTAGATTTTTGCACAAACTCCTTTTATAATTAAGTAGGTAGAAGGTGCGCACCAACAGTGTTGGGAGATAAATCCTAGAGAGTGGATAAACTTCCTTACAATAATACGATTCCAGAATAATTTTCGAGTTACTCAAGAACCAATAAATAGGTACCTACATGACGTAGCTTATCTCAATTCAAATGATGAATATTTCTCATTCAAAAATTATAGCCAAGGAGACAGGTTTCCAATCTCTAACATTACTAATATCAATTAACTGGATTTAAAAGGACGTAGGTATCGCTTTTATACGATCTCAAGAATGATTGAGTCCACCCGATGATCAGATGTGCCTCCGAGGTAACGAGAGGGATGGTAGAGGGTGCATTTGTATGCAAAGTCTATGGAGGGACAGATTCACAGTAGAGATTCACTCTTTGTTAGGGAGGGTCGACGTCACGTTTTAGAAGTTTTTGATACAGACTGACTTTGTGACTTATTTACTTTCTTGTCAGTTTGTAATGTGCAAGGGTGAATTAGAAACAATGATTATATCAATCAATCAAATCATTTATTTAACAGTTCATACGATCTAATTTGTTAGTAATAATACATACACATCTTATACACTAGTGTTAGTACATAATTATTTTTGGAAAATTATGGAAATAGTTACTAATTATGTCAAAATAATTATAATAATAATGATGTCTCAGCCCATGGCTTAATTGCCAAGAGCCTCGACCAATACCTGAGGAGGCTCTCGTTAGGCAGCTGGATCAAGGGCTTGATTCAGAAAGCGGTAGGTATTCCTAGACACGGCTCGTATTGTTCGGAGGTTCCTCTCTCTGGAGCCCTGACCGCGCCGGTAGCTTGGACCCTGTTCCCGATACCGGTGGGCTACTATTTTTATATTTTTAATTTTTTTTTAATATGGTTTTTGTTAAGAAATATTTAAAAATGTAATTAGTGTGAAAGAAAGTAAATAAAGGAAATAATGATATCTGATTATTTTATCAATGACGTGTTTGATATTTTTGAAGGAGTCTGATTTTGCCACAAACCGATTGTTTGGTACTCAAAAGGGCCCCAAACAAACCGTTGTTGCCAAAGTTTTGTGAGTGTTTTTGACAGATTTTGAGATTTCTAACGCAAAATGTGTCAAAAACAGACAATGTTCCCACAGGGCTGTAGTGTAGGTAACGCCAATAAATGAGTTGGATTGGTTCATATTCAGGGTTAATAGCCCAGTCATATTAGGTAAAAAAAGGGGTCAACCTCGGAATGAAAGATAATAAGCTGCAAATTGGTATGAACCTTTGTTTTGTCATTCTAAATGTTGTCTCAAAAGTCACAATCGTTATCGTGTCCGCGTCTCAAGATATTCAAGGTCAAAGGTCACAAAAATCGGTTTTTCGCGAATATCTGGCTTCCTATCGGTTAAATGAGATTTGCATTTATTATAAAAGTTGTAGGCTATAAAATTCCCTACAACTTTTGTTTAAACTTTTTTTTCATACGACCAACCGTTTTGAAGGTAGAGAGCGAAGAGTGCACATCGTACAGTCATATACGGCCTAATGCAAGGTCAAGCGTGAGTTATGGTTATCAGTACGTTATAAAGTCAATTATTTACTTGGAAATTATAATTATTAAACAATGCCTATTATTTATGTACTAACTATTAATTATTTATATTTAATTAAAGTAAGTAACTTGATTATTTATATAAATTTTTTTGAAAAAAGTTGGCAAAGGCAATGTCAAAACACAAATATATTCTACTAAAAGTTTTGACCAATATCCTCGTACTAAAAAGCACATTTTATTTTTACACGCATTCAGTGGCTGTGACACGACTTCTGCGCTATTTAAAAAAGGAAAAAAAACTGTTACTAGAGCATTGGAAAAAATTCCTGATTTAGATAAACTGGTGGAAGTATTTCAACAAGAAAACTGCCCAAAACAAACATTATTAGAAAATGGAGTGCGCATCTTGTTGGCATTATATAATGCTCCAAAATCTGAGGACAACATTGATCATTTCCGCTACACGCAATTCATCAAATTTACAAAACTAAATAAACCTGTACAACTGTCAACACTTCCACCAACAAGTGTAGCAGCTCATCAACACATAAAACGTGTCTACTACCAGATTCAAACGTGGTTAGGGAAGGACTTAGAACCTCAAGAATGGGGCTGGATGCTTGAAAATGAAATCCTGGAGCCCATACGAACGTTATTACCTCCAGCACCAGCCGAACTACTAAACGTAATATTTTGCAATTGCAAAAATGGTTGTGGTTCCCGCTGTGGATGCAGAAAATCAGGGCTACAATGTTCTTTAGCTTGCGGCCAGTGCAACGGACAAGCTTGCCTCAACGCTTCACTGTATCCAAGTAATCCCGATGAAGAAAATACATATGATCCCGATATTCTGGAAGGTTTGGAGATGAACATGACAGATAATGAGGATGATGACAATGAATCGAACATTTTTGAGCGACAAGAAGAAGAAGACGACGAACAAGAAGAAGATAATTAGCTTCCATTTCCAATTTCATTACAATTAAAATCAACAAAGATACTTTTGATATTTGAACTCACATTTTGATAAATGTATATTATGCCGTATTTAATAATAAATAAAAATATGTGTAAAATATATACTCTTACTATCATTTTAACTTAAAATAAAACTAAAATATATAATCCAGAATTAATAATATTTTATACTTAAATAGTTAAATATGAATAATTATATATAAATAATCAAGTTACTTACTTTAATTAAATATAAATAATTAATAGTTAGTACATAAATAATAGGCATTGTTTAATAATTATAATTTCCAAGTAAATAATTGACTTTATAACGTACTGATAACCATAACTCACGCTTGACCTTGCATTAGGCCGTATATGACTGTACGATGTGCACTCTTCGCGCTCTACCTTCAAAACGGTTGGTCGTATGAAAAAAAAGTTTAAACAAAAGTTGTAGGGAATTTTATAGCCTACAACTTTTATAATAAATGCAAATCTCATTTAACCGATAGGAAGCCAGATATTCGCGAAAAACCGATTTTTGTGACCTTTGACCTTGAATATCTTGAGACGCGGACACGATAACGATTGTGACTTTTGAGACAACATTTAGAATGACAAAACAAAGGTTCATACTAATTTGCAGCTTATTATCTTTCATTCCGAGGTGAAAGCCCTAATATGACTGGGCTATAATGTGTAGCGAGCTAGACTGCCAAAACTAAGGACTTACGTATTAAGATTCGCAACACATAGTGTGTTTATCGAGAGATGCGGCTTACTCTCAGGTTGTTATAAACGCAAGTGAGTGTGAATAACATCAAAATGCCATTCATTCAACTATTCCAACATAAATAATAATAATAAAAAACAGCAAAATAGGCAAGTAAAGTTAATAGCCATAGTTACACAGAAAGCCTGTAATAATAAACAGTAGGAAGGCAGCTTCCCTTGGAACCTGTTCAGGTCTTGGTCTGCGCGTGCGCCGGTAGCCTGCGGGACGACCGGACCACGCCACTGGAATACTGGATGCAGTGAGTAAGTAAGTATAGCTCTGTGATAGTTGTCACAATAAATGTTAGTAAATAGACAGATCGCATCATAAACAAGAAAATAAATTATTATGAAGGATTTTCTATGTACATACTACAGGTTTCAAAACAGCATCCTTATCTTCGATGAACACAAACCTATTAGAATGTCATTCATTCATTTTTATTAACTCATTGACCTAAAGTACGATACAATATCCATTCTTAAGTTCTTGCCGTGACGTGATCATCTGCGTTTAAACCCTGTAACTAAAGAAGGTAATAATGAAAGGCTTCTTTAGTTACCGAAACTGTAGACTTTTCTTTCCAAAAGATCAAAATTTTCAATAGGTTGAATCTTGAACGGTACAAGTCAGTGTAGTGGGTCGTCTCTTAAAACCTTTCACGAACGATCTAATCCAGTGGTGGTCATACTGTTCAGGTGCAGGGCCACATAGGACAACGTGAGCTCTCACTGCGGGCCGCACATTCTTGTATCATTTAGTCGACACCTATCAGTGGACATATTTTTATCAGCTGTCAAAACGCGATTGCCAAAATAAATTGTGCGCAATCTCGTAAACTTTTATAGTTATCAGGCACATTTTTTCTAAAATTCAATGTGTTCCTGCTTTTAACGATGTTCAATGAATTGAGCTTTGAGTCCTGTGTCGTACTTTAATTCAATGAGTTCAACCAGCAACTGAGTTTTTTAAAATCCAAACTGACTAATTAAAATCATATCATTGCCAGATTGTAGTAGCTCTTGACATACTGGCGTCTGTACCTCGCATTGCATCGATTTATTTATTGCCTTACACTAGGAATTTCTCCTGTATCGTGAGTGCGTTTACAAACATTTAAACTCACATACACAAACAGCCAGACCCGGAACACTACCTGTAGGCCATACAAATATTTGTTTCGTGCGGGAATCGAACCCGCGACACGCAGCGCAGCAGTCAATCGCTCAGCCACTGCGCCAACCGTGCCGTCAAAATTGCCCGCATCTATTTAGTTAATTTATTGTGCAAGATATTTTGTACTAAAATTATTTGTTTTGTCGCGGGCCGCACAAATATCGTCGGCGGGCCGCAGTTTGACGACCACTGACCAATGTATACGAGTAGCATTCTGAAACCGGTTGCGTGTACACGCTACACGTAAGCCCGGCAGCTACCGCCTGGCTGCCTGGCTGCCTGCCTCGCTGTGCCGGCGAGCGACCTCAGCTTACAGCATTGACGATTTAGATGCTACTGTTTTTCTGTTTCTTTTTTAGGAAAATATATATTTTTGCAAAATTTAAGTTAATGTTTTTGAAAATTGTGGCTACGGAAACCATAATGCTTTCTATGTGCTCTAATTACTAGCTATTGTAGTACAGCTATAATATGTATAATAGAAGCAACAACAGTAGGTACGTGTGTGAACTCATATGCCATAACAAAACGCTATAAAACAAAGAGAGCAAGGCAATCTGAACAATTTTTCAGCGAACGATGCCAGCGTTAGATAAAGCTTTACAAATAAAAGTCCTAAATCACGGTGCATTGTTCTCAAAATTAACTGGAACAACTTTCACTCCATTAAAACAATAGGTAGAGAAACCGAATAGAAAACACATAAACATGGAACCGACAGCCCATACGGTTGATAAACACAAGATGAATAAAAACACAACTAACGTAGCCATAGGATCTACAAGTTATTACAACCACTCATTTTATAGGGTTCCGTAGTCAACAAGGAAAGGAACCCTTATACTTTCTTCGCCATGTCCGTCTGTCAGTCCGCAGCTTAGTTCAAATACTCTTAGTACTAGAAAGCTGTAATTTGGCATGAATATACAGATTAGTTACGCCGACAAAGTGGTAAAATAAAATCTCGAAAAGTATTTTTTTAGGGTATCTCCTGTACCTACCTCCACGTATAGTGGGGATTTTTTTCTCGTGTACCCCATAGTGTGGTGTCGTTGGATAGGTCTTTAAAAAAAAATGCGAGTTTGTTCAAATTATTTTTCGATTAAGGGATTCTTTTAGGAAATATTAAGCTTTAAAGTGCTAATTTTTGTTAGACTCAAGTGTCCCGCCCTCCACCAGCTAAACGGTTGTGTTTGGGTGTGTGATAACATTCACGGTAGCAGTACCTATATGTATATAAAGAAATTAAAAGGAAAACTATCACAGCTAAGTAGGCTTTACAAGTTTACGAGTAATAGTCGACCAACGATAAAATGTACCTACTTGGATAACATATTTCCCAAACATAATGAACATATAGGAACTGCAAATCTAAGTTTGTTTTTTATTATAACAATAAAAATCATCGTTCGGAGGCAAATCCGCATATTTTAATGGGCAACTACGGAACCCTACATTGTGCGAGGTCCGACACGCACTTGGCCGGTTATTTTGTTATGCTAACTTGTGCCGTGCCTTCATCTATGTGTGTGGAGTATGTTGCTTTATTCCAGCTTCCAGCGCACGATCGAACTAGATAAAACTATATTTTAGGGCTTTTTCAAACTTCTTTTGGTTGGGTTTAAGTTTGGCAAATGTCAACCCTTCAATTTTAAGTCACGATTAACATTATTGTGAAGACACCAGTTAAAGCACAATGGAAATTAGTGCACAAAGTTACGAAAAAAAACTCCTTAAATGACATGAAATTAAAAAAAATGGGTATAGTTAACAATTCAACCGAATAATTGAATGCACGTGAGTATAGATATATGTATACAGGCCACGGCTACGTTACCGAATCACTCTTTGGAAACACAAAAAAAGTGTGTAAGCACCGCGCTGTTATCTGACTGGTCCCCATAAAAGTTTATGGTGTATATTCAACCCACGTTCCGACGGGACCGGCCAGAGATGGTAAATAAAATAAATCTCACATTCTAAGCGGTAAAGGGTTCCACTATTGTCTTTGTGTCATTGTCTCGGAGACAGTATTATTATTATGTTACGACATGTTGGCAATAATGTTTAGATTTCATTAGAATTATGTACCGTTTTTACTTGGATTCAGTATCACAGAAACTGTTTTGAGTGTTCATCATTGTAGCATCAGAGGTAGTATTATTAAATTATCAACGCACAAAGAAAACGTCGTTTCGTGTTTTAGTAAATAACGAAAATTTATATAAAATGCAGAACAAATGATAGGTACTAAATAACGAAGAATAATAAACACTTTATAATTAATGACAGTCCAGTAAAAAACATAAAAGTAAATTGTTTTATTTGCCGCATTTGAAATTACGACATCCGTTTGACATTAATAAATTACTATAGTAATAAAACTATCTGTATATCAAAATTAGAGATGGAAGGAAACGATGGAATTATCAATTTAGGTTACTTGTATTATGTTATATAATATCATGACAATTATGGAACGCTCTTTTGTATAATACCGGAGCAAAAAATGGTTTATGACAGTAGTGCCCACTTTAGGCCTAATGCTCGTCTCCTGTTAACACTGAGATCTAATTAATCTCCAACTGCTTGCTCCTTCGCGTACTACAGGACTCACATAAAAAAAAACATCAATATACCTAATGCCGAGAACTGCACTGACTTTCGCAGTAGGTATGTTAATATGAAGCCACTTACTACCTTTTGCCACAAAAAAACGTAAGCCCTAGTGCCAGTAGCTTCAGTGTAAATTGTATGCTTCCTGCCTTTTGAAGAGCTCAACAGAAATACATTTGTTGGTGCAAATGAACATCGCTTTTTATTTTGGCAACACATGTCGAAGTTTTGACACAATCGGCTAAAATTAGGACAACCACAATTGGTATTTTTTGCATTGAAATATGTTTTGTGTGAACCATTGATATTGTGCACAACGTATATTTAATGTAGGTAGGTACTTGTGATTGTAAACTCATGTCCATTATATTAATATATTCCCTTGTTGACCGTATCGAGAGAATATATAACTAATCGCGCCATTAATGAAAACGTATTATTAGTGAGCAGTTGCCTGGCTCCCAAACTACGATCACCCTATGATTTCGTCATCCATCTCTGAAATGCAACGACGATCAATTATGACCTTTAAACCTTCTTTCATAAAGTTCACGCAAGTAATTGCATCTCCTGCCCTGCAGGGGTGCTCGGGCTATGATTACGTCATAATTTTGCCCCTTTTTTAGATAAGAGAGAGGAATGTATTCGCAGATATAGGTGTCTCGCTCTAAACATGGAAAAGTACTGAAGTTCTTTGTTCGTGACGGGTTCGGAGTCAGGTTTTTGAGGAATGGATTAAGTTGCGTGATTGCGTCACACATTTGATGTTGATATTCCTTTGTTGTGATGCAGAACTCTCATCATGCATATAACTTTATTGTTATCAAAAACACCCTAAAAGTAAGCTGGTTTTATAGATTATGGTGATATTACATGGATTCGTCGTAAAGCGTCCCATGAACAAAGAAGATAATGTAATCAATATTCCTTTTCCCTTTCTTGTGTAAGTCGTTGCGTGGCGATGTGTGTAAGGTGTGGGACAGATATGGACGCGCCTAGTTTTTATTGAATTTGTCCGAGATATTTATAGAGAAGTATCGAAGATGTAAGATGGCGATAAAGATGGGTGTTCACAGCTGTTTGTGTGTGTGGGGCGGTCCGTAATAGAATTTGTGTGAGGTGGGCACACGGCGAACTGGGCCGATGTGGGGGGGAACGGACCACTCTAGTAGTTACGATGTTGGAATTACCTAGTGTTAGTATGTGTTATTGTCGTTTGCAGTTTATCGGTGCAATAATAACTTCGAGTGTTGATTCTCAGTTAAACTCTAGGGTAATAAACTATTTCAAAATGGCTCTTCCAGACACAAACAAGAACAATAGCTGAGGTCACAAGTTCGATACCCGAGCGAATCAAAGTGGTTTACAAACAATTCCGGCTTATCTCGGGTCGATCAGTAATTGTTTCTGTGCTATGATTAATAGCGTTGTGTTTCGGTCTGGAACAGTGGCTTACGGGACCCGGGTCCGGTGGGGTCTATGAGACCTAAATTGGAGGTGGTGTTTTGGAGAATCAAAGCGATTAGGAACTGAGGACTAAAGCGTTACTATGAAGAAACCGGTTATGCGAAGAAACTATAACCTTTGCCTTTCGATTTTGGCCGGTATTTCTGGTTAAAGACATTTAATTCTCATAAAGAAATTACATTTCACTTACATGAGAACAAATTTAAATATACATTAGGTAATCATTGTCCTTCGACACTCGGACTTACAATTAATCTGACATAATTAATATTATTTACTTACATTATTATATTATTATTATTTTATTATTATAAGCTTATTTTGCCCCACTGCAGGGCAAAGGCCTCCCTTTTTACATTTGACAAATTATATATAGTTACAAATTATTAAGTTTGTGGGTACTCCTAAAAATCTAAGTTGTGACACTATGCGTAACTACCCCTCGCTTGAGATAAAGAGCGCGGTCCCGTTGTCACAATGCAGATAAATCAGATTTGTAAGTACAATCTGTGTGTAACATTTTGACATTGGCAGCGCCTGCCGCCTTTATGTTGTACAGCAGTAAGGGCGGTTTTTGAAGTTCATCAAAGTACTGTTACCAAAATTACCATTGACGTGCAGTTGATTGTACTAACTAGGCTATTTGTTGTCGTGGCGTGGACTATTCACTTGTTAACTAGTGTTACTCATCAAATGAGTTACAATTTTTGACCTACACCTACATTCAAAGTATTCGACATGAAATAGGTACCAGAACTCGAAAACGCTTTAGTACCTACTAGCATGTACGTGTACCTGTGTCATTGTGAGTTGTGATAGATGCGTGTCTAGTCTGATAATAGTCGTGACTCGTCGCAGACTATAGTGGCACTATTATACCTACTTATAGTTCGGATTAGATCGCCACTAGTTGGCGCGGGTCGACACTAGTCTGGCACCAGTCAATAATCTAGTAGGTACCAGTCGTGACTACTCCGAAACTCCTGGCAATAGTTTAGCACCTACTTAGCTTTACAAAATGAGAATGGCAAGCCGCTATTTAGTCCCAACTCAGGAATCCAACCCAAGCCAATAAAACTTCAATGTTTAATAAACTGGTCATTAATAATAATAAAACAACATAATTATGGTAATCCATACAAGATTTATTGCTCCTTAATCTAAGATTATTCTGACACCAGGTTAGGTACTAACCACACGAATAAGAAAAAGAAGAACTAAACCGCAGGCGACAGCGCCAGCTAGCGAGCGAGCGAACGAGCGAGCGAGCCGGGCGGGCATCGTTTCACCTCTTTTAATAGTTCGGTTCACACCGCGAACTACCGAAGGTGGCTCACTCGCTCGATAGCTGGCGGTGTGGCCTGTATCAAACAATATCACATTATTAATAGTAGTGACGTTTCAATAATATAAAGAAAATAACAATAATTATTGACCATTTTTGTAATAATTGTCTAAAGGAATGTTCTCAATAATATTATCAGTTTGTAATATATATATATATATATCATTTATTTCAGGTAACAAAGACCCATAACATATATACCTTATAGACTATCATACATAATTTATAAAAACAAGAAATATAAACTATTGTACACGAAGTGACGGTGTCGTGTTGCACTGCGTGGTGTCGCGTAGCCTACCGCGGAAACGCCGATATATGACACCCTTCGGCCAAAACTCTTCCTTGAGGAAGGTCTCAATACGATGAGTCGGAACTCGCACCATAAACGACTTGAAATTCGTGTTGTGGTGCGACTCCAACTTCTCAACCCTCAAGGTCCAGTTGGTCTTCGCCCGGACATACTCCACGACCTCCTCAACCTTCGTGGTGTGATGTAGCCGGGATACATAAAGCTGCGTCGTTGGTATTGCCGGACGCAGCACATTGGGTCCTACCAGCGCGGTCCCGCACTGGTTACGACAGGGGGGCTTCTTCCTCTTCTTTCTCTCCACCTTCACGAAGCCATCCTTGTCACACGTGCCCGTAGCTGGGCCTTGCTCTTTCGAACCCCTGTTGGCAGGTTCACAGCAGCTCTTCTTAATCCCCTTCTCGGTCCGCGACACACATTTGTGCGGGTCGACGATAGCTGCGTAGGCACGTTTAGGGGTCGACGTACCCACACGAGTCACTACCTCGACCGGCATCGAGTTAGCGACGGCGGCGGCGCAAGTTGCAACGCGTGCAGTTTCAGCAGCGGGTGACGCAGTGGAGCTCGCCGACTCAAAACTGCCGTTGCTAGCGTTTCTCGCTACGCGACGTGTGCTCACGTTGGATGCATCAGGTGACCTATTTACCGTTACAGTGTTGCGCAACAACTCCACTTCGGCTCGTAGCTCACCAATGGTGTTATTCGACTCATAATATGCCCACTGCTGGGACACAGGCCTCCTCTCTACGAAAGACACCCTTAATTCATTACACGGGCCCAGTACGGGTTTTTTCCCATTAGTTATTTATAAATCAAAGTTCATACTATAAGGCGTGTTGGTGCTGACGTGAACCTCACAGAAACAGGTAGTGCAGTAGGCGGGCGAGCCCTCGCACGCCGCGCACTCGTACAGCGTGGCTGTGCGCCGCTTGTGCCGCCGGCATGGCTTGCACTCCTTCCGCACCACCTCATTCACGATCCTTACCGTGCCGTCCTTCTCCTTCTTCTCCCGCAGCCGGGTGCGCGTGATCCTCGTTAGCGCGTGGCTCAGCGGCAGCGGCACCTGCGGCTCGTACATCGGCGGCGTCGGCTCCGGCGGCGGCAGCATCGCCTTCAGCACAGACAGCCTATACTCATAGTACTCCATTCTCTTCTTATTACCAGAAAAGTTGTTGAACAAATGAAATGCGTTGTTCATGTATATCTGCAGCGCGTATATGAACACCTTCTTGTACCAGCGCATCTTCTTCCTGCTGCACGGCATGTACGACATCAGCTGGTCCTGCAGCTCGCTGCATGTCATGAACCGCGAGAAGTTCGCCAGAGCCTTCGGTCTCTGCTTCATTATACCATTCTTTTCTATCATATGATGCATCTGATTTTTGAATTCCGTTGTTATGTAAAGAGTAGATTTGTGGTCTTGCCATTTTCCAACATGCACACCGTTAGAGAAGAACGAGGTTTTGGTGAGTCCTTCTGCCTGTGTTGTTTGGGCTGCTTCCCTAAAAGGATTATTCCTGGTCTTCTTATTTAAAGTTCCAGTGCAGTACGTCTGACCGTTCAGAAGTGTTAGTGCCAGTCTGTAGGAGCTGTAGTATCTGTCCATGTACACGGAGTGGCCACAGCCGAGCTTGTCTGCTACGAGCTCTTCGACTATTTCTCCTGTTGAGACTCTGAAGATGTTGTGTGTGCTGTTTCCAACATAAACCTGAAATTTGACTACTATGCCGTTGGGTTCCGCAAGCTTGGACAAGTTGATAGCATTCCTGTGTCGTCGGTGGTCGGTGTACTCCTGGCGCACCAGGCAGCCGTGCCAAAATACCATGGACTTGGCGATGAGGAGCTCCTTTCCTGGATAGTAGATTTCCTTCATTACGTCATTAAAATTGTTGACGAAAGGTCTTACTTTGGCAAAATTGTCTTTCTTACGAGTGTCGGAATCCGGTGATGCGAAATTGAGGCAATTTAATATCAACATGAAGCGATTTCGTGTCATAAATCTAGAGAAACAATTTAAATTAAACAGATAATCCCTTTTCCAGTAGTCAGCGAGTCTGTTGATCCGGATGGTGCCCGTGTGTATGAGGAGCGCCAGGAACGTGACCAGTTCCTCTCGCGTCACCTCTCTCCAAGCCCTAAATCTAGATGTAGGACCTAAATTTTTCTTTCGCAACATATTAATGGCGTATTTATTTGTTTCGTTTACTATCGTATCTAGTATTTGATCATTAAGGAGCCAGCGAAAGGTCTCGTAAGGTGCTTTGGGTACCGGTTTGAGTAATTCTCTTTTCTTAGTAAATGTAATTGTTTTCATTGACGTATCGTCAGTCGTCCATTCCGGTTGATTTACCCTCCACCACGAGTGTGCAAAAAGATTACTAACTTTACCACCTTCGGGTTTCGGGTTACCGTGATCTCCAGTGCCCAGCGGGTCATCATCACTGATGTACTCACACTCGGTGTCACTCTCACTGTCTCCTCCGTAATCCAGATCACTTTCTGCTGAAAATGCGTCGTCGTCACTACTCATAATTTCCATACTTTCATTATTTTCCAATCGCAAACGATGTTTTGGTTTATTTCTTGTGTGCTTATTTGGTGGAGGACTTGAAGAGCTCTGAAGATCGGTGGCGAGTTGATCGACATTTGAAGGTCCTGCCTGGTGGTGCGCCGCATCAGCAATCCATTCAGCTTGAACTGGTATCTCCATCCGGAAAATGTTTGATTTACCATATTCATTATCCACTTTAATAATCTTGTACGGTACCGGATCGCCAATTTCAGAGAATTCAAGTTTGATCTCATCACTAGCCACGCTGAAGTCCGTTTGGTCTACTTCCAACGTGTCTGGGCTTTCTTCTTTGATCTCTGTAGTATCCATTTTAAAGGTGTTGCAAGGATCGTTGTTTCGATACAAGAGTGAGGTGAAAACGCGAGCGCGCCGATAGCGGATATTGGCAGACGTGTTGAAGGTCGCACTCGCGTGTTGCGAGCTGCACGTGCGCAGGCGCGGAGCAGCAACACGTCAGCGCGCAGCGGCGGCTGTGCCGGTCTGAGGTGTGGGGCGTGGGGTACACGGCGCGGCGCGACGGGCGGCGACACACACACATAGCCGCTTTGTATAGATCTGTAGATGAAATATACACAAAACAAGCGAAACCAAAACAAAGGTGCAAACAACAAAATTGTTTCAAAAATAACTTTTCTATCATGGTCAATGAGAGCGCTTAATAATGTTCAGTTGTATAAAATTAGTAGACAGAATTAAAATTATTTATTGTGAACGAATTGTGATTTTTTTAACATTTAATGTACCTAAATATTTTTATATTCTTTTTATATAGCAATATTCAAAAATGTTAAAAGTCAGAAAGAAAAATCAATAAACGGAATATAGGTAATAGAAGGAATCAAAATTGATTGTGAACGCAACCTGCAGTTGCCACACAATGCCAATCACTTTGTACTGAGTAGAATATCAACAAAGCAAACTGGGAGGATCACTGCTTGCATTTTGTAGGTACATAAGTTACAAATGCAAACTCCATACAAAGTCATTCTGTCTCTGCTACCTTATCACGGCTAAACCACTCAACCGATCGTTATGACAAAACAAATAGATAGCCTGGGACCTGTCAAACGACATGGCTAGTTTTCTTTTATGTAAGTAATCCAAAATGCACGCAGGCTATGTCGCGGGCAACAGCTAGTGCAAGGGAAGAAAAAGAATACCAACCTACCTAGTACTGAAAAGCAATAGTAATAGGGACAGCGAGTTAGCCTGCTGATCTAAGTGCCTACCCTAGACAGATGTATTTGTGTAACTATTAGCAACTAAGTACCCATGTATACCTACTAGTTGACTCCTGTAACCTGCGCCTGCGTTCTATTCTATTAGTGCACAGGATCACGTGTCACGGCGCAGTGGCTCGACTGTACTGACTGTAGGAGTCCCGGTTCGATTCCTTACAGAACTAAAATCTATGTGACACAAACAGTAGTTGTTTGGAATGCCTAGGTAAAGCATAATATTATACTGAAGAATACCTACTGTGGTACATTGTTTGTTTTGAGTTCCGAGATATCGGAAACTCAAAACAAACAGTAAACATGGTAAATATCCCGTTTCTAGTGTTAATGATAATACTGTGATACAAATAAAATAATTACAAAAAAAAAAAAGAAAAGAGAATTATTTATTAATGATTGAATGTCGGGTGCATGTGGAGCACCAGCTCCAGCCGAGCCTGACTGATCAGTCGGAGGAGACAAGAACATTCGTAAAGTATGGGGAGGACTTTTGCCCAGCTGTGGGACAAAAAAAGGTAATAAAACGTTAATGAAGTCGCCTCGCTTCACTTGGCAATTGGATTGGTAATCGCAGGACGTTGCTATTCAATTACATAAGGATATTGTGTTGTACATAGCGGCCTGTTTACTAAATTATATTAATTCCTACATTTGTTAGTTACAGGGCCGATGATCTCACAATGGTGGGGACGAGGACAAAGTTAGCTAGTATTTAACTTTAAGTTCGTTGTTTATTTAATTAAATAGGTACCTACTATATTTATAATCGAATTAAAGTAACGTGTGTAGTCTAATATTACAACAATCACCTACCTAAGTACTTATTTGAAGAGATGCAAGTAGCATTAGTAATATAATAATTCACTTATTATTATACTTCCCACGACCAGCCCTAACGTTATGTAGATCTCATTATCTTATCCTATAATACTTACAAAACAAAGAAACCTTACAAAAAAAAAACTTCTTCTCTCTAAAAAGTTACTAAAACCAGCTAATCTCGGCGCTCAGCCACAGAGCCAACCTGCCTCTGCCTACCCTCTCGTCGCACGGAACGCCGGTAGCTGCACAAAAAGCACCACATCGTCTCATGTTACACGTGTTATCTGCCCACAAATAGAAACGAGTAAACACTTAACCCATTTTTTTGCCAAGTTGGTTAAACATAAATCTTCATGTTTTTTCTAGTCGTTTTGGACCTCCTAAACTATACCTGCACATCAGTGCTCTCGTGCATTTGAAAAGATTGCTGGAGAAAATAAAACCTTAGCAGGCAAAGTTTAAATTCTATTTTAGACTATAAATGGTCTTCATGAAATTGACATTGAATTTGATGCATTGAAAAGCTGTTACAAGCAAAACCCAGCCTTACTTGCTACATGTAAAGTACAATTTCTTCTGCACCAATAACTGCTTCATACTTCAAAGAATTATACGTTCTACTTGTTACAAAATAAGGTGGGTTTTCCAATAGTTTCCAGCCCTCTAAAGTAGGGCTAGCTCACAAGGGCGAGGAAGGGGCTCGGGTTGCTATGCAAACGGTTGGTTTGTTCCACTTGCGACTGACATTGAGACCGTCTTTTATTTTCAATTATTAATTAAATCTATACATATAATAAAATCGTAGACTTTCCGTGTCTGTACATTACAGATTTTTGCAAAAAAGTCACTGGAAGGTGCGAGAAATAAGTAATAGAAAGTAAAAATATATTTTTTTAAATTTTTGTCTGTTTGTCGGTTTGTCGGTTTGTCGGTTTGTCTGTTCGTTTGTGCGCACATCACGTAAAAACCCCTCATTGTATTCAAAATCTAAATATTACAAAATAAGAAGCATTGTTGTGGGTATTATTTAGTGTTTATTTCATCAAAATCGACCAACAGACGCAAAAGATATTAACTTTTAAAATTTTGTTAGTAACCTCATACGCGATTTCTATGATAAAAATAATTTACGTAAATAGGTTTTAGTCGTAGTGTAGTCACTCGGAATGGCTGAAAACTAATTTTGTTTTATTTTTCCTTTTGTCTTTACTCTTTGCACGGAAGTAATAAGTACTACGTACACACGCGACGGCCAGTCAAGCTTTACAAAACCAGTTTATGCGGATCTCTCATTGTATAGGAAATCTATACAAAACGAGGTCAATTTATACTGGAAATTTACAGCTTCATGTGCCGCCGTGTGTACAACTGCAATTCTTATATTCTTGCATTAAAAAATTCCCACAAAAAGAGAGGTTAACGCTAATTTAATCTCTTTCTAATAAGGTAACCATTTATTTTATGTAAAAAGTAGGACATGATGGAAAGGCATTACATATAACATTCATCATCATCATTCTCTTGCCCTTATCCCAATTCATTTTAATATAACATTATTAAATTAAATAAAAATAAATATTTTCAATTTTCGTTTCTGAGGCAATAAAAAAAAAAAAAATTAGTAATACGAGAAAGCTATTATTATATATTAGACGTCGGTAGATAGGTATTAAAAAATTAATCATAATCATAAATCTTTATTTAATTCAACATCAGAAGTAACAGGCACTGGTACATGCACAATCTTAAATAGAGAAAGGTGTCTGAAGTAGGAAGGGCCTGAGGTACAGATCACCTCTCCGGCTTAGATATATCATTTTATTTACAGCAACTAAATTACAGCAACTAAAAAAATTACTATTATTTGGATTTTACTATATTTAACGGTGACCATTGAAATGATGTATTAAATAAGAATAGTTCTTAGATAAACAATATCCCACAAAATAAAAACTTTATGGGGACAATACCAAAATAAGACAATGACGTTGTCAAATTCAACCAGACCACCTTTTTCCAATGTTGCCCGCACACAAACTAAATAAAATAGTTTCGTTTGAATATTAAAACAGGACTTTCAGGATTTCGTATTTTTATATGTGCCTACCGAAATGACTTAATACATATAATTTAGTAGATTAATGATCATGTCCACATTGTGCGAGTGGGAAAAGGCTCAAATCGTAAAAGTGACAAGCCTCAGAACGGCTATTTAAAACTTACGTTAACGGAGTAAAATACTTATAAGAACAAACTAAACATTGCGAATGGGTTACCTGATAAAGTTAAGTCAAGGCTACCCTTTATTAAAAATAAAGAAACTAATCTTTTTTTCAAACCAAACGAAATCAAAATGGAATTAGAGTAAATATCTACAAAGCATAAGAGCCAAGAATCTGTTAGATTGTCATCTTTTTATCCCTACTACAGAGTTGTAAGGTTGAATAGATAAATTCATACTATATGTCCACTCATCTATTTTACTATTCTATATACTACTTATTAAAATATGTATTAAAAGAACAGATAGGTAATTTTATTACAAATACGATGGCATAACGTTCGGTTGTCTAAGTAAAATCGGTCAAGCCCCACGGTTGTAGCAATTTTAAATAGTCTTCACTTAATGATATCAGGTAACCCATTTGTTATGCTTTTTTTCATGTATATTAAAAATATTTTTGACTCAGTAAACATAGGATTTTTTTTGATACTAGACAGGCTTATTTATAATGGTAGAGATACCCCAGAGTGAACAGGAGTTATATCCGTAAGAGCAATTGTTTCACTCGCGGCATATCTTTAACGGTTAAATGTGACTGAACTTGCATTTGAACTTCGGAGCAAAATATTAATAATAGTCAGTAGTAACATAAATATAGTGAATAGTCAAATAGCCTGCTTTCAACACTATTTGTTACATCGATCCGCGTAATACTTGATACTCAATTTTTTATTTTTGCCCGTTCATCAGAGTCCTTGGAAAAGTATCCGCTTCGGCAATCATGGTCTATCTTCGGAAATATGAGATCTAATATAATTCCCATTTCATGTTCTTCTTCTTCTTCTTTTGTATCGATGATTTATCACATTATTAGCACCCAGGTGGCTACGTTAATCGCGGTTTCAGTAGAGATTTTGACAGTAAGTCCTGACACTTTAGATACTCCAGGAAGTCACAGTTAGCTGCTGGAAGTTCGTGTCTATTAGGGGCCAGCCATAAAATTTATGACGTAATTTAATTACGTCATACGTTAAAGAGGTGGGGGGTGACAACAAAGTGTGACATTGTGTGACAAGGGGTGGGAGGGGTCCTAAATTTGGTGACGTCACATTTAAAAAACTAATATTGGTAAGTTTTAAAACACGAAATTTGAACTATTAACGTAAAACTTATTAAAGAAATATTTCCAACTCTATCGGCGGGCAGCATGTAATATTGCAAAATATGTGACGTCACACTTGGGAAGCGGGAGTCTCACAAAAATTGACCTTCTGATAAGGACGGATTTGTTGACCCCTCCGGTCAAAAAATCATAAAATTCGTATGACGTAATTGGTGGGTGGTCCCTTATGTATCAACATTGTTAGAATATTAGAATTATACGACTAAAATCTTAAAAGTGCGGAATGAATGCACTACAATGCCTTGAAAAACCAAACTTAGAAGCTTTATAACGACGTTCGTGTTAATTCGGTAACATGAAGATTCTCGAAGCGCATAGTCTTTCTGGTTCTATTGCTAAACACATTAAATTCAAGCGTTGGCAGTATTTTTCAATTGCATGGTTTTTGCAAATTCTCAATTTTGTTTCCATCGTTTGTGTCCATCACATTTTTTCCATCGGTTGATTGAGCTCTTAGAGCTGAAAGATTTTTTTTTTATTGTTAAGTATATTAACCGTTGGGGCCTAGGATACATCATGAGTTGCATCTATATTTTGTTTACGTTCATAAACTTTGGGACAAAAAAATGTGCGCTCACGTGAGCGAAGCCGCGGGCACAGCTAGTCTATACTAATATTATAAAGCTGAAGAGTTTATTTGTTTGTTTGTTTGAACGCGCTAATCTCAGGAACTACTGGTTCGATTTGAAAAATTATTTTAGTGTTAGATAGAGCCCATTTATCGAGGAAGGTTATAGGCTATAAAATTTTACGCGGACGAAGGTCGCGGGCAACAGCTAGTAGTGAATAAAGATAACAATGGTGGAGTGGATCGAGTGCTGTTATTGTTTGCTTAATAAACACTAATACGATGTTTTAATAAACAATTTTTCACCTAAATTTTGTCTTTTTGTAAATGCTATTTAAAGTTATAAATAAATCTTTTTTAAATGCTGACTTGTTCTTAATACAGTGTTATTATTGTCTGAAACTGGTTTAGCTGCATCTTGAATACAAATTCGAAGGTCATCTACACAGCACAGTTTTTAGCAATTTAGCGAGCGTTTAGAAAAGAAAAGAGAACAACCAATTGGTTTTAAAGGTCAAGATGCTTGTGTTTGATATGTCGATTTAGTTCAGAATCGGTTTGGTTTGTACTAGATATATTAATTGTAACTTTATTACAATTAGGTTTCTTTTAAACCTTCGGTGAAAACAAATTCATAGATTTTCTTATTTTTCAGAAGAAACAGCAAAGCCGAAGTGGGATTAGGTTGGGCACGTCACACGAATGCACCCGGGAGGAGGGATGGGCAAAGATGGCTACATTCCCTTTTGTAGCGCCTTTGATTCGAAGTCGACCGCCGCTTGTAAAGACGGTATGAAGAACAGATCATCATGTTGCGCGGCAATAATGACCAGAGATCACGCAAGACTGAGTGTTTGAAAGAGGCTGCTTTTGCCCAACTTTGGGACACGACAAAAAAAGATAAGCCAGAGATTTTCAAGCACCAAGCGGAGCCTACCGCTGTTGAACCTGTGAGCGACGAGCGCCGGTGGCAAATGAGATGACAGCCGGCGCAGCGCTGATTAAAAACTGACAACAAACACACATTGTCGCACTTGTTACGTAATGAGCCAGTGACGTCAGCTTGGCGGCTAGCCCCGACTAGCTGGACGTTACGTGGTACCCTACTTAAGTAAGTGTTTATTAAAAGTAATGCTTCTTGGAAACACGGGACAGAAAGGAGGAGGCCTCTACTCAGGTGAAAGAGCAACAAAGCTGCCCGTGATGATGATGAATATCTGTTGCAGAAGTTGGGGAATACTGAGATCACGTCAGCATTGCAACGGGCCGGGTTCGAATGTACGACCACACGTTCGCAATTTGGACGTCTCAGGCCTATTTCAGAGCGAGACCGGCGCCGGCGCCGGTTGCGTGCGCCGGTCGGGCGTTTCGTTACGTGCGATTTTAACGACCGCACGCAGGAAAGTGAACGCTATCCAAGTCTATGAATATCGAAACGCCTGAAGCAGTCGTCGGGCTATTGTCACTTAGATGAGTACATAAGGTTATTGATTGACGTAAAAAAACAAGGCGTTACATACATAGTCGCGAATTTTGAATAGACTAACAAAATGTATTTTATTTTAATTTCTCATAGCAAGGACAAAAACAACACATTCAATATCGCTATCTGTTACTGTCAGCTGTTTAGCTCAGAGCACCAAGGTGTCGTGGGACCTTGTCGATCAATGTCATTGTCTGTAGATAGGCAAATAGGCTAGTAGGTAGTGTAGGTACTCATGTACACATCGACTCGTCCCTGCCCGTACTGATTTGCACAGAAATATGTGTAAATTCACGCACTTGTTTTTAATAAGAAATCAAAATGTAAGCCTTAAAAATGCTTCTTTTTACCCGACTACGGCAAAGCCAAAAAGAAGAGATATGATTTTAGAAGTATATGTATGTATGTTTGTATTTACGTATGTCCCTCCGTAGCGCCTAAACTATTCATTCGATTTTGATGATCAAGGTGCCAATCGATTCGTTATTATGGCCCGGGTAACATAGGCTACATTTTAACCGACTTCAACAATAGGAGGAGACGAGTTTATCTTGTAATTCCGAATTTAATTAGAGCGTGATTTTTCTGTAGTCAGGTTTTTAGTTGTAGTATACCACACAAATTTGTGTTAGGTAGCTGTTTAAATAAACGTAGTATTTTCTTTTCATTTACCATAAGTTTATTTTTTTCTTTCATGTTTGCTTCATTTAAAACGTTTTATCTGTCAACACATTTCTTTCACCATTCCCTCTTGCGTCACTGAACTTGTAAGAAAACATAACTTTCCTTCGACCCTACTTCCTTTCCTCCCGTTTCCCTCTCTGATCCTCTCGATAGAATGCCTCCTAACTGTACTTGTTTGTGTCTTCAGCGACAACTTAACGAAAACTTTGAACCAATAACATTTGCATAAAAACAGCTTAAAACTGCTCAACATCAACAATGGACTCTTGGAGACTTGGTGCCGGATTTATATCCTCAGCAGTGAGAAGTACTGACTGACTGTAATCTATTTCAAAAAAGACTTCATATTTGCATTTTTACAATATTGCCAATTTACTCACATATTTTCACATTCGGACTTTATATTTTGAGAAAGAATCGCTGTGTAAAATATTCTTCCAAAATGAGTAGAGGGGGGGGGGGGACACTTAGCTGTAAACTCTTTTATCAACGAAAACATTAAATAGGTATGCTGAGCAGTTCCCGCGCCCGCAGCCACAGACGCACATTGTTCTTTACACGTACAGTGATTACGTAATGACCTCCCCTGATCCGCTAATGTGCCTCTAAGTAACGAAGCGACTTAGAAGGATTATGTATAATAAGTTCAGGCTTACCCTTCACATTTAGGCGTAGCGTTATTTTAGTTCTCAAAGACATTTCCGAGAATTATATCCCTTTGTAAACTGTCCCGAATCCCAGAGGGAGTATTATTCCCTGAAAAGACTAAATTTGTTATGAACTAAGTCATTATATTTCTCTTGAACCAGTTAAAAGATTTAACAAGGCGTAGACAACTAAAATAACTGAAAGCCTAAAGAAGGGTCACTGTGCTCAATATTTTGAACAACTTTTACTGTGGACCAACACTGACATCATGAACAAGAACATCAGTTGATTCGCATAGCAACAAGACAAAATGTAGGGAGCAGCTGATTTTTATTATTGATCTGGTTCCAGTTATTTCAATTACATTTAGAATACTAGGTACATCAATTATCACACTTGAATATAAGAGTTGTGCTTGATACAACAGTACATTTGCGAGTTGTCAATACGACTCTCCTGTTCATGTAACCGCCTTTTCCACGAGAGAGAAAGGTATTTTCTACAAAAAGTATTTCGAAGAGAATTTTTCTTTGTCACAAATTGGTTGCGTGTAAAAGCCAGCCTTTTATTTCTAGATATATTTTGGTGTCGAGTTACCTTCGTTTCTCCTCTGCGCGAAGTGGGACGCGGATCGATACCGCAGCCCGCTGAGCTCGTGTACCTACGGTACTGCTGATATAGCTCGCAGGCAGGGTAGCAACTAGCTGCTAGCCTGCTTGTAAACCATCCAACTCAGGACTCTGCAGTGTTTCTAACTTTTACTTAACATTGCAGATAGTTGGGTCTGTTTTAATAAAATGTAGTGTAGTAACAAAGGCATGACGTGGATAGTCTGTTAAGGCACAGGAATGCATTGTTTATCTACTAGTAACAGTTCGACTTACGTGTCATGTGAAAAGTGTGAAAGATCTCTTCTTATTCCACCTCTGTATGAGGAACAAAAGGATAGTCATACTGGCTAACTTTGTGATGTTTCTTTATTCTGCTTACCCCAATTTAGCGCGCAAATAACCTTGCAATTGTATTCATAAATAATCACTATATCTATTGATAAAATGATCTAAAAGTAGATTGATAAGTATATTTTTATGTATGGATGGAAAGTTTCACCCAATTAATATGTATTGAACATTATCGATTTGATAACATATTGATATCTACCTGATAGCGGTAACTAACATAGAAATAGACGACTTATGTAATAAATCTATCTGTATATGTAGGTCATATTATATGGACTATAGGTATAGGTCATGTATTTACTTTTAAAACAATTTGTGTGTCGGTGTCTGTTCAACCTTTTTCAGCATGAAACAAGTTTTTAGGCATAGCAGTTTGAGGTCTAGAATACTTTTGTAGTTTCTAAGTAATGCTGAACTTGGAAAAGCTTAGATATATGTTGGCGAAAAGTGAAAATAATTCGTATATACGAGTAACAATCCTACTACCTGTCTGCCTACACATAGTTACATTACAGGCACGGTAATAATAGTTACCTATCCTAAGTTCGAAAAATACTCGTATTTGACCGAATTTCATTTCACCTAAAACTTTTCAACTATTATCGTTTCGTTTTTTTACTTCATCAAAGTCACGTCTATCATTGTATCAATCGATTTTTTTCGTTACTCCGACGTTTCATTTGGTCGAAAAACTTTTACCAAAGTTACACTTAGCCGAAATAACATTTGTTCGAAGTATTATTGTTTCCGAACATTCATTATACCAGTTTCAATTACAAATGAAAAAAAAAGGTAATGCACACTATTTCATCTCTAATTTTTGCTTTTACTTTTTTATCAGGTACACACGGCGGCACATCAAGCTATACATAACCAGTATAACCTGACTTCGCTTTGTATGAGCTTCCCGTACGATGAGAGATCAGCCTAATTTGGTTTTGCATAGCTTGATTGGCCGCCGTGCGTACCATTCTAAGGTAGCTGAACAATAAAAAAAAAATTGTGAATCATAAATGACATTTGCTGTTAATTATCCAGTTGATGTGCATCGTATTCGTTGCAATTGGTTATCATTTTACCATTTTGCATGCCAGCGCATGCAGCATGTAAGCAAGCATGCACTGTGCAAACAAGCATGCAACATACAAACAGGCATGCAACATGCAGCAAGCATTGTTTCTGTCACGGCTCCGACGCTGCGAGGTTTGGCTAGCCTCACGAGAGCTTATCATCGCAGATGGTTTTAACGCTCACTACTGCATCTTCAGCTTGAAATTGAAAATTCTACCAAGTAACAGGCTATATATTTATGACCAAATAATATTCCGTAAAATGTTGAATCGGTGTGGTGAAAGTATTGGCAAATCATTTGTCAAATGTAAAAAGTTAAAAGTTCGAGGCTTCGGCCAATATCAAAAAGTTATATTGTAAATCGGCATAATATAGTTCGGTAAAATAATACCAATGACACATGACTACTATCCGACCGAAAGTTCGGTTTCGGTTTCGGTGGAGTTTCGGCAAAAAAACGGTTTTTGGTTTAGTTTCGGTTTCGGCAGCAAGCCTGCCGAAACTACGACGGAAACCGAAAGTGCAGTCATGTTCGGCGGCCGGCGCGGTGAATTCCATCCAAGTGACGACATTGGAGCAAAGACATTTTGCCGCCGAACATGTGCACGTGCCTAATCATGTCGTGACTGGCTTGTGTTTGCAGTTCGTTCGTTTGTTTTGTTTGTTGTGAGTTTACGTGTGATTTATTTTGAACTTAGTAAGGTTTATTACGTGATATAGCATAGAACGTAGTAAACATAAAAAAATAATTCAATATAACAAACTAATACATAAATTATAGTAGATTCAAGTTTAACCTAACTATCTAAATATTTTTTTGGTTAATTTAACTCTGTCGCTAATTCTCTAACTAAACAAACATTAGTTGGGTACTTGGTACTTCATCATCATTTCAGCCGAAAGACGTCCACTGCTGGACATAGGCCTCCCCCAAGTGTCGCCACATTGACCGGTCCCGTGCGACTCGCATCCAGCGGATCCCTGCAGCCTTCACCAGGTCATCGGTCCACCTAGTGGGAGGCCTTCCAACGCAGCGTCTTCCGGTTCGCGGTCGCCACTCCAGAACTTTTCGGCCCCATCGGCCATCCGTTCTGCGAGCAATGTGCCCTGCCCACTGCCACTTCAGTTTGGCTATTCTTCGGGCTACGTCGGTTACCTTGGTTCTCTTGCGGATGTCCTCATTTCTGATTTTATCACGCAAAGAAACTCCGAGCATAGCCCTCTCCATTGCCCTTTGGGTGACTTTAAGCCTTCTGATAAGGCCCATTGTGAGCGACCATGTTTCGGTCCCGTAAGTAATCACTGGCAACACACACTGGTCATAGACTTTCGTCTTGAGACACTGCGGTAAGTTGGACGAGAAGATACCACGCAACTTCCCGAACGCTGCCCAGCCGAGTCGGATTCGACGATTGACCTCTTTCTCGAAGTTAGACCTACCTAACTGGATCGTTTGTCCAAGGTAGACATAATCGTCTACAACTTCGAGTGTAGAGTCTCCGATCTTGATAGGAGTGGGTGTTACATGGTTATTCAACATGATTTTGGTTTTGTCCATGTTCATTTTAAGACCCACTCTTTCGGAAGCTCTACTAAGGTCATCGAGCATTGTACTGAGGTCCTCCATGGTCTCAGCCATGACCACTATATCGTCGGCAAATCGAAGGTGAGAGATGTACTCGCCATTGACGTTGATGCCTAGCCCTCTCCAGTCCAGAACCTTGAAGATATCCTCCAGTGCAGCGGTGAACAGTTTCGGAGATATGACGTGTCCCTGTCTCACACCTCGCTGCAGAAGAATAGGTTCCGAGGTCTGGTCCTGAAGTCGGACTGACATGGTGGCGTTTTTGTACAAACACTTCAGCACCTCGATGTACCGATAGTCGTTGGAGAGACTGCAGTACAGCCCAAGTCTCGATCGAATCGAAGGCTTTCTCGTAGTCCACAAACGCTAAGCAGAGAGGCAGGTTATACTCTTCGGTCTTCTGTATAACCTGCCGCTGCGTATGTATGTGGTCTACGGTGCTAAAGCCTTTTCGGAATCCGGCTTGTTCAGGAGGCTGAAAATCGTCAAACCTGCGCGCGAGACGATTCGTGATGACTCTTGAGAACAACTTGTAGACATGGCTTAGAAGTGAGATGGGCCTATAGTTCTTCAGCCGGGCATTGTCGCCCTTTTTGAAGAAGAGTACCACTACACCCCTGCACCATGCCTGCGGCGTTTTCCCCTCGAGTATGACGGAATCAAACAGCTTCTGAAGGGCCTTAAGTACCGGTTTTCCACCCGCCTTCAGGAGTTCGGCCGTAATTCCGTCATCACCCGGTGCCTTGTTGTTTTTAAGCTGTTTAAGAGCCATCCTAATCTCGTACAGGCTGACATCCGGAATGTCTTCGGTATAATGTCGGGTCAGTCTAGCTCTTGGGTCGTTAGCTAGAGTTGCAACGGGATTACTGATTGAAGTGTACAACTGCCCATAAAACTTCAGTTTCGTGAGCTGGCTCTGCCCAATAGCCAGATCTCTTGAAAATGCTTTGGAGCCTTTATTCCGCTCAATAGCGTCTTTAATACGCTCGGTATTAAAGCGGCGGAGGTCGCTCTTCAAGGATTTAGAGATCCGTCTATTGAGCTGCCGGTACTTCCACGTCTCGTCTGAAGACTGCAGGATCATCTCACGTCGCTCCTTCATGAGCTCGAGAGTATGATCAGAGAGTCTTTTGTTGTGTGCACGACGTGTCTTGAAAAACTTAGACCCAGTCGTATGGACAGTTTCCACGAACCCATCGTTGTATTCGTCCACTGAGCTTCCTAGGCACTCGAAACGATTCTGGAGTTCAAGCTGAAAGCTCTCGGGGTTTTGGATCTGGATCTGTGCTGGACGGAGTGTAGACTTCATCAGTCGAGACCTTTCAAGCTTTATATTGATGTTCAATGTGCCTCTTACCATGCGGTGATCGCTCCCGGTTTTCACCGAATTGATCACAGAGACATCATTGAACATTTGCTTCTTGGTTGACATGATGAAGTCAATCTCATTTTTAGTTACACCATCGGGACTCTGCCAGGTCCATTTCCTGTGCTCGCGCTTTTTGAAGAAGGAGTTCATCATATAGAGGCCCTCCTTCTCCATAAAGCAAGCCAGTTGGTGACCCCGGTGGTTCCGACGTCCACACCCAAATTGCCCCACCTGCAGCTCATCCCCGTCTCGTTTGCCCAGTTTCGCGTTGAAGTCCCCCATGACAACGGTGAAGTGAGTTTTGAAACCATGCAGGGCTTTAGAAATATCCTCATACATGGTCTCCACTTCGTCGTCGGGGTGTGCCGAGGTTGGGGCGTAGACCTGTATGACCTTCAGCAAATATCTTGAGGATATTCTGAGTATAAGGTACGCCACCCTGGTCGACACACTCTCGATCTTAACCACGTTATTCACGAGGGACTTGTGGACGATAAACCCAACACCACCCTGGGACTGCCGGTCACCCTCTCGGAAATAGAGCAGATTGCCGGATTTCAGGATTATCGTGTCCTCACCCTCTCTTCGGACTTCAGATAATCCCACAATACTCCATCGCAGCCTGCTCAATTCCTCTTCGAGTTCCGTTATCTTCTCGTCGGTCCGGAGTGTACGCGTGTTATATGTTGCCAGGTCAAGTCGTCGGTATTGGCAGCCTGATCCCTTCCGGAGATTCTTCGCACCCCTTGCCACGCCGTAACCTCGACCGCTACCATAGTCGAGGGTAGACGGGCTGCCGGGTACTAGGGGCCATTTTTTTCTTGTGCTCGTCATTTAGGGGGGTTTTGCCATAATCGCCACGCTTGGCAGGCGGGTTGGCAATCGCAGTATGGTTGTTATAAAACACAGAGAACGCTGCTGCCCATTCTCTGGTAAGTCCCTTAGTCGCCTCTTACGACACCCACGGGAAGATATGGGATGGTGCTATTCTTTACGTCCGGACACCATACAGAACTTACTACAGTACTTGGTACTTACTATAATGCATTAGCGGTGATAATATTATGGAATCAGAGTTTCAAAGTTCATTTTAATTAACGTTTTTTTTATTTTCCCTCAAAACATGGTCCTTGTAAGGAAGTTTCGGTTTCGGCCGAAACTGAGACCGTTGCCGAAAATCGTTTTCGGTTTCGGTTTTGATCGTAAAAACCAATTTCGGTCGGACACAACACATGATACTTCGATGATCTAAAAATATGTCAAATAATAATATATAGCAAAAAAGACATCCGTCAATAGTTTTCAGTAAAGTGAAATTCGAACAAAAAAATTTCGGTAAAATGATCGGTTCCCGGTAGTAATATCTACAGTAGTGTATCTTCATACAAACGGTCGGAACGCGAGTCATACCTACATTACCTACACGCCTCGGGTTCGGTACACACTCGGTTCGCAACCAGTCCCGAATGCGCCGCACTGACGAACGAACGTTGTGAGGGTTTTGTATCAGTAAGCGAGCGATTTGTGAATATTTGATTGATGTGATTGAAATAAGTATAAGTATTTACTTAATATGGCAAAGAGTTATAATAGACTATATATATTATGCTGTCTTTGGTTGCTTGAATTCTTCAATAACGCATCGACAGATAACATTTTTTAAATTACCTGGAAACACCGAATAGTAAGACTATAAAATAATTTGTATATACCTACTGGTAGATACGTAATTTGTTTATTTTGTAATAGGTAGGTATTTCGCTTTTTCCACTGAGCAAAATACCTGGATTAATTAATAAATAAGTGAATGGGGTGAAAAAAGTGACTCGTATGTCACTTTTTTTTTTATTTAGGTACCTACGCTACCTCGAATTTATAATTTTTATTAAATCTACTAATCAAAAAACACAACTTGTATTTTTTATTGAACACTTTCTTATTTCATTCACAACTAACTTTATTTTTTTAAATAACAAATATAATATTTACAATCACAAAACTAAAAAGAAACCCAACTACTAAGTAGATGAAATTAAAATACAGTAAGCGCGGCAGCCCTGTCGCTTGCGAACGTACCGCCCGGCAGTAGGTAATTATTTCAAGCACAGGGCCGAGTCACAATACTGTATATATTTATACTGTGCTACAGGTGAGAAGCCTTTCATTAACAGTTTCTTTTGTTTCATTTATTATGTATTGCTTAACTCGTCACATAATGACATATCATGCTGACCCACTTGAAATGTTGTATATATAACTATAAATTATGTAGCGAAGCTGAGGGTCCACTTTACTCTGTATTAAGTATACTCCTACGCTACTTCAACAGATTTCTAAGCTGGTTTTCAACAAAGAGAAGTATAATATTGACTTTCGGCTTTCGGCCTTCGTAAAATGTCAATGTAGCGCTACGTTTTAGCGCAAGTGATGAATCGGCAACCTTTCGGCCTGTTTGTGTCGGCGACAGGGGTGCATTTACCGATACTCTTCACAAAATATATTGTTACACGATACTGGTCCTTCGTGCTTTGTAGTTTTGGGTTTGTGTTTTCTCTGACTGGGGTGGTGTTGAAGGCAATTAAGAAACTGTCAGGAGGAGGTGAGCAGTATCCTTTTCAGTTTTTACTAATAATGTCAATGCTATCATAACCAAAATGCTGGCAGTGTGGATGTTGGTAGGTGTGGATGTTGTTATGTATGTATTTGGGTGATCTCTGCCTACTCACTCAGGGAAATGTTATCACTAAACTATTTGCTAGAACGGAAATTTAAATGTGCAAACAGTAAACCACAAAAATCAAAATTTCCGAGGACATATACCGGTGTCTTCTCTGCAATACCTACACGTGTGTATGATCAACCCATTTCAAAAATAAACCGTATCATCGCTAACGACTTAAACCCTAAAAGATTACAGCGAAACAAAGGATTAACAAAAGCTTACAAAAATTGCATAATCTTATTTAACAAAAAAGGAAAAAAACCCATACATCTTCATAACCCCATCACAAACATAATTATTAACCCTAAAATATCGCAACGCCTTTTTCTGTTATGTAAAATTTAGCGGTCCCTTCGACCGGAGAGGTCAGCGGGGCCTTTTGTTACCGGGGGCGATAAATTCGCCGGTCAATAGTACCCCTACCTGCCACCGACATTAATGTTGAAGATAGCCGCTTTGTACGGTTAGATGCTGTATTTCGGGATATATTTGGACACGGGAGCCTATTGATTATCCCGGTTTTGATTTCCGGGTTTATTTTGTTATGTGTGTTTTGTGCAGTATTTGTTTGGCAAAGAAAATGTAAAGTTTTATTGTATTGTATCATTGTGTGCAACTGCAGAACAAAGGCCTCTCCCTCCTTCCACTAATACACAGTGCCGATTGTTACTAATTGTCAACAATAATAGAAGTGATAGTGTGGGTAAAGATAAAATAATTATAATCGTTATTTACATGAAAACGTTAAAGTAACACAAATAATGAAAGGCAACTCAGTAAAAATCTAGAACCGTATTACATAGTTCACGAATAACACCAATGTAGGTACTTAAATATTTGAAACGTTTTCTTTTTGTTTGTCGCTAAATGCTTTCACAATTTGAAACAGTATTTTCTCTAAACTAAAATATTAAATCTACATTCATGTAAGCAGCAGACGGTCAATGGGTTAACTGAATGAATGGAATGAGAACATAAATTGAATTTCTCGGAATCGTAAGTTTCCTAAGATATAATCTTTCTAGTGCACGCATGAGCAAGTTCTTAGTAAACCATTACTTACTTACTGCTGTGGAAATCTTCTGAAGGTTTTTCCTCATACAAGATCTGAAAATACCATAGTTTTGTTATTGATGGTCTGCTCTATCGTCAGTATGGATAAACGTAATGTGGTCTCATTGTGATAAGAATACAATGAAAGTTTTTGCATCAAAGCTATAATGGACGCAAACGGTCGTATCACCCGGAACCAGGACCCCTAACTCACAGGACAGCTGATAGGTATTCCCGCGCAAATTGCGTACTCGACCGTACACTTTATTATACCTATCTAAAGTTTATATCAAAATAAATTAAATTGCCTTTGTTGGCATGCGATCCTTTGCGATTGTCGAAAATCATTACCTTTCCACGGGCGGACGGGCAATTTGAATTTTCAAAAGAGTGTCCCCAACAATTGGGACGCAAAGTGCACTAATTCGGGGTCGGTAGGGGGGAGTGGGGGCATTTGGGGCAGTCGGCGGAACGGGGGACAAACCGCGTTAACATGAATTACTGGACATTCTGTATCAGTTACTGATGTACGTGAAATTACGTAGTTAATTGGATTCAGTAAGTTTTACCTACTCAGCTCTGAGTTGTGGTTTTTGTTTTGATACACTTATAAATGGTAGAATTCTCTGTGTCATTGATAAAATAAAATGGATTTAATAATGTGACCTTGTGCGTGTAGGTTTCCTTCTGGCTTCTGATAAGCAACATTAACTTGTTTGTGATACCAATTAACATAACACATGCTAATGTTGTGTCCGACTTCCAAAACAGGAGGTTGTACTGATTCTAGATGTCTGAAAGTATCTTTATTGTTAGAAAACAAAACTCTCGATTATGAATTTGATTTTCAAAAGTTGTTTACAAACAACCTCGAGGCGTTTTTGCATTTGCTTAGTTCACACTCTATCCATCAACATGGTTATCAAGATAATGTGCATACGACAATAATTTCAAACGTCTCGCAGATCTACGTGTCCCTGTGGCCTGCAGGCCTGCACTGTGGGTGTGGTGTGGCTACTCGAAATAAGTGGCTACATTGAAGTCAAAGCTACGCCATTATTGTATTTTAACAACAAAAGGGTGCAGTTGTCCCATCCACGCGTAATGGTAAAAATTAAACCATTTTCGTAGTCCGCTGGGCAGGCTAACGAGCCACGCATTTCCTTTAATTCATTTATTGGTATTGAGATAGGTATGTGTTTGGAAATTTACGAAATTATCGGGTCATGTTGAGTCCATGATTTTATTATATTTGGCTTTACTACTTGATCAACATTATCTACTCTCTTTTTAAAAAAGGCACTGTTAATAAGGCAATAATAGTACAGGATCGCAAAAAGTCGTTTCGGCCTCTTTCGTTGATAAAAGCTCTATCATTGTAAGACAGTCATGCACGTGTTTGCCCTTATCCTAGTTTACCTACAAGTTTCAGAATGTCTTCGTGTTTCATACAATTCTAACATTTCTTAGCTGTAACTAACACATAGACATTACACATATATTTTTTATGTTAGTATTTGAATAAAGCTGTTGGAGATATTTTTTTTCAGTTTCTCAATTGAAAAGGAACATGGTCACACAATATTCTGCCAACACATCTATCGCTACACCAAGTCTCGCAGCTATCCCTGCGAGCTCGTTCATCGACCCCCCGCGGCTGCCGTGCAGGAGTCCGCCAATAAATCCTCATTTAGCAGCACTTGCCTGTAAGATACAGCTCTAGAACCTACCCAGAGATGAAAATATTTCGCAGGATATCTTATATTATGTGCTCATGTAAGTGACTTAGTGTAGACAGGGGGTTTTTCTTTCAAATTGATCTAATTTAGAAAACTTAGTTTCACTAGCTTCTATTCTGAATACTCAAACGATCTGACAAAAAACAGATGACTGTTAATGTTAGCCTACGTCATCCCACTGCAGGGGAAAGGCCTCTCCCCACTGTCCATTCAGGGCTAATGTGGACCACAGGTCGTTGGTTTGGTCCAGCTCATTCCGCCATCTTCTGCGAGGTCTGCCGCGATGCCTTTGCAAAAAATAAAAGACAATGTTAAAAAAAAAAAAAAACGTTTACAGTATCTGTGATTGATTAGTGTGGCAACGTGTTAATTCTCCTTTTCCTAAATTAACGCCTTACAACTAGCTCATCGGGTGTTTGACCTGCGTATAAATGTTAGTGTAATGTTTTGTTTGTCTATTCCTCGCCATTATAAGTGACTATTTTTTTACATTAAAACCGCCTTACTATTTATGTGTTTGTCATTACCCATGTAAGGCATGCACAAACATCGCACCACTTTACACCAAACAAAACATTCACAAACACCTCTCTATAAGCAGCTAGTAGGTTAAGAGAAGCATACATGACTTCAGGAAACAAAACAATTTTATTTTCCTCTGCTATCAGGGTATGAAACACAAACAACATGTTTATCGCCGCGATAACACGCGCAGTAAACAACCGAAACATAACGCAAACATCAGCTGCCACTAACTCACTAACAGTACCAGCAGTACTCAGTGGTACCACTGTGCAGGCCTCCCTGCAGTAATATTACTCAACCCAAGATACTTACTTTTTGTTTTGTGTCGGTATGAAATGGTTTGACAAAGAGTAGGTACCTAATTAACTAATGTCTGCTTCCACTCGCACACTCGACCTAGACACGCGCAGTAGTTAAATTAATATTCATTTAATAAGTTCGATAACTTATACTTACAATAACTGGGTTATTGGGGTCGGGTATGCAGTCGGGAAAAGCTAGACGGATGATGATTATGAAGGCAGATGTTAGAGATCTAATAATGAACTGGAATGAACAAGATGGTCTGTCGCCTTCTATGCACTCAATCTATATCAATCTCAAAAACTCAATCTATAAAAACAAAATAAAAGTTATATTAAAGAATATTGGCACACGCTAAGGAGAAGAAAATCACGCATAGTGGCTTGATTATATTTCCAGTCTAAACCCTTGTTTAATAAGGATGTCTCGACTCTCGACCCATCCCTAATATTATGATGGCGCCGGAGGGTGCCATCTTGTAGGCCCTTCTGCATCTCCCTACCCACTGGCATCTTAAGTGATCAGGCGACACAGTGTCGCTTCACTCGCGACAATATCCCTAATGCCCTATACATCGTCGCCATTGTTTCGCACTAGCCCGTAGACACGGCGTGTTAGCGGATAATGGATGCTTTGACAGCAGCACAATGAGAAGGGTAAATGTTAAAAAGTCGATCAAAAAGAAGATGTTACAGTTAGCTCGGCGCGACTGTGCGACGACTTGTTTCTGAGATAATGTTGGGAAAGCTGTAAGATAGTTAGGGCAAATTTCAATGTTCAAGGGATGAAATTGCTCTAAAAATAAATTTAAAAAACTCGACTTAAAAAACTGAAAAGGAAATTTTAAATTAAACAAAAGTTGGAAGCAGGCTACTTTAAGTTTTTTCAGTCGGTTATTTTTTGTTTTTTCAACTACTTTTTTTTATTTCTATCTTTTTAATAACGTGAAAGATTTCACAGAGGATTAACTTTTTTATTTCAGTGTGTTTCGTTAACGTTCACCGATACTCTAAGAGCACACTCATTACCTTCCTCGATAGAAATGAGTAAGTATATAAAATGTCCTTTAAATAAATAAATAAAACGTTTATTTCAGATTCATCCTAAGATTACATCCATATTTTTTAGTAGCATCGTGAGCTCACAGACTAGTGTTAGTAATAAGTTTAAGGGTAAACGGTAACCATTAACCAAACACACTGTTCCTTGGGCGTACCAGCACTTTTAAGGGGTGGGTAGAAGTAAATAAACTAAGTAGTAGGAAGTTACAAGAGCTTTACATTTACTGACTGATACGTTTCATTGCCTGCACTACACCTTATTTCAATAATAACCTGCGAGGGTTCTGGCTAAATGTAGCTAAAATTTCGTTTTCAAATGTATGTTGTTCTTCCAGAACCCTCTTTTTATGTACACTCATTACAGAGGCCGACAAGACGGTTTTCTGTCATTGTTGACCTTAACCAAGTTTTTATTTTAATGTGAAAAATGTTAAGTCCCAAATGAATATTTAATTTTGTCATTATATTAATTTTGCCTAAAAATTCTTAGCTTCGGTCAGAGCAGGGTGGGGCAAGTGACCACCTTGCCCCACCGTGGGGCCCCACCATGCACTGTTTACGATTTTTCCCTTTGGTATACGATCTGTTACTTTGAATTGCTTTTAAACATATATGTTTGATATATTTTTGTAATCACCTTTTAAAACCCCGGTATTGGAAGAATAAAGAAATCGAACTTCACGATATGGCACCCGGAATCCGCCATTTTTCTTTGTTTTTTAATTTTAATGTAGCCAGTGAAACTTGCGCCACCACGACGAATCAATAGAGGTATAATTTATCCGAATTCCGAACAAAGAAACGGACATACATACACACATACATACATAAATTCAGGTCAAACACAAAATCCTCCTTTTGGACTTTGCCGCAGTCGGGTAAAAAACTATTTTGTCATTTTACATAAGAACAACAAAATAAACATTGTAGAAACAGTAGTTAACGCCTAAATCGTTGTTTGTAACACCTTATGTAAGTAATCACCTATTTTTCACGGTTCGTGTTTAAAAGACAATAACAAAGTACATTAATTTAACAGCAATTTATTTCACAATAAAAACGACCAAACGAGTTTATTGTTACCTATTGTGTCATATGACTCACATTATACTCTAACTCTTGTTTAAATTGATAATAAAATGGAATTAAACATGCCCGGGACGGCCGCCATTTTGCCAATCACGGGACAAACTCATAACATTGGCCCCAAATCATAACATTTGCCCTGGACAAATTAATTGCCCCTTAACTACGTATACTTTTTAATTTTGCCATATCCCATGGCAACGATGCCATTACACTGGACAAGGCACGGGTTTTATCTTTCCACTAGTGATGTGACTTGTTGTTGGTATAAAATATTCAAAAGTCCGCCTTAAAAAATGGTTAGGTTTGTGGTTACGGATATTGATTGAATCGTATGACAGTAAAAATTAAACTACCGCTTGAATTGAAATCGAATGGTTTTTATCAGTAGGTAAATTAATTTAGTCTTTAACGAGTTCCGCTGCTGAATAAGAACAAAAGTTTCACGATTTTAATGAAGATTAAAATAATGAAACATGTAACTACAGTTGCCCTATGCAACACCGCGAGTAACCTAGCTATCACTACTTCACAACAGTCAGCCCCTGCAATTTATGGTTACGACCTGTGAGATTATAAGCAGCTGTTACGCTATGTTTTTATATCCCAGATCAGCACATTCTCAGGGACATGCATGGGGCGTATTTTAATATATTCGAAAGGATCTTAAGGGCTAGGGTGATAACTAGGTATCTATAAAAATATATGGCTACACATAATGCCGACTCATAAACGAACGCAAGAAGCGTAGTCACGATCCTTGGTAATGAGAGAGCGATTGGAGGTTCAAGAATGACGTGATAAAAATTCATGTGTTTGGCGTTTTTGGGATAAATATTGAGATTATGACCACAGATATGATATGAAATATGTAACCACATTACTGTGAAAGAAGTTAGTGTCATCTCATTTTTAAATGACAACGCTCTAACATTTGCGTAATATCCGAATCTATTAAACAGATATGTCGATATCGGCGGCTTAGCTGTCGTATACCCATCACTATACCCCATGGTCATATTTTAATGTCCATAAATTGTAGTAATTGGGCCCGGAGTGGCGGGCGGCAGCTGACATGTCGTTTTATTTTACTATACCGTGGATACTGCGCGGGCTGGATGGCGGGTTGGCGGGTTGGCGGGCTCGCGGGAAAGCGGGAAAGCGGTATCTAGTTAAAAATGGACGCCTTCTGATGGTTCGCGCTGATACGGGAAATTTATTTAAAATTACTTTTTGTTTAATAAATAGAAAAAATAATAAAGCTTTAGTTTTTTTGTGTTTTATGGGTTTTGTGCAGGCTATGTGACTTTCTTTGAAAGTGTGTTGTACCGACCTGCCTGTAAGTGGCATGTTGAAGTTGTGTCATTCGGGGCAATGCAGATAAATCAATTCATTAGATAATTAAATGAATAGTTTCACAACAAATTGAAAACGGACTGAGTAGGTTTGCAAACAAAAAAAATGTCGCTGCCCTTTACGCAAGCAACCTAAAACAAAAACTGAAACTGTCACAATATTCGTCTCCAAAATTTTCAAGACAAACATTTCTCTAAATTATATTAAATCGAGAGTCGTCTCGTGCCGCGGGGAGTTCCCACTTCCCACTTCCCAGTCCCGCGACGGTGGAAACTAAAAGCTTCCGGCTGGCAACACCCTCGAGGATCTCGAGATACATCCACTTCCTAGCCAACACAATGTATAACTTATTAGCTTCAATTCATACTAAGAGAGAAAGCATGTGTTTTTTCAATCTGCAAGAAAAGGAGAACGCTCACTTTTGTTTAGGAGTTCGACTGATTCATCGGTAAAATCTTATAGGACATGTAAAGTATAAGTAAATGAAAAAACATTAGTATATTCGATGGTCATTTTTATACATCGAATTTTTAATCTTCTAATTATTGTGATGTCACGATACATTCTTTAATCGTGCTGTTTACACCAATATTTATCAGGGGCTTGATGGAAAGGGGCTTGATGGAATATTGTAAGAAGATTATTGTGCAAAAACAAAACATAATGTTATTTCTGCCTCTCAGTCCCAATAAAAATAAATAAATATATATTTAGGTTTAGCTTATTATGTGGCCGAATATAATTCCCACAATAATTAGAAACTTTGTTATAAGAACTATATACTTTCTAGTTCTACATAAGTTACACAATAGCACCGAAGCCTCATTCAAGTTGGTCTATTATCCTGGCATTATTAAAACCATTCTACGTGGCAATAACGCCATTCTTCCTGGCAGTAAGCCACAATTAATGGCACAAAACTTTGTATATCGAAATGTGAAAACTACGCCGTAATCGTATGCCACGTGATCATTCTAGAATAGAGTCACCGTGATGTAGGGAAGGACTGGGATAAGTCTCATAAAGTATCAAAGTACAATATTTTGATTTGTTTTTATATGGTTGAGGAAAATGCTTTATGAAGGTGCTTGATTTGCTAATGCTATAGCTAGGATGAACATTATTGTAGCTAGTTCCTAGTTTTGCATTCTAAATCTATAAGATATCGGTATTTAAAATGAGTAGTGCATATGAATTTTGGTGATCACACTTTGGAATCAAAATATTGGGCCATCATTCCAGACGTTAAATACTTTAGTCTAGCAACACAGAATAATAATACAACCCAGAACCAATTAATAAATAATAACAACGATATATCGCAGTTTGCCACGAACCTCCCCCAAGCTTAAACAAAGCCATATGCCAGTATTTGCATTCCACCGTTATATTTACACGAGTCCTTCCTGTGGACGCGTCGTGTGTCCACCGTGATATTAGTAATAATAGGGCACGCACAGGCTCGGGATTGGCCAATAAAATACACGAGTTATCGCGAGCGACGCACCGTGCGAGCGAGTGGGGCAAGACACAAGACATTCACACAAATGAGTGTCAGCCTACTAGGAGAGAGGTTATCTTTGTATTCCAGCCCAGCAAACGTCCAGTGACCTAGTTATTAGCAAATCTATAAGAATATGCCATAAAAGAATTAATAATGAACACCCTAAGTCTTTCTCCAACAGAGCACATTTGAAAAAACGTGCTAAGCAGTGTTTTCGGAGTTTTTAACATCACAATGTGTAGCTGAAGCAGGTTCTACAAAGCATCGTCACAGCCGGTTATATTCAGTACCTATCCTATTTTGTTCATAGAACATACGTAGTTTTTACGAGCCATGCCATCAAAATGTATTGTTCAGTTTTTTCCCCTGTCATGGCGTAAAAAATGTGAATAATACCATGTAACGTTTTTTGTAGGAGCACAACAATAATAATCATCATGTTTATTTAAATCAAACTTAGCTTTATTATAAGAATAATTATACTTATTTTAGAAGATGAAGTAATTTGCTATGATATCATTTTTAAAGAAAAAAAACATGGGTATTTTAGCTTTTCACACGCACCAAAGTTTAAGAATTATGAATTTATTCATTGCTTTTTAGATAATATTTCTATGAAACTTGCCATCGGACCAGAAAAATTCAAAAATAAAAGTATTTTCCACGCAAAATACTATTCCCTTACACCACACCACAGAAAGTTGTGTGACGTCAGTTTCCCTAACAAAAAACATTGAATACTCTGAACCGCAGAAGTTGGCCACAAAGGAATGAACGGCCTTCTTTCTGTATTGTTCCGTAAGGCCACGGCGCTAATATATGGCTACAGCCACTAGTTATATATTGTGCCCTGATTTAGGGGGCTCGTAGCTGCTTTTATGGGAGTTAGAAGCTATAGGCTTTGTGTTTTCTACTAAACTTCTTTAATAAAACATGCTTCTGTTAGGTCATCTTTTATCCTTATTTGCTTTTATGCTTTTACTAGCTTCTGCCTGCGGCTTCGCTCGCGTTAATTTAGAATTTGACAATCAAACTCTTAACAAACTACTAAAGTTTCTATAATAATATATTTCAATCATGATTCGAAAGACACGTAGTGGCAATATAAGATTTTAAACTATCATGGTCACTAACATTATTACTTAGACAGGAAACGGGATATTTACCATGTTTACTAGTTACACGTAGTGGCGCCATCTATTATCATAAGAACGTTATTGCTATTCTCCTGGGGAACAGTACTACTTTTTTGAGATGATAGGTACCCTATGCCCGTTTCTGTACACCTGACAACGTATATGTAAAATTTCAGGATGATCGGCTCAGTGGTTTAAGCGTGAAAAGGTAACAAACATACTTACTTTCGCATTTATAATATTAGTTAGGATGCAGTAGCATATCTAAAGCGTTTGTTATGTTATATCCTTTAGTTCAGCTTTTGTAGTAAACAGCAAGAATAACCAGCTCACAATGTTCCCTCAGCTGGGACACAGCCACTGCCCACGCCGCAGCCGGCCTCCTCTCTACGAGAGGGTGTGGACCACGCGCACCCAGTGTGGGTTGGTGGATGTCAGATATTTTCGACTGTGGGTTGTTTTTGGTTGCAGAATATCTACATCTCCACAATTATTATAAAGAGGAAAAGATTTGTAATTTTGGATGTTTGTAACGAATAAACTCAAAAACTTCTGGACCAATTTCAAAAAATCTTTCAACCTTAGAAAGCTAAATTATCAGGAAGTAACATAGGCTATAAATTATTTTATATATAATATATATTCATAAGATAAACACAACTTCTGCGGACGAAGTCGCAGGTGAAGTGCTAGTATTAAATAAAACACCTGTATTTTATGGTTATTACAATATCGTTTCGCAGTACCTAGGTACCTAGTTTAGCGTGTTCCTAGTCGACTCTCAAATATTATTTACTACATTCAGTTATGGTAGGTGTATTATTTTGGTACTTACATATTTTTGCATGTATTTGCAGGGACAGTAATTGTTAATTAAAACAATATAATAACTTTATATTTGGCATTTACCTTGTTAGTAATAAGGTCAACGATAAAATTAGTAACAAACACATATATTAGCACGTGGTGGCGGATCGGGAAACCGCAATAGTAATAAAAGCTTAGTAATAATATCACATATGAAAGGGTTAACTTTAATATGATTAGGTACCTACTGTAGACTACATAGTAAGTAAGAGTTTAGGTATACTTGTCTAATGCGTCTGGTTCGTGATGTATTGTTAAAGATTAAATAATATAGGCTCAGCCCGGGCTATTACATGGGACTTAATATAACTGGTGTGATGTAGCTGTACTTTAACACCTTTACCTTTTTCGGGAATTAAGGGCGTGAGTTTTTTTTTATTTCGTTTATTAATTTTTCTTACTTACTAATTAGTCAATTACATTTTTTAATATTTTTATCAACAAAAATTACATAAAAAACATTTCAAAATATAAAAAAATGTAGCGTACCGGTATCGGGAACAGGGTCCAAGCTACCGGTGGTCAGGGCTCCAGAGAGAGGAACCTCCTAACAATACGAGCCGTGTCCAGAAGTACCGCTTTCTGCATTAAGCCCTTGATCAAGCTGTCTAACGAGAGCCTCCTCAGGTATTGGTCGAGGCTTAATGAAGCTTTTTATTATAATTATTATTGACTTCGGGATATGAGAAAAAATTTAATTTATTCACATAGGTAATATTACAATCTTCTATCTATACATATAATAAAATCGTAGAGTTTCCGTGTCTGTACATTACAGATTTTTGCAAAAAAATCACTGGAAGGTGCGAGAAATAAGTAACAGAAAGTAAAAATAATATAAAACCCTAAGCTGTACCCTTGTACTCATATATTATAATGTTATTTTCCTGTGTTGTCTTCTGTGTGTACATAAATAGTTAAATAAATAAAAATATTTTTAAAAATTTTTGTCTGTTTGTCGGTTTGTCTGTTCGTTTGTGCGAGCATCACGTAAAAACCCTTCATTGTATTCAAAATCTAAATATTACAAAATAAGAAGCATTGTTGTGGGTACTATTTAGCGTTTATTTCATCAAAATCGACCAACAGACGCAAAAGATATTAATTTTTTAAATTTAGTTGATAACCTCATACGTGATTTCTATGATAAATTTAATAATTTACGTACATAGGTTTTAGTAGTAGAATGGCTGAAAATTAATTTTGTTTTATTTTTCCTTTTGTCTTTACTCTTTGCACTAAAAATTCGACACTGAGAGGTTCAAATATGAGAAATCTACCTAATCTAAATATATAAAAGCGTCACTCACTCACTCATCATGAAATATAGAAAGCCGCTTGACGTATAAAGATGAAATTAGGCAGGGAGGTAGTTTATAGTTAGTACACGTGCGCTAAACACGGATTTTGCGACAGGGCCGAATTAAGGATGTCTAAGGGCTGTCGTAAAAAGTTATTTAATGTTGTATACAGAACGGTATTAGAATAAAAAGCGCCCAACAAGGTTCACTTTGATAAAAAGTTGTATAGCGCCAAAATACAAAGATTTTTAAAGCCATATCGTCGGCTCAACGCCATTTAATTTTGTTTCGGACCTCTGCCGCCCAGAATTACAGCACCCAAAAGGACACCTTGTAGTCATCAGTACATTATCACCTTTTGATCTGGCAGTCAGTTCTCACACATAACATAACATCACGCGTTTAAGCCCCGAAGGGTTGGGCAGACGTGTACCTAATTCAACGCAATCAAGCACAGATTACCGTATTTATACTAAACTAGGTACGCATTTTGATAAATCTCACGTGAGATTAAGAAGTAGATGAGGGGGTTAAGCCAAATCTCACGACATCCTACCAAGGGGGGAGGGGGGTCGAAAAATCGCCTCACGTAATTAATGGACGCCCCCTAACACAAGCATCTCCTTGCTTAAAAGGCGATCTCCAAATCATGTATGTGACAACTTTATGTAATTGAAATAAACATTTGTTTAACACTTTGCCCGACCCGGGAATCGATCCCCACGCTTGGTAGTCGCGCTTGCTACCACTAAACCAACGAGGCAGTCTCACACATGCACGCCAAAATTTCCACGCGAACGAAGTCGCGGGCAACAGCTAGTTTATTCATAAGTCACACTTCATGACACTGTGTAACCAAAATAATTGTTAAGTTGGTTAAGGTAAGCACTTGTCAGGCCCAAGCTTGGGACACTAAAACACACGGAACACTTATCTAACGCTGAACTGAATTCAGTCGAGCAGCATTGTCAGTTACGTGTCTCTAAAAAGTCTTGAAATCAATGTTTCCTACATACGCAAGACTTTGTACTGTTCACGTCAAGTAAAAAAAGCTTTCTTATTTATAGCTTAGAGACCGCATGGTAACACTGTCTTGTAATAAAAAAGATCATTACACGGACTGCCACTTCGATTCCGCCAGAACATGAAGAGTGCGCCATCATCAGATTATTTTTCTTCGAAGACATTAAAAAGTACGACTTTTTTTGTTATTAATCTTCATTATATTACTTTGACTGACAAGTGTTGCCTCTTCAATGTTTTTTTTACATACAGATCATGAACTAGATTATTAAATTATCCGTCAAAACTAAATTACTACTTATTCATCTGAAACCATGGTCACTCTACTCTTGTAAAACAATTATATCAATAATATTCAATCTTATTTCTAAGCATAAAGAGCTAGTTTTGAATGGCAAGTTATTTTCTTAGAAGTATCTTTTAAGTTGGCTTTAGTATTTTCACAGTATCCAAGTAGTTCCTTTGTGTTGATATTAAAAGAGCTTCGAAGAGCTTATTATTGTACCGTAGATCATTGTTGTGGATCATAACATTATATTTTCTGCAAATAAAAAAATATTTTTTAGGTTTTGAAGTGCTTATGAAGTAATGAGGGGGAATTTACTGCCCAAAGTGGTAGTTTACCATCAATTGAATCAAATGGAAAGTTTTGTGGTAAGCTGGGAAGCAACAAAAGCAGAGTTCAACGTGTAGAAGAAGGAAGTAGCTATTCTTAGTTAATGTTTCATTAAGAATACTGTGAAAATAAACTGTCCTGTACATCGAAATAAAAATGGCAGAAGGCGAAATAATAAATCAATAAATAATAATCAATCAATGAATATCATCATAAACTAAAAAGCCCAACAAACATTGAACTATTCAAGAAAGTAATAAGGTTTCACTGTTAACTAAACTCGATGTCGCCATAGCGACACGGTGGGTACTAAACGTTATTACTAAAACAATCCAGCCCAGCAAACATGTATCAGACGCTTCCCCTAAAACGCGCGCAGAACAAAACAAACTTTAGTGAACAACTTCCTTTATAGCCGCGCCGTCAAATTGATCTGCCATCCGTTATCTATGTGCTGCAGCAGTCAGCGCCTCAACGACAATGTAAACATGTTTACGAGCCTGTTCACCTAAATCAAGGCGCACTTTATTCATCTCGTCGATGTGATCTCGCTTTCTCTCCACGACTCTTTCCTTCAGCGATTGGATCGTGTGATAGAGGCTTCATGGCTTCCTATTGATTGCTTCAGGCTTCATACTTTTCCATTTTATTGGCGACGGTATCCTTGAATAAGCCAATCAACACTTCGGGTTCTGGCCCTATTTCCTTTGATTGTGTTTTTGATGTTGAGGAAAAATCCAAATCATTTGTTGCTATGGAAGGTGATATGATAACACAATTGAATGAAAGACGGTTGTCGTCCCAGACGGCGAAAAGCTTTTATCAAAATGTTGCAATTGAATGAATTCATGTGTTGATTGTTATTATTTTGATGAATCAAAGATAAGATTTTAAATTCAGATAGGACTTACATTAATGGATGGCAAATATTTCTTCATATCAATTAACACGACTACAGTTCGTGATTTATTTAACACATTTGTTCTGATCCACTGCAGCCATCACGAAACGGTCATGTTTCCCGTTTGTAGGTAGGTACAGCAGGTAAACTCGATAATTATGATTGATGATGTTGATGGTATCAATTTACTGACTACGTTCAGTTTGCCACTTGGAGATCTCCGCTCGTTGTCGTACAAAGGCACACGGTGCACAAAAGAAGTATAATAATGGACCCAAGACATTCGGTTTAATTTCGACCAGCCGTTTTATTCGAATCGAATGCCATTGCCATGCCACTGCAAACATTGTGACTTGCAAAACTTCTTAATCTTCATCACAGGGACAGTTTTCCTGTCTCGACAATCATCGCTTAAAGTCAGTCATAGCGACAGATCCCTGTGGAGACAGCGCTCGTTCCGTCGCCAATGTGACCCGAAATCTCCGGATATTAAACATTTTACTATCAATATTTTTATCAGAAATGTCGTAAAAATAACGCAATTAAACCTGACACTTGTGCTTTGTTTTCTCCGTTCATTAATAAAATAAAAAGTAAATAAACAAGTCCCGTAAGCAAATATCTGATCTACATAAAGTGGTGTGGGGTGCCTGTTCATTTGGCAACAAGGATTGTGCGTAAGCCGCCTCTGCTAAGCCGATACTAAAAGAAAAGGGAAAATGTCGTAAAAAACAGCTTCGTCCTTCTGAGTAAACAAAATGTCAGTGGAAGTCTCGTAAGTTGTTTGTGTTGATGGACTTCAAAGTTTGGAAGACGCAAAGATACGCACTGAAGAATTGTTAGGGAAACAGCTTGAATACTTTGAAGTCTCATTAATGTTGCAAAATTGTCTGTTTTGAAAAGAAGGGGCTCGAAATATACGCGAAGTTTAAGTGGAGTTCTGAATTAAGATGCTACTTACTTAGATACCAATTGCCGACAAAGGACTAAAGGAAGTAAACTTCATGTGGAAGACTTTTCCTGAGAGCAATCCTTAAACAATTGGAGCATTCTTTTGAATGCTCTTGTCGTTTCGACTGTTCTAGCCTATATTGCAATTAATTGTTAACTTGGTTTCAAACTCAAGGTGCGGTGCGGAAACTTTCTTTTTTAAAAAATCATAAAACAAAAAGTATTAGATATATCATTTTTATATTTTTTAATTCACATACTTTTGAAAGTGGCCCCCGCTCTGGTCAATAGATTGGAAAAGTTGAAATCGGAATTTGTCCAGCATGCCTGCGTCCATCTTGGCAATGGCAGCACGAATAGTGTTCTACAACTCATCCAGGGTTTTTTGTGTGATTCAAATATGTTCAAATCTGTACAGTGTAGTACACATCACAGTTCTCTTGATATGTCTGCATTGCCAACAGTTGCTGTTAAAAGTTAAGAGACTATAATATAATTTCTAGACTATTAATATTTACAATCAGTGCCTACAATATACATATCTATCGATATTAGAGCAATTTACTTACATGAGACTTGATGCGACTTAGTATTTTGGCACTATTACCTTGTGGTTTAGTTAAATCGGTCAGGGATACTAAGTGATTGTGTAGGTACAGAGTTTTTGGTTTAATATGCAATTATTCGATACCATTAGCCGTGGGGTCGTAACCTCGCAGTTATTTAGACCGACTTCATCATTAATCAACTCAGCCTTGAGATCAAGTTTAATCTCTAGACTGTATGTGTGGACAGGAGTCCTAGGTCTTTGTCCTAGATTCCTTCCATTTTACTTATCAATTAAAATCATACCAGCACGCATGATTTCCCCGCCGGGTTAGGCAGAGGCTTATCTATACCTAGTAGGTATCTACACCTCAGCCTATTGGCACGAATCGGACAAAAATCTAGATTTGGCTGCTACTCCTACTGAGGAGTACCCGTTAGAAAACCCCAATAGTATTAGATCGAGCCAAGACCGCACGCTCAGCAATAGTGTGTGACTAGAAGGTTGACCTGGCAGGCAGTCAGATCAGTGTACTACTCGATCATGTCGATAACTGCCATGTGTAACTTTGATGTGTAGCTACCATGTATTAGACAGTGAGGTGATAGCTTATACTTGGTTCTGAACTAATCCTCTTATAAATTAATCGTAATCAGTAATAGTTCAACGACCCACGATTCATCTAATTGTACTTGTTGTCCAATTGTTGCAATAGTTGTAGCAGCAGTAGAAGTACTAGCAGTTGCAAATAGCGGCATAACCGCACATGGCAATATTTCTCTTTGCCATCAGCACGGTAACCACAATCACCCAATAATTAGCAACACTAACAGGCGATTCATCATCAGCAGATTATGGAATTATCGTCAGGAAAGCAGTAACAACACAATACTCCATAATACTCTGTATATTGGCGGTTAACCGCAGCGCGCGCGCAAGGACAATGGCGACGCTCGCTAGATCATTGGCTAACACCACACAACAGAATTATAGAAGAACCACTTTTACAGTGGTCGTACTTAATTCAAACACTCACGAGGACTAACTCACAATATTGTTGTATTGGGGAACCTGGATACGGCTGGCACAGAAACGTGGAGACTGGCAAAAGCTAAAAGTAACCTATACCCAGCACAGCAGGGAGTGATGTCAGACTGCGCGGTATGGTCACAGATATATCATAAGTATCAGCACAACAGCAAAATAAATACAAACAAAAACGCAGGAGAGACCTGGATGAAACTTCACAGACCAGGAAGTATGGCATGGCTTCTGATGATAATCATGCATTGTGGTGCAACAGTATACAAAGATCAAATGTTTCTGATGAAAGGATCGGTGTCTTGCCCTTGCATGGAACCCACACAACCTACACAGTCACAATTCTAGCTCTATACAACATACATGAGGTTATCGATGTGAATTCTTTCAAATAGCAAATCCAAGTAATCCTTCTGTACGTTAACTTTCATGCTAGCGGCCGACACAGACATTGTGGCTGCGGTGCGCTTACGCATGCGATAAGGACAAGTGCTGCATTTTATTTATTTATTTTATACTTTTCACTAGACAAGCGTGCAAGCATGTTGGAACGTTATGTCTTTTATGGTCTATCACTTACTGTCGAAAATAGCTATCTTGGTATCGTACATATATTACCAAAATTAGTGGTGGACTTTTCTTGCATCCTGAATTCCCTACTTTATCCTACTTCGAATATTGATCATGTCATCGTTAAATGTACTATCAATTTGAGTATGCTGCTGTGAACGTGTCATACCATAATGAGTATCACAATATAACATACATGGTTTGGTTTGAGAGATATTTCTTTTCTAGGATTTCTTTTCCAGAGGGAAGTGCGTTGTGTTGAAAGAATTTTAGATTCCATCTCCACAACCAACCGCCTCTTAAGTGTGACCCTAAAGTTAAATTTAAATTTGCATGACTAGCTTCCTCTTAACTGTCAGTTCCTCTATGTGTGTTTATGTGTGTGCATGCTGGGTGTGTTCGTTTGTGTGTGTATGTGTGTTTGCCTGCATTTGCATGTGTGCCGTCCGCGAGCGAGTTGCACTTCCTAGCATCTCGCATGGACGGGTGAGTAGGAAGTCGATACCACATGTATGTGCTGGAGCTTAAGTACGTTTTATTGTTTCCTCTTCCAGTTTATTCACTTTATATTTAACTTCTTCATTTTCATTTTTAGAAATAAGTGCTTTGTTTTCAATGCATGAATTAAGCTAGATTCTTGTATTTTCTGACGGAATAAAGCAGCAGAGCTTCAGTACATATAGCTGCTATGCTGTGAATTGTAACAACCATTTCGTTAAAAACAAAGGATAAAATTTATAAATACATATATATCTTGCCATCATCACAGAGACTAATAACCCTCCTTTTTGCTTCGCCGTAGTCGGGTAAAAATAACATTACTTTGACGATTCTGTGTTGGTTTGATCGGAACTGCCATGACGGTAATTGGAGTCATGATGAGCCTGGGGTAATTACCAACGATATAATGTAAATAAAGTCAATATCATTATGTTCTGTAAGTTCATCAATTGAAAGCCGGGTCGGTTCAGCACGGCAGGTCAACGGCCACGCAATCTCACAGCATTGGCTAATTCTATTCATTGAAAGGCTCTTTGTTTAGCTCCGACGTTGTTGCTAGGCTATATACGGCTATATGCGGCTAGCAGGTAGGTAGGTAGGTACGGATTTTTTGCGACAAATGTGTTGCCACGGGTTACCCCAAGTTTTTTGATGAAGGGTCTTCTTGCCTCATCGGGGGAAATACCACTTTTTGTGCTTCTATTGACAAAGCTTTGTATTGTGAGTTTTATTTGTATGATTTTGGTGTTCGCTACGAACCTATTTTTTTTTAATAATGGGGTTCTTTTATAATACATGAAACCTTTTAACTTATTTAACATGTAATTGGCTAACTTTTTCTAATGTGCCTAGTAACTAAGTCGTACTTTTTCCGACCTACTAACAAATTGAAAGTCTCTCCATCAAATATGCCATACCAACTATCTACTCATATTATGCGAATAAATAATTTTATAGTTTGAGTATGAGTAATTAAGCAATTACTTTTAAGTGTTTCATGCAGCCTGTCGCGAAGACAAAGCCATAGATACCTATCTAATTATGAAACTGATCGTGTTAATGGTTCTGGTATTTACTGAGATATTTTCATCTAGAATGTTTACGAAAACATGCACAAACAAACATGACTTTACTCTCTAACATCAATATTACGCGAAGCAATTCAATAGCAGACCTTCGATCGTTCTAGATATCTAGACTCTAGACTAGACTATACTTGCAACTTATTATTTAGCTCTCAATCAATACCTGTGTGCCCTAGTTCTCGATGACCTACTAGTTAGTTAAACTTGAGTTTGATTGAAACGTAAATTAGTTTTAACTTTAAAATAACAAATTTTGCCCTCGGGTAGGTGACAGTAAATAGGTCTCACAAAGCCTAAAAGAAAGGCAGAAAGAGGTTTTATTTGGCGTAGGTATGAGACTTAGGTTAAAACTAGTATAAATTAAAGAACAAATCATACTTATATCATTGAATAAAAGAAAGATGATGATGAATACTATATGTAGCGATTGAAGCCGTCGGTGAGTGTGCTAGGACTCCTGGGCCCTAGTTTCAGCAGATATTTGATTTGGATATGACAATTTTGAACAGAATAAGTTAACTAAGGCCCAATCTTAAGTTAATTTTCTGTTAAATGTGATCTCTTCTGCGTTTTGAGATGCTGTTTCATTCTTCAAACTAATTCTGCTTTGAAACTCCAAAATGCTTTTAGTAAATGCTATCAAGGATGGCATCTATTTTAAGTTTTAAGGATTGGTCAGCATCCTGCAAACTCAATAACACTATTATCAGCATATTCATATGCAAGTGCGAAACCTACTTCCATCTCCATAACATGGCGAAGTTATCAGCCGCCGCCCGCCGCGCGCCGGGCCGCAGAGAAACGAACTCACTCCACTTATCACGACCGATTGTGGGACGAACTGGACGGAACCGGTCCGGAACCGGTTGGACCCGGTTTGGGGCGGTTCAGACCGGTCGCTCGCGTGCCCATACAGCCGACACGCCTAGCTAATGACTAGTAATATTACGTGAAATTGTAGTTTTCATTGGAGAAATTGTGTAGATTTGAGTGTGAAATGGATAATTAATGAATATTAGTTTGTTGGGTAAATGGAGCGGGCTGCTGGAAAGTGAGGAGGTACCTAAACAAAACGTTGAATAAACACCATATACTAGATAGGGCAGCAAATTGTGCATAAAAATATATATAGACCGAAATCTAATGATAGTCCACCTCTAGACAAAGATTTCTCAACCGTCCGAAAACATTCTCATTATGTCTTTCCATACTCAACCCGTAGCTAGAGGTACCTCTACCTACCTGTAACTCACCTTAAGGGACCTTCTATCTGTTTCAGGAACAATTGCTACTGCTATAATATGCTCAATTGGTCAATCGGATGCCTGTTGCGGCTTCCTTATATAACAAGAAAAAAAAAAGATAGGTACAATCATCGAATTGACCTGTTAACAACACGTTAATCAAACCGTTGTCAATTGAGCCTCGTTACGTAACAGACAATGGCCAATTAACACGACACTCACAAATCTGCCGCACTTGGCAGTTAGCACACCATTACACTGATCGCTCTTAATGACTCCCACATCAGAAGATACTTTGGAGTCACTACCGACTGTTTCTTTGTAAACGTGTCAAGTCAGTTTTTCAGCATTTTCTTTATGATCTTGAAGAAAACACTTGAGCAAAGAACGTAAGAACCCATTTTTCTTCATTTGCAATACGTCAAACTTACATCACGCTCGTTAAACACGAAGGTCTAGGCAAAGGGGTACTAAAGTATACCTGGTGACAGTTGTGTTTAAGTTGCATCAACCAGCCACGCAGGCTGCTGCTGAGACACCCAGCAACATGTCCACCCTGAGGATCGAACCATTAGCAGTTGCAGCTGGAGGCGTTTACAGGCAGGAGGAACTAAATAAAATAAGAAGGTCAACACTCGAACTAATAAAACGTTCCAAATGAAGTAGCATCTCCGTGACAATCCTGGCTAAATGTTGGTGTAAGGGAACTGTGTGTGCCCTCTGATGGACACTCAATCTTTGGCATTCGATTACACAAAACAACGTGTGATAATAATTATATTTATTAACTAAATAATAATTATTTAAAGAATTTCCAACATTCCGATCTACGGAACAAAACAAGGCGAAAAAAATCAATTTGCAAATAATTCATAGAAATAAAATAAAACCAACGTTCAACAATATTTATCGCATCCGTACTTCCGTATTGTTTTCTTAGTGCCTCAAATTTTCCACACGTGTCGTCTGTTACTCTGTTGTCTGATGGGCAACACTGCCGTGTTGCGTCAGCTGGCGGACGGTGGATGTTGACTGATGTTGGGATGTTGCATCATGTTCGCCTACAAGAGGCCACGCCTTGTAGCCTTATGGCTAATTTAATTGAGTTCGTATGCTGATTACACAGGTTTAGCTTCCATTTAATTGGGGGGAAATCAAATTATCGTTTGAGGAGAAGTGGTCAGGTCACAACGATCCTTTAGATGTCTTGAAACTTTTGACGGTACAATTCCTGCTTTTAGACATTGAACTGGCTGCATAGAGGAATGAAAGCTGGCATGGCATAGGTAGGTTTGATGACCAAGATCGCTTCTTTCTGGGTGAAGACAATGCTTTTGTCCTTTACGTCCCAGCTGATAATATTTGCGTCAATATCCAATATGAACAAGTCGGCGTTGCTATGGCTGCCGAGATGATATTGCATCTGTTTGGTACGCTTACCTATAACCTTGTTAGGAAACGGTATATAAGGATTAATTTATAATCAATAACAAACAAACATATTGTTTTCCGTAGGTATTGGTAGGTAGGTATCGCATAAATATTCCGGATGAGTATAATAATAATATCATATTTAAATATTACAACAACAACAAGGCAATCTGCATTGCAAATGAAGAAACAATAAATACGGCAGATATTGTTTGTTAGCTGTCAATTTAGATAAAATCTATAGGTTTGTTTGTTATACATGGTTCCTTTAACCAACTAGTAAGGAAAGGTCTGCCTGCGAAAGGTCCGGGGAGCGATTCCCAGAGAAAAACAAAAAAAAAGTACTTTCTGAACAAGAAATTGCGTAATTTTCGGTTTTAAGTTAAGTTTTAAATTTTTGCCCAAATAATAAAAATATACTTCTTAGGAGACAGTCATGTTCTTTTAACGCTGTCTTAGATAATTAGATATTATCATATTATCCGCCGAAAGATGTCCAGTGCTGGGATTAAAGGCCATTCCTATACAAATCCACGGTATACATACGAGCCTACCAGCCCTTTTTTCGTTATCCTATGCTGTCATCATGTGTCCCACTGCCGGGCAAAGCCGTATGTTACACTATACAGTCTATACCTAGGTTTTTCCAAAAATACAATGCAATAAATAAAATCTTCAAATTTGTAATTATGTTGGTTAAGGCTCTGCCTACCATTTAGTTAAGGGGAATAACTTTAGCGTAAATCGCATTTTGTATACCTAGGCTAAGATTAAAAACAATATTTTTCGCCATAATCTCATTATCATAAAACAATAAATTGAGTCATGTGCTGATGAAAACATGTTGTTCTTTAAAACACCAAAAAATTATCCATCAGTGTCTGCCTTATGTATAATTAACAGATAACATATAAATGAACTAACACAAAAACAAATTTCAATCTTATGAAGTGGGCAACAAAGTTTAAAATCCTCTGTCAAATTAAAGATAGCCACTTATTAATTTAAACGATTGTCAACCTTATCTCTTTAGAATAAGAGCGTCATGTGTATGTAAGGAGTGTTTAAAATTACGTCACTTTTCCGAATCAAGATCAAGAGGGTTCAATAACACGTAATCGCTGTTGGCTAATATTTTCAGGTATTTTTAATAGTTTTCTTACAAAACGAGCTTTACGTAAGAATATGACTATTGTTTCGTGAAAATGTATTTATTTTTTACTTATTTTTATTTGCAGCCACGTGATGCTTTCAGGAAACAGATTTATATAACTTGTATTACTTAATAAGAGGTATTTGATGATGAAGGATAACTTAATTACCTAAAAACACATACACCCGTTTTCACGAACAAAAGCAACACCTAAATATAAGTGTTAGCTGGTGCCATCCCTGCTGGGTCCCTCTGCTGGACAAACGTCTTTCCAGTTATTTCAATCCAAGGTGAATGTTTATTAATTAATTTAAACTTCATGTGCAATATATATAATATATAATGCCTAGTGGCATGTAGTCACCATAGGCGGACTCCATGCCACTAGGCATTCTGTACCAGTCAAGCAGGTGGACCACTGGTGGTCACTGGCGGATAGCTTAGATAACTTGGTGCCTTCCTAACCGTTTGGTTCACGTCTACACATTAAGGTACGGTCACAGCGGTACGGACAAATTGTGGACACGGACTCTGGCAGATAAATACTGAAGTATTTGTCAGTGTCCGGTGTCCGCGCCACGTCCGCAAACTCGTTTAACTGTGCACACTAGTTTAATCGTGTCGAATCTTATTTTGGTGAAAGTAACTAAAATTTTCAGAGTGTACGTGTCTTCATGGAACTCAGCATAGTAACACCAGCATGTATCTGTGACGTCAGCAGACACGTATTCCGTGAGAATGTCCGCGAGCGGATGCGCCAGCATTGTTTTGTAAACCGCGCTCATCGGCTGAGCGGCGGAGCGGCTCGGCCGCTTCCAAACAATATGCACAACTGCAAATAAATAGCGGATATGCGGGTTTAGCGGTATGTGTGTGTGACGGCTAGGTAGGGGTCGCAAACCGGGATCCCGGATACCGATAATACCGAGATACCGGACCGAAAAGAAGCCTTCACAATACCGGTATTGAATTTTGGAATACCGGGATTTACGATATTTTAGGTATTCATCATAGAATGATGCAAATCGCAAATTTTCCTATGCGAGAGGTATTCCGGATGAGGACATTTCATGCACGACGAGTAACGAATTGGACTCGCTACCGCTCAAGAAGCAGTTGGAAATGGCGGTTCAATAGCACTGCAGGCTCAAGACAACTCATCTAATTCTACAATCTCCTCGGAGGAAACAGAAACATTAATCAGGATAGAGATGGCTCTCTATGGAAATGAAGGCACTACAGGAAAGTGTTTAGAATTAGCGTACAATTGCCTGAAAAGCATTCCTCCGACTAGTGAAGAGTCAGAGAGAGCATTCTCCTCATCTGGCTATTTCTGTAACCATTTGCGCTCAAAATTAAGTGATAACACATACACACTAGAAACACTGTCGCTTTTACGATCCTATTACTTAAACAAAAAAAAAACAAAGAATGACCGAATTATTTTATTTAAACTTTTAATTTGCTTACGTTGACGCGTTTAAGATTTAAACTTACGTATTACGTATTTCAGAACTAAAATAGTATTTAATTTTTTTTCATTAAAGTTGATTGTAGTTTTATTATTAGTCTAAGAAATATTTTATTATCTTTTTATTAATATTACAAACTATTTTTAATATTTCTGATCTCATTTTGGTAAAACTGATATGATTCAAGGCAAGAAGAATGTTGATTATTACTACAAATTACAGAATATGATTGTTATTAATCTCTTTCCCTTTAGGATTACACAGATTTAATTAAACCAAGAATGTTGATTACTTAGTTCATTTTTTTGTTTAAAATGGCTTTGTTTGATATTTTTATGTAAGTTGTAACTAACTGTTGCAAATTTGCAATGTTGCAATTTCGATAGGAGGGAGATACTCGTTTTCTCTGATTAAAAGTTGATTTTTTCTTAAATGCTATGTATGTATCTATATTATTGTTTGACTACTTATTCTTAAACTTATAATACCTTTTAAATTAGAGATTTCAATATACTAAAATGACTTTAACGGAAAGAAAAACTAATAAAATAAATATAATTTCTCAAAATGTCTAAAATACCGGAATCACGGTATTCTCCTACACTCAATACCGAGAATACCGGTTTCGAAGAGAGGGACCGGTATTGCGAACCCTAGTGCTAGGCGGTTATACTGAGGAACGAAATCAACTGCTTTTGCGTACCCAAATCCTCTTCAAGCAACCAACAGATACAATCCAACAGCCAGATGGGTAGACCTAGACGACATACAGAAGATCGCGGGGAATATCTGAACGAGGCTAGGACCGACCTGGGAAGCATGCTGCAAAAGGGAGCAGGCCCACTGGCAGCCTAGTTCCATCCGCTGCTGAGTAGCAGTGGGTCGAACAACGATGATGATAATTAATCCAAAATAACTGCAAACGTTGTACATGGAGTAAAAACATACAAAATTCCTCCGTAATCAACAATCAAAATTTTGTTACTTGATAAGACTTTAGACAATGAAACGTCAAATTCCTACCACTATCTGCTTAATATTTTATCATTTACTAGCGACCCGCCCCGGCTTCGCAATATACATAATAATATGTATATTGCACCTGTGTGAAGCCGCGGCGGGTCGCTATAAACCTTCCCCTCGAATCACTCTAACTATTGCTGAAAACTGCATTAAAATCGGTTGCGAAGTTTAAAAGAACTAAGTAAGAGTACAGACAGCGGGAGCGATTTTGTTTTATAGTATGTAAAGATTAAGTAAGTCCCAGGTTGGTAGGTACCTACAGTTCTTGTCAAGAGAACAAGCCAACCCTTCACATGCTCATGTCTCCATTACTTCAATTACAGGATGAGGTCTAGGTAAGCTGCACGTCCTAATCACCATATTATGACGTCTTTAGGTCGACACGAGGAGAAACATCGTTATAGTGGAAGTGCATAGTTGCTCTTAAACTGATACAGCTCACGTTCCTGCCCCCCCTGTGAGCTAAATATAGCGTGAATGTGCATCCTGCACGTGGCAGGCCGATTATCCTCCATCATACATTCATACGGCTGGATGTTACGTAGCTCTGATGCAACAAACCGGTCTTGTCAAGAAGACCTATTGATAAACCGGTTCACTGTTAAAATGACCCTGATTTGGGTGCACACCTGGAGACGGATCTTACAGCTATAATTCATCATCATCTGCCTAACCATTTCCTAACTAAGTTGTGGTTGACTTCCAGTCTAACCGGATGCAACTGAATTTGATAGGTACAAGAAATTTTACGTGGAGCCACAGCTTTTCAAATGTTCAAAATCCCGTTACTATCACCGCGCTAACACTGATTGTACAACTTGCGAGCAACTGACTGGTCGTAACGACTGCTACAATGTAGCTACAAATGACAGTCGGAATGGACTTTGAATAATAATGAAGAGTGATTATTATCTTATCCGTAATGTAACGTATTTGACCCACCGCTAAACACTTCGCGAAGTGTATTACCGATCATTCATTATCTTCGGAGTGGGTTTGTTATGTAGTGACTGATGCAATCGAACCGACTGCAGGGTGATCGAGATTCTCACTAATCTGCTAAGCTGCGGTGACCCATTGAATCATGTAATCTAGTCAAGTTTCGATATTCGCTTGTCATTGCTTCAGTGCGGCCGTGCGGGTCATCAAGCGATAGGAAGTATTTTAAATGGCCGGAAGACGAATTTCCAGGAATCAGAAAAAATATACACTGCTAAAGCCCCACACAATGAGTCCCAGACAGCGGTGAACCGCTACGTGGCAGGTCCACTCCTCGTGCGCAATTTGTGGCGGGACAAAATTGGCTTGTATATTAAAGGTTGGCCACAAACAGCAATGAACAGGGATAAGAGGAAAGAGTACAGGGAGGTCTTTAAGCAGTGAGATACAAATGGCTCTCTAAATTATAGACTTACAAGGCGATGAAGATTTCATTGATACCGTTAATTTATAGCTGTTGCCATGTCAGGTTGACCGTCAGATGATATCATAGACCCTGCCGTAAGTCGAGTCATCGAATGCCACCTGCCATGTTACCACCAATAGCTCATTATTAAGTAATAATGATCACGATGACATATTGGCACGTGGCGAATGTTTCTGATGCGGACGTGTGACGCAGCTGATGCAATCAGACCGGTCCGTGAGTCTGCGCTTGCGCCGCTTAGCCCGGAACGACCCGTCAATCACATCTCATAACTCTCAATATGTCGCCATTCCTTTTATTTCGTTTGTTATTAATTTACACGTGTTTTCGTGAAAGTATAGATACCTGATTTTGTGTTGTATGAGGACCTATGTTGTGTGTCAAGAATTAGGAAAGACCACAAGTTTTAATTTTTTATTTAGATTTTTGGTACGTTCTAGAGTATGTTCTAACATGATATGGTTCTAGAACTTACTTTATTAAGTAGCTTGTTTGTTTTAAAGCAGATTAAAATGATATATTACAGTATAAGAAAATCCCTTGATCGTTGTCATTCAATCTAGCGGTAAGATACTGATACTGGTAAAGCCTGCATGCTTACCAGAACTGTAAGTATCCTCCAAAATATTTGCAAAATGCCTAAGGTATTTTTATCATTCAATCTTTAATAAATGGGGCTAATGAACAGTTGTCACGTGTGTCCCAACGTACAACAGCGGACTCTACAGTCTAATATGATAATGTTCATAGTTTCTGAAGCGTGCCTGCTTATCTCCGTCTGGCGCGAGCTAGCAGAGGTCACGGATGTTTCGTTATCATGTATTACTATTGCATACAACTATTTACATAATGTATTAATGTGTGTATATAGACTGTTTGTATTTAAACACGTGTCGGCTAGTATTTAGGAATGAAGCAGTGTTTCCGAAGGACGAGCAATTTGTAAGTTAAGATAATTATTCCAATTCGGATTGAATTTGAGTTTCCTTTAATAACTTTGACCTTCTAGTCATGACATGGGATAGCGGATCTAAACTCAATTACTCCGGCAGGAACTTTGTAATCTTCTCAAAGTTTTCAGGTTGAAAGATACTTCCATACTTAGATTTGAGTGGGACATTGATATTATTATAATGTTCCTGCCTTTTGTCTTGAGGAAGACTCATTATTGTCATCATTATTCCACCTTCTGCATTTGGAGGTCGGCGCAGCATGCCGTCTCCTTGCATGTCGCTATAGACCGTCATATCGTTAGTCATGATCCCATTTGCCATAGCAATCAAACCATCAGATTGTTTCTTTAGTTTTCCCCTACTCATAGTCTTAGTATGACGAACTTGGCCCGTCCAAGTTCATCATATGACTGACTGACCAGGACTGACGTACTTAACTATCGACACTCAAAGAAGCTCCGGATCTTAATTTGTTACGTGTTTTACATACGTTAACACCTAAATGACGCACATTAAAAATATTAATAATTCTCAAAAACCGGCCAAAAGAGGCTATTACACGTTACAGCCATTTACGTTGATACTGACGTAGTCATGAAGTAACGAAAACAAGACGCGAATAGGAAAACAGGCCATCTGTGCTGATCTGTGAGTAACAGGGTAAAACAGGGCTATTTCCAAGTCATTCTATGACGTAGCTATACTAGTACCTTACGATAATGTTGCGAAATAACGGGAATTGTTTAGACAAGTGTGGGATGAGGACAGAAGGCAGATGCTGTGAATGTTTAGTGGTTCACCTGCGGAGGGAAATGTTTATTGTTAGTGATGGACTGAATAAGGAGGAGAGCTCTTTGCAAAACAGCTCGTTCAGAGAATAACAGGAGGCTGCGGCGTCAGTGTAACACCACTAGTACAATCTGGCCTCTTATTCTACTGGAACTCCGTATGGCGCTGTTCCACTCCAGGTCCCAGTGTAACCATCTATATGAGCGATCATTACTACATACCACCTCTTTCTGTCTTTAATTTTGAAGGGTATGAGTACCGACGTGGTAACACTGTAATGATACATTTTAGTTTTGTCTTTGGGATGGCAAGTTTAAGAATACTCTAATTCTAAGAAATTGTTCATATAATTTTAAAATATACTCGGTAGTGTCGGGAAACTTCTCCTTGTTCGAAGATAACGTTTGACAGATGGACATATTGTGTAAACATGTTGAAGTGAACAACTAAAATTTGTAGAATATAGAAAAAACCTTTCGAAACTAGCGAGACGTTACTATAACGGCGGCGGCTGCAAGGTGTATCAGCAGATGTCCTCGACACACGGCCCTTTTACCGCTTTCTGCAAAAACAGACCCGTACAGGAAGTGACGGGATAGCTCCATTCATAAACGGACATACTGAAAATCCTACAGAACTTGACTTTATATTGCTCTCTGGTAAAACCAAGAATTCTGATTCATCTTCGTTCAAAATCGAAAATACGAATCAATTAACATTCTAGTTAGTTACTGTTTATGAATGGAGCTGACGCGGAGGATAACTTATGTTGTGCAGGAAAACACAAAACTTAAAATAGAATATGTATTACATTCTTAGTAAAATAAGACGATGCAAAAAAATATATAGTTAAGAAAAGAAATTAAACCTAGAAAAGCCAGTTTCATTTTGATTCATGATGTTGCTCTGCGATTACTTTAAACCTTGCGGTTACTGAGCACCTAACCTCTACAAACTGTAATTTGTCCTTTCAAATTAAAAATGCCCTTCAGTAATATTTTCAAGGGTAGCGATGCACACCATGGTAACATTCCCAGAATAACGGAAATTTCTGTATGCAACTGAATATAATAGCACGTAACATGACTCACTTATATGAAGTCGGCTAACATGGAAACCTACCATAATTTGCTGTTAGAACAAAGCCGACAGTCGCGTGAGTTAATATTGAACAAAGAAATAAATTACGGTATCACATTTTTTACCTGGACCCGCTTCATAAGTACCGAGTTGCATGTTTGATACCTGCAAGGTACCAATGTGACTTGTCCAGTCATCACCATCAATGTCATACATAAGGCAATGTATTCTGCTCTTAGATACTGCTTGACGCATGGTGAAGGAAAATCTGGTGAGGACTTCGCCTAGGGCGATAGATTGTCTTGTCCAGTTGTAATAAGCGGAAAATACCGAAATTTTTGTTCCACGCCATAGTCGTATGTTTGTGTGGTATTTTATTTTATTAACTGACTCCTAAAATAAACACATTACCCCCCTCAGTCAGGTAAAAAGGAGGAGGTTTTGGCCACCAGCATCTATATTTTTTTTTTTGGGAAGTTCACTTCACTCTACCGATACTTCAATACCCAAACGAACTGCTATGAATCTGATTAGTAGTCGAAAGGTAATTGAATGTTTAATGTGACCAACGGAATAAGATACCTAACCATAAAAGTATGAATCAACCAATCTGTTAACTTGTTATTTCCTTTAACTAGTCTGAAAACTGAATGTGCAGTAATAAATGTATTAACATATAATAAAAGTGATCGACAGCTGTTTTGCAATACCCTTGAAAAGGTTTGTCATATTATTTGGCGATATAAACATAACAATTATAGTGGTAACGCTAACATTATAGTAGCAATATCGTACGATTCTGAGAATTTGTATGTTGTTTCTATGCTGTACTAAAAATGTGATACCTACGACACTGGGCAGTGGCTGAGTCATTTGCTCAGCTCATGTGCCATAGCGAGTTTGATTCCCGCACATATAGTTGTTTGTAGCTGTTTCTAGTCTGGGTGTGATAGTATAACCAGTGTAAATTGGCCTTTTATTATATTGAAACTATGTACTACGCTAGGCCAGCTCAAGTTCAAAGTGGTACCACTTACCACCGACGTGCGGTCAACAGTACAATGTTAATGTCACCATTCTGACTTGACTAACATTGGTGATCGTGTAAATGTGGTTATTACCGCTTCTACTTGTTGCGGCTATCTTTTGATATCAACATAAATAGGCAAATTAGACGATAGATAATTTGATTATCACTGTAATGCTAATATTGCTAATTTTGGAATGATTCCAAGAATTGCAGTAAACACATGTCAATTGACGTGGACACTCTAATAAACCGCTTTACTTTGAAAAGATGAATTGGGAAAACTGTTTACCTAAGTGCAGTTCACCACTCTTAGCAATATGTCAACCGATTGTTAAAGGCCACTTTTGCGGTTTATTTTGTACATCGTATTCATGAGCCCTTTGGGCCGCACCCACGTAACATTTCTGCAAATATGAACTACATACTGTTATTTTTTAATAACATACTAAGTTCCACACCATGATAGTCCCATTTTGTAGAGAAAACAACTCACGCTTGACCGGCCTACACCACAATTATCCATGAGTACAATTAATTCTTATTAGTTTACAATATAATTGATACGCCATGTTTTTAGGCCCAGTTCCTCGAAGGTCACGTTTGAAAGAAGAAATAAAACAACTTATAACTAATATAAGTTGGTCCGGTTATGCCGCAAAAACGTTTATAATAATAGCTGATATAGGTTTGTGTGGCTGGAGGCTCAAGGTTATTCTATAAATGTAGATAAAAGTAATTTATGTGAAAATAACTGGTATTACTTCGAAATTTGAGGAACAACAATGTGTTTTTCTGTCAGAAAACTCTCTGTAACAACCCGGGATTCGAGATGGTGTTAGAGATCTAAGGATATTCAAATGAAAGGCCTACGATTTTGCTTGCAATTATTGTAATGTTAGGTACTTATTAGAATCTGTTGTTAATAATTTAAGGAAAAAAACATATAAGACACTCTCAAAATGATCTCATAATAAGCACTGCGGTTGAACGGTGACAAAGCATCTCGAACTATATTCAGTCATATTTTATTACTTGCTTAATTAAGGAAAACTAAGAAAAGGTGACTGTAAATAACGTTATAGTGTCCTACAGCTACAGCCTACAGCTACACAAGTAAGTAGCCAAGTGCTAAAACAGTAACACATGTTTCTAAAATAAACATACTTTAACAGAAGTCCGTCAAAACTCTGCATCGTAACAGTGCGTTAAAGGATTGAGTCAATATTTTGCAGAGAGCTGCGCGCGCGCACTCCCCCGCCCCCTGCCTTCCTCCCCCACCGCCTCGCCCCGCCATCTTCAGTTAGCGACAGTAATGGCCGACAAAAAGTTGTTATTCAATCTAGTTTGAAGAAAAAACTGTTGTTACCAACTCGTACAGCCTGGAGAGTGAAGAGTGAGGCTAGAAAAAACATGACCTCTCTTTCTGTTCGTTTTTGTTACACTTTTCAAGGTTAGGTTAGACTTTTTTAACTGTGATTTTAATCATAGTTTAGGCTTGTCAAAAGTATCTTCAAACATAATTTAACATCACGCCTGTATTTGCTTTAGAGGTTAGGTAGAGGTGTACCTATCGTTGTCGATTCCATATCCAAGGATTTTCGTCTCATTCATGTTAGAAGTTAAGTTTAGAAACATGTAGGTAACCGTCTGGAATATTTGATAGGAACTGCCGAAGATACCACACCACTGCAACGCTTTGATGTTTCATGCAAAACAAATTGGAGACTACTAAAGTGTTGGGTACTTATTCGTAATGTTCCAAGCTACAATCCGTCATGATACAGAATCACAGACATTGGGACCGAAACACCAAACGATCAAAATCTTGATTTTTAGCCACTTACTTTCAACGAAGAGTTATTAAACCAAACTCCTAAAGGAGTAGTAACCTAACATTTATATAATGAGTCCCGCATTAAATGCGCAAAACGCATAAGGCACGGCAGTGAAGCCGCGGGGTGCAGTCTGATCCGGCAGGTCGGCGGGCTGCGGGCTGCGGGCACGGCCTCCTAAGTGGATTACCACTGTAAGCAGCACGTCTGCTGACCACCGCTGCTTAGCCCTGTCTTGTGTTTAGGTGGCACAGAAGTATGTAGGTCCCTACCTAAGTATTGGTTATCATTATATTTTCTCCTTTATCTTCGGGGTGTTGGACTGCCAAGTGTGTACGTATGTATGTGGGGCTTCAATAATTTCCAGTCTTGCCAAATCAGATGAGAGGTGTACCTGGTCCACCTGCATTTCGGCAATTGTTAGAGTCTCATGTAGTAGGGAGTGAGTCATCAACCGAGCATAAATCTGGAACCCCGAGCTGCTACTAAGAAATTCCTGATGAAAAAACCCAATAACACTTGCCGATCAAGGAATTGAACCCAAGTAAACCAAAAGCTCGTGCTTAAGAGGGACGCTGCGATTTCTCCATACAAATTTTGACGAAACCGACGTTTCGTATTCCCCCTCTTTCGCCTCGAAAACTGAGCCGATTCAATTATTTATGACATTCAAATTTTAAGAAAGAGTATGTCTAGGTTTTTATCCATTTCTTTAATGTTAAAAACTTTTAGAATTTGTCTGGTAGTCCTCTAATCACGGCCGTAAAAATGCTGTATTGTTTGTCAATTTTGGAGGGTCATATTTTTTTTAGTGAAAAAAAGGAAATGTTAGGACTTGTCTACAATAGACCTTGATTTAAAAAATATATGATAGAGAGAGGCAGAGGCAGGAAGAGGCATTATTTATTCAGGCATTATTTATTCAGGAAGAAAAAAGGGAAATACGAAACGTCGATTTCGTCAAAATTTGTACGGAGAAATCGCAGCTCCTCCCCTCTTAACACGAGAGCTTGCGATTGCGACTTCTAGACCGACGAGGCAGACTTGCCTGTACATAATTTTTTTACATGAAAAATCGGTAATTCTAATTTTGATCTCAATTAACAATTCTCATAGCCCAAATTGTTTGTCAATCTGTCAAACTATTAGTAACAACTGCCATGTTTGTAAGACGTGCTCCCTTTGAGTTACAGTGTTTGAAATGTTCACCCATCGTGAACATACATTAATCTATAATGCTGTGAGCTGCCAAGATTCTCAACCACGTACACTTTTACAAAAATCTGGGAGTTTTGGTGGTTAATAGGAGCCAATAGTACAGTTATTCAGACGCCTGAAAGTCTGACAGCCAGTCTTACCTAAGGGTATCGTGTTTCCCGGTGTTTGGGTTGTAAAGGTCAGATATAGGCATCCGCGATATGTGAACTATAGGTTTTCAGCTGCATCCAGTTAGACTGGAAGCCGACCCCAACATAGACGAGAAAAGGCTAGGCTAGATGATGAGAAAAAATATGAGAAAGTTTAGTGTGTTTTTTTTAACATCGCTACCGATATAAATTCATGCAAAAATCTAATTAACACTTAATAAAACGCCGTAATGTTGCTCTTATCTCTCCACACCACTTAACCGTGAGTTTTTTTTTTTTTTTTTTTTATTTCTTTTAATTTTAGGGACTTTTATGACGCACAGCGCATGTCAGTCCCATCGTAACCTAAAACAATATAAAAAAGAGATCAATGTATCAGGGCCATAAAGTCGAACAACTTTCTTGCTTCATCTGAACTCGGTTTAGCTAGTAATCGGTGAAATGTACCTATGTCGTTCTTGTTCAATTTTAGAGCCCTGAACAACTTGCTCCTATCAGCCTCATATCGGACACATTCCATCAACAAGTGATGTATGTCCTCTATAACTCCACACACTTCACAGTTGGGGGAGGTATTCTTTTTCATCAAGAAGGCGTATTTGTTACATGGAATGTGTCCAGATCTAAGTCTGTGAGCTGTGACTACAAATTGTCTGCTTAAATTAATATTAATAAACCAGGGCACACGGAGAGGCTGACATTGTATGGTTTTATACCAGATTCCTTTTTCTACTGAAATTTTGTTAAAGTGTTCCTTCCAATGATCATAACAAACATTTTTGAATTTAGGCAATATTTCCGAGTAATCAAGTTTAATATTAGTTTCTATTCCGTGTTTGGCTGCATATTTCGCCAACATGTCAGCCTTCTCGTTACCCTGTATTCCAATATGCGATGGGACCCATTGCAATCTCAGCTGAACACCTTTTTGATTAAGTTCATCTATCTTAGAAAGAATGTCATATGCTACCGAAGCACCTCTGTGTCCAGAGGCGCATCGAGCTATATGCTGTAGTGAACTTTTACTATCAGAGCAAATAACAATATTTCTGTCATGACAATTTCTGACAAATTTCAATGCTTCTGAGATTGCAATGAGCTCCAGCGTCATAATAGATGCAGGTTCACTTATTTTAAAGCAGTTATTATTTGAGCTATCTACGTTATTACAAGATATATAGTAAGCCGCTCCGCGTCCATCTACACTCTTCGACCCATCTGTAAAAATAGTAACCCAACCATTATATTTCGTACATAATTCTTTGGTCACTTCGTGTTTTAGTAAAGTGCAATCATAAGACCCTTTCGGTGACCTTACAGCCTCTAAATTACATTCAATAATCTCGTTCACATTAATGTTAGTGACCCATGTTCTTAGGGTGAACATCAATAAAGGGTTGGAAGACGCTACCTCAATTTCTTTAACCTCGTTATATGCTACGGCTAATATAGGAATAACCTTATTGCGCCAGTAACAATTCAGTCGAAGAGTATGGAGTTTATCCAATAGAGTATTTGTTATATTATTTTCTATGGATTTGGCTTTCAGACAAAACTTATAAGCTAAATATTTTCTTCGTATGTACAGTGGAACCACACACAGCTCACTCTCCATGACATGTATCGGAGTGGATTTGACAAAACCTCCTATAATACGCAGTGCTTGATTTTGTAATTTATTTAGCTTATCTAAGTGACATTTCGCACTCGCATCATACAAATAACAACTATAATCTATGCGACTTCTAATCAGAGCTATATAAATATGTCTTAAATGTTGAGGATGCAATCCCCAAGACCTGCCCGCTAAAACTTTAAGTAAATTAAGGTTTCTTTGAACTTTTCCAACAATTGTGTTAATATGTTTACTCCAGCGTAAGGACCTGTCGAGCCATACACCTAAATATTTATAATTGATAACTATATCTAAATTATGACTATTTATTTTAAGTTCTACCTTTGATCTTCTAAAACCTCTGCTAAAAATACACACTTTAGATTTAGCGGCCGATAGTTCTAATCCCAATTCATCTAACACATAGCACAATCTATCCAGCACTATTTGAAGTGCTCGTTGGGTTTCTTTGAAATCTTTAGACGTTCGATACAAGACAAAATCGTCTGCATATTGGCACATAGTAACATTCTGAATTTCATTGAAACACTTAATTGTGACGATGTTAAAAAGTATGGGCGAAATTGGGTCGCCCTGAGCCAATCCTCTATCTGTATATCTTATGAAAAAATTGTTTTTATCTATTTCATCTTTTATCATAAGATGTCTTTCACTCAAAAAATTCCATAAATATTGACAAAACTTTTTTCCAATCCCTATCTCATCTAAAGTGTTCACCAGTACATCTATTAACACATTATTATACGCATTCGTAACATCAAGAAAACAAGCTACTGTTGGAGTTTTATGTGAAAATCCTGTGTAGATTTGACTAACTAACTTAACTAGACAGTCCTGACAAGATTGGCCTCTCCTAAAACCAGAGGTATACTGAGATAACAACTTATTTTTTTCAATATACCACTCAATCCGCTTTGTCAACATAGAGTGAAAGATTTTACATATGCAGGATATTAAGGAGATAGGTCTTAATTTAATACTATTATTATCTGGTGAGGATTATGTGAGGAAAAAACAACAATAACATATGTACGGTACACACACAGTACATGGGCAGGTATATAGCGGGTACGTCGGCGGAACTGAATGCAAATACCGACGAAAATACACGAACATGCACGAACTGTACTGGAGATATGTTTGTGTGAGCTGTCTTACTTAATTGGTTCCGTATGCAAAAAACGGCTTAATTCAGATAAGAAACATACTATAAGGCCGAATAAAATTCATGAAAATGAACAACTTTTACATTCAGACAAACCATGAATTCGAAAAAAAATATCAGCTATTGCACACATGAATCACTCGAGAAATTGTAGGAACAGCAGATTTTTTTCATATTTCGGACTTACCAGTACTTCATTCCATTATATAGATAGTCCCTCGTATAATCAATCATATTGAGCAGAGCCAGCTCACGAAACTGAAGACCGACGATGACAGGATCGTATCCACCAAACCGGAGCTGCTGAGGGAGATCGAGAGTTTTTAGGGGAAGTTGTACACTTCAACCAGTAAACCCGTTGCAAATCTAGCTAACGACCCAAGAGCTAGACTGTCCCGACACTATACCGAAGACATTCCGGATGTCAGCCTATACGAGTGGTGGAAAACCGGTACTTAAGGCCCTTCAGAAGCTGTTTGATTCCGTCATACTCGAGTGGAAAATGCGGCAGGCATGGTGCAGGAGTGTGGTGGTACTCTTCTTCAAAAAGGACGACAATGCCCGGCTGAAGAACTATAGGCCCATCTCACTTCTAAGCTACAAGTTGTTTCAAGAGTCATCACGAATCGTCTCACGCGTAGATTTGACGATTTTCAGCCTCCCGAAAAAGCCGGATTCAGAAAAGGCTTTAGCACCGTAGACCACATACATACGCCGCGGCAGGTTATACAGAAGACCGAAGAGTATAACCTGCCTCTCTGCTTAGCGTTTGTGGAGTACGACAAAGCCTTCGATTCGAACGAGACTTGGGCTGTACTGCTGTCTCTCCAACGGTGCCAAATAGACTATCGGTACATCGAGGTGTTGAAGTGTTTGTACAAAAACGCCACCATGTCAGTTCGACTTCAGGACCAGACCTCGGATCCTATCCTTCTGCAGCGAGGTGTGAGACAGGGAGACGTCATATCTCCGAAACTGTTCACCGCTGCTCTGGAGGATGTCTTCAAGGTTCTGGACTGGAGAGGGCTAGGCATCATTGTCAATGGGAAGTACATCTCTCACCTTCGGATTGCCGACGATATAGTGGTCAATGCTCGATGACCTCAGTAGAGCTTCCGGAAGAGTGGATCTTAAAATGAACATGGACAAAACCAAAGTCATGCTGAATGCCCATGTAACACCCACTCCTATCAAGATCGGAGACTCTAGATTCGAAGTTGTAGACGGTTATGTCTACCTTTTTTTTTTTTTTTTTAGGATGGGAAATCATCAAATGACCCCCCCCGCTCTGGGCGGAGCGGAAGGGAGTGTCAGACTTGTACTGCCCATACCAACCCATCTATGTTCCTTCTTTGCCCTTTGTGTTCCAGGGCCGCGGTATCTCTTTCGAACAGTCCCGCAGCCCGGTTATGTCTACCTGGGACAAACGGTCCAGTTAGGTAGGTCTAACTTCGAGAAAGAGGTCAATCGTCGAATCCGACTCGGCTGGGCAGCGTTCGGAAAGTTGCGTGGTATCTTCCCGATGGGGCCCAAAAGTTCTGGAGTGGCAACCGCGAACCGGAAGACGCTGCGTTGGAAGGCCTCCCACTAGGTAGATGCGAGTCGCACGGGACCGGTCAATGTGGCGACACTTGGGGGAGGCCTATGTCCAGCAGTGGACGTCTTTCGGCTGAAATTATGATGATGATAACCCATCATAGAGCATAATTTTTCAATTAAATAATTTTATCAATGAAAACAATTAGGTAGACATCAAAGAGATTGTGTATCGTAGGAGATCTATCAATCAAATTAATCTTATCTATTAAATAATCTCTATTGATAACGATGAGTAGTCGGTCATCACGTTTGCTGAAACCTCGTTTGATATTATCGTGTTTAAAATGCGTGGCTCGTCAATTTTCATATTTTTTTACAACAAATTGGGTACATATTAAAGTGATGATCACTTGAAAAATACTCGAAATATGCAGACGAAGCGGCACTAGATTCAACATTAAAACTTTATTACAAGCATTGACAACTGTTTCTTGGTAAGATTTGATTAATTGAAAATACACAAGCCTTCGAGAGAAACAATTCAATACACAAGCCTTCGAAAGAAACAATTCAATGAAGTTTGTCAATTATTACCGCAGCTCCATAATGCAAAATATCCATACGTATGTATGTACGTTTGTGTAAAATCCATATCTCCTGACCACAGAACTCTAAAGCCATGTACACACAAAGTATTCGAAGCGGAACACAACAGGGCTGCCAGTCGCCAACTCTTTGTGTTGCCACACCATATAATTAAATATTATTACCGAGAGGTATTGTGTTCGATCCCGGGCCGTGCATTGTTACTTCAATGCTAATGTACATTAGGAGCTTTTTGTACAGTTTTATGGCTGTCGTAAATAACTGGATTTGTGATTGATAAGTGACGTTGATGGCGAAGGATGGGGACGCGGTACCAAGGATCAGCTGCTCATTATTTCATATTTTACGACCAGCTTAGAGCGCCGTAGAAAATTGCAACTAAAGTTGTTAAGGGCTCGCCCCCTATTACATGGGAGATAAACAAAACTAGCGATATGTTGGTGTCCTATAGGTACACCTCTGCCTAAACTATCGGGGATAACAGGCTTGTTATGTTACGTGATGTTTTTATTTTTAAGTTGGTTTAAATGTTGATTTGGTTTTGTTGTTAGTTTAATACCAAGGTAACTCTCAGAGATCAAAAGTGGTACTAACAGCACTCTCTCAATCTTATTATTTGAAACGAACAAAGAGGACGATGATGCGATGTCTCAGTGTGGACTCCCGCTGCCACAGCGCGCCCTTTAATACCTATGCAATAAAACTTTCCTAGTAGCATCCTCCGTACTCATATAATTTCCCTCAGTAGCAATATCCTCTTGGATTCATCCCGTAACCATACAAATTCATCACGCCATTGCGTTATTGCTGTAATAAACGAATGCTCAAATGAGCGGCTCAACAATTGACGTAATAACCTCGCTGCCGAGCCCCCATCGGCGCTGGCGATGTAATACTTGCTCTTATCGAATGCCTTCTATACTACGCCTACTATAATTTAGTTTTTTTTACAGTATATGGTCGAGGTAGAAGCGGAAAAAAATGGAACAAAGGAATTTTGATGTTACATTTGACATGGCAATAGAGTCGCCTCTGTTACATGGGACTTATATAAAAATAACTGGCGAAATGTGGGTGTTCTTTATGTCACTTCCACCTACCCCTTCAGCGAAAAAGTCTTGATGTTATGTTATTTAACTTGGGTGATATCATTACTTGAAGAAGTTGATTTTTGTAAGCTTTATTCATACCTGTTGAAGTCGTTATAAAATATATTATTTACTGGCATCATATTAGTCAGTAGCGACTTCTCTAACCTCTGATTACTAATCAGTCGACAGTTACTCTAAACAAAGCGCTCCCAAGAGACACCGGAAAGAAATCAGGACAAAGAAGTGAATTCGTTACTTTGTATGCAAGTAGCGCTCACTCGCTCACTACATTGTACCGGTGGGTGTGTCTGCACTGACATGTGCGGTAAAACGAGCAGTTTATTACTATATAATATTATCATCATTTCTAATGCATTCGCTGATAATCCCTCTTCCACATTCTCATCATAACTTAAAAACAAACAACAAAAGTGTTTCGTGTATCTGCAAACCTTGCGTATACTACATCGCTCCCTTATTATACAGGGTGGCTCGTAAAATGGTCCCACCTATTTTGCACTCGTAAAAGAGGCTCGTAAATTTTACGTCACAAATGCGTCTCATTGTTGGCTGGGAGCGGAGATAGGCAGGCAGGGGATAGGCAGGGATCGAGCCCCATCGAATAATCTCTGGCTTCACGATAAGTCGTGCATCCTTGATCGTTCGGCTGTCGATACCCAGTAGAATCGGGTGATATCGATATTTCTTTGAAAATGTAATGGGAATTTGGCACAAGTTTACAAATTGATACTTTATTACTCTGTTAGGCAAAGTTTTCATAATTTTTCATACGCAAGCCTCTAGACTACTTACTCAACTAACAGTGCTTCGGGTTGAAACTGTATAAACCTTAGTCGTTAGTACTGGTTACCCAATAACCAGATATTATTCCAGACTGAACCCAAGAAAACTTCACCATTGATAACGAAGACGCTATCGTAAACCATGCATATATTATAGGAATGTAACGAAACAGGAGGCAACAGCTAATCCTCGCACTAAAACCTTGTTTGTGTAGGTGGCGTTAGACGTGGAACCATGTCAGCCTCTAATGCCTCGGAGCAGTCGGTAAACTCGCCGTATCTCTTGAGATCCCTTGTAAAAAGCTTAGGAAATAATCTGTACGAGATAACACCAACATAATATGTAGGTTTGTTTGAGGTAGTTACGTGGAGGTATTTCTAGGAACTGTCCTATGTTGTTGCTAGGTTTGATTGGGATTGTAAGTGCTTCGGATATTCTGGGAATATGAAATGGGTCACAAGGTATTGATTTAATAGTGCTCGAGGCTGAATATTTCAACAAATCACACATCTGGCTGAAAAAGAAACCCACACATACAGGCATTTCCAACAATCGCGAAATAATTTAAAGCCACATTCCCATAAAATGGAGGAACGCTGCCTCGTTCGTGTTGCGTGTCTATTAACTAAATTAGTTGGCTGTTGTATAACGAATTATGCAAATATTTGATCCCCCTCGTTTCGGTGCACCTGCGCTATGTCGCACCTGTGGACAATGTCCACTGTGTCCACGCAGTGACAGATTGTCACGACATATATGTTCACGTGTACGTTACTGTAGGTATACTTTCCCTATATATTCCCCTGTGGTCAGCAGAGCGACAAGGGGCTAATTTATTGTGTGCCTGTGTACAGGCAACAGAATGTGGTCTCGCAGTCTGTCCATATTTGTTACCAGCTCGTCTTACAATTATTGTTAACAGACACCAAATAGGTATTGCTTGATGCTCTAGGCTAGACGTTACAAGATAATTATCAATTTACCATACTTAAGTACTTAGTTTAGTTACTTATTAGGATTTACAATGAAAATCGACTGAACTATATTTTTTGTAAGGACATAGATACAACATGAAACAAAATACCGGCTTGCTTCAAAACAACTCCTAAATAAAGCTATCGATACTCCGGCAAAAAAATACGATATAGTAGCACAGCACTACGTATTTGGCATAATCTTTCGTTTCTCTCCCATATTGTTTTTAAGTTACGACAGTTTTGGACAATGGTTCGGAAATCCGCAGCGCACTGTTTCACTCCCCCCTGCCTACCCGTACCCGCCGTCCCTCGTCTGTACGCGTCGCTCGTCGGTGCAGCCACGTAAAATGAAAAGAAATTGATTTTTCAACACCCTGTATATTATAGATTGAGTTTGTGTAATCAATATTTTTGCCGCGTGATTTATATTTTTTGTTTTGCATTGTGGTGATGTTCAGATTGTGTTCTGTTCGGAGTGGTTTAATGTTTAGAATTTAGTAAAAACCGTGGAAAGTTTCTTCATATATTATTATGTTTTTTGTTATTTGGAATAAGCCTATGGTCTTAAAATAACTTTTGGATTAACATTTCTGTAGTTAATTATATGCAGGATTTCAAATAAACTACAAGATAATAATCCACCAATATTCTGACAACAACAAACGGTTCACAAACAATCTATAACGGACGACTTCATAATTGAATTAGTAACCAGCATCTAACCGAGCAACCGCCCCGGCGCAGCGCCCAGAGGATCACCCAGCGCCCATTAAACCAGTAACCAGATAAACGATGATCGAGCACTACTTGCATTTAATTACACACAAATAAACGCGATTTATGAGCAAACATAAATAACGATAAAATTAACAGTGTCCTCGGAGAAAATAGAATTTCATTAATTTAATCACGACCTGCCCTCCGACAACAGAACGAACGAACGTGGAGGGCTCCCACCCCCTCCTACTACCCTCACCCACTCTCGGCCACCTCTCCTCTCAATGGAACTACACGACCAGGACTCTCGACCCTCCCAACAAGCAGCCCTCCTGCACACTCGACAACGACTGAGCACCACAAGAGCTCTAGTTACACTGGCCACCAACAACCTACGTAATCAGAACTCCCAACTGAAAGATTTATCGCGCAGTAATAGGTCTCCCTAAATGGACCAAGTTTTATAGCCGCTTTCTTTGTTACGAAAGTACTGAGGGTTTTATTTGGGAATTTTGTTTTAAATTGTATAAAAGGAGATCAACTATTGTAGTAAATTTTACGAGGGGCCGCTGAAAGAATACTGATCCGACCTCACTCCTCCCGCTGCGGACGGCGCGGGCGCTCGTAAACCCAAGCAGGGTACAATTACAGAAGTAGGGCTTACTCGACCAAGCGCACTAGTGGCGCAACGCTGGCCGGAGTGGCGCAGCGACTCACTGAATGTAAACATTTTATTTCCAATTCAAACTGTTCTAAAGCGTTAAGGACACTGATGACCATATAATATTCGAGTTAAAACAAAATCTAAACCAGCCTTGAAAAACTAGGTAAATTATGAAGGTTTTCTAACTTGACATGAGCAAGTTGGGCTGTAACGTTGTAGGTAATCACCTAATCACTTACTCCCATCGATGGAGCTCGTTAGTAGAATTCTTTTTTTCTCATTTCACAACAAAAAGCGACCCTAACTGCGTAAATATCGCTCAGTTCGCGATTCTGCCTGGCTAGCTACCACCCTCTTATATTGGGGCAAATAATCATCTTTTAGGGCCTTTGTTCGTAAGCCCGACATCAAACGTAGGACCTCGAACTGAACTACAATAAGCAATAATACTAATATGGCTAACGCAACGCAAACATTACTTCTAAAGTAAATAGAAAAGGTTAAAACGGTCATGGCGATAGGTGGGCGTGCATAGTTACGTACTAAAGTACAGCGAGCGCTGTTTACATAGTTATGTATCGTCGCCGTCCCTCGAGCACGGCCGAGCCGCTCGATGTTTTACGCGGCGAAGCGAGCGACGAGCACACCCGAGCGCCCCCGAGCGAGCCCGAACGAACCCGAGCCCTCGCCGAGCTCCCCGTACATCCGCAGTCCCTGCTCGCAGCGCGCACGAGCGAACGTCCGTGCCGAATTCATGTTCGCCGCTCGGTTAATTTATAAATAGATTACAATCGTTTGACTAACTCCGCGCTCGTTCGTTCGGTGTGATCGCTTCGGCGTGCGTTATCGACCTTGACATTGTGCGCGAGTGAGAGGGAAGATGGCCGACGTTGATTGGTCAGGGGACTTGTCGATACGCTTGGTAGAGGAGTATAGGCAGAGACCCGAGCTATGGGACAGCTCGAACCAACTGTACAGGGTGCAAACCGCCAAGTACGAAGCATGGTCGGACATGGCAAAGATATTCGAGTGCGATATCACGGACTTGCGCAAGAAGCTGAACTCGATATTCGCGTCCCACCGGCGCGAGAAGGGCAAGATCCGTAACGGTGGTCGCTCCACTTGGTTTCTGTACCCGTACTTGCGATTCTTACCGAATCATTTGGACGCGAGCACTTCGGCGGATGGCACCGTTGAGGTTATCGTGGTAATTGCTGTTACTTATGGTTTATGGACGTAACTTATGAGTATGGCACCTTAGGTGCTTATTTAGAACAATGTACAGGGTTTCATGGACCTAGACAATATTTCTAAGTAGGTACATACACCTCGGTCAGGTTCAATAGCAGCAACCATTCAACATCAAGTTGGCGTTGTCAGTCAATAGTAAGAATTGAACTACGAAAACCGCCCTTAAGTCAATGAATTAAAGTCGGTGTCAATGTGGTATTGTTGGACCATGAACTTTTGGTTTACTGTATCTATGTACAATGTAGATTATGTCGGGAGACTGTTTGCTTATCTATTTGTTGATATACTTACTTAGTTGTATGATCTGCAGTCATGTCTCGAATTTAAAACGGCAGTAACTGTAGATTTAAATTACTATAACTATAACCCAACGGTTAAAGCGCGGATTACCGAGCGAGAGATTATGATTGGACCTCACCACCCCACCACCCCACCACCCCACCACCCCGCCACCCTACCCCTGCACAATGACATCGTGCAACTGGCAGCAGGAGCCCGGTTACTAGGAGTACTTGTAGTAAGTAGGTACTACACAATAATGACATGAGGGGAGGGTAATTACGTAAAACACATCCCAAATAATCCCAATGCTATTCATTTTGAAGGTTTACTTCAATGGCCATTGCGTAGTTTACATTGTCGAGTAGACGAACTTTTGAAACATACGAAGCATTGGATTACGAATTTCCTTCAAAATCCTTCGAAGTGTGATCTTTGTGATAGAGAAGTGTGGTCTGATTTGAGAGTGCCAGTTTGTCGTCTGTATTTAATCCTCAAAGGCATAGACATACAAACGAAACGATACAAGTTTCATTCCTGAAAGTCGGTCAGTTTTACAAGAATTCTTAAGTCTTTTGGGCTTACATTAACCAGACCTGAGACCAGTCTGGTCTTACCCAGGAGTATAGTGGTACCTATTAACTAGGTCGTGGATATTAGATAAGTATAGTCGCTCCATGTAAAAGAAACAGGTATTCAGCTGCGTCTGGTTAGATTGTAAGCCGATCAGTACATAGGTAGTCGACACAAAGCTTGGCGCGAATGGGAAAGTAATGGCCCTTTCATAGCATGGAGCTATTCCTACAAAAAAATTGTTTATTTTTTAGTTCCTATATTTTAGAAGTTGATTGATAGTCCTACGAACATTGCGATTTAAATTGCTCGCGTCTTCAGGGCCAAATACTCCATCTGAATATAGGCCATCAGGTAAATCATTATATAAAGCGGTGGTCAGACAGGCTTTCGGCCATTTGTCTTAAAAAATCGGTCAGTGTGGCCATAACCTTGATTGAGTTTGACCGTTGCCAACTATTTACTGGCTTATTTATTTATATCTGTTTACTTTGTGGATTGTTTTTGGTAATTATTATGAATTGGTTCTTGTACGCACGACGACCGATCAAGCTGTAAAAAACCAGTTTATGCGGGTCTCTCATTGTACGGGAAATCTATACAAAGCAAGGTCATGTTTAACTGGAAATGTATATTGCTTGATGTGTCGCCGTACATAGAGTTAAATTAAATTTAATGTAGACTGGAATCTGATTGATCTTGAGGACTTCCAATGCATTTGATAAGGTTAAATCGTAGTTTCCTAATAATTCCTGACAAATATACTTTCCGTTCCAATATTTTATTTCTTCGAAAGTGTATTGAAAAACGTCGTTTGATATGCGTGGGGATTTGTTACTGCAGTTCTTGGCTCCCTAACAACCTCGCCTGCGGCTCGGGTGTTATTCCGCCTCGAATGCAATAACAGTTTCCCCACTTATATCAAAATGTACTATGCATTTGTCTCGCACATGATTTAATTAGACGTTGGTGATCAGAATGACCAAATAGGTGGAGAAGAATGTTGATGATGTGATCAATAAGTGGGTGAGAATGTCGTCGAAACATCTCTCTTATTATCTTTTATCATCATGCAAAGTAACAAATACAAAACTCATTTCTAGGTACCTAGGTACGTTTTGCACGAATCTATCCCGGAAATAGTTTCAGTTGTCAACAAGTGTAATGACCATGTTGTTGCCACTACGAGACCCGCTGTAACACTTTGCCAAATTTCATCATTCAAGACATTATTGATAGACATAGATTATTACATCATAAGCGTGTCTACGTATAGATCATCTTTAGACATTAACTAAACTTACGCAGGTGCTAGTGATGCTTCCTGTTAGATAAGATACCACATAGGTACAAGTAGACTTTTATTTAGCGATAAAATTATTGCATCAGTAAATAATAACAGATATATTATTAAGCTTTCATATCTACACGTGTCTGCAGTTGAGTGCACTTCAAAGTAAACTTACCTACACAAATACATTTCGTCTTTAGGTAAAAACACACAAAAAAAACTATAAACAGCAGTTGGATGATGTTTATCATTTTATGTTTATAGGCTCATGATGAAGAATCGCAATAGCCGGATGGCTAATTTACTCATACCAAAACTTAAGATGCCACACATAGCGACAAACTATCACCAAGGCCACTGCTTCACTGCTTATCATCAGCCGAAATTAAATTACGGAAGTAATTTACTCGTTTATTGCAACACACAAACGCTTTACAATTGGCGATATCGAAGATTTTCTGCAAAACATTGTTATTGACAATCTTAAATTAATAAACTTAATACTTAAACTGTAATTATGTAGTTAATAATAATAATTCATTTAATCAGGTAATTTACACCCATTGCCAATTCACACAATACAGTCAGACTATAATCACATTACAAACACAAAAAAAAGACAAAAACATCACTATTTGGTTCAAAAAAAATAAATTACAAAAATAAATAGAATTGATTCAAATACAATAAAATTTTAAAATTCAACTCAACTCAACTTAATTAAAATTCAATCAAAATTAAAATGCAATACACAATTAAATAAAACTTATCGATTATCAATACATTATGGATCATAAAAATAAATTAACAATAATTACAATTTTCTAACGGGTAATGGAACAGCAACATGCCTGCCACAACAATGCCGGACATAAGGGCAGTCCAGCCTGTTTGCGATCATTGCCAGGATACAATTGGGGCTGGCCCGCACCCGGTAGGCACCCGGTTTGGTAGTTACTTGAATGATAAATAGGAATATATAAATCAAGCAAATAAAGGAATCATTAATTCAATATTTTTTGGTCTTTCTAATCAGCAATAATCACAGACTTTCACGAAATGACAGCGTAAATCCCCAATGTTCTGAAAAACATGCTGTAAAACTCGAAAAGTAAAATGTCTTCCCATAAGCAAACTACATGCTTAGGAATATCACACCAAAACACGAGCCTAATCTTCAGATTACGGTAATATTACACTCAAACATAATAATACTAACATGAGCTAGACTATGAACCGTCACGTTTTGACAAAAAGGAAGCAAACGCTATCTAAATATAACGATCCTATTACATATCGCGAAAATGAAATTTGTCGTTACAAATCTTATTCAGATTGACGTCAAAACGTGATGTTATATGTATAATTATGTATTTTCCATATCAACATTGATGGATGAAAGGTATGAAAAAATACAAATGGGCTCTGAAAGTTCGCTGCTGAAACATAATGTAGATGGACTTCAAACTGTTACAAGTCTGGAAGAGACATATTTTTCTTTAACTTTTTTGTGCGACACGACACTCGTTAAATGGATTTTTCTTCTAACTCAATGTTGTTACTGTCCAGTGGTTGATATTGATTAAAAGCATAGCAGTCTAACAGTTAACACAACTCAATTACGTACTATTACATCATTATTTACCAATATACTTATAACGAACTTAATTATTCAAAAAATGCCTATCCTTACTCCGGCTTACTGAGACATACTTAAGGTTTTATTATTCAGTAACTAATATCAAACAAATTATAATTCACGAGTATTTATCTTGTTTCTACATTATTTACCGCAGCGCGATACGCGGCTAAACAATTATTGAAACAATTCGCTTTGCCGATAGTGACCTCATCGCAAAATATAGGTCAATCAAACACGAGTTTGAGCAAATTAATTATTAATGCATCGATATAGCAAGTTGTTTGTAACGAGCTTGTTTCCTGGTCGGTGTCAAGGTTGGGGGCTCTTCCTGTATTCAAATTAGGCAGTGAGTTCATTGTGTGCGATTTGGACGGTCACATTGACTCGGCCCACTGATACCTGTTAATGATATTACGTCCTGTTGCTAACGGCTGCTAGCGTTGGAACTGTAGCAATCATGCATGTCGAATGCTTTTTAAAGAAATTAACCACGTGTTTCATTCCACAGGGAACTAACGACGAACCGTACTCACATCCCCAAACAACAGACGGACACTCAGACGAATCATCAGATAATGAAGACGACGACAACAACCAAGAAAGCGAAGTCATGATCAAACAAGAGCCCGTCATGGAAACTTTCTGCATTGAAGAACCTGACCACAGTGACGACAGCCCCGAACCAAAGAGAAAACCAGAGCGAGCCAAACTACGGTCGCCCGTGAAGAAATATAAACTTACCAAACCGGCGTTAAAACGGAAACTGGCAACCAAAGACAATGACTCTCTTGACAGCAGACTTCTAGAAACATTGAAATTACTGAGGAAGTCAGACTTGTCGAGGAAGAAAGACGAATGTGACAGTTTCGGAGACTACATAGCCGTTTCGTTGAGGAAACATGATGAGAGAACGCGGAGTATGATCAAGCAGGCCATCAATAATATACTGTTTGAGCAAGAAATGAAGAAATACAGCAGCAACCAGTACACTGTGCTGTTGTCAGGAGTTGATGAGAACCCTCTAGTTATAGGTGATGGTGAAGACAAGTAGTTCCTCAACAATAAGCTGGACTGTAATGAATAGTTTTTCAGTGAGACTGATTTTAATGATAATTTTGGTATATACCGACTGCTTGGTTGCGAACAATGGTATAATTATTAAAAGTGTGTCCGTCGTTGCATTTTCGCTTATGTGATGTGTTTAGTATTGAAAAAGAATTAATGTCTTCTTTTTGTTTAGTTAAAATACATTCGTATAACTCTTAACCGGTTCGTTTATTATAAACACACAAAACTATAATTTGCATCTAAAATTAATATTTTAATTGATTAGAATTTTCCTGCATGTCGTTGGAAGTCGTGAGGGTGACCCCGACGCAAACTGCACGGATTCTCATAGTGCAGTGAACGTGACGTTGTTTTGGTCTGAAACTTCATATTTTTAAGTTTGCATTATTAACTTCGGGCTCATAATAAAGTGATTGGATTTAATCGAGTTAACACTATTCTACTAAAAGTTATTGGTATAATTCATGTTTCATTCAAAGTAAACAATATAGAAGTTGAATAACATCCTTCGTTTCTTTGATATTTTTCCATTACACATTTTATCACAGTTTTCTGCATGACTCTCATAAAACAACCACTATCTAAATTAACTGAAACATTTTCAATTAACATGAAAACCGCTGTTCAGTTCGCCGAACTATAATTATCTGGAAAAAATATGGAATTAATAAAAAAAGAGTACATTACACACACATGTATCGTCAACCGCATTAAACCAACTACATTGTGCTGGCCTTATGTTTTTCCATTATTTTTTACATCCATCAATCAATTATTTAGAGCAGGCTGTCTACGTGCCTGCTCACACGACAGACTCGGCTCTGGTAGCGCGATATCACCTACATCCATCACGATTGCAAATATTGCATCTGTTTTATTTCTATTGCCGTTTTTCTCCTCTCTCGTTGATACACTTTTGCAGTAAATGTGCTATGTAACTCAAAGCTACCTTTATTTGCTTCTATACATTTTTAAATTGGTAAACGCTGTCTGTTTTAAGTCTAGTAGTTTCTTTGGTGCAGTTTCTTGTTGCATTACATTCATCGCTTCTTTTGGATTGCAGGTGTCTTTACCTTTGTTAGATAGCAGTGTATTGTATGCTGTGCTGATCGATGTAGTGTTAATAAGAGTAAGAGTCTTGGTGAGGAGCATCACGCCACCTACGTCACCGGTGTATGTGTGTTTGTGTTTTCGCGTGCAATCTAGCGATGCATTTGCATTTAATTGGCTTCAGTTACAAGAAATTTTTGCTCATAGCAAACTAGTTGAATCATTTTTCAATTAAATTGCTGCAACGTGTCTTATTATTGTAGTTTATATGTTGACTAGTATAATTGGACGTTGCTAGCGTCCACAATAGTTCGTGAATGACAAATGTGTTATGTATTAGCGAACGAGTTGGATATGTATGAGTCTTTGTTATTCACTATATTTTCAAAAGTAAATTGTTTGGAGGTTTATCAAACACGTGTTACATATTATTATCATACATCAACAATATTTTCGTATCGTCCAAACATCAGTGTTGAACGAATGCTGAAGATATCGAAGTTTACGTATACATTAGTGATTAACAATACGTTTTGACCTGGCTTGTTCTGTTTGACCCCTTTTTAATTCTGTTGGATGATTCATGCGAATATTTATGAAAAGCACAATGGTTGAGTTTACGTATTTCGTGATTGAAGCATAAATTAGGCGAAAGTAAGAATGGTTGCTTGGAGTGATGGAGGCACCTAATGAATACCTACAATACGCATGGTTGGCGAGTGGGTGTGGCGCGGCTTATCACCCGCGCATGCGTAGTGTACAGCTGTGGGCAACCGAGCTAGCTAGCAAATAGGCACTTATGTTACATTGTAGTTCCAGTTGAAAATCTAACATTTACCATAGCCATCTACGCAAGTGGGATTTAACGGTATTTGACCCGCCTCTCTTAACGAGCATCACACATCTCTGTGGACAAAAAGACCAAAATTGTTACCAGTAGTCCTTTGCGTAGATAACTAGGTAGCAGTAGCGAAGGGCCAATTTTTGTAAGAGGTAAGCCGGAGTACATATCTTTAATGTGATTATATTATTTGTCTATAGAATACTGACTGTGCCATTTTTCAAAGGGAAGCCGGTAGGAATCGAGTTCTATGGAACCTTCGCCACTGCTATGTAGCGCCTTAAAAGCAATCAAAATAATTGTTTGCAGTTCAAACCTCAACAAACACCTACATCGTCGCCTACCAAAGCGCGGGAGTGACCTATTCTTTTCCAAACAAAGTATTCTTTGGAAAAACCACAATAGTTTTCAATGAATTAAAACCCACCCAGCAACACAAGTATGTACATGTTTAACCACACGTCCACACAAAGTGATACTTCCTCTGCAAAGTCGGGTAAGAACTAAACCAGTGCTATATTGCGTCAGCCATCGAACTCAGAACACGATAAATTGCATCAGTGCACAACTACTTGGTCTATCCAATCGAGCCCGATCATGTAGAGGAAAAACCCCATTAAAACAAAGGAATGAGGAAGTACAAGTCTATTGTTTCAGGTTTTCTTTTCCTGCAATTTTAGGGTTTCTAAAGGAAATCTTTCACAATGTTTAAACTTACTATGGCAGCAAAAGGAGTATGCTCCTTCTGCGACTTGCTCTAGTGCCACACAATGTAAAGTCTTGGGAGAAAATGGTGCAATATGTTTGTAAAGAGAAAATGTCATAAGAATTTCCGCTGGAACTCGGTAGTTTCCACGAATGTGACCCTCGTAATGTCAGGTCTACGATTGGACAGGCACAGCCACGGCTACAGTCGGCACACCGTATTAATACATTCTGTGGTGTTGTGAACGGGTTTTGAGGTCACCAAGTAATAGGGTTCACTCATGGCTACGTCAGTGCCGTTGTAGGATTGTGGGTTAGACTTACTCTTAGTCTACAACTACATGACCACTGAAAATTCGCGGCTAGAAACAGGATAGCCCTGAGTGATGTAACATCTCAACTTCTAGAGCAGTACGTGTAGATATATACCTAAAGGTAAAACATTATCAGCTTATAGTGCTCCCACTACTGCGATACAAGCCTCGGAACTCTTTGTAGGGAGTCTTCGATTTTTCGATTCTAGAGCATGCAGTTAACGTTTTTCTAGTGTTTTTCTTTTCTGGAGCTGTAGATGCTACAAATTGAGCGGAGAGGAATGCGGGAAATCAAGGAAAATTTACCTAACAATAGGTTTAATGATGATGTAAAATTCTCTGGGGAAATACTGTTGTAACATTCTCTCTTCAAGATAATGAAAACGTGAATCATAAAATGAAATGACCCGTAATTTCAGATAACCTTCACGGTAACCGTCTCGAGTGTTCGCTAAGTATAGTGTTATGTTAGGTATTACCTATTTTAAAATGCTCAAATGATATACGTTGCTACCCAGAAGGGAACTAGACATCGGTAATATTTAGGTATACAAGATGAATAATAATTGTTATTGAGAGAGAGGGAGAATTTGTAACAGGCCTTTGCTCTCAATTCTAAAATGTGATTGTGAATTTCATAAATGAACCATTAGAACCGTGCCGTGTCTCCCTAAACAACTGCAATGTATACTTAGATAGAGAGCTATAGGTTACTTGGCATCTGTATGCGATCATTAAGTCAATGAAGCGGTATTATAATAATTGCCTGTAATTTAAGATCCCCTGTAAAAAACGGTCTGACATCAAATAAAAAATTTCCGTTCAACATTAAGCAAAGTTTCCTCAATTTACACGTAGCCGTAGGTACTGCTGGTAATAATATAAATAATACTTCGTCCTACAAGTAACCACTAGTTATTTCGTAAAACCAAGTAGGTATATGCAATCATGATGCATGCACACATCTGAGTTTATTTCACAAGATATTCATACGATCCCACATGACTTCAGTAACACCAGACATATTGTCGCCTGTATCTAAATATATATCTTACGTAAGTTTCAGTGCTACATATATCAATACATTGAAGTATCTTCCATTGTCTATCACAACAATCGACTTTGTTGCTTTATGAATAGTGGAGGTTTTCCCATGAGCCGTGGCATTAGATAAGGTATACGACCTCGAGTTATCGACGCCAGACGTCAACGCCTTTGTTTTTGTTATTCGTTTGTATCAGGATAACGATAGTCTTAGGTAATGGCTAATCTCTGATAAGATGGCTGAAGGATGACGATCAGCTGATGATAAGAGTTAAGACTGGGAAGCAATGACACGTTTGGTAATTGTGCGCTGCTCAGGACAGTGCTCTTAATCCTCTCCCTTTCATAACATACCTAATCTTTGAGGTTCCTCGGCATATACAAATGACATAGTAAAATATACTCTCTTCATTGTTGGTAGTAAGTAGACAAGTAGGTAGTAATTCGATGAAGTTTAAGGCAAAAATGTCCGCAGTAAGTATTTTTCTATAGCAGATAGGTATATAAATATTTCAGGACAAGACATCAGGTTTGCCTTTCGTCATCGAATTTAGATCCGTGTAGCACATGATTACCCAAGTTAATATAAAAACTATGAATATTGTTTAGCCATTAAAAATGGCATGCTCATAACACCGGAATCGTTTGCCGAGGTACCAGGCCAGCATAATTGCAAGCTGATTTAATTCCAGCCGTGTCGGCAGTATTCGAAGCCGTAGCAACGCTGCGGATATAAAAAACTACAATTTGCGTAACTGAGCGGTAGTTAAGCTAAATTATATTAAATTACATCGTTTTATATTAGCCAGTAGGTACTATTACTTCAGTAATCCCTTAATCTCCTTAGTTTCATTATTTTTGTTTGTTTTAAAAAATACTAGCAACCCACACTGGGCAAGCGTGGTGGATTACAAATTCACCACGCTTGCAACAACCCACTCCCTCCCTTTGAGAGGAAGCCTGCGTCTTAGAAGTGATAATATTTCAGGCTGTTTGATTATGCTTTTATTTGTTTTCAATTGACTGCACAGGTCTACTAAAATCTTAAAGAACCACTCAGAAGTGGTCCATTCAGAACAGACTGATCTGCATGGTCTTCTGACTTGACCAGGATACTGAGTCTGTAACCTCGAGTGTCTCTTCTCAGAGTTATCGGATAGGAAACACCAAGCAACTCTAGTTTTACAAAAAGATCAAGTTACGAAATAAACATTCTTTATCAATTATCAGTCATAGACGACTTAAGTTTTGTCTGGATGATAAGCAGTGTTGTTTCATCATCGCATGATACAAGTGGTCTATGGCTGACGCAATGGCAATGACTATCATGGCACTTCATAGAAAGGCTAGACATTTCCATTCACACACACACACACACATCACATCATCTAAAACTATTTCAACAAGGTAACCAGACCACTTACAGAAATATCTCCATATCTTCCATACCGCAATAAGTGTGCAATTAACAATAGGTAATTATAGCAGTCTTGATACTTGCAGTCAAGTATGTCTGCGTTGATACTTGAAGGCATTTCGTGAAAGTCAATGGTCAAGCACTGGGTGACTGTTCGAGTTCTTTTATATATAGATTGTAGACATTATGGCTATTACGACCAAGATTTTATCACATCAAAATCCTCTTTCACGAGGAAGCCAAAGAATAGCCTGTATCGTAGAATTCGTAGAGCTGTGAAAAAATATGGAAATTGTCGTAAAGGAAATGTAATTGGTCCTTCTGTCCGCGGAGTACATTTTAAGTTGTATTGTTTTATTTTTGTACCAAAACTTCACGTGGTTTTGTGGTATTTCAATATCTGGCTATTTCGAAAAAAATATTTGTTTCCTGGAAACTAACGACAATATAACTCTACAGATTGTTCGAGACTCATGTGTATAAAAGGAAATATTCTGTTTTACATGACTTGTGTAAATAAAAAGATAAAATAATTGCCATCTCATGCTATTATCGCTGTAAAATAAGTAAACAGCAGAATTTCTAGATCTTTCCCGAAACTTCCAGAAGTGCTAGAGGACGTTGACTTCTATAAGCAGGAGGATATTACAGTCACATCGTCACAGCAGTCTAATACATTACAAGAGAAAGGTTAAAAAGATCTGAAACTGAAGTAAACAACACATGTTCCGCTGATATTTCTGTGCGGAGGTCGAGCCACGCGTCACGTACACCCCGCGACAATGAATTATACCACACGTCTCTTTTTTACACAGAATTTTCACTCTTAAGTCTTTTGAAATAGAAAAGATAATCGCGACCGTGTTTTCCGTAACTTGTGACAAAATGCAGTGTTCATTGGAACAGTTTTGATGGCAAAAAGTAATTACTAAAATGTCACTTTGAAGTGAGATTGTTTTGAGGGTGTTTACGCAGACTGTTGCGCTGAACTTCCTGACATCAATGGAAGCTGATAAAAGCGTTGTTAGTTGAGGAAAAAGATTTTTTTTTTCAAGATTGTATGAAAATATTTGCGCTTGTATATTTGTGGAGTGACACATGTAGAATATTTACACGAGTTGGTAAGTTTTCCGTACTTCAGAGACACGTGGGGACACTCGACTGGCGTCAGAAAAAGTATGGCCTTGTGAGGAAGACCAAGTGAGGAGTGATGATTGATGATTGCGAACAAGATCTGAAATCTTGTAAAGTTGTAATACAGTAGGAAAGCATAGCAGGTGAGGATAGGTTTAGCAATGGGTAAAATAAAGGCTTGAAACATGATGATGCACCAGCGGTTAACAGGCATAACCATCCTGAAAATATAGTATTAGCTGCTGGCACATAAGTTCAATGAACCTATATGGTTGTACCTGAACCGTGTCTATGACAATAGGTGTTCGAAGTAGGTTTCCAACCCACGACCTCCTAGATCGCAAGCCAAGGCCTTTGGGCTATTCTCAATAAAGAAAAACAATTCCACCGAAATATGAAATTTAGTCCATCACGTACTGCTTGAGCTCATTTTCTCTTAAGTTTTTGTTGCTGTTAATTATTTAGTTATTAATTATTCTTGCGAAACACTTTGCCAATCTCTTTAACGTCACATCCTTGACATAAAGTTATTTTAACAAAAACTGCTTCAGAATCGGTTCAGTAATTCAATATCTAATAATATGGACCGACCTAAGATCTCATAAAAATATTTTAGGACTCACTATAAACTACATTTGGAATAGTTATTCCGGTTTGCGATAAAAGTGAGAATTTCTTAAAATCATAAAAACACGTCATAAAAACACTTCTCATGGAATAAGATCCGTGGAAATAAAACATTAATAAGGGGATCAAGTAGATAAGTTATATCAGCCTCTTACACATTTATATATCATATTTATTAATAGGAATAGCTGTCATGTTATTTACATAACCATGTAGTTTACATAATTATTCATTGCCCTCCTCTACCTACTCTTGGTAAGTTTACTAGAAGATTCGAATTTTCTATACAACGGACCACACAACAAGCAGGGTCAAGCAAGGAGGTACTCTCTGCCTTTTGAATAATCTGATTAGTCTTTTGCATCCACAAAAATTCATACTAAAAACAATTATTGGGATAGACCTACACGCGGTAGAAGTCTTGTACATAACTTAGTCGAAAACTGCTAGCTTAAATTCAAAGATCCTTCTTCCCTCATTATAAATTTGGCATGTAAAGGTCGAGAAAAAAGTTTCTTCGTATTTTATAAACAAATTCAAGACATTTTTGTCAAAGTTTAATTACATTTAAGTTATTATAAAATATATGTGCCATTTTGTTCGATAACTTGTTGCCATTTTGAAGACGGTGCCATAGTCCCGTTACTGTAGAAATCTTAGGATTTTTGATTAAAAAAAAAAGACAAGTAGTTTTGACAGTCCTCTCTTAATATAAACCTAACTCTACCCAAAGAATTGTGAAGAGACCAAAACATGTGAAAATCTGAGGGTGCAAGGTCAGGACTAAAATGGAGAGAGCTTGGTTGGGAAGTGTTAATGCATCCAGCATTAACACTTCCCAACCAAGAGCTCTCCATTTTTGATTTGTGGCTAAAGATGTGTGTGGTCAGGCGTTATCATGATGAAAGGCCACTCCTTTTCTGTTGATCAATTCCTGCCGTTTTTTCTCAATTTCTTGCTTGTCTCATTAGTTGCTGGCAGTAGAGATCCGAATCGATGGTTTTGCCTGGCGGTAAAAGCTCATAATGAACCCCCCCATTCATGTCCCTTTTATTGATATTAAAAACCAGCCAGATACAAACAGTACAACCAAAGAGATTTATCTTCAATTTATACATAGAAAATACGAAAAGATTTTTTCCTAGATCTAGACCGTCTTGTATTACTGAAAACATTATAAAGTAAAAATCTTACATCACGTTAAATTAGTTTAAAAGCATTAACATATTCTTACAACTTGTCTTCGTATTAACTTTCCATCACAATTTTTCCTTAAACCACAAGCATCTGTTCTGCTGACCCACTTCAAGGAATCGCATGCATAAAATAAATAATTATATAGATCAATAACCGAGTGAACGTTCTGCGTACGTGAGGACCGCCACGGTACTCCCACAGTGATACTGAACATATAATTATCGCAAGTACCGAGTATTTCGGGAGATGACTGCGGACACACAGACAAAAGAAAAAGTTGTCGTTTTTTGTGTAATACCACTTTGCCATTGTTTAGTATAACGTAATCATCTGTTTTGGGTGTGACAGATTTTTTGTGGGTGTTTTTCAGCTAAACTAAAACATTTGTGTTTCTTAATTGTTTATTTTTTTTACGTGTATGTGTATTAGTATTACTAGTGTTCTTTATTTGTAGTTGGGTAGTTCGTCTTTTGTTCCTTTTTGCCGCTAGACTACTGTAATACTGAGTAAGATTGTAAACGGCTGAAGGTATTTTAGACATGGTATATACTTTTATCTTGCTAATATGATCCTGTAGGATGCGTTCTAACTTCCATAAGGGCGAAGCCAAAAGCTAGTTCTCTAAAATTTCCATTTTTTTTTCTTTGTCTTTGTGTACTTAAAGTTTTAACCATTTTGCGTCCTATACATCCATAATTGACAGTCAATGAACACAGTCATCTCCCAAGCGACGTGTTGATCCGGTCAGCCGGTCACAGCCGAAGGACCAGTCCGGACAGGTTCGAGCATGTTGGCACACAAACCCGCTGGGACATCTTCACGACCACTCTCTTTGCAGTGGGCACAATATATACAGGTAAAAAAAAAAATCTTTTGAAAATTATTGGAGAACTTTTAGATACGAAGGACCGAAAGTGTTACCGTACTTACGTGATGCTAGGTGCCGGGGACTGGATAAACATTGTTAGCATTTTGTTGTAGGTAAATAGCTTTGCAAGTTATGTTATGGATTAAAATGAATTGTGCGAATACAGACAAGAAGTGCATTAAAAACTAGATACTTACAACTTTTTTATGTATTTCTTAACTTTAACTTTTTTATGTTTTTCTTTTTTGTTTGTCTTTATTTTTTATGTTTTTTTTTTTAACTTCAGTTATATCGGTGTTCCTTTAGTTTACAAGCAATATGATTCTTTAGTTTATACTAATATAGTCCTTTATTGGCTATCTAGAAATCAACCAAAAGGAAAGCCTCAAAATAACCTTAAAGACACTTCATTTGCTCTTTCAAAGAAAAACACTTTCCATCTCGACAAATTAAACAAGGGTGCCAGTCAGGTCAGGTCCGCCATCCGCCATTCTGCAGAAATTGTTCCTAAAATATACATAATTGTAGAATGTCCCCTAAATGTACGCAAAAAGTCGGCTCGCTGAAATATTTGTGCTCGCCTTATAATTGAAAAAACTCGGCTTGGGATGATGTCGGCGACAGCCGGTCATTATAACGAATCCGGGTAAAAAAACAGAGCCGGCAGAAGGCAGGAGGTGCGGATTCTTTTTTTCTAATTTGCACGCTTCCTTGAATATTTGCAGATCTTGGCAGGATAATATAATGGGATATTTTTGGTAAGGAATATCATTTTCTGTCGGACAATTTTGACTACTTATTCAAAAGTACAATAATAAAATAGATAAATTGGTGTACGAAGTTATTGAACGAAATAATATAACGATCCTATCCACAGAAAGAAAACAGAGGCAGACTAATATCTACACATTTAAATTTGCAAAACACATTCAACATCGCACAAACATTCATTTTACATTTCATAGATACGATTTAAGCTCATCCGTCGTTTATGGTATGAAAACATAAATGATCCCGATCTGATCATTGAAAAGGCTAATCATCTCAATAACATCGTGATTACAATACAAAAACATGGCAATCAAGCATTCACCTTTACTATAAACTGCATAATGTTACTACTAGGAGGCAGGCTATTTATAGACAATTTAAGGAAAAACAGTTAATAAATAAAACAGTCAAGATCAGCGGCTATGCAAGTTGTTTTCTTAATTCCTTTAGCAAAGACGTCACTCTATAAACAGATACAAATAAGTATATAATGAAGTATAATAGGGCAATTTCAATTAAATGATCGTTACATAAATGTAAACACATTAACCTCTTTTTGACTTTTGATATCAGTCAAAATATAATATACAATTAATTGTTTTAAAAATCAACCTGAACTGATTTGTTTTTACAAAACAAAAACCTAAAATGACCGACCGAATGTTTATATGATAATCATCAAGCTTAGCGAACGGGTTGACTGCCCCACTCCCCATAGCACACCATAATCATTACCAGTCCCGTTATTTGAATTTTCGCCATATTGCTACAAAAATAAATGATTTTTTAAACTCATATCATATTTTTCAAGGCTACAAAAGGTCGTTGATCCCCAAAAAATAATCAAACCAAATATATTTGTTTTATCATGTTTACATTGATTAATACCTAACGTTTGCTAGCTAATATTATTTGCACCTGCATAGTGCATATGCTGGTCTGTCACACAAACACCGTCGGGCAAAACCTCTTTATCACAAATGCAGTGATGAACATCAACACCAATTATGCCTAAAACAAGTGACATGAATGCAGACCGACGCGTGTCGTCGTAAACCCCTTAATATGTCTTAAATAATCTAGACAAACTATCTAGGCGAAAGTCTAGTCTAATTTTAATACAAGGAAAACTTGCCAAAACGGCCTACGTGACATTAGTCAGATCCGAGACAGAGACGCAAGATAGCAACTGCACTAAGAGAAAGGCAGGGAGAAGGTAAAAAAATAAGGGTTGCTACCTGACCTTGTTCTCTTGTAGGGTAGCCCTTATATTATTAATTGTTGTTACTATTGACTATTGTGTGTGTTTGAATATTTTGGTTATTTGGTAGTCCTCGCGGCAGGGAAGGTAAAAGTAATAAATATGTTAACTTATTTGACATTGAAATCGAAACAGATCGAATCCTTTCAAACCACTACTAGCACCACTACTCTTTCAATATGCCGAATAACTCGTAACGTTTGCGCCAGTCACAGAACTCGACAATGCAACAAGCAAAATAGCAATGTTAATGATTGATTGATGATTCCAGCTACTAGGTTATATGAAAAACATAATACAGGGCGGTTACTATGACGTCTTAAAACAGGAGTAGTTCCAGTGTGGGAAAGAGACAGGCCTACACAGGTCGTCTAGCCTTATCTCTTTCCCACACTGGAACTACTCCTGCTTTAAGACGTCATGGTAGGCCACCAGGACTGATAAGCAATAATCTAAGTATCAACTAATGATAAAAAGCGAGTGACTTTTTTCCTGTCAGGGAATCGAACCCCAGATATCAAGTTCAACTATCGTAAGCTTCAGGCATGAAACGTTCAAAGCTTTGAAACAAAAACCTTTAACTTTTATTTCTAAATAACAAAGAAAAAGAAAACACTAATTGCAAAAAATACTTTTAATAGGAATGTCAAGTACAAGAATTACTTACAATTAACATTTTTAATCTTATACAATTAACTAACTTCAGAACTATACTAATAAGTTTTTCTAGCATCGCTAAGTCTCTTTTAACACTAGAATAATCATGAATAACTTGTTTATGTTATTTTACAAGTTATTAAACTCTCTCGATATACTGAAATTGGTCCAATTACAAGAACTTATCCTAGATTTAACATATTTTTTTAATAATTGATAAGAAAAAACGATATTTTTGAGACAAACGTGTGACAAGACCCAAACACAAATATGTACAATTCGTTGAAAATAATACGAAATACAACATTGTTTTGAACTCTTAAAATAAAAATGGCAGCTCGTGTCAGTCTGTTTGACTTTCACTTAGTTTGTTGATTTCGATCAAAATATTGTTTTCTTCCTCGCCGACGCTGACTGATACAATCATGTCAATTATCTTGGGCTGCAGCCTCAAGGCCTTGGAAACAGGTAGGCTTCGCAAGAGGGAAGCAATATACTTGCCGAAGTTGTCATAAGTATCCTCAGTCCTCGCAGTAACGACGGGGGCAGCACTAGCTACTGGAGCGACGTCGTTTGTTAGGAAGATCTGATTCTGACTGAAATTATCACTCGGACCGCTCGAGTGCGATCTCCTCCGCCGCTTCGCTCGAGAATCACTCGATACCTCTTCGTTCTCGCTCTGATCTTCCGACTGAGAGTAGTTCGCCACTGGTTCCGACTCAATCTGAGCCTCAATCCCCCAGTCGTCCTGCTCATCAATCTCGTAACATTCCATCTTCACGTTCGTCACCACTTCTTTCATACTTGGCTGCAAAAGGAAACAATGGTATGTTAAGTTTTAAGTAAACAAATCACACTGACAGAACAAGCTCATGTGTGAATATTATGATACTTACTTCGTTAGCGAACAGCTTCGACGTCTGTAGATGTGGTCGGATGAACGAGTCCATCAGCGGGAACCACTGCACCTTCGGTCGGTACAGCTCGGGCGAGTTCGCGCCCACCTTGTCCAGACTCGCCTTGATCTTCTTCAACTCTTGAGAGTACGAGTTTCGTAAGTTCTTGAATTTAATCAAAACATGTTTTCCTTCAAAGTTCTTAATGTTCAGTATCCTGGCTATCTTGTCGGCGGCTCTCGCTCGTTTCGTTTTGTTTGGGTAGTCATCCAGCGAAGAGTTCCACAGACAAGGTTCCTTCTTGTATTCGGTGATCAGCTGCAATGTCTTCCTGTCGTTGATGCGCAGTATGGAGTTTTGCGTTAAGTCGTGCGAACTTATTTTCTCACGCATGGTGCTGGCGTGCGCGCGTGGTGGCGGCGGCAGTGCGGTGCGGTGAGGTGCGGGGGGAGGCAGGTGCGCGCGCGCGTGGACCCGTCTGCTCGCTCGGCGTGATCACGCCTGACTGACGCCGCCGTGGCGCCGCCGTGACGTCAGGAGACGTGGGGCGCGCGGGTTTTTATAACAAGGCGTGGTTTGTGCCGCGCTCGGTTATCGTTGCGCTTTGTTATCGTGGCGTGGACAGAATGCTAAGCGTATGACCTAGTAAGGCTATTTTAAATACCACGTGTAACTGTTAAAGTACTTTCCACATATACTCTGTAGAACTATGCAAAAGTACATAAATAATCAAGTACAAGACCGTAACCAAATCCGTTTAGCCCAGTTCCTCGCGTGGGTTGAACAGCTGACGTAATTTTTTTATCCCTCAGCAGATCAGCTGTTGAAAGTATTTCGTAGAGTAAGGGAGCCCGTAACGGCGTCCATAATTCCGGGAATTTTATGTCGGCCTTCCGTCCGGGGTGCTCCCTAATACCATGAGAACTTCAGTTTTTTTTTTGTTGCACAATTTTACTTACAATAATGCACGTTTCGAGAAAAAACTGGACAGATAATAAGCCTTCTTAGAAGTTTTAATTTAAAAATTACAATTGACTATTAAATAAGTGATGAAAGTATTAATAAGTGAAAGAACCTACCTATGGGTTCATAAACTTATTCCAAGTTAATTAATAAAAAATAATAGGTACAGTCATTGATAATTAAGACCGATTGATAAGATTGACGATTAGATAAAATGAAACAATTACTGTGCGGCTCATTTTGTGCCTTATTTTGCCCTTGTACAAGTGTGATATCGTAAATTAGGTATTGTGGGTATTAGTGTTGATTTGATCTACTCTTTCGTGTGAAGTACCCACATTACGAGTTTTTTTTTTTTTTTTTAATTGAACTTTTGAAGTACCTATTGTTTGAAAGAAAGAAAGGTTGTTCAAAATTAAAAAAAATCATAAAGTCTAGAATAGCCTGAGATAAGTAACGCATAACGCATTGTGCATGCATTTTTCTTGAAATACAACATATTTTTTAGAATATTTTCTATACAAAGAAATACAGAAGGGTGAGACAAAAAAAAACTGTAGTTCGTTTTCAACATACGAAATAATATATGGTTTGTATACCGGTGCGTTTTAATAAAAGAATTGATTTACAAGACCCAAGATTCATATTATACCTAAGTACCTATAGTATTTCCAGTTAGGTATGTCATAAGTTGGGATGCTTTATGTTTGTAATTAAAAGCAAAACGATTCGCTTTTTATTTAATTTTGAATATAGGTCCTACTCACAAAATCATTACGGTACTACTACGGTACTGACTTTGGTACTTGTCGCAATACTATGAATTGGAGAACTTATTGTGTGCTATGATTTGAGATATGTAAGTATATATTTTTATTTTTTTCTAAAACGTTGCCCCACACTAGGAATTTCTCCTGTATCGTGGGTGCGTTTACAAACATTTAAATTCACATACACAAACAGCCAGACCTGGAAAAACTATTTGTAGGCCATACAAATATTTGTTCCGTGAGGGAATCGAACCCGCGACACGAAGCGCAGCAGTCAATCGCTCAGCCACTGCGCCTGAATTCTGTTGGACTTACCCCCATTTTGACCCAGACCCTTTAATAATCTGGCAAACCTCTGCAGACGTGTTCTGTATCGAACTATCGATAGATATGCTAATCATTTTAAACGTAAAACAAATCAATGATATATACGGGTTCGACGACCGCAGGTAACTTACCAAGCTAAATCAGCCGCTTGGTGTGACTGATTTTTTATTATTTAATTTTACCTTAAATATCTTTAATCTTCAGTAATACAAAGCGAACCGCTATTTCCAATTACTGGGCTATATTCCAAACGAGGCTCAACTGAAAACGACTCACAAAAAATGGCTTCCTTTTTGCTCGACCCAAGAACCAAACCCAAGGCGATCCAGCTGCACTTATGTCCATTTATTTAGCTAATAAGACAGTTCGACAGCTGCCTTTCCCCTCTGATAACAAAGCCGTCATACTTCAATAAAACAGTGATATTATCTTCATTAGTACATTGTTATTTAAGTGTGTTACGTGACTTAGAAAAATGTAACACCGAATAACACGTCCCCGTAAGTTTACTAATACGATACATAACAACGAATGTACGCTACCAGGAAAAACTGAACACCGATCTCAAATAACTAAACCTCTAAAATTCAACGTAAAAACTCTTTATTCATTTAACAATCAATCAAATCAAAAATTTAAAAAAATATATATATTTTCACAACATGAGTTCAGTTATCGTATAAAACAGCACAAGTATGCAAGACCATCTAAAAATGTGGTAAAGTTCATTGTTTCCTTTTTTCCAAATGTTTTTTAATTTGTTTTTCCCTATTTTCTTTGCTCTTTTGGTTTCTTGAGACTGTGAATTTAATTTTTGTACCGTCGTTTCTGAATGTTTTTGTTCCTTGTTTAATCCTTCAATAGTCTTATATAAATTCCATTTCTTTCTGTCCAATAGGCTGTCCCAGCGGTGGTGCCATGATGCCAACTCATATTGTGTAATTGGAACAGAGGTCCCATCGAGCTATTTACCGACATAATATGTTAGGCGGAAACAATGGAGGCACATTTGTCTTTGCAAGTTTGTCTTTAATGATTTGAGGTTTTGAGTAGTCCTCTTTTAATAGGTACCATTGACATAATCAAAGTCACACAAACTACCAGGAGGCCAGAATCATGAAGAACAATCTTCATTGCATGCTGCATAATAATCGAAACGTATATGGATTGATTGTGACATTCGACATTCCTATTAACAATAAACAATACCTCCTTCATGATTCTGGCCTCCTGGTACTTAACTATCCTTGTTTCTCATCTCCTACTTGTCCTTGCCAATTTTTCCTACTACGTAATTTTCGAGTGGAAACTCGCACAGTAACCTGAGGCTATTCGTGTCAATATACTACTAGCAAATCCAACGCGCGAGTTTTGCACAGTGTGAACGTACGCACGGCGGCTAATCAAGCTATGCAAAACCAAATTAAACTGAACTCTCATCGTACGGGAAGCTTATCAAAGTGAAGTCAGGTTATACTGGTTATGTATAACTTGATGTGCCGCCGTGTGTACGAACTACGCCAATACGTAGTACTAGTGAGAACAAAAACCCCATTACGTTTAAAGTAGAATTGTGTAATAGAACAAATAATTTAATATTTTTGGCAATTTTTGGTCCCACTAGTTCTACGATTTTGTACCACCTCAAAACGCAGGACTAGTGGGAAAGACATTCCCATTAGTTTTATCGTAGAATAGCTTAGTGCAACTAGTGGGAACGAACCCATAATATTATGACATTTTTTTTTTCTGAAATGTTTGATTTGGTTGATTGTTAAATGAATAAAGACTTTTTACGATGAGGTTTAGTTATTCGAGATCGCATGCCTACGGTGTTGAGTGTTTCGTATTATACGGGGACGTGTTATTCGATGTTGCACTTTAGTAAGTCACGTAACATACTCATTGTTAATTGTTATTATCTATCACTAGAGTTTTCGTTCGCGTGGATGTCGAAAAATATCCGACGGGAACGTACTACCGGGATTAAAAAGTTTTTGTTTCATCGCAATCGCTTCATTCTATGAAAAGTTAGAAACGGTACACGTGTACTTATATTATATTTACATAAATACAAAATTTAGCGAACGAACAACTTCAATACAAAACTTCATCCCCCTTTTCACCCCCTTGTGGGTTGAAATTAAAAAAAAAATGATTTACGTTGTGTTAGCTTCCAACCATAAGCATAGTGATGTTAACTTAAAATTACCTTTTTAAAAACGCTAGTAAGCGTTGAGGAGAGCCTTCGTGAGAAGACGATCCTGGCTGCAGGATGAGGTCATGATAAAAACCATCTTTATACGCGTTGAAATTTGATAATTTGAACGCGTTTACAAAGTTTCGTGTCCGTACTACTAACCGTTGAAGAGTTCTCACTTGAGGCCACGATCCTGGCTGCAGGATTAAGGAATGTCTGTCATAAAAAGGTATTGTCACCAGAACCAAAGGTGTGTGCAAAATTTCAGACCAATCGGTTGTTCAAAATTGAGTTACAAGATTCCACCTTCAGCCCCCTTTTTAACCCTCGGGGATAGAATTATCAAAAACGCTGAGACACGTATAAATTAATTTTCAATCGTCAGACAAAATTTGAAGATCCTAACTTGAAAACAGACGGACTTTCATATCAACTTCCATCCCCTATTTTACCCCTTAAAAAAAAAAAAAAAAGGGGTGAAATTCCCTAAAATCCTTTCTTAGTGGATACTTACTCTTCACAAAGAATACATACACCCTCTAAGTTAAATGTCTCTAGGACCAGCGGTTTGTGCTGTGTGTTGATATATCACCCAGTTAGTCAGTTTACCATTTTATATATATTTAATATTATATAATATATATTTATAGGAAAGATTGTTACGTTAGGTATTCCGTATTTATTTATTAGCCGTTATGCCCCACAGCTGGACAAAGGCCTCCCCCATATCTTTCCAGGTAGATACTATTTCCGTGCCCCACCTCGAACCAGCGGTCGCAGTGCGTGTCCGGCTCATCTCGCCGCCTCTTCCTGGGCCGGCCTCGGCAGCGACGTCCATCTTTATGCACATATTCATATTATTGATATTAAAAATGCGAAAGAAACCCTGTCGGTCTGTCTGTTACCTTTTCGAGTTCAATAAATTTGTACTTTTTCTTTCTTTCTTTCCCCACTTTACCGGCTGAACGGATTTCGATGATGTTTGGCACACGTCTATCTGTGTGCCAAACATCATCGAAATCCGTTCCGGAATAAACAATATGACATGTTAGAACATATCATATTGTTTATTCCGGTCGTACGGTCGACGAAACTACAGACAAAAGCTATTTTTCATAAACCGTGTTATTAATGAATAAAACATAAAATAATAAAAGTGTTAAGAGTCTGTTTTCGAACTCGCTCTGGTAATACGTTGGTATCTGGTTTTTGACTGATAACTAACCAGTTGATACCGGTTCTTATCACAACACAAATTATCTTCAGAAAACTTGTGAGGCTGCTTACATTTAATTTATTTTTTATGGACCATTATAATAAGACATAGGTATAAAAATGATAGTGTCAGGTTTCTGGGGATTTTTATTTCATGTTATGGGCTGTTTTTTCACTGATAGAGAACCTATCTGGAAACACCCATCTGATTGAAAGTGCTTTTCCAACCCCTTGGACACCAAACTACTGGCGATAGCGGTTACCGACCTTTGGGGTTTCAGATAAAGATATGTCGTATGTGCCCATAACCTCACCGGCACTACTTCCTTTCAACACAGAAGGGTATATTTATGTTACAACGAAAACTGCAGCAGAAACCAAAACATGAACGTTCACCGGATCTGTAGCAATACACGTTTCCAAGCGTAATAGTGTCTTGTAATTAATGTTATTAATAATTAAGTTAATTTGTTATGAATTTTATATATTTTTTTTAAATTCGTAACAAATTAACTTTACTAAGGAGCTAGGTACTCAAGTTAATTTGTTATGAATTTAAAAAGTTCTATAAACCTTGTCTAGCCAGGACAGGGCCGTTCTAAAACAGTGGGAATCGCTTTTAAAGTATTTCGTATTTCTGCAACAACTATAAACAAGATTGAATTATACCCTATCGGTAGCTTTTGTCAGTCTGTACCTACCTATATAGAGAAGCTCCTGCCAAACCAGTCTTATCAATCGTATTACCCAGTACTAACTGGGTTGTGGAGGTCAGTCGCTCCCTGTAAAGTACTGGTATTCAGCTGCATCTGGTTAGACTGGAAGACAACCCCCACGATAGTTGAGAAAGGCTAGCAGATGATGATGTAAATCCTGTTCAAAATTTGAAAGTGACTTGTCTAGACTCTCCGGAGCAGAATCTAGATATACTAGCTATACTTATTATTTCAAGTAAACTGGTACAACTGTTATTATATAGGGTCGTAAGTACAACTCACAATGTTTGTAAATATGTAATCGCGTTAGAAATATTTAGATTAAACCAGTTTGATATTGTTGGGCTGAAAACTAGGTCTTTGGTAGAAAGATAAGGGTACTATTGATACTTGTCAATGACCTTTTTCTAGTATAAAAGATAAGAAAACAGATATTTTGGTGCGTTAGTACTGTGCACTTGTAAGTGACATGCACACAAAGACACCATTCAACAGCAAAATATATTTTTATTTTTAGCCTGTAATGTCACACTTTCGATTTGTCACGATGTCTATCACTGTGTGTGTGCTGCTGTTTCACCCCAAATGTACTCATGAAACAAGGATAGGTACTTCTTTCTAACATTAAGCAGATGGATTTCACTGGAATATTTATTTAACACTAAATAGGCTTGCGTTTGGCCGCAATTTACCTGATGTGAAGCGATGACCCGCCCGCGAATTTACAAAGGCTCTCCTTAAAGTTGTTGCCAACAGGTTGGACGGACCTTTCATGAGGCACTGGCAGGCCTTACATACATCGTATATTTTTATTTGACGAAAAATTATTGTTTTAATTTAATTTAAGTTTTATTTTGTGTACAACTTAGTTATAATATTATTGTGTAATGTGTATTATTATCTCTGATTATTTTGAAACTAACGTTATTTTTGAGTGTACTTACTAACTCAAGTATGGATCTTTGTGTCTCATGCAAATAATTAATAATATACCTACCATTAGAGTGAAAGTGCAAACTGGCTTAGCTTTTGTTTGACAAAAACTTGACAAAACCCTAAGCTATTCTAGTACAGAAATTGACTGAAATCGCGTAGACTTTGTTAGATAAATTCATTGTAACATTGCAGCAACAAATGCTGTTCAATTTGATACCGATATTTACCGATCGTTAGCTTCAACAATAGGTGGATAGTTACATGGAAATGGTTATTACTTTAATATTACAATAATTAACTTAGGTACTCGTTTCTATTCTGTATTAGATTGACAAAAAAAAGAAAAACGAATTAACAAACGAACTTGTATTAGGTAAGAAACAGGTACCTACACACTGCACACTTGTTGCGAGTACAAATAATAATAAAACTTTCTAATGTAAAATACAAAACTAAGATAATTATTTTTATAAAATTTATGATTAGCTTAGTATTTTTACAATTTAAACGTAGTAACAGTCAGCCTATATGGTACATATCATAACACAACAAAACGCAAGATAAGAAACACACTATACTCGCATTGCTTATGGTGGAAAAAGGTCCTTAGTACACCGTAGGATGTGTAGAGGATTGGAGACTACGTCTTGCCCCTATTACACTAACTAGCGATATGACACCTCTGCCTAACCTACCCTTCGGGGATTACAGGCGTGATATCATGTAGGTTATATTAAGTTTTACTACCTAATTTATTTTGACTCTATAGATTAATTAATCGTACAGTTTACAACTAGTACGGAAGGGGTGGTTACCTAATTTGTTTGTCACAAAACTAGACAATGAGTTTCAAATACCTAACATCATCAATTGCAAAATTGATTTTTACGCGATATAAAGATACATGTTGTCAAATTGTAAACATTGGCTAAGTTTAACGTGGTGATGAGCACCATCAGTAGTTGCCTTTCCTACCCCTAAGTGATGATATACAGATAAACATGAGCTGTTTCTATCGTTATTGTGTGAACACTGAATACTATCACAGTTATACATTTGTGTTTATTATCTAGACAACATAACATGCTGCATAAATATTATCAAATACGTGCACGAATGTAGGCCAAAATAATAATAACATCTGGCTTTTTTATATCTCAAATACATGATACCTACTCGTATACATTCATGAAATTCACATTTACAGCCGCAAGCGTTCACATCATAACTACCCACGTGCTGACAGCTTATTTTTGGCGAAACGAAGAAGAGATGAAAAGGCTACACTTGTCGCGATTCACTGCAGCCCTGCAAGATATTGATTACTCTAATTCAGTTACCACAGCAACCACACCTAGAAGATTGTAGCTCCATCTAGCCGTAACGCGTCCTACACAGCATTACCGGATACGCAATTCCACTGAAGACGTCGTCTACCTTAGCGAACATCGGTTCTACTACTAGTTTCAGCTTTTGAATTCAGGAGACCAAAAGTAGATTTTGTTACTGATGGGTTCGATCAAATGTTATTTAGCTTTTCATAACTATTACTCAGCAGCTGCCTGGAATCTGGATTGTGTCCGGTTAGCGGCAATAGACACGCCCCCTTGGGACTTATCACACAACTGGCGATATATCGGTCTCCTTTACACCTCTGCCTACCTTCGTCACACCGGCGTGATGGTCTACGTGAGACCTGCAGGACTACAGCTACGGTTGCTCGTGAGCTATGCTTATCTCTGGCATACAATGTCGTACGATGTTGTTTGTCTGATAACAGCTGATAACGCGTGGGCTAGTTTATATTCGAGCATAATATTACTGCTTTGTGTTCGTATCCTGACACACATAGAGGAAGTTATATATAACTTATGTCAATATTGATAGTGGCCTTTAATGACGACAATGTCCTGATTGCCTACTGTGTACTTACAATTGGATTGCTCTCAAGCACGTAATACATACGTAACTTACACGTAATTAGCGTGCAGCATGCCCACTGGTAGGCTGGAAGGGGACGTCCACCTCGCGGGCCCAGTGCGGGATGGTGGAAACCACAGAAACAACAACTTAAACAATGACTTTCCATGCCAAAACCACAAACAGTTGGACGTCAGTCTTCCTATCTTTATTTCTAGATAATTCTAAATGTATAGATATTGATTTGAGGATGTAAGTAATTGCCGCAGCCAATCAGACCATTACTTTACTACATAAGCTCCACAAGATAACCAAAAATCCTTCAATTCATGAAAAAAACATAATGTACTCGTATGTTTTTCCAAAACTGTCATTGAACACCTAATCCCAGAAACGAGGTCTCAGATATATCTTATCAATACTAGGTACACAAATAAGTCATTCTTACCTATCGGGTGAGCCGAGTGCCTTCTTACCCGACCGTAGACGGCGAGGCACCGAGAATGTGTCATGCGTTTGACTTGTGACGTCAAATCACGCCATTTTCATGATGCAAGAGTTAACGCAGGGTGGCGGTCAGGGAAATAGGTTTTAACCGAGTCTGATTTCCTTAAGAGGTTTTCCTGATTAAATATGGAGCTGTGCTTATACCTATACAATAATAGGAGTAAACTTTACCTTTTTACCCGACTGCCCAAAAAGAAGTGTAATGTTTTTCCAATATAGTGTAGGCAACCGGCTTACGGGTAGCTCGATGTGCTGCATTTACAAAGTTTTGTAGCGTAGTTTTAGGCCTTTCGAAGTAAAAATATCCTAGGGTTATTGCAAGCTATAAAGTAAATAAAAACTGTTTCAGGTGTTTTCTAAATTCACCTGGTTTGCTTTTTCGGGTTCTGGATTATATATAATAGATCAGATAGTCAAGGAATCCAAGACCAGAACAAAGAAAGAAAATACACAAATTACATTTGACAGACTACGAGACTCTAATAAGATATAATATATATAATACAGAGACCATAATTGTGCCTTTTTTGTACGTATGGCCTAAAATGCGAGGCGAACTACAGGTAGGTACTACAAATTCCCAGAATGGCAGCTAATGACGGATGGGTCACTGCCACTCACTGCACTCCTAACTTGGACCGTTACAGCTTCGTGTAATAATGTATTATGTTTTCACAGTTGTGACGAAATTACGACATTGACACGGGCGACACGCGTTTTTCCCCCGTTAGGTACCTATAAATAATTTAAATATTTCATTATGTCCCACCTTTGCATAAATGGTTGAGATTTTTTAGAATACAAATCGATTGAATTTTGTAATTCTTTTCTATTTTATTTATTTGAGCAAAGTAACTCACTGTACTTTAGCCTGCAGTGAAACAAGATCTGCCAGCAGGCTACTGGTATTATACGAATCCCGAAGCTCCACGTGGTCTCTACTGTCACGGTATCAGCAACCGTCACGACAGTCATGCCATTCTGACAGTGAGTCAGCCGTCATAGTCGTCATCGTCAGCGAAAGTCGATAATGAGTCAACTGCAATATAATGATAATATAACACGTGATAATGTAGGTAATAAATATTATCGAACGTTGCGGTTGCCGACGTCACGTCCAGGAGACCTTGGAACGCTTCGGAAAGGAAAGGAAGATGATTAACTTAGTTTACTGATACATCCGGTACATCCGGTGTTTCAAGCATAACGGGTAAGTTTTGACGATTCACATACATGTGGCAAAAAATGGTCTCTGAATCTGAACACGTTTACTGGTAGTTTTGGCTCCGGCGAAAGATCGACGTACTTAGTTACTATGTCTAAGATTTGTTTCTATAAGAACCAATGATATTATATTTAAAATTAGGATAAAAACAGATGTCGTAACGAGCACAGATCATGGAGCACCGAAAATTTGTTTTTCATGGTAAGGAAACAAAATTCATAAATAAAAACTACTGAATAATATCAGCTGTAGATCGTTTTAATAAAATATCAAGTCCGTAAAAAACCTATTATCATATTTCCTCACGACATTTCCATGAATCAGTCTATCGCACTTAGCACGTTTTACCTGTAAGCGCTCAGCCAGTCAGCGTCGCCCGGCAGACATCCCGGTGCCTCACCGTTCATGTTGCAACACTGTACCTTGCATGCCTAGGCAGAACGCGTGACTAATACACATATAATATACTCTAGTACATCATATTTTCTACACATTCACATTATATAGCACTGAATAGCGTTATTTTCGCTAACAATGCGCTTTGCAATGCGTCTAGACGGCTTGCAATAATATTTTTTTGCCAATTAACTGTATTATTGACGACTTCGGAAGTGGTGCGAAGGGAAGTGAATGAAAACAGCTTGTTTTCAGAGAATTAATAAATCAATAATATTAAGGCAAAATCATAGAGTACGGTGAAGTATGTAAATATTTGATCCTTTTTCAGCAATTCTTCAGAATGTGTAAACACACACACACGTAGGAAATAAGCACACGCCTTTATCTCATGGTGTAAGTAGAAACTGAAAAACCAGAATCTTAATTTTATTTAATTTGAAAACATGTTTAATTATTACAAAATGTTTCAACATTATATTAAATTACAACATTATACAAAAAGCTAAGATAAAACTTCACTTCAAAATTCATTTAGACGCTATTTCCCTACATTATAATTCCCACGTAATCCCCGCGAATCATCAGGTTTAATCCTTACTCTGCCGACCCCACATTAAGCCATAACCCTGGGATGATGAACAGGAACATTTACGATGTGGCTCTGGCAGACGAGCCATAACGGGCTGTAACTCATTGAGATACTGTGCATCGCGCAATAAGTCTTATCCCTGAAATTTGGGGTTACTTATCTTAAGATGAGGATTACTTCCGTACCCCGGAGTAGTACAGGGATTATGCAGAAGGTTCATTTAAATTAGAGGAGTGTTGTTGTTACCACTTGCTCAGTCTCTGTTTATGCAAAGCCGTGTTAGGATTAAAAAAAAAGTCAGTTAATACTTTTGCTTCAACTCTGTCATGGTAATAAGCTTAGATCTGGCACAGCTTCGCAGTCTGTAGGGGTCTAGCGAGTGGTCACAGACCACAGTAAAGGACGCGGGATCTGTTCGAGTTGATCAGCATGAATCTTTTGTCTATGCAATAAAAGCGAATAGTAACTGCAGTGGGAATAGTAATTCGTCACTGCTGCGTCGAGTTTCGTACTCTCGCCGTACCGCCTCACCGAAATGAAACGAACGTCGTCTTTTTCGTTTTTATCGATGTAAGCAACGATGAAACTCGATGATCTGTCGGTTGAGTTTTCTGCCAATTCTTCAACGCTTCTCCAATAAAAGACAGATCCTCCTGTATATAAGTGTTTTCTCACGCCTTTAAAGGTGCTTCCTCTTCAGGAGGAGCATTCACCTGTAATGTAACAATCCAAGATTCTATTTGTGCAGAAACAAGTGAATCTGAACTGTTACATTACATGCAAATGCTAGCGGTGACGGAGCGCCTTTAAACAATCTTTTTGCACAGCAGTGATCAGCGTACATTTTGACTGACGAGGACCTTCTGCACATCTCCTGCCTCTGGGCAATCCCTCATTTCTGGTACGTTTTACGACATCCACCGTTAACTGGCGTTCTCGTAAACTTGATGTTAATTAAACATATACTCTTAATGTACTGCTGGAGGTACTGCTAGGTGGTCGTTACAGTACATTGTGTTCGTTATGAGTTGTGGAGGTGGAAATGAAATGCAACTATAGAACATTATTAAACTATTGCATTATTTCGTAGAAAATTAATGAAATACTGTAATAGATGCTCGCTGCTATCACATTTACTGTTGTATACATGTAGCTGCGTACCTAATAAGATCTGTCTTTTGTTGCAATCTAACTTCAGGCCACATAATCAACAACAGATTGAGATTCTGCTCAGCGGCTAACCGACTCGACTCGAGGACTTTTCTTATCCACTGAAGGTCCACTCTCAACAACATTGACATAAGCTTTCAGGTAGCTCACGCGATTTTGAATTTTCATTAACGTTACCGCTTTTTCATTACCTACGCTTTTCATGGCTCTGTCCGCAATTCGCTAATAAAACCACAAGTTTATACTGCATCTTGAAAAAGTGATTCAATATCAAGCTACTTATATTTTAATGGCATACGAATATCCGTTAACACCTAGAAAAAATGATAAGTGATGGTAATTAATAATGAAACGTCAGTTAGATGGCATTATCGATAACACAGCACTAGTGTGGGGAAAGACCCTCCGATGAACTATGGCCGATAAATCATCGTCGATGGACAATCCTTGTTGACACTGTCCATTAACTAGCTTTGACAATCGATTTAACTGGAGTTGTTGGATAAACGATAGATTTGTTGAATTCTTGTTTTCAAATGCAGTTCAATTGTAAAAACACTGGTATAGTCAGGGTAATCAATCGTTAAGCAAATTGACCCCTACATCAAATTGCGTACAATCGTCAAAGAATGACTATGATTGTGAATGGTTATGATTTAAATAAAGTATGTTGACTATACCATAAAGAATTGATTCACTTAGGTAGTTATGCTAATGAATGGCGTACTTCTCTAGAACAAAATAGTAATTGTTGTTATCAATAGTGAAGTAAAGTCTCCTTCAATGTAATTGCGACAAAATAATGTTCTTGTTTTCTAATCAGTAGGTAATCATTAAGATTGATTGCAGTTAATTAACTTAGCAACAGAGAAATATGCAATCTTGGTGTAGTTTTAAACGATTGTAATATCAGTGATATTATTATTCATGTTATAAGCCTCAATACATAACAACTGGAGGTTACCGATATCTACCGAAATATCATTATTATTATAACAATGTAGCAAAACTTCTCAATCTCTCCTGCGTGGTTGTGTAAATAATCAAATATTCCTCCAAACATATCACCCACAAAATAAATACAAAAACACAACCTTCACTTAGGCAATCGTTCGTAACGCCCTGTATATCAGCAGTACATGATACACAGGCTGCTCCAGAACGGTGCAATAAAAGCGGGATGGTGCCACCTGCGCACACTCGTAAATTCTCGAATCATTTGTGTGATTGTTGGACGAACTTGAACAGACGAGCAGGTTTAGGAAAGCCTTCTTTAAATATTATTAGAATTTAAATGTTACGGAATCTCTGGTTGACGCTGGTGATGATAAGTAGGTATGTACCTATCGAGAGTGGCTTAGGTATATGTTAATGAGATTGGTTTACCTATACCATGATAAAGACACTTGAAAATGAATGAGAGGAAATAAAATATGACTGATGCAACATAGCTATCTCGCTGTAGTTATGGTGTTTCAGGAAAGCAGAAACTAAACTGTAAAGCTACTTATGTCATGCATGAATAATGAAATATGCCCGCCCGTACAAATCACCGAAACAACATGGCTATTCCTAGTAGCCTTTTTACAGGAAAATATTAAGGCATAAATAACAGTAATCATAATAAATAATTTATATTTTGACATAATATGACCATACGTGGCCTTAGCAACGCTTAAGTAGAACTTAGTCACTACAGGATACATAAGTTCATGCCAAAATCAAAACAAAAACAATTCATGTTAAATTAAGTTACGACTTTCCTTCCTCCTTCTATACTCATTTCCATAATTATAAAACCAGAGAAATAAACCATAATAATAATCTAACAGGCATTTCTTATTTTCATACCAAACCTCTTTTTGTCAAAAAGTGCTGCAATTTGAATGTAGAACGCTTTTTGATTTTTTTTTAAACGGTTGAAAAATCAGCGTTTCAACCGTTGGTCTCTCACTCCCCAAATTGTAGGTAGCAGGGTGGGTCCCTTCAATATCGCCTACTCATCGCCGGGGCATGATGATGCAATACCTTGGAACACAAGATGGCGACTGAAGGCATTCCAGGGATTCTAACGAGGACCCAGTTTAAGTCCTCGCTAATTACTTTGTGGGTTCAAATAGTTCAGTGCTGAAGTGTCTTCAAGGGCGAGGGAGTTACTGTGAAAATAATTCCGAATTAAGTATATTTCTGAATGCTGTCTGATGCTAAATCTGATTTAAGAAAATATTTCTGCAAATGGTACTAGGTGAAATCTTAAATTTGGACTGTTGTGTCTTTGATTGAAGCTAGTGCTAACTAAATAAAGAAATTAACTATTCTATTTTCCCTGTGTTTTTCACTCTGCTCTTAAAATGAGTATCTCTTCTTATCTTACATTTCACTACAGTTTTGAAAAGGAAACATTCGCAGACATTTGATGCCAACCCCCTATGTATGTATTACATACATAAAGGCAACATAGTAACTAGTACTTATACGAACTTAGCCTAGACTTTAGCGGTTAATGCTAACATGCATGACCTAGCACGATCTAGCATAGAAAGCGGCAATCCGACTAGTTTTTATAAGCGATTTGTCTAGACATAGCCTGCCAGGACAGAAATGGAAAGTGACAGTCTTACGTGCTTGTTACTAAGGAGGGGCAAATGTCATATGGATATTATCTTCAAGCCTGTTATTCTTAAAAGGGTAAGACATTGTCAGACAAGTATGTAAAACATTGCACTGCATTTTATGACACTGGGAAATGAACATAACATTTGAAGAAAATTGCGGACTTTATTTTAACTCAATTTGTTATTGTTGCAAACTTCCGGACGTGTTAGAGTTCCCCCCGCCCCTAGGTACTCGATTTTCTTCAAGAAAATTTCAATTGCTGCCGGGATTCCGTGTTTGTGCCAGGTTGATGGTAAAAAACTCGCCCCTTTACATGAGACTTCAACAGAACTGGCTAAATGCTGGTGAACCTACAGATTTAACACCTCTGTTTAACTCTCCGGGTATTACAGATGACATTCATGATGTACGAGAAAGTACTAGAGATATGCAACACAATTAGCTCGTGAACATCATCTTTGTGCAATGAATGTTAAGCCTTGTCATTGTTTCCCTCCATTATGCTCAATATCTATCGTTTAAATGACGTAAAAGACTAATCTTGTAGAACGTGCCGATCTAGACTCGCAGTCTTCTTTATGTCAGGCTAAGCTGACGTCAAGGTGACAGCTACACGTTCAGCCGCGACTCCATGACGCTTCACAAACGATAACAATTCACTATCGCACAAAAGAAATATAAACGTTCGACTTTTATTTCTTTTAGCACGAATATCAAGAGGGAAAGACGTCAGCACATAATACATCACGAGTTCCAACAGCAATCTTCTAACCAACCAACCCTTCAAGAAGTACAGTACAGGTGGGCGTGGACGTGGCGACGTTTTGGGGAGATCTATGTATGTCCAGCAGAGAGCAGTTCCGGGTGCATCTACTACTCAATACAGTGATTAGCATTTCTTTAACTTCAGAAAACTTTAAATCAATGTGGTCTCCTGAACGAGGACATTTTGTAATCTGTATGACAGGGGTCGAGGAATAATTATTCATCTAATGTGTTATTCCGTTTATGAAGGCTTGGATTCAAAAATCCTTCTTTCATACAAGACTGTGTGTGTGATTGTGTTTGTAAACGCACCCATGATACAGGAGAAATTCCTAGTATGGGGCGACGTTTAAAAAATAAAGTATTATTCAAAAGTATCGTGTTCTAAACCGACCTGACAGTATGTTCATGAAATAAAGGATAAAACAGTGTTATTTTAGACGTTGATCTAACCATGTTAGTGAACCTTGGTGGCTCCATTATCGCCGTTTATATCAAATGTTTTCCTTGCGCGAACCTTGTCGTTCTCTCGTCTGTCTGCATTAACATAGGTTTTCCTTTGTCTGTTCTAATTTATATTTTATACGTGTGTCAGGAGTAGTAACTGGTAAGTAGTTCATGTTAGATCTTATAGAAGTATAATTAAATGAATGCTGGGCATTCATACTTACATAAACCAGGTAGGAAAATGTGTATGATTGGGATGTGGTCCTGATTATGGCTAAGTAAATTAGCTTTATATTTCGAGTAGTGTTAGATTGGTCCCAGTAGAATATCAGTATCTCTTTTTAGATGAAAACGATATCGTGCAGTTCCTGCACCTGCTCTTTTAATCATTAACATCATCATCTGCCCTACCTTTTACCATTGCAACTATGTTGAGGTCGGCTTCCAGTTCAACCGGATGCAGCTGAATATCAGTTTTACACTATCTTTGGAGATAATTTCAAAACTACCTATACTTAATACCGACTATTGCAATGATTTGACAAAATTTTGGACTTATCATCACATACTTTGACAAAAATATCAAGCAATCTTTACCGAAGACTTCAGTGTACACAGTCGTCTTGGCATGACTGGACTGAAACAGACAGAAAGTTCTCCACGTATAATGTTCGCAGAAGTTCCGATAAGCCGCGTCCGTGTGCCTAGCAACAGTGCTACAGTGCAACAGTGCCACAGAGCAGCGCCTGCCTTACTCGGAACAAGCCATCGGCGAACAGTCTCGCACAATTTACTAAACACACGTTTCCCAGAAGCCGATGTTTTGCAACAATACCGATCGAGTGCACGTCACGATTGTGTCCGTTATTTGGATCACGATGGTGTTGCTATGCGGGGACGGAGACGAAGATTTTATCGACAATTGGCGAACAAGCGTAATGATCACAGTGTTTCTTACTTACCAAAATATTATGCCTGTAATGCCCGACGGATAAGCCAGAGGTGTACCCATTTGAGATCCACCTTTCGCCAGTTAAGTTTTAAGAGATCCATGTTATCCGGGGCGATCCTATTGCCACCAACTGGGCACAAATCCAGATTCCGTTCTGCTACTGAGCCCATTTCATGACTGCTCTGTATGAAAAGAACCACTTTGCCATTTAGTGGAACAGAACTTTGAGACATGACATTAGTAGGTACTGCTTTATTATCAGCAGCGATTATTATTTTAGGTGTTCATAGCTAAAGTCTTTTCAGGTTTCAACTTGCAGTTTGAAAGGATAACTTGAAACTTTTGTAGTTTCAGTCATTTAACTAATGTCTAGAATGGAAGGAAATACCAGCTTAAAATGGTACAAAAAGTGAGCAAAATACTTTCAAAATTCACAAAAAAAAAAACATTTTATATGCTGATCTATTTCTAGTAAGTTTGCAGGAATATATCACCACCAGCCTGTGGTTTCAATGAGGCATCGAAAATATTTCACTTCTTCTGAAAACTGTTAAAATGTGACTAAACCCTTGATCGACTGACTCAAAACTATTAAAATGACGTGTTTAAGTTAGTTACTATGGCGAAATATAGGCACTCTGCCAGGGACAAGTCGCGGCCCGTCTCCACACTGTGACTAACCCGCGGTTATCTTTAACCCGCCGTTATCGGGCGTTTAGTGTTACGACACACGGAAATTGATTAATCTTATTGGAATTTGGAGAACAGTGTGACATAGTATGAATATGATGCTTGTGAGTCATGTCGGCCGATCCCATCATGAAACTCTTTGAGTCTGATCAAAGAAAAACTCTTCACAATTTTCTCTTCTTAAGTTTCTTGATTTTCAAACAAGGCATTTGAGATTATTTTTTTTAATTATAAATCTAAATAACAATTTCAACAGCATACGCTTGACTACTTCGCTTTTATAGGAATCTAGCATTTGCGAGGTAAGTCGATGCCTGTTCTCTACATATAACAAGCTTGACTGAGTATTGTACTTAGGCATACCTTTATGTGCCGCCTAGTTTAAGTGACAACAGGCTCGAGTGTATTGCTTCATATTTAAAAAGAACAGTCTCCGTTAACAAATCACTCGAACCCTCTGCCCTCCTTACCGTGTAGGCCGATAACCACAATGCCTACTCACACTGAAGTGGATATTATTCATCATAATGAAATTCACTTCCGTTTCAACAAATAAGCTTATAATGTCACAACTATTTCATTATTGCATGTATGACGAAATTGTTATCATTAATTGCAATCATAACATGTAGGTAAATAAGTTAATGAGTACCTAGTCTTGAATAGAAAAACCGTTATTGTGTAACCAAAGTGAATCATATCAAAACCGATAAAGAACTCGTTTAATCAACTAGTTTAGTATTCGTGAAAAGTCCAACGTTCGAATCCCAGGTCGGGTAGGTATTGGAAAGGATGATTCATCCATTGAATACGATTAGGTAAATGTGAATCGTGTTTTCGTCGCCATAAAGATTAAAAATTAAATTATCATAATTAATGACTGTCTTTTGCAATAAAATATCACAAACACGTCAGTAATAAACGATTCTTCGGTTTCTGTATTATTATCGTCCGTTTAGTAAAATTAAGAAGAAATCATGATTTCTTGTAACAACAATATTATAGAACATAGCAGAACGCTTCTCTCCAGTGGGTTCCTCCATTAAGCAGAGGTTATATTACCTAAAAGTTTCAATAATACAAGAAGTCAATTTGAAGTCATTTCAAAAAACAAATATTACCAGAATATTCTCACAAAATTTCCTCCTCTTGCCGTTTTAATCAAGAAAGAACTATTTAGGTATCATAATTGGGTATTTCCGTTAAAAAACCCACTTAGTTCCAGCTCTGGCGCCGAGCCAGACACGTGTTCAGTAAGCTTGTCTCCAGTCTCATAACTCTTCATTACCTATTACTAGTCTTCCTGGGAGACTGCAGTGGACTAGTCCTCGTGCTTATCTCCCAAGGGTCTTGCTGATAACGATCATCATAGATGTGTAGGGCTGCCACAAATGCTGAAACGCCGACCGGGACAATATATAATTTATGGGTGGACGAAGTACGGTAAACCATGAATGATGAGATGTGGACAAGATAGAGTTTTCGAGGGCTGCTGGGTATATGAAGAGATTTTTTTAGAGGTCGTCCGGTTTTGAAAAGAGATTTTTATCGCCATTATTTTGGCGCAAACACAACTTGGGAACAATTTGGGGAAGGAGGGGGGTGAACAGTGTCAGCCTGCGGCTAGTTGCTAGCAGAACAGCCACGTATTGAATTTCGGTAAAAGCGCTTAGGACATTTCTCGAGATCACCCGGAAGCAGTGCCTCTAACACCACGAAATTTCACGATTCTGTTCTGAAAGGCAAACTAATACAAACGGGAAAACTGACTTATTGACCGGGACACAACGTACCAGCCCGGGACGTATGGCAGACCTAGCGTAGTGGTACCTAGGAACACATCCAGACTATACGTTGCTATGGAGGAATATTACCCCAACAACACTTAAAAACTTGTATTGTCGAACATAATTCTCCTTACGCAATAAGCAGCAATAGGCTAACGGTTATAATCGGGAGTCGTCTAGCAAGAACAAGGTGGTGGGATCGCACCCTGCGTTGCACTGATATATCCTTTATTGTGAAATCTATCTAGTATCTGCAACTGTCACCAAGTAACACCCAACTACTTTAAAAGGTTTTAAGCCAAACTTTGTAGCCATATTTATTACCATAATCACCACTGCTGCCCAAAAATGGTGATCGACTAGCACAGAGGTATGCTCTTGCGCATTTCCCCACACTCCAGGTGGAATATTCCAGTCACATGGCCAGCGGTCATCACAATTAATCAAATTATTTATATTACCATTAAAGCAGTCAATAATATGGCTGATCAGAAACTGGTAGTGATTGTAAATGAAGATATTATGGCAGTTATTAGCATTATTTAATTACTTGCTTCAATAAATACCTACTACTGCTACTAGGCTACGTGACTGAAGACTGGTAGACTGAAGCCCACATCTTCAAACGTTACTTAGCACCTAGCACCAAGATATATATGTATACTAACTATACACAGGACTACGCGAACAAAATCATGATCTACATTCAAAAAGCAATGGTTGCCGTCAGTATAAGTGTAACATGTCGAACTCAATCATGTCATTTTGCTCTAAGCCGTCACTGAGATGTGACATCACTTGTTTTCTATGTCGTTTCCTCTGATAGCGTCTCTATAGGTTCTTCAATCTCTTTTCTTAGCACGCACTTTGGCTAATCGCCGTTCACTTTCGCACAACTGTCCAACTATACGTGTAAGATAGGGATGGGGAACATATGTAAGCCAAAGTAAGTGCTAAGGAATGTCTGTAGATCTCGGCTTCACACACTCAGGCTAGATAGTCTGGTAGCAATATCATTAACCGCTATATTGAAAGTTGTACGATTTGCAGTGGATAACGAAATACAGCTTCGATTTTAGTAAGTGGCCGGACTTTCCTTGCGTGGTGATTGAACTTTACTTTTTGATTGACGGATATTATGCTGGATTTTGACCTGATTTGACAAGTAGCACTAGGATGTCATAGAATGACTGTAGCACAATACATAGGCCTTTTATTAAGTGGCTTACCTGAAATATGTAAGTAAGTATATCAGATGCGGTGGGACATAAGCGCCGAACTTTTACCATCAATTCAGCACATAATATTCTAGCCCCTGTTTTTGTTTCTTTTATGAAAAAAAAAAACAGCTGTGTATAAAGGCCGTGTACGAACACATACATACTAAATAACTGCCCGGTTTCTTGAAACCGGAAGAGGTAACAGATGTACTTGTTATTTAAAAGGAACCTTTCAATAGCTAAACGTACGCCGATGCATTGTTAATAAGAGTAACAAAAACTCAAGCAATAATATTTTTTACATTACTAGAAAAAAGTATATAATCGACCTACTTATTTTTTGTTCCTACACATGCTTGAGTCTTGGTAAATAAGAAAAAAACTCATTAATATTAGCATATATAAAAAAACCCATTAATGTAAGTCATAAAAATTAGAGAAACGTTACAAAAAAATTCACGGCTTTTTAATTATCGTCAGCAGCTATTTCAACAGAAAAAGACGGCCATACGTCATCGCACTGTTAAAGAAGTTTCACAATTGTTCGAAGAGGTGCGTTTGCGCATGGTAACAGTCGCGCGGCCTGCAGTGAGTCAACGTTGCCGCGCGTCACAGCACACGTGTTCAGTAGGAGAAGTCCACACGCCTTCTAGAACGTGGTTAAAAGTGATTACTAATATATTTATACATTTAATGAATTCGTGACTACGGTCTCATCGCCCGATGTTATATGATGACGTTTATATTTTCTTTTTGTTTTTTTTGCATTGTAAGTTTTTTATGTATAGCTGAGTCATCCTCAGATACGGATTTCATTTCCTATTTCTTTTTCCTTTTATAGAAAAAATCCTGTCATCGTTTTGAGCACATTTTGGCACTATTTCAATGCAGTGTCTAGAGATTTTTGAGTGGAATATGAGTGGGATGTACATAATACCGAAAATATTACGAGAGGAGGACTTTAACCCCACCAATATTTATGATATCAAGAGGAAAATACCCTCTAACTTAACCTTGTGAACATTGAAAAACCTGTGTCTTTGATCTAAGTTATATATCAGAATTTATAAGTAAGCATTGGTAACGAACATTGCAGATGACGAACAAATTATCTTACTAGTTAATATTAAAAACTGAACTAAATATGAAACTTAAACGTAGTTGGCTAACATTAAGTTAATCGGGAACCATTTGAACTCACGACTTTTGTTTTAACTGACTACCTTTGACTATTTCTTTCTAGCTGTATGGAAATAACCGGAGCCATAGGCTCCAGTTTACCTGTGCGTCACATTGTAAAATAAACTCCTACCGAAGTCTCAAACAAAAAAAAATCTGAACTGTAGGTACAGTCTGCCAAGCTAATTAGTTTACATCGCACACAGCGGTAACTGTCATTGTACGAGCTGGTAATGTTCATACAGCCGCTCATTATCATTGTGTGCGTTATACGTAGTCTACCCTACACAGGGGTTTATTTTTTTTTATCTTTGACCGTGTAGGGTACACGGGTAAAATAATCGGTTTTACAATAAGACCAACATTTTATACAAGCGTAACATGGTCACCATAGCTGATTGGTGTAAGCGCTTGCGTCAGTTAGTGATCTAAGCTCGACGATGTGAGTTCGATCCCACCTGAGGAGTTATTTTTGCTGTTTTTTACTTTTTGTTCTTTATTAAATTAATTTTGTGACCAATAAAAGCACTCGAGCAAAAATTAAAGAAGTAATTAAATAAAACCAATAAAATAATTAGATTTTTTATTAGATAAACATTGGTATTTGGTTTGAAAGAGCCTTTTCCTTCCTTACATTGGTTGTTTTAAGGTTCAATTTGATGGGGAATGTATATTAGCAAAAAAAACTTGTGTGGCTGATACAATGATTTAATACGACTGGTTTTAAATATATATAGGCTATAGCTATCCATACTAGACATTCAAATGAGTAAAACACTGTTGTTTACCAGTTTTATTGACAAAGGCAAAGTTTTTTGTTGGTAAGGATGGACGTAAATAATTTATCAAAGTAAATAAATTTAATTAAAAATTAAAATAGAGGTGAAGTGAATCAACCTGTTAGATAGAAAGAAATTATGACAACTTCTAACCGCATAACAATAACATCACTTCACCATACTTTCAATAATTTACGAGTTGTGGTTTTAAAAAGAGGATTAGAGGAGGAGATTCTTAACATTTATACCTAATTACTGCTAAGGTTTATATTTGTTCGCATTCGCTTAACAAATATGAACATTATTTGCATAAAAATAAAATTCATATTCGTCTACTAATTAAAATAAATTCGACTATAATGAGTCGGTAAACCTTCGTTTTCTATTACTTCGTGTAACCTTCACCTCATGCTGTTAACCATATCCGCGCATATGTTACTACTTTACGCCCATCCTTATCCAACTTAAACGTTTTTTCGTCGCTATAAATAAATCAGCACATTGTTCTCCCAATCAAAATTAATCTATGACCTAGCAACGTGTAGTCGGTTTTGTCGGTGCACAGTGGACAGCAAAGGTGCGCGCTGGCTTGCTGCAACGTAATCCAGCAGAATGTAGTTGATTTCTCACAGTTTGTAAGCACATATTGTGTGCTGTTGCTTTTACGCGGGTGGACAAGAAGTGATCAGCCTTGTGCCTTGCCACGATGTCGTGGTGTCGAGCCGATGAATTTGCCTTTGGTTTTAGTCTAAGATGTTCTACGTCTCCAAAATCCGCATATGGGCGGTTCTCCTCTGTGGATGAAAACAGTATTTATAATACTATTAATAATAGCTATTACTATAATAAATATATACTACATTTAAATACTATATACATAATATACACTATGTTTATACAATATACTTATATATACCTAATTAATTTTATAATAATTCAATACATAAATACAAGATCGATCAAGAAGAAACTGTCTAAGGGCTAAATCAAGCAAATTTTAGACCAAGTTAATTTTATCATAATCATCATAAGATTAAAAAAAAATCATTCAGTTATGCTAATACATTATTATAACTGAAAGTATGTTATATTATATTGCACTTAAGTTACATTAATTATTTATTCCTAGTAAACTGTTCCTAGTAAACATTGAAAAGTGAGAGGAGTTAGTCAATATGAAGTAGGTATAATATCAACATAAGATTATGTGTAACTGTTACTCACCGATATCATTAAGCGCCTTCCAATTTCATTTCTTCTTAGAGTGTCGATGACAATTCAAATTGAGTCAGCCCAAAATTTGGCGACGAGTTTGGCACTTTCAGTAGCGTCCTGTGATACACATCACAGGAGCAAACAACAGGACAGGCAGGACACGATATAAAGTGTCCCATCGTTTGTGGGGCAGCACCACATTTACAATTTCACATATAGATACGTTTTGCTCATCCAAAACAACGATTTCTACCCTTTTGAACATTGATAAATGTTGCATGGTTGGATTCACAGAAATAAATCTGCACACATGCGCATGAGTAGTAATCAATAAACTCAGTAATGCAAATACTCGTAGATTGACAACTAAGAACACTCATTTTTATAAATGAAGGTTTTATAATAAAGGAAAACAATTTTTTTTAAATTGTCGGTAGTTATTTTCTAAACAGTCAAAATAAAATGACCTGAGAGTTCCGTATTTATCTCAAACGTTGGAAACTTCATTACGCAACCATGAACGGGATCGAATCATTATAAATTCTACTTTAAGTAATGTTTTAACAAAAAATGAATAGAAAAAGAATATATTGTTGCATACATGGTTTGAACTTACGGCTTCTTGTTTACTGACTAAAGACGATAGCAATTATGCCAAGCTTGCTATAGTAATATTATGCAAAATATTATATATCCTTCAGTACCATAAGTGAAAGATGACTATATATTGGTATATGGTAATTGATTTGCCACACGCACACTAATAAAAACCGAGCTCGCTCGTTTTATTTAGTGTTTGTGTGCATAACTATGATTTGACCCACACATATAAACTGTAAATCAAATAGGTGGTTCAACTGTACCTTGGTAATGCCTAGCAACCAGAAACAAATGAAGCTGTTGAGGATGATGCAAGAGCAGGGATCCATATTGTTAGAATATTTCTTAAGCAGCATCCGGTTAGACTGAACGCCGACCCTAACATAGGAAAAGACTAGGCAGATTATGATGATAATCTTACATGAGCAGTAGGTGTAACAGCAGTTGAACAGTAAAAATTGTCGCACTGTATGACAAAAAAAACCATTTTCTCATATCTAGATGAGACAATCGGCGGAGTAACATAACACTTTCAAGGCCTTTTTACAATGACGAGTAGACGATTTTATACTAAAATATGAAGGATCGGACTTGATTTAAATTAAATGGATTGTGATAGAAAATGTGTTAACAAGTAGGGTGGGTAAATCATAACACTTGCTCATTGTTCGTTCTCTAGCTATAAGATCTAGGTTCACAAACAATGTATTTTTGCACCGCAGCATCATAGTAACTAGTATCTGCACACATGATACCCACATCCCTCCGAGTGCAGTCGTCACGGCTGCGCCCGCGCACACAGCGTGCCCCTGCGCAACGCGCGCCCGGTGTCGCCACCTAGCAACCACTCCGCAGCACTTGCGTCATCCTCTTTGTCTACACTCACCCGTTCGTACGTGATGAAGAGCACTCCATCTATATAGTATTGTACTTATAATAACATCATTATTATTTCCATAGTTTACAAACTTAGGTACTTTATTGATAAAGGTAAAATCTTCCATGATCGTCTGTTTGTTCTTAACAAAGAAATTATTGTGTCATATGGATCCACGGGCCAGGATCTTGGACGTTGTTTTCACGGTGCTAAAGTCAATATTTCAATTAAAAACTGCAATATGAATAATAAGTTATATGTATATGGTAGAATCAAAAGCTAAAAATGGTGGAACCACCTTTGAAAAGTTTTCTTTTTATAAATTTTAAAACGAGAATGAGGGTTTATCTCAAGAGTAGCTAATTTTGACAAGATGGCAGCCTCATCCAAGCAGATTATAACATTTTATAGCCAGGAAAATATATACCTACCTATACAAGGACAAGCTATCTCCTCTTAGCAACACTATTACCTGGCGTTACTTCATCACACCTAGATCTGTTGCTACGTGATAACGTGACGGAGGAAGGAAGCTGATTGTCTCGCTAATGATCATCACTAATGATATGTGTAAATGTAAGTATAAGGTGGTTGCTATGCACGTGTAGAAGATTGCAACGCATTTTTCCAGATTGATAATTCAAAAACACATCCAGAAAACATTGGATAATTCCAATGTATTCTGGAAAACGACGCCCAAGGGGTCAATGACGTAATATACGCGTCATGCATGAACATCACGGAACCCGAAAACAGCGTAAATACTATCGGTGGCTAGATAGCTACCTAGACACGAAGAAAGGAAAAGAAAATCAAATGTCATCTACGGAATTCCTATTGTTAGAGAGAAATAAATATATTTATTTAATTACGTTGTTATTCTGTGGTTCATGCTCATTGGCCGAGCGCGTATGGCACGTGAGTTACCTCAGGCGCCAGTCGCCATTACAAGGCATCGAAAAAAATAAAATAAAATATTTTTTTCTTGATACTTACGCATAAAATTATACTTTTTTATCTTTCACAGTTGCAGTATAATTTTTACATTTCCTAAAAACACAGGACGTTATTTCTTTTTGTTATTTGACGAAGTTATTCACACAATTTATTTTAATGTCACGTACAGCCGCGGCACTGGTTGGTACGTGACTAAATGGAGGTCCGGTAATTACCTTGCATTCAGGTAGCCACTAAAGAGCGCGAGCAACGTATCAATAGTTTATACATATATCATTGCGGGGGGTGTATATTGCATTCGATTACAAACAAGTAACGAGATCCGTGTTTTTTCATACTACAACAGATATTACTTTGATGTAGGTAGATCATTTTAGGTACAAGGTAGATTTTGGCTTTACTTGAGATACTAATAAAAACCGGAATACTACTTGCTTTACTTACGTTTCCTCGAAACGCCGGTGTGATGATATGGAATCGTTCCTGACTGAGTGACCGGAGAGGGCAAGACAAGTAAAATGAAAAGAGAATGAGGAGGCCTTTGTCCAGCGCTGGGGCAGAACAGTCTAATGAAAATAAATTCTTTTTAACCGACCGGTACCGACACAGTTTTGACGCTGAAAGACACGAATAACCAATGATTACCTATAGTTATGACACGACTGTATTTATATTATTATATCGATACAGCAGTTACGTGGCTCTAGGTGTAACAATGACTTCACAGTCGCGATATTTCCTGGTTTGTGATCAGTCTGCTCGCTCTGAGCGCTACAGGTCACGGACACCACGAGGAAGTGTTCGGGGAGAGAGGAGGCTGCTCTGAGCCTTCCTTGCAATTTGCATAGATTTCAGATTTTGCGACGAGTTTTTGAGTGGAGACAGAGAATTACTGTCATATTGTGTCAGATCAAGCCAGCAGCAGCAGAGCAGGGAGGGTAGGGAGGGGGGCGCAGGGGGGGAAGCAGGGTCAGCATGTGTTGGTCTTGGGTCTAAGCTTTGTTCTAAAAAAATATTATAACAAATGTATATTATTGATCGTTGCTGAGAAAATATGAGAGAAAGTACGAGGTATGGAGTTTTATGCATTTGTTGCGCCACTTCATCTTCCAAGCTAAAAGGAACACTAGGAAGTGGGAAGGACGAGTATATAGGGGGAGGGTGTTATGTACGTTTTAATTTTCAGCCTAAGTTGAATGACTCGATAAAAGCAGCAGTGTGTTTTATTTTTAGGATATTCGTTATCTAATTAAGAGCAGAGCGCTGTAAAGTACAGCTTGTTTATACGGTAACTAATCAGAACATTGCTGCAAGACTCGTTGTTTTATCCAGGAATTATTCAATACAAGACACGTTTTAACCAAAAATTGCCGTCAATGTCATCTGCAGATTATGTAAAACAGTTTGTTTTGTCAAAAAAACTGAACATTAAGATAAATAGTTACATAAAGTAAACAAAACGTAAAGAACAATGATCACACGTCGCCTACACGTACGGAGGGCCATTTGAGTGAGACGTGAATCTAACGTAATAACTTAGCTGTAAACATTACGCCGCAAAGTCAAACAGTAGCAGTTTGGGCGAAGTCCAAGTTATAAGATACAGCGAACCTGAATATGGCCATTGTAAATGAAGGATTGGAGTATTGGTATTGATAGGAAAAACTGGATTTAAAGAAAGGGTATTTGATATTGGTTACGCTAACAATCTAAACCGCTGTCAATGTCAAATTATTACCTCTGATGTGCGGTATACTTACGTTTCCTTATGTGTGACCATAATAAAGTCACCAACAACTGAGTTCTAGATCACTTTGGCACTATGCAACCCTCAGCTCCTGAAAACTGCAAGACAAAAAACATATTTTTACACCGGAATGTCAAACTTTTAAGATGTTCAGTTGTCAAAGGGCTGAAAATTTGACAGTCGTTTTGTTGTTGAAGTTCAAGTGTAATAATAGTAGTAACTATTATTACACTTGAACTTCAAGTGCACCTGCTTCACTTAGATAAGAATGGTCACCCATCCTTTGCAGGAGCTATTTTAACTGTTCTTAGTCAAATAGCAAGTTTGTGTATTGCCATAATTTTGATGTAAAACCTGCTTACCGCTTCTCCCTTGTGCCACAACCAGCAGTGTAGTAGGCGGTATTTGTTCATAGTTTTAGCGCGGCAACCAGCGCCTCTGCCAGCGCCGTTAATTATACAAGTTTGAATGTGGGAAACTGCTTGTACTGCTGTATACCTTCAGGGGGGGAGACATGCTGGAAGTTTTGGAGAATATCTTACGAGGGAAATGTAGGCAAAGTAAGCAGGTTCACAGTCCTAATTATGCTTTGAGATAATTTTGTCGTTTCAAACATCAATTTTATTTTGGCAAAATCGATAATTGGTTACCTATCATGATCATCATTAGCCTATTAGAACAGCCATTGCCCCTTCAAGGGAAGAGCCAGTCACTGCCGTGGTCATCATCACTCTAAAGTCCTTATCCCAAGTTACTTGAGATCGGCGCAGCATGTCTTCTTTTGCAAATCATGTTTGAAGTACTGCTTTCATTTAAACAGTTCCTGAGAAAATGTCTCGAGAGTCGAGAGTACTACGTCATGTCCTTGGCCCCAGTCCCAGTTACTGAAAGATCCTTGACCCATATTTCCGTTGCTAGACGCCTGGAAATTTCCGGAATTACCTACCTTGAATCTAATCTGATAGCAATTGTTCTTCGAACGGAGGGAAGCAGTTCGAGGAACTTTCTAGAAACCAATTCTAAGTAAGGTGAAGTGAAGGATATATGCCTTGAATGACTAATTTGACCTACCTACGTAAAAATTTAACACTAAAAAAGTCAGACTAAAAAGACATAAAGCAACTAAAAACAGAAATAGAAACATTTGATAAAAAATAAAAATAGGTGGTTTTACATTCGATTAACTTGTCCAGTTAAGTTACACCCTACCATCCTCACACGGTACACCGAACAAGAGCTCAACGTAAACTGTTCAGTGTCTAATAAATTTCGGTACAGTTATCAGACCGCTATGTACACTAACTTATTTATAACTTGAAGTAATGTTCGTTACTCCAAAGACTGTAAGTTAAACATAAGTTAAATGAAAGTTAAGTAATGTGTGTTAGTGAATATTTAACGCGTTCATCTTTGGTTAGTTTGGTTTGGTTAGTTTAAGTCAACTATACATTTGAATCCATAAGTTAAAGATTTATGTTATGTGTTTGACTTGAGATTAATTCAAGAAAGCAAATATCTGTTCTGTATTGGTAGGTTCTGTATAAGAAGAAGGAAATCTTTGGCGAGTAATATTATACCTACAATAATAATTTAATGAATGTAAAAGAAAAACCATGTTTAAGAAGTCTGTAGATACTAAAATACGAAGTACCTAGATTATAAAACTAAAATATAATAATTATAATAGTGAGTCACACTCATAACGCTAACTACAATATCAAGAGTGACTAACATAACAGCTTTCTGTAGGTAACTATTAATAGCAAGCATAGCAACAGCTCATCAATTATTTCGTTCTACTTTTCAAGAGTAAACTAGATTCAGTCAGTGTCCATCATCATCGTTTCAGTTGGAAGACGTCCCCTGCTGGACGCCTAGGTCTTGAGCACCAGGTAGGTTCTTCTCGTATCGTACGACGAACCGAAGAACCAACCTGATGACCTGGAGAAGGCTTTTTCCAGGTTATCGAGCCACCTTACGGGAGGCCTTCCAATTCTGCGCCTTCCGTAAGTTTAATAATGTATCCTGGCCCTGCCCACTGCCGCTAACGTTTGGCAGATCTTCGGGCCATGTCGGTTACTTTGATTCTCCTGCGGATCTATTCATTTCTCATTAGATTTCGCAGGGAAACTCCAAAGAAGCATAGTCCTTAGGGCCCGCCCAGGGACAGTCTATATTCAATGATTATACCCCGTTGTCACTAATACAAGATAGCACCTAAATGTAATGCCTAAACCTTAATGCTTAGCTAAACACCGAGGGTTGAAAGTCCAGCGTGCAATAATATTATTAAGCATCGCCCTTGGTAGTCAGTCTCAGACTGTATTGAATAAGTTAGACAAATAAAACTAGTCTATGCATGTACATTCGATAGTATAGTGTTACATTCGATACCAGTAATAAAACTATTTATTGGAACGAACTCGTTAGTAAGCTAGCAACAGTTTTTTTGTTCGCAGTCAATCAACTCGAGTCTTCCAATCAATTGCTCAATATGATTGATTGAACAACGAAACAATTAGGAACGACCCGCTGATGGCAACTGTCTTAAAATAAATGCAAATTTTATCTCAGAAGGATTTTACATTTTGAAATTAATCGGCGAAGTTTTGAAGTTATTAGGAAAAAATCTCGCCTTGATTTTGTTTTCAATTTAGGCTCAGAATGGAAGTAGCCTTCGAAACTATGTAGAAACATTAATTAAGAAAACCTTAGTCTACTTTATGACAAAATCCGGAATATTCCATTTCATCAGACCTAATCGAGTAGCAAATCCGTTCACCCATCAACTTTATTCACATCATAATTATGTATTATCCAGACACTTAACTACAAATACCTTCTGAATTTAATGCCCCTTTCTAAATGGAACCCTATTGCCGATCTAGCTTAGCAACAGATTCGGGTGTCATTGTTGTTCCCCACTCCAACACGCGAATCAATCTGCCTTTCCCGAATCAATCGGGTGGCAACACGAATGGTTTATTATTAATAAAGCATTTTATTATTACAGGCGACAGCTGTCACAGTGCCATAGTGCCATAGTGTTGCCACCCTAGGGCTGCCACCCGAGCACGTGACCTTGACAACTATCCTTGGCAACGGTATAACAACTCGTTACGAGCCGTGCACAGTTAATGATGCTTAATGCTTCGTTGAGTTAGGAAAATTACTGGATTAACGCTACGAGCCAGTACTTTGTTGTTGCTATACGGCTTATGCAAAGCCCCAGGACCCGAGTTGTGGGTAAACTTGAGTCCCACTGTCCCTAAAGGGAGACAATCGTTAACAAACACATATTTCAACAGTTTTATGAGCCTTACCCTCTGCCCACTCAAGAGGAAAGATAATATACATAAAAAATAATAATAAATAATAATAATAATATTCCACAACTATCACACAACGCCGTCTAGTCTCAAGCTAAGCAGAGCTTGTGTTATGAGTACTAGACAACTGATAAACATACTTATATATTTCTAAATACATACATATATAGATAAATTACAATTATTTAAATCATTTTGGAAATAATATCCGCTAGCAATCCCACAAAAACTTACAGTAAAAAGCAATTCCGAAGTCGCAAATTGAAAGTCCAAACGTAATACTAAACCAAATTACCGCTTGTACCCGATTTGATATTTGGTGGCACTGTTCCCCCACCTACCCTCGCTTTTGATTGAGGGGAGACAGGGGACAGATGCCTGCTATTTTTTTCACGCAACGTGTCAAACAAGATTGTGTTGAATATTTAAATAATTGTAGTGATTGTGACGCCCAGTGAGTTTTGGTAAATGGAGAAAGTGCTATAACATACAATGTTTTAGTCACTATAAGTACTGAAACTAACATGGACACCATATTCCTAAAGAACAATTTTCAGGAAATCCCTGCTTCGGAGGTTAACTATACTATTAACATTTTTCAGAGATAAGCCTAAGTTTCTCCAGACCAATCCTCCACTAACTTACGAGTAGCTAAATAATACAATAATTCAGAACAATTTAAACTGTATGTGAATCAGTTCAGGAGTTTCCGAGATTGGTACTGAACAATAGAACAAAGAACGTTTGTCATAAAACATCATGGAGATAGACTTTTATGACAGAAAGGGCACTTAATGGCCTTTCCATTAAGTTTATTATCGGCCTGGCAACACATCATTTATTAGTTCCACTATGCTTCCGATTGATGACGTTTTGCTATTGACATTGAAACGCTGAGGGAAATGGTTTCCTTAATAGCTCGTAGGCAATGTGCCTTTAAAGTTACTGCATAATTATGTGTGTGGGGACACACTCACATACGCAAGAATGTCACGCTATGACCCCCGCTGGGGCAGGCAGAGGTGTACGGTTACGCGTACGGTTTACCCATGAGGGTATTAAGGTACTCCCGAGAGACAGGGATTCACTTATCGGTTCTTTACCTGATTTGGAAACCAGCCTTATTTGATGGCCAATTAATTATATTTAATATTCTACTTTTTACTAGCCCAAAATATCTGCGAAAATTTTTTGAACACGGCTCCGGCCGGCGGACATGGACACCTTCACACAAATCCTTACTACGCCCGGTTGTCTGCAGCCGGTGCGTAATTTGCCCGTAGCAGTTCGACTGATCCTTTACTCAAATTCATTCTGCAAGCTTCATTATCTGTTAAGTGTTTTTTCATGTGCTTATTAATCGTGCTCAAAACTTATATTCTAACTTAACAATGATGTAAGATGTTAGCCGACCATCTGACTCCGAAAGGTGTACTGCTGAACACCTTTATAAATAAGTAAATAAATTTAAGCTGTAGTAAGTAGGCAACTACAGTTTGAATGTATTTTCTCGTCATCCATCAAATCCTCAAGGTGTGATCATGCAACAATTAGCCAAAAGTCAAACATTTCGCGTATCATTATTACATCATACTGACTGAGTTAACAATAACATCGGCAAGCAAACTGACGATTTCTATAAAACACCTTTTGCCCCTACCATTCGTGACCGGCTACGAGTGCTGCGACTGCGGCTCACGGACTGTCGTTGGGAACAATGCCGCGCCGGTCGCGGTGGTGCGGTGGTGCGGTGGTAGGGGTCGCCTAGCAACTGCTACCGTTCTATGGACAATTAAAACAGTTTGCCAGTTTTTTTGTCCGTCACTCGTGCGTGACTCGAATCGCTTTGTGATAATCGCAACGAGAAACGTACCGTTTTGATGGTATGTATATTTTAGCTGTAGGTATTATTTTTTTGGGGAACAAAGATTTTCAATTGTTGTTTGTGTTAGTAATAAAATAGTTTTTGTTGAGTCTTATGATTTTAAAATCGAATTTGTTTAGCTACGATTCATTAACGTTTTAGAGGTCCTTTTCGTTTTTTGTTTGGTTTCGTAATCAAACAATGACTTAATAAATCCTCCTTACGTCCTGAATAAAGACTTGCAATACCTACAATATTTTAAATCATATCGCAATGACAGTATACGACACCATTATTAGATCATAAAATTAGACTAAATTGACGCATTACACCTTAGTCGTATAACAACGTTATGCCCCAACTTTTTCGTTCAGTGGGTAAATGTATATTCATAACGCAATCACTGGCTGCCAGGCTGCCACATACCGCCATACCTAACGCGGCACCGAATCGAACCCATTACATATAGCTATAATTATAAATCGCTTAACTCCAATACGGTAATGGCCGCGAAGGATATAATTTTGGCCGTAAATCATATGAAATAACCTCAAATGTTAGTAATTTCGGGTTTACTCAGTGCGTGGGGGTGTTTGCACAGGGTTGAACCAGGGGATGTTGTTGTAGGTAAGCCGTAAGCAACATAGTTAAAAATAAACTTTGTTTCGTTTACATTTAAATGGAATCGGAATTGGGTTAGCGGAGCTTATTTTGTTAAAATAAAAGAGAGACCTTTTGCTGGAGGAGGTTTTTGCGACGATTTTCGTTTATTCAAAGCGGCGCAGTCGTTGTGACCAAAATAGATATTGATTTTTGCTTAGGGTTCGCCTAACTTTGAGCAAACCGATAGGTACACATCAACATAAAAGATTTTATAAGTAGACCTTTGTTTTGTTCGAAGAAAATGAAAACATGTAAAAGAACCTACATAAAACAAAAGTTAAATAAGTTCGTAACGGTAACTAAGCCAATTCCAAATCGCCAACAGTTTTACCTTGAAAAAAGAAAAGAAAAACTTGTTCCCAACATTTTCTAAATAAAACGAATCAATAAGCACTTTTACGACTCATTCAGGGGGAGAAAGGGGTCGGCTTATTGCCAGTATAATCGTTTTCACCCCTTCCGTGTCGGTTCGCAATTCATTGGGAACTTTCTAGTTGCTGATGCTCAGCAGAATTGCTTTCTGATTGCTTTTCTGGGCAAAAATGAAACTTTATTAAAGAAAAATTGTTTTATTTTTAAACATTACCTCTCTACTCCCTGTAAATTGTATTGCTGTTACTGATTGTTTCATTTTAGCAATAGAAAAAAGTGTTTACCTATCAATATACATAGTTTTCTTTTTTTTGGATCGTTGTGTTGTTTGAAACGCCTATTTAAATGTTAAACAGTTTACCTAATGCTAATATACTGAATAACATAACCTCTGCGAAATACATAGGTAACACAGGCTGAATACAATTCACAGTTCGCTGGGTTGCAATTTTTGGACGCGTGCCAGGCAGAGACATCTATCGGTATATTTCAGCTTATCTTTAAAACTACTGGTTCCATTTCCGTCCAATGTTCAAAGAAAAACGCTTATAATATTTTCGAGAAAATTCCTGAGCTATATGGTCATCTCGACTCTGAAAAGTAGTAGTAAGTAATGGTCGGTGTGGACCTTCCAAAATGAAGTCTATTTTCTCAAGAACAAAGGTAAAGGTAAGGTGACAAATAATAACTTTATTTTAGGCATTTCTTCCTCCTTCGTGGGTGGTAAGGCCACAGACCGTATATGACAAAGTTACAATGTCAAATGACGACAAATCTTTATGTTTGACTGCACAAATATTATGTGGTGTGATATAATTAAGTCGATGTTACATAAATTATATTATCAGATCTGTTTTCACTACCTTGACGTAAATACTCCTGAATGCTACACAAAGGATTTGTGGATATTATTGATCCTAGTATTAATAGGATTATGGGTTCTGTACTAAGAATAGAATGGTTCCTACTTACGATCTGACTTGTAACTTTGTACTATCTCTCAAGCCTAGCTAGATTTAATCAGCTAACATTACCTTAGTCTCATGATCAACAGATTTTTAACTGTTAACTCTGTGTTAATCTACACCTTCCTTTTCTTACATTCTGGGATGTCTTTGTTTATTGTTAGATCTATGCTAATATGTATTTCTGTTCTCTTATAAATATTATTGTAATTATGCTTTTTCTGTAGCAAGATTTCTAGCCTTGGCAATATACTTACAACAGAGTAATGTCTAAGCTGTCCCCAACAGAATACCTACTTACTCCTCTATCTCAGCAACTCAGCCTCCCTCTCCAACTTGTGAATAAACTCCAACTGCAGAATATTCTGGACTATCTACTGCCAGTAGCTCTCGTAGAATCTTGATATTCTCCAGCAATACTTCATTTTTACCTTTTAATTCTCGTGTAACACCAGAAATCACTAAGATTTCAAAGTTTTGGCTCGTGTGACCTCAAATTTTGGAGGTAACGTCATTAAGCCAGTGGTCTGCTTTACTCACAAACTCGTCTAAATTCATCATTATCTTTAGCATTTGTATCTAAATTGCCAAATACTGTGTCACGGAGTGCCTTAATGACCTAAGATATGAAACAATGAGATAACCTATATTGTATAGTTATCTAGTGTTTGCATTTTATATTTGTTTTATTTGGGATCTCGTGCGGAGGAACGTGTGATCTGAATGTCTTGTAGTTTGCTCACATAAAAAACTTTTTTAGGATAAGTGGTTGCTGTTCTTTTGTCATGTTCCATAGTGAAATGAACTTTTACTTTAACAAGCTTTAATTTTCTTGTGTTACTTGAGGAAAATTAAATTTTTCAGGATAGATAAATGTTGCATCTGGCAAAATATCTAATTTAAAAATTGCTTCATATAAATTTGGATACAAATTAACACAATTTATAGTAGTATAACTTAAGATGAAGAAAATTGATTATGTCCTCTTTTATTCCAGCCAGCATCTTTAAATTCAAATAAGATTAAGAACTTGAGAAGATTATGTTCATTTTAACTCAACATTACCTTAAAAATGCTAGAATTTTTCTTAAAAAACCAATTCTGCAAAAGCAGTCATTGTTCTTTTTCTAACTTAACAAGGTAGGTAATTGGAGAAATAAAAATACAAAAATATAGCCACACGACGTTTATTTCAACTAAAATTCTTTTACATGTTTTTTTCAATGTTGTATAACCGCACTATTAAAATAAAGCCAGTTGTAATAATTTATTAATGCATTGTATAATATTGGGGTCTACCAACGAGCTATGGAGCGAAGTATACTGGGTGTCAAACTTACGGACAGCATCAGCAACTCCATACTTCGCTCCAAAACTCAAATAGCTGATGTTGAACTGGGAACTGGGCTGGTCACGTCTGCCGCATGTTGGAGGAGCAATGGGCAAAAATTACCACTCAGTGGATACCAAATAGCAGGAAACGACAACGTGGCAGGCCCAGAAGGAGATGGTGGGATGAGCTGGATTCTCTCGCAAAGGATTGGCCTACAATCGCACTTGACCGCGAAATGTGGAAGGAGGGAGGCCTTTGCCCTGCAGTGGGACAATATAGGCTTACAATATAATAATAATAATTGTATAATCAATTAAAATGTAAATAACGAAATAATAATTCATGTCAGCTTACGATGGTTATCTTAATGAGACAATATTGGGGTTTAGATAAATTTAAAAGCATACAAGGCCAAAATGGAGTACAAAAACATGTACATACAATTGTGGTACAATAGTATACACGTGGCTGCAAGAGACATAAACAGAAACATATTAAAATTGCTAATGAATCGTTGCCTAAACTTGGCATGAAGCATGCACAAGCGTTGAATACTGATTACAGCAAATATTGGTAGCATAAATCACATAACCCGACCGAATGAAAACGTTGGTGATACAAGGCAATGTATTATCAAACTGAGCTTCTTGCGTTCGCCGTGTAATAGGTACCAACGTTGGAGCGAATGTATGTAATATTGTGAATACAAAGAATAATTTACAATTAACATTTATTTAAATATTCTGTATTCTAATTTCATTCTAATTCTCCTTCATTTTGCAGTGTGTACAGATACAGAGTTTTCATTTTAGTAAAATTAGTTTTCATTCGTCAGCAACAAAGTATTACATTATACAAAACTACAAGTGAATCAGAATAGACGGGACTAGTGTGGTAGGAACAGGTTGGGACATGTTACCCGGGACACTGTACAGTGCGTTGTTAGCTCCCATTGTTCCTTTGTGAAGGGAGCGTAAGAATAAGAAGGAATAAGGGATGTATTGTGGGGCGAACGGGAATCTCTCGCGACAGGTTGGTCGCTCTTATAATTTCCGTTGGGTTTTATTTAATCTTCCCTTTAACGTCGAATTTTCTCTTCATTTCTTTTATCTGAGGTTTAATACATTTTTTCTTTTGATTGAACTTATTGTTATAGTTCGGATATGGTGGAAAGGGATTTTTGAGAATTCTGAGGAAAAGTGACACAATAGAAATTTAAAGTCTGAAGATTTTCGGGCATAGACTTATTAAATAAATTAACGATTAACACTAGGATTAACATCAATAGCCTTGTTGATATTAAAATAAAGTTCATTGATAAAACACTTGATGACCAAGCACACATATTCAATCGAAGGAAACACAGTGTCAATAAAGGTATTATTTTAACAAACTTATAATATTAAACAATATTATAAGTTTGTTAAAATGAACATCGTTGTAGACTTGTCTAGAGTAAACATCAATTTAACAGAAAATGATAACGTTCTAGTTTTTGAGATACGCAAGTCAGTCGATCTTATCTGTTATCACCGAGACATTTAATATAAACATTAGTTTATTCACGAAACTATCGGCTCACAATGAAACGGTACCCAATGTTAATAATCACTACGTTTGTTTAAACAATTACATCGTTGTCATTAACAAAACAAAGATACACCGGTGTCATAATGAAACGAACTCATTATTATCATTTTATATACTTGAATGGGTGTTCGGCGATAAACTGCGGAAGACGTCACGATAACGATGATTGCATTACCTCCTCACTGAACTTTCCTTATACGGAATCCTTTTTGTCCCTTAATCCAACATTTGCGTCAACAGCGAATAATGAAGTGCAAACAACATCTTTGATCATATCGTTGAAAAAGCACATAAAGATAGAAACCACGAATATCGGTAGCCCAACGAGTTCGTAGCACAAACATAAACACCTAAATCGACCCGTGAACTTAGATTAGCTATGAATTGGCATTAACATTAGAAGCATAGAGCTGTAGTCACGAACATGGGCTAGCTAGTGCCGCTGCCGTGGCTTGAGCGATTCGGCTCGCTTGTCAAACGTGACTCATGTCCCACCAAGGCCGAGACGCCGGCCGGCATCGCTTGGCAACCGAACCGATTTTTTGTTCAATGTGGCTTTCCACTTATTATATCTGAAATCGTTCGGTTTTCTGCACTCAAGTATATTTCAGAGTTATTATTTTTTTACAATGACTACTCTTACTGGCTTTTTGCCTCGCAAAAAGACGTATAAAACGACGATTGTTAGAAAAAACTGTTCTCCATTTATGCAAAACATTAGTCGCGCGATAGGACACGCGATAATGAAGATTAGCTTTATTTACATTAAATAAGTTTTCATGTAAATACTCTCATTTGGCATTTTATATACACATTTAAAGTTTTAAATAAATTTTGGAGGTAGCATAAAACAAGTTAAATAAAAGCTTGTAAAAAAAAAGAAACACTTGGAAAAAAGTCCCAAAACATTATTAACGATCTGGGACGGTGATTCCAACGGTGGGGATCTCTTTTTTTGAACGCCCAAGTAATCACGTAAAATGGTTCTTATTGCGAGAAATTTGTAGTCGGCTGATGCAACTCAATTTGAAATTGCATGATTGTTTTCAAAATCGTCGTCGTATTTTATAACTTTAAGTTAGATTTTACTGCACCTATTTTGTGTTTCTACGTCTGAGTTTGGTAAACAATTTTATTGCATTTCCTCTATAAAGAGTTTTGAATCAATTTCTATTTGTGAGGAGTTCTCATCCTTTTTATTGTATTTCATTATGGGTAGTCGATCATTGTGTATCGCCGCGCGCCGGTCGGATCGGGACGCGTCACGTAGTCACTTTTCACTACCATTAGATTTAAGTGATGTGTTCAAAATTCAGACAATTATTTAATTGCAATTTACATATTATTAGTTTTGTTTTTCATTTTGAAAGGCTTTTTGCGGTCTCTGCCGGAATTTGACAAGCAGAATTTTATTGACACCATTACCAAACCCGTAGGTAATTTAAGTTTTTAGTTTTATTAAAACTTAGATCGCACAGTTTTATCTGTTTTGTTATTGGAATAAGTTGTTTATTCATTTGTTATTCTGGCTTCAATGGTTCGGCTTTATGTTTTTTTATGTAGTTCTTTAATGTTATTTGATTTTTTTTCTGATTTCGCTTCAAAAGATATATGTTCGTCCAAAAAGATGAGTGGCACTACATTGTATCTTGACTGACGGCCCAACTTCACTCTGTATAGTTGGCAAGTAATTTTAGTGGTTTATCCTCAGTTTTAATACTTTCGAATGTTTACAAAAAATTTAGGAGCATCGTTTCGGATGATAGGCATCATAATAAGGTTAGTAAGTATTCATCTCTAAAGTCCTGGTTTTCTTTTTGTTTAATCTTGAAAACTTATTTTTCTGCTATGAACTCTGAAATTGGTTTTACATTTTCAATTAATATTGCATAGGAATGTTGGTGCAGTAGCTATCAACTGCAGCGAATTATCTTATCGCTGGCAAATGGAACCAATTTATGAGTTATCGCTACTTTTCATTTTGATATTGGGTACTGTCTCCAAGGAAATATCGTTGAGGAGTTTTTCATAAAATCTTTCATTTTAATATCTGAGGACAAGTCAGAAAAATCCTTTTGGGATTAAAAACGGATTTTCTTAAGTCCGGTGAATGCCTCTATTATTAACACTCCTATTTTACACTACTTACCTAATAACAATAAGTACATTTTTTAACAATACGCAAAGATTCACAATACATACAAGAACAATGAAAATCGCTTATATGTTTAAGGTCTTAGTCTTAATGATATAGAAACGAACGATCAGTCTGCCAGATTACTCAGCAGATAGATACGATATCCATAATCTGTTCTACAGTAACTATCTGTTTAAACATACAGACATCTACATTCTAGCAATTTCTGAACTGCCAGAACAACGAACAAAGAAACCGATATACAGAACGAGAATGTAAAGTAACACACGCGAATTGAACCGAGGAACACTTTGTTATGTGGTATCACCGAGTCGTCCCACCGGTGGAACCCGAACAAAGAAGCCGGCCGGCTTGTACCCGGAGCCGGCGCGGAGCGGCGTGGAGACGACCTCCCAGTACCGAGGCTCGGCGCAACTGGCGCGCGGGGCCCCCTCTGCGGCCCGCGGAGTGTCCCCTCGCACCCCCGCCGCGGCCCTCTATATAACATGCCGCCGTCCCCGGTATCGCCAGTCCGTCACAGAGAGCGACAGGGTTGGGTGGGTCGAATAGTCAGCCGTGGGCGAGTGAACGAAGCCCTATGGTTACGAGATCAGATCTGATGCGGTCGTGAGCTTCGGACGTTTTATCAATTTCCCATCGATCTCTCCACGATAACTAGTCGCCGGTGGTGTGAAGCCGGTTGTTCAGTGCGCATTCGCAGTACAAAAGAGACTTGTGATATTTTTCTAGTAATATTAAGTTCCGCAGCGGAACGATTTAATTTTTTTGTCGTTTAAAAAGTGTACAATATAAGTAAAAATTTGGAAAACATGGAGATCCTGCCGGTCACGAATCAGTTTGTCGGATTCAATAGCGAAAAAGGTGAGTTGACTTTCTAATTGGAGTGCCGAGGCGAGGGAGGGAAGTGGCTTTCTAACCGGCTGACTGCTGTTGCTACGCGGCGCGCGCACTGCTCTCAGCCGGCCGGCTCAGCAGATCATCACACTTCTTAGTTTTCTGCATTATTTATTGTAACAGTAGGCCAGTTGACAACTCTACAACTTGGTTTGATCATTCAGCCGGGAAGCCGGGGCCCAAACGTCAGTATCAGCTGACGTGTCAGCTGTTCCGCTGTTCCGCTGCGCCGCACTCCGTCGCCCTTGTGCGCACTGGCTCGATACAACATTTGCATTAACTTTATTGTTACACAGTCTAGTAATGAATGTAGATCAGGTTAACATTTTGTTTTGAATAATTCTAGTAAGATTAATGGTTATGGCTTAGAAAAGACTTAGAAATTTTAGGTGTTTATTACTAAAAGTTTGAAGGGTTGAATTCTAAACTTAGTTTCCTCTTGTTATAGCTTGGAATGGACCAACATGGCGGGAAGCGCCGGTGCCGGTGCCGACGGAAGCGGCGCTGGCTCAGAGGCTTGAGAGAGAGCTACGAGCGGCGAAAGGAGCCAGCGAGCTAGCCACCGCCGAAGTGCTGGTGCCCGCGGAGCTGCTGGCGAGGGCGGCGCGCCAGACGCTGGCGCTGGCCGAGGGGGAGCCCTGTGGCTCGAGGGGGGCCGCAGTCATAGTTGACGTCACGGGAAGAAGATTAGCAGCTTTCAAAATAGACCCCAACACGTTAACCACGCACGAGATACATCTACATCTGGAACACGATGCGACGAACTGGACTAGCCTGTTGCCGCAATTCTTAAAGTAAGTTGAACTCTGTTGCCTCAAGTCTCAAAGCCATTCATTGACGACTTTCCGTCAGCCTAGCAACAGCGGCACCACCCTCAACAGTACTAACGGAACCTCTCTATTGTTACAGAAACTTAACGCGAGGCGGCACCATCATCATCAGCCCCCAGTTCACGATAGAAAAGAAGAAATTGTTCAGGAGCCAGGCAGAGTGAACCAGCCTGTGATAGCGCGAGATGCGAGCGAGCCGACTGACAGCCCTCCTCGATATCTACGTATCGTTATTTTAACAAATATCATATTATTATATATTATATTAATTATTATATATTTTTAATAAGAGAAAAAAGCACAGCGTGATATGTAACGTATAGTTGTAGTATAAGCGCGCGGAAGAGCGCAGGTTTTAGTTGCGTCGCCCGTCGGCCGTGGGCACGGTCGATAGTGACGCGAACTGCACTTTGTTATCGATAAAGTGTCGATGTTCGGTCGGTGTCGAGCGTGCCCGCGGGGCGGGTGCGTGCGCCGGCGCGCGGCGGCGAGCGGCGATCTCGCCCCCTCCCCCCGGACGTTGGTTGTCTTGTCTGCCCACCGCTGCGCTCGCCGTCCCGCGCTGCTCGTACTTATGTTAATCATTGTATGATCATTGTTCGTATTTTGGATATTTTAATGATTGTGAGTCGTGGTGGTTGGTCGTGTGAGTGGCGTGGCGGCGTTCGTGCGCACCCTCTGATCTCAGCCGCCGCCGCGCGTGTGATACTGATACCCTGAACGATATAGTCTTAGGTATTATTTTTTGTTTCGAGTTCGATTCTATTCTGAAGTTGCGTAGAGTTCGTATTTTCATGTATCGTAACTGTATTTATTAGTGGCGATCTCTGAAGAGGTCCGATATGTGTACGTTTTTCGTAATTGTACTAGTTTGTACATTTGTTTGTGATACTACTTTTGTAATGTATAAAATTTAAATGCGAGAAAAATATTACTTTTTATGAATGTGAAAACATGAATGCAGATTTATAAATATTAGAGATGTGTATCATAGAGTGGAGAGTAGGGAGGCAGGCTGGGGCGCGGCGGGGCGGGGCGCAGGCCGCGCGCGCGCCTCGCCCCGCGCGCCCCCCTGCAGGCAAAAGATCTCAGGTTATATTATTAATAGTTATTAAAAGTATTAAGTTATTTAAGTTAATATAAAATGAAATTTTTTGTAAGATTATTTTCTATCGCCGCGCGAAGCTGCGGTACTATAGTCCAGTGGGTGATAAGAGATGATACATTTTGTACTAACAGTACATAATATAATTGACGAGATGTTAATATTGCAGATTGCATTTTCTTCATCCAGTGTAATTACTACATTAAATGTAAATCAATAGACTAACCGTTTTTAAACGAAATCTAAATGTTTGTAGGGTCCAGTGTTTTAAACGCACAATATCATAGTACTAGAGTTCACTTTCATCGATAAATAAAAAGATTTTAAAAAGCTACAAAAACATTTTACTTCTAAAACTTGAAATGTCGACATATACAAAAACTAACAATAATAATAAATGTATCAATTGTTTATAATTGATATTTATTTGATAGACCGTAAAAGAAAATGTAGAAATATGAAGAAAAAAAAATACATAGTTTCAAAATGGAAAATTATCTTTTAATACCTATTCCTTTCCCGAAACCCGAGAAGAGCAGAGAGATGAACACAATGAGTACCAACACAATAAACACACCCACATTACCTCATCTTATTTATTCAAACAATATACCTCTCAATACTACCAAAGCAGATAAAATATTCCATACAGATGACACTTAAAAAAACAACGAGAACGAAGAACATCGTTTCCATACATTATCATAAATTTGAGCTAGGTAAAAACAAGCAAGAGAGTTGGAGTAATATTTTAATAAGACCGGTTGGAACCGGTCGCGACTCGGGACCGGTTCAGGCTGCCTCGCTACAGATTGGTGCAAACCCATCCTCCGGTGTTTTTTGTATAATTAGTAAGTACAGACGAGTTGGTACAGTTTTCTACATGTGCCGGTTATAGGCATGTTGCCACTCTTGCCACATGCACACATGGAACACCTCTAAACGCTGACTCGGAACATGTGCAGATTGCGATATGAGATAGATTGCAATGCCTGCCCGTGTCGGAGCATGGTGCCAAATAGCTCTGATGTGCTTCGATAATGCAAGCACAGCTATATGGGTAACATATAGGTCCATCTTATCCTCGAATGCTGAGTTCGCGTTTGCAGTAAATTGGCATCGCTTTTTATGATCGTGCTCCATCGTAGACTCCGTCATTCCACTATCTCAGCTTCAGATCACTGTTTTATAAACATATCGTCTTCTACATACAAGATGACTATTACAATAATATCTTCCAATCTATTGTTCTAAAGAGATTAAGGAGCAATCATCAATTTTCACTATTGCAGTTATAATAATATTCGCTTCACTTTTTTCTCGACTTTAGCGAACAAAAAGTTAAAGTTGTTATGTATTATATATATTATCCATGTGAGAACATAAAAATAAATTCGTTCCGTTCGAAGTAAACAAATTAACATGCAGAGGTCTTTGTATCGATTCTGAAGAAATTGGACCAGTTGACGTAGCAACACGTTTCTGAAAAAACGTGCAAGCGATTGTTGACATTATTGCAAAGGGAGTTAAGGCTATTGTTCTTTGTATTCGGAAATAACTGGATGGTTTTGGCAAACATAAATTATCGCTTTAATCCGCTAAGAAATAGGCAACCACTTCCGAATGTGTGACTAAAGAATTATACCGTGTAGTATTTCATGTTTATTTTATGACTTGTGAATTGATTTATTAAGCTTCACCTAACAACATAAAGTGGACAGTGAATAAAAACAATTTATATCCATCCAATTTTAAACTAAGCTCTTTCTATAACTACTAATAAACTAACACCCATTTTTCTGATTTCACTAAACAATTTGTGAGTCTAATTAAGTACCTAGAAACAACAGAGAGTCGTTTGATATAATCTCCCTACCTACTTTTTAAAGGCACAATAACATTAAAGTAACAACGAAATCCCGCAATTTGTGCAATATTTAATTTTATACCAAAACAAGGGTTATTTCACTTTCTAACCGCAAACCAACGACATGATTGTAGCAACTATCGCGATTCGTGACGCAGCGGACGCACCGACCACTTCGCCACAAATATCGATACTCTCCGCTCCGAGCGTGGCACATCACTAGCAAGCTAATTATTTACCTACAATTAACTTGATAGGTATCATCGATTCAATTTAAACAGTATAAAATCTAGATTGGTAATAACAAATCGGCCATTGGTAATTGCAAAATTTAATAAATTAATAGCATAACTGAGTACCTACCTATTAGTTAGTGTTATTGGTAATTTCTAGAAACCCATTCGGTTTATTAAAATAAATTACAAGACCTAAACTAAAATCAATATATAAAGAATTGGAAAGCATTGATTATTGTGTTGTTGCCAGGCAAGGCTCGGTTTGATACGCGAATGCGACAGCCAACGCCATCTCTTATCGCTTTGCGGAATTAACTCGTCCCTGCAGAAACCTTTTAACTGAAACATGGTGTTCAGTTATTTTACAGGCACAGAATAGAATTATACTGACAATTATGTGTTCAAAATAATGTCAACTCCAATGTAAAATGAACTGTGTGTGAGACGCTTTAGTTTGGTTTTAGTTTATCAGTGTTCAGTGACGATCTGCTGTAGTTGCACAAACATTGATCCAAGTGTTGCTAAGGCCGTGCTATTTATGTCGATACCAACATAATCATAATATTATAGTTATTCCGGATTTTTCCAAAACTTTATTTCTTCCATTTACATTAATATTATGCTAGCGGTGTTTTGACCGCAATAGAAGGATTTGGTGATTCATTCACTAATAAATTAGTGTTTTTGTTGTTGCATGTTTATCGGGGATTAAAGAAGAAGCTAAGAACGCCTAGTCGCTAGTCTGTACCTACCGCGGTTATCAACCTATCTGTCACGTGTGATGGATGACTCATTAATGTTAAATTAAATGGTTGAACCGAGGTACTGGCCAAAGAGGCAGGTCACGAGCGAGGTGGAACGACAATCTGATCAGGGTAGCAGGTTAGAATTGGATGCGGCAGGCCCATCACTGGGTCAACTGTACATGCAGGTTGAAGAAGATCTGAGGTAATAATGTTCTTCCTTCGTATATGAGAAGATCTACGTATTCCGTAAACTACAGTGAAAATGGGTTGAAGATAAATTTCTCAGTTTAGAAGGGTGATGGTGCGCAGGTCGCCTAACCTTATACATATTTGGAACTGCACACACTAATTAAGTATTTTTCAATACACTTTCTCGAAAACTGCTTCTTATCGCACTACGATTAGGTTCAACATTTAATTTATTTCACACGTGTGGATTTTTAATATTTTTCAGCACACGTGCGGAAATAAAAGTTTCCACAGATAACTAAACGTATACTAAGTCCAAATGGGTTCAATGACTATAGTCGGCGGTGATTGTTTTTTTTTTTTAATCTTGGCCAAGAGACATTGCCTCTTTACGGCGTAAATATTTTTTGAGTATTTAAATTGTGTTTATAAATAGAATATCATTGATGATTATTTAGAACAAATATTTACTTTTATGAACAAATTAAAATTTACTTTTGTTCTAAATTCAAAAATATTTGAATTTCCTATTTTTCATATTAGGCTGTTTAGCGGCATCATACCTTTGCTTCTTCTTCAACCTGGCGAAAGACAAGCGCGGGAAAAGCAAATTAAATCATAGTTTCATAATAATTTCTGACAAAAATACTTTCCGTTCTAATATTTTATTTCTTGGAAAGTTTATTGAAAAACGTCGTTTGATAAGCGTGGGGATTTGTTACTCAGTTCTCTGCTCCCTAACAACCTCGCCTGCGGCTCGGGTGTGAATTCCGCCTCGAATGCAATAACAAAGTTTCCCCACTTAAATCAAAATGTACTATATTATACGAATCGTTGTATTAAACAGTTCACTTTTATTTTGCCTTCATCACTAATACATGGCGACCCTTAGCTAGCAATTATTTTTATTAAACGCTTTGCCACCTAATATGTGTTCTTTTATTTTGAATTAAAACGTCTCTCGCCTGCAATCTCCAAAAGGGTAGGCAGAGGTATATCTATAGTACACCGACTTTTTCTCAATTGTGATGAAATCCTATGCAATGGGGGCTTTCTTATCTGTACAAAAACTACTTCTATCTTTCTTTATTTATTCTTGTATTAGTGTTACCTGGATACTTTAGATATCACTCTGTGGCCGTTAAGTATCCCTTTGCCTTTTCGGCTTCCACAACAACAACTATTGTACTCGCTATCAACTATGTCTAGTACAAATAAGAGAACCAGTTTCAAACTGCTTGTGTCACGAAGGTGCCTACTACGACACAGAGTGTTGTGTCGCTGATCGTCCCTTGATTTGTAAAGGAACCTTCATTGCAGATGGTTTCATCAAATCCATTACAAAACTTGCGGCTTCAGCGGTTTCAAGTGGCGCCTGTTTGTCTACACTTTATGTTTTCCAGCTAGGTCTATTAATAAGTAATTAAATGGACCAAGCAGAATCTTGAATGCACCCATACACAACAAAGAATTAATATCATTATTGATACATCAGTATATGCAAATACCACTTCACTGATATCAACAGAACTATCCATACATTACTTTGATCCCTTATTCCCCCTCACCTATTGTCAGTTTCGGAGATAAGCCGATATTGACCATGTACGGGGTGAAGGGGTGAACCATCTGCTGTGAAGGGGTGAACTGTCGTAGATTAGGTTAACGGTTGCTGAGTGCTGATATGACGGTTGCTGGTGGCTATTGAGGATTCGTTGGGTACGTATTTTTCAGGAAGTTGTAGAGGATTTAAGTGACTGGAAGAGATGTAAAAGATATAATTATAAAATAAAAGGTGTAAAGGGGCTTTGATTTTTCACCGGTTATTAATAAAAACAGCGAGTATAATTCCGTAAGCAAAATTGTTTTCATTAATAACCGATAAAAAATGTCTATGTAGTGGGGGCTCAGAATGATGTACTGAATACGTGGTAACCGTTTTCACGTCGGTGTCTCTTCCACCCTGTATTTTAAAACAAGATGGCGCCGGCATTTTATAACTACCTACATGATCCCTGAGCAGAAATTCCGAAACAAACCATGAGGGCATGGTCGCTTGCATTCGGACACAAGTGAGTTCATATTTACTTAGTGATGAGTTGATGAAGTAGAGGTCAATATGGCAGCTGATACAACAATAATTTTGAATGTTAGTTATCGTAACCCGACAACCCCTAGTAAGTGGGTAGGTAGGTACGATAGCGTTCATTCAGATATACTCAACGGTCAATTATTATTGTTACGAGCGATTTATTTTCAGTATTATCTGGTGGGCTTGTTTTCAAGTTCCACGAGGCAAGTAACTCTACCTACATTCTAGTCCATTAAGATCATTTACTTCACAGATTCGAAAACAACTTTTCTGGTTTTTATTAACCGCATAAATCGATTTCAAAAGTTTTTTTTTGTGAATGGCATCTCTCAGTTCAACCTAAGAGATTTTCGTCTGCTTAACCGGACTACCTATAATATCAAAAGTAATAAGCTTAATTATTTTAATAAATCGTAGCATTTACTAAGTCACAGCTCTTAAATAAGAATTAACCATAATTATGATAACCGTCAACTTTTACTAATCATTTAATTATCGGAGAACTACTGTAACGAGTAATATAGAAGACCTTAATAGAGAAGTATGGAAGAAGAAGACAAATGCTGCGCCGGCGCCGAATGAATTGGGATAAGGGCAAGAGAATGATATGATGATACTGCAAAACAATCAAAGATGCGATGCAAGCTTAGAGAAAACATCAAGAATGAGAACAGCTAGATAGAGCGAATGTCACAAATGAGCTGTCAGTGTTAATATTGACTGCTCTTGATCGCGTTCAGTTTCGAATTTAATTTGCCCATATTATCTTCACTTATGGGTTGTGAACACTTCCCATGAAATAGGTCATTAATGTGTTAGTGAAAACTTCTTATTTTATTGAGACAATAAGTAACTCCGGATCCAATAAATGTAAGGAATTAGTGAAGCATCGCACTCGCTCCAATAATTATAGAATTTTATAAGTGAACCATAAAAATAAGTTACAAGTGGAAGTTGGCTCGTTTCAAGTTTTCTAATTAACTCGATTGCTTTAGTTATTACTTGCTAACATTCGCTTATTATGTATTGGAAGTTTTGCCTTCCAGTAATATCCAATTATCTATACAACATTATTTTTAGTATATGCGAAACTTGAATATAGTTTGTTCAGAATAAGTAACTGAATCGATTCCAATAGTTTTTGAACCATGTTATATTTTGTCCCAAAAATATTAAAAAAAGGTTACAAGTTGGACACCGAGCGACACTAAGTACCTATCGCAATGATTTAGGTACCTACTGCCAAATTATTATTATCAATAACCTCAAGACGACGCTGGAGGCGTGCCGCGTGGTTACCACAATTTTGTGCGGACAACCAGGTAACAGAACAAGCTTATAACTTTGTGATTTTTCATGATACAGTTTTGAAATTTTGTACATGGATTCTTTACATAAAAATACTATACACGTGTTTCAGGTTTCACATATACTAAAACTAATGTTGTAGATGATACAGATACTTAGGTATAGGTAAACTGCAATTAAATGTTGTAGGTAGTTATTTAATTAATTGAATTTTATGGTAATAATCATCATCATCTGCCTAGTCTTTTCCTGACTGCTGGGGTCGGCGTCCAGTCTAACCGGATGCAGCTGGTAACCGGTTTTTTACATGGAGTGACCGCCTATCTGACCACCACAACCCAGTTATTACTGGGTAATACGATACCCCTTGGTAAGACTGGTTGTCAGGCTTTCGGGCCACGACTGTCAAAGATTTACAAATGATAGGGGGGACCAATGGCTTAACGTGCTTTCCGAGGCACCGAGGAAACTCGGTATGTATAGGGTGGTCACCCATCCACAGACCAACCTAGGCAAGCGCGGTTTACCCTTAAGATTGATCCGAGCAGCTGTTATTATTTAGCCACGAGCTCCTCTTCGTCTTTTTAAAACCGATTGTCATTAAATTGGTTGTATCGAATTAGAGTGTTTTTGACATAGAGTAGGTACGATATGGGTTCGACCTAGAGTAGGTACCTACGATCTAGGCATGTAATTAGTTGGTTTTATTATTATTTTATCTTTTATTGAAACATTAATAGCTATCGTAAATCCATGCTGGATAATTGAGGAAAACAATAAAATCTATTAATTACGTTTTGTTTTCCCAGCAGACCAGATAGTAAATAAATCAGTTCGCAAATGATTGTTTATACTACAACATTAGAGCGCCTACCTTAACCTAGCCTCCTGGACTCCTGGCCTATTACCAATAATAGGTAGGTACCTCTAGCTATGCACCATCGCCCTTATTTTAAACAAAAAGTGGAAATCTGAAATCAACGCTGCTGCTTGTTACTTTCTTCCACAATAATTAATAACTATTAGTTGGGTATTTGTTCAATCGGTGGAATCAGGAAAAAATCAGGTGGAGGGTTCAACTACAAACGGTTTCGGTAATCACCACAAATATATTCGCGTCATAATGTTAGTCCCTAAATATCGACGGCTGACGAACGACTACTGTAGGTTCACCACCGGCACTCCCATATTAGAAAGCAAAAAAGCCTTCAAAAAAATGTCGTCGATGTCTGTCAATCTTTTGAAGATGAAGGACATTGTGTCCTTCATCTTTCGTTTAGTGTTAAATGGATTTAATGAGTTGTGGAACAAGTTTAGTAAGCCTTAACTATAACCTTTCTTTTCAGGAGTGCGCGAGATCAGCTTAATGGATTTATCTTGGTAGAGAATTGAATGCTTAGTCCGCAGTCCACATCCATCAGCAATTATTTTGTTAACTTTATACATAACAGCACTTTGGTCTTGTGTCACAGTAAGTATAACATCATTGAACAATGACAGTGGATACAGTATCTGACACTTCAGAAGCATTAACAGAAACAGACACGTGTTTGTAAAAATCATTTTATACAATAAGTAACAGTGTTTATTTTTAACCAATATCCTGTTCGGATCAGTAGATCATTGTTCAGCATTAGATGTCTAAGTTAATTCTTATAGAGCGTCTAATAGGAGTAGGCTCCATTTAAGGTCTTATTGGCCATCAACAGTCCACCGCACTTCAGTGATCACCCTCTAACTCAGGCCTAGCGTAGTACGGAGTTTCAATGAAATAAAAGACTTCCTTATATTGGTTTTGGTACCATTTACGAGTGACCTACTGTACCTACCATAAGCCATGTCATACCATGACATCGTGCGTGAGTTTGAAATTGAGAAAAAAGTTACTTGATAAAGTATTCTGCATCGTCCGTTCTTTTCTATTTCTGAAAATGACATCATCACATGACACCGTACCTATCCACGCGAGCGTCAGTTTGGTGATTTTCTTCTCAGTGCTTGTGAGATTAGACTCTAAGAGCACACACATAATTATTATTACACTCATTTGACTATAATTGAACAACAGCCCACGGAAATGACTCTAATATGTAAGTAACGGTACTCAATGATGTATTCTTTAATTAAAATCTCTCAGTTCATATAAAAAACAACATTCGAGAACGTCGAGTGTAAGCGAGTACAGCCGGAGCTACCATCCGCTCACGTTACGAGTTGTTGATAAAAAAAACAATTACAGCTCGTTGAGATAACAAGATTATAAAATAAACTCTTCAAATTCAAGTATCATGATTCTAAATTACAGTCATTTTTAGGATTTAACGATCTTTATTAAATGGCGGTATGGCTGAAGTCTTCATTTTATTTATGATTGCATTGTAGACTCGTTTATTGTAAAAGCTATGCATTAGATCAACAAAGCCCGTTGCAGTCCACGGCCGGACATCGGGCTCTCCCAAGCTGCGGCATATCAATCACCCTGTCCTCCGCATCCAGTCCGTCCCACCTCCTTTTTATGGTCTTCGGTTCATCTAGATATTTGAACCTAATCCTGAAAGTAAAGTCAAGGTGGTTCATGAAACAAGCAACTTGTACTGATTAGACCGCCACTGGACTTTAGGAAAAAACTTACCTACAATACAAAGGATTTAAATAGCAACAACTGGCAACGATCAACAAAAAACATTTCATTACTGACCATACATTTTTGAAGATACATTACGCCTAATGCCGTGATGATAGTAACCTTTTTTTACAAACAATATTATTTACCATCGGATCAGAAAGGTCAGCCAACTGATAACAACAAGTTTGGGAGACAAAAACCTTAACGAACTATACTCTATCAAAGAACCCTGTACCTACTTACAATTGAGCAAAAAACACGTAATCAAGAGTAAGAAGGTACATAAAATAACAGCTAATGTCAAAGCAGATAAGGATACATGTGTCTCAAACAAGATGGTTGCCATATCAATTTAGTAACGACATGGTTGCCCTCAATTCACCGCGAGGCGATTTTTTTCCATAAACCACAAAGAACATAACGAGCCCACTTGTTTTTCTAAATAGGAAAAGCAAATTGGACTTGCTCACATAGCAACGAGATCTAAAATAAGTCTACATGCTTCCCGCTGTTACACACAGAACAGATTTCTGGACGAAACCGGCACTGTGTCCGTTTAAGCGAAGTTAGTGAGGCACTGTGTTTGATTGTGCATGTAGTTGGAAAGCGCGTCGTCGTCAATTGAAACTCCGGCCTTAATTGTGTTGTTTACCACAGCCAACTGACAGCAGTCTGGATTTACTCCATACCCCTGTACCGAGTACGAGATCCTTCGCCTCCGTAGCGATACTCACGAGTTCGTTCAAATTCATCGCGGATTTTGATTCTGGAGCTTTGAAGGTGAGAAGTTTAAACTTTTCAATGGATGCATAATATAGAAAGGGTTAAAACAACAAAGTTTATAGCTGGTGTGGTGTAATGAAACGGTAAGACCGTCTGTTAACATTAAATTTTACAATGTTTATTCGTTTATTTTCGGCACAAAATCTCTCCGAATGGGGTCTTATTTCTAATTCCGTATTAAATTAATGTAAATTCGACTGAGACTTATGTTCGTAAAGAAAATGTTTAGAAAATGCAACCGGTTTTGTGAATTGGTTTGTTTTTCAATGGTTTCTTATAAGTGTTAGTTGAAGGTTATTTTTTACCGAATCAATGTAATGGATATTGAGCATACATTGTATCATGTGTGTTGTGTTATGTTGAGTAATGTTTGATGTTGCCTCGTTCTTACACGTGAAAGATTATGAACTGTAATTCATTTTAGATAAAAGATAATCTATCTCAGACATGAGGCCTTGGGGTAACGCCAAAAGCTGCTCTTGAAACATTCTAAGTAATCCTTTTAATCAACAAATTTTCTTCTATAACTTGCTCACATTTGCCAACGTCAACATCATCAGACTGCAGTCCATTTCTGGGAGGAGGCATCGCATCGCATTTAATTCGTCCCGCGGATACTCTTAGTTACCAAGTGACTTAATTAATAGAAAATTACATCTACTTTCTATACTTCCTAATATTCTTAGAGAGCGAACTCCTGCCAACCCGTACTGATTACGCTCACTCCCAGTAAGGAGGGCTGTGTGACTGTGTCCCACTAGTGGGGACATTTATAGGCGGATTATTCTTATGCTAGAGACGTGGCAAAAATAAAATAGTACGTTTGCTAGCAAAAGGAAAAACAACATTTTATTACCATAAACTCATGTTCATTTTCGTAATAACGGCCAATATCACGGTGTCATTAGGGACAGCACAATTAAAGGCAGATGAGAGGCATGTTAAAAACTAATAAGATCTGTATTAGATTGTTACTGTCGGAGGCTGTGGAAACATTCACGTAGGACGCGGGGATGTTCCACGAGGGTAGGAAACTGGGGAATTAGATCATTGCTGTTTTTCAGGAACCAATCTGTGTGGTTACATATACCTAGGTACATCGACTCACGCCAGTTGTGTATGGGGGGTAGGCAGAATCTACAGAACGCCACCTGCTACGGCTACGGCTACGATCCTCTTCGACTTCTCTTATTTTGTCCTTTGTGGTTGAACATTGGCATAATGAGAAAATCGTGGGTTGTTTAGTCCTCCGGCCATGGATAGATTTCGCCTTTTCTTATTGGGGCTGCCTTCACAATCAAGTAGGTTTGAATCAAGGGGCTAAGCGTCCTTCTGTCTGTCACGCAAGATGTTTTTGGCAAGTTCTCCGTTGATGATATTGGAAAACATGTTAAACATGTAACGATGTGTCTGATAAGATGACGAGTAATAGAGAAGTTTGGAAGAAGAAGACAGACAGAAGAAGACAGACCCCAAATCAAAGATCTATGAGGGTTGAAAATTATTAGGATTAGGTTATTTATTTTATGTGTTTCTAGTTACTTCAATCGATTGAGATTGGAGTAACTAGAAACTCATATCTTTTGAAAACCGTAAGTATATATATTTTTCAGGATTACTCAGATAATAATAGTTATTTGCAACTAAAAAGAATTTTATTTAAAGAGCCATCTTCTCGAATTGACTTTCTACAAAGACTTTCGCTCTGAAACGCTAATAAAAACTAAATTAAATTAGCCATCGCAGTAACAATATTAAGGACATATGTACTCAGTTAACTATAGGCTCGTCTTTGTCACGAAGCGAACGAACAAACAAATAAATTAACTGAGCGTAATAAAATCGTTCATATACACCAACTTACAGGTACACTCCAACAGAGTCAAATTCAACTGTATTTTGTACAACATAAGGCATGTTTTCGTTGTTTTGGATTGCACAACTAAATTTGTAAGTACCGTAAATGGCCCTTCATGTTCGGTGTTATTTTTAGGAGTTCGTTTGTGTGTGTGTATGTGCGTGTGTGTGTGTGTGTATGACCATCAAATTGAATTAGTGGGTCTATATACCGTTTAGTATAACCCATGTAGTGGTGCTGGTAAGTCTATAGTATAAGTGGGATGTAGTCAGCGCTCGGACTGGCTCTACTGCTAATTGATATGGAAATTAAAGTGTTGATGTTAGAATAACAGGAAGCGATGCGTGAAATAAAGAGTTGAATGATTTTGTTTTGTTTGTGGATGGTTCTGAAGGGATTAGCTTCGCCCTCGTGGGTTTGATATTTGTGATCATCGAATACACTGCTATGTGGATGAACATCAAAACAACAAATGTAACGGACCCTGTGCATTTCTGTGTATTTTGCCTTTCAAAAATATACACTCTGGTAACTTTATAGTCAAAACGCGTGACGTGTGTAAAACTTTATATTCAGTCGGGAAATTGAGTAGCTAGTACGGTGTAACTTTTCCGAAAGTTCTAGAAAAGGACCGAATGAGCGACAGATTCTTGCTTCCAACAAAAACGTTACATCACGCATGTATTCCCCGGAGGCTTAGGCAGAGGTGTTAATATACATCACCCACATTTCATCCGTTAAAATCTGCTGTTAGTACTGAGTTGTGGAGGCTGACAGGCAATCGCTTCATGTAAAATACTGGTATTCAGCTGCATCCGGGCAGACTAGAGGTCGACCCCACATTGTTGGCAAAAGGCTAGGCAGATGATCTATTTGGGGCTGAGATTCTTTCTCCATTAATTTAAAACTTAGAAATATGACAATTACATGGAATTCCACCAGCTCTCCACCTACCTACCAACTCTTATCATTATCACTGACGACCCCCACGGGGCCAGAGTTACTAATTATAATCAGAATGCTCCGAGAGTGCACTACAGCAGAGTGCTGGTTTAATTCGAAAATGTGCGCAGTCACGTCATGTAGGCGCGGGTTATAATTACCACTGTATTTACATAACAAAGAGCCCCTCTGTGGAGCTGGACTTGTCATCTATGTAGCACAAGTATATTAGGGGCTTCTGACGTGTACGAGGTTTGGGTTTGATTCCCAGGTAGGGCAAAGTATTATTGGGTTTTTCCATCAGGATTTTTTCAGGATTTGTGCATGGTTGATGGCAATAGGCTCACCCGCTATAACTTGTGTCGAATATAACTGGCGGAATGTGGGTGTACCTCGGCTTACATCGGCCATCAGGGATTACAGGAGTAATGATATCTGCCAACATAGTTGTTGTGGTTATCATTAGTTTTCACCAACTTTAGACATGTATAGATAAGATTGTGTGTTTGAAAGATGCATTCAAAACTGCATCAAATAATTATTTGTTTTGAAGGAAACATTCACGGTAGATCTGCTAGTCAATAATATTGGTTGCTGGAAGTGAGTGAAGCTAACTACTAAATGACTACAATTATTTCATTTATTGCTAAAGTTTCACGTGAAAGCTAGGACAAAAATAATCCCACATCCCCGAAAATGTGCCAAAACACTTTCTTCCTTCACAGACCATTAGCGAAGTATATGATCGGGTAAAAGTAACAACAATAGTGGAACATTTGGAGAGCTGCCCAACCCGTGGCTGCAGGACGTTCCTGCCGCCATGCCGCCCGTCCTTACTGCCCACTTCGCAATAGAAAGCACGTGTACACTCCCGGCCACTAATATGTATACAGTTAGCATAATTGAGAACCGAGTAATTGAGTATTTCAAGAGAAAATCGAAGCTCCGAACGTGTTTTCGCATCCGGATTTAGTTTAGGACCTCATTGAGATAAGATACATAACCCTGTGGGTTGGAAAACACTGTTTGTAGATGCAACATTATTTTTTCTGTAGGTATTATAACACGCGGCTGTTTGTCCTGGAGGGTTGAGTACAAGTGTTCCCACAGTACACGCAGATGTTGCAAATTATGATTAAGTTTCATATAATAGTGGGCGAACGAGTTGCCGTTAACAAGGCATGGATCCAGACTCCGGGTGTTACCGAAAAGCAATACAATAACATTTATTCCGACGCAGGAATCAAACCCAAGAACTAATTTTCAGAAGGCTAACGAGGTTATTAAGGAGCATAATCTCATTTGAGCTTATGCTCCTGACTGTCCCTACCCAATCTAATCGTCCACTGGCGGACACTAAAAATAACGCACACAATTAGCCAATCTACGCTTATCTGCTCAATTGAGGCAATTCATCTACATTACACTCGTACACTGCCCGAATAGCTTTAAACTAGTCGGTTGGGGATGCGCTGTAGTGAGAGCGAAGCGAGGCGTTGTGAAAGCGGTAGTTATCTGTCGGGTGTTAACATTTTTATGATTTTAGCGGCAGTATTTGTATTTGGTGCATTAATGGGTATTATTAACCTGATATTCAGACTCAGCTTACTGAAAAATATTTTTTTGTGCATTACGATGATTACATAACATAACATCACGCTTGTAATCCTTGAAGGGTTAGGCAGAGGTGTACCTAATAGTATTCCCACCCCGTAGTTTCGAGCATATTGTGAGGATTGTGCGTAAGTACAGAATAAAAAAAAGAAAATTACTTTATTTGCCTCATGCCACAAGTGCATATCAAACGTGCATATTTCCTGCTGACCGTAAGCAGAACCCATTATTTTTTTTATTCAGAAGATTTGTGTAGATAGGTCATAGATAAATTTTACAGTCACATTTAGAAAAGCCATAGGTCATATAATTAGGATTAGGCGGGCTTCGCTATCTACTGTCTCTGTTGTCAGTGTGCCGCGTGCTCTACATGGTGTTATTAAAGCAATAAGTACCATAAAATTTATTCACGCTGAAGGTCTGATGTTGTTACCGTAGTGATAATAATACGCTTTAGCTGTTTTATTATCATCATCATATATTTTTATTATTCGTAAAATCCACCACAATTTGCAGTTTTGTGCTGGGCTGGTTTAGTTAATAAAAGAGGAAAATATGGGATTAGGATTGGATTAGACATCTAGGGCCTTATAGATAAAGTTTATAACTATCATGGTCATCGATAGCCAAAATCAAACCAAAAATGTTTCTTTGCAAGAAAATACTTACAAATTACAAGGAAACATCTTATATCCTAAGTCATTGTATTCTGCCTGCAAGCAAGCGTGTACATTATCTGCCATTACTTATCATCTTCACTTTAGGAACCCACTGCTAGGTTTAGGCTTCCTCTTTCTTCTGCCACACAGCATTGTTTATTAACTCATCTGAATACATAAAAAATAATTATAACAGTCAGAAAATCTGATACGATAACTAATCCTACCCTACAATTTCCCACTGGTAGTAGCAACACGTAGTTACAATGAGCCATTATTTAACCACACTTAAAGAGGCCAAAAGCCCAGCCTTCAATTTCCACTTAAATATCACTCCAGCATCTTAAACGTATGTTCAGCATTACACGCTCATCTCTTTCGCAATTACGTCATATTTTCACCTGCGGTGCTTCACACACTGAAACCATTTAATCGATGAGGTGATCGCACGCCGGGTCCCGGGGGAGGAGAACGGGGAGGGTGCGGCGAGGCGGAGGGGCTGCGCAAACGCATGCACAAATAGATCTTGGCAGGGGCACGCATCGGTGCATAGTGTGCAGTTGGAGGGTGCAGAAGGCTCACTTTGATGAAGTAGATAGTTTGATAAGTGCCTCTGGGAGCCAACATGGGCAAATTGTAGAAAATATGGGAGCAGTCAGTACGTTTGACAATACCAGGCTGAGTGGAACGGATGGTAGCATCCGTGGTCAGTATCCAGAGGATCATGGAAGTAAAGTCTGCGTTAAGGTGAGCTTCTCCTCATGGCACTGCGTAGTCAAATATGATATTTTCGACTCTTCTTTTCCTTCACCTCGAAAACCAAACAAACATTAATGACAGGCTAGGGGGACACGCCGCTTTACTCATGGAACAGGTGATCAGCATGAGTGAAAGATTCTGGAGAGGTGACCACGTAGCGGAAGGTGCAGTTATGAAAGCCTCCCGAGGTGCAAGGTGAACCGGCAACAAGTGCAAGGACAACAGACTGGACCAGGCGTTGTAGCGACACTTGTGGGAAGCCTATGCCCAGCAATGGACGTCTTTCGGTTGATGCGATGATGATGATGAATCTCTTAATACGCGAGTTTGTTTCTCTGTGTTTACTAAATCTTCTGCTGTACGTATCAGTTTAGTGCCGTACACGCATACTCACGCCACTCGTACGCATGTGGGTGTAACATCTTGAAGGAACTCCCTCAGTGCATTACTTAAGGCTCCTAACTACTCGATAATTTTGACGACATAAGATTGTATAAGCAACTTTAACATTTTGTAGGAATACGATTAAAGCTTGCTTTTGGAGAGAGTACTGGGAAAAGCCCTCCCCACCAATCCCAGTTACTGCAACTCCTGAAAGCCAGAACCAACAGTGCTTCATTGCCTGGTCACTCTTCTGGTGGTCGCCACCACAAGAGTGACCAGGCAATGAAGCTCGATGCTGAGAATCGAATAAAGTGTCTTGGATTTGGTTCGCTCAACAAGATCAACCAGAAACAAAAACGTAAAATAATGGCGAGGAGAAACAAAACATAATTTTCACAGTTACGTTTGGAAACGAAATTTATTTCAGAATTTTATAGTCAGGTAGATAGAAACATTGCGATAAGACTAAATATAGACGAAATGCTTGACATCTGAGTGCTTTTAGTAAACTAATGATAAAACATTTGAGCACGGGAACCGGTTCTGTTAGGTCCTATCAACTACATTGTTTTATCAATAAAAAAACTGATTGAATCTGCAGTACACAGTGACAGTCCGTCACAATTTTTATTTTTAATGACAAACTCAAGAGGTTTGTTGAAGCAAAGCAAGGCATCACGAGCTTAGAGTCAGCTGACCGCTTGTCTTGCTGAGCTAGAAAGTATCTTAGTCTGTAAATAGATGAATATTTGATTGGATGCAAAAAATACTCGCGTGACATCGGTTACGTAATAAATGATAGCCCGATGTAATTGCACGCCAGTACAGTGTGCAGGATACGTGCTATAGGAACGACTACTTACATTTAAAAAAAAATTACGTTTAGGTATAATTTACTAATTTTAAATTACATTTCGAAACATTTTAGAAATTACATAATTTTTGAGTGAATCTTTAATTGTTACGTTTCATTAATGAATTTTATATTGTAATATTTATTATCGACAAACCATTCAAAACCTAAAGTAACAAAACCAAGAAACTAGGTAAAGCATGAAAACAAAAAATCTAATCTAATCTACGTACTTAACTGATATAATCCGGCTAAAATGTCAGAGATTTAATTACTTAGTGATTGATTAACTGTATGTATTTATGTACTTAGCGTAGATAGGTCAATGGAATAAAAGAACATACGTCGCAATATTTTCACTACACACTAAGTACTGTAAAGTAAAATACCATATTCCGCTCAAAATGTTCCCACCGCTGGGACACAGGCCACCTCTCTGTCGGATACACGCAATACACACAGCACATGCATGTGAATGTAACTAGAATATTGTTTACAAACTTAGTTACATAAAACTAGATTGGTCCAAAATTATATTAGTAATAATTATTATGACAGCGGCCATAGATTTATTCGTTACACTTATATTGGCATGTAGTATATAATCCAATCTGCAATAGGTATGTGCTTGAACCACTGCAATGTAGGTAAATCCTGTTCGTTCTCAAGTTCGTTTTCAACTGCTTGAAATAAGACCACGAATAAGGCCAAGCAATAAATGTGACAAGTGTTCGCATCGTTGGCACCGGCACTTTGTTTCCTGAGTCCCACCTGTAGACACTAAAATGTATTTTAGAATGAGAAAAAGAAACGGAATCTACAATCAACATTTTCTGCTGGAAAAATCCTCACTGATTTGTTTTTCTGTTTGAGCTATACGAAAAGTCCGAGAAGATCAATGTAAAAGCGGAATTAAATTGTTATAATTGACATTATCCAAAAATAACTTTATCCTTTACCTTAAATGAGATACAGTACTTATGTCAAAAAGTACTAGTTGTTTATTTAACATAATGAACAACATGAACTGACCCGCCAAACTAAACAAAAAACAGCCTGCCACTACAAATATCAATCACACTGCCAATACTCCGAATTTCCAAAAAACAGATCTATTATGTAATTAAACGTACATACCCACACACACATACAAGCCGAGTTCATTCACATAAGACCTTGACATGATTACGCTCAATGAAATTTAGTGAGCGTTGCGCAGACGCACATACACACACACGCACACACACACACACACACACCAGTGCAAGTATATATGTATGACACGTGGCGAGATGCGCACGATTCATTATGTAAATCCTTTGACATAATAGCTTATTAATACATCTATTTATGTTTCAGATTTGTTTAGGGGTCTTGTCTGTGAAACAAATGGACTTTTCAAGACTGCCTTATTACTGTAGAACTGAATAATTTTCTGACGAAAAAAAAATACTTGACCTGAAAGAATTATTCTAATTTATATCATAAATGCGAGAATATCTGTAAAACCTTTTCACCAATTTTGTGTCGTAAGTCCTAAGTCAGGTCACTTGGGTAAGGACATGGATACTAATTACCCCGGTAGAGCATTTCCGTGGGATAATTCCCGACCTCTACTCGGATGAAGCCGCGGGAAACACCTGGTAGTAATAAAACTAATTGAGAACCCTGGCCTGTCTGTCTAACATGTTGCTATTTTACTTATTCAATCAACATTTTTGTTCTAATCACTTTAACGAACCTCATTTTAAAATACACAGCCGCTTATAATAATTCTATTACTTATGTAAATTTAAAAACAATACAAAATAAAGGATTTGTGTACAAACTCAACAATAGTGAACGAGTCGATGACTGCTGGAACGTGTGCATCGTTAATTTATCGATAATTGCTAAAGCTATTTTCATGCGATTTTCTTGTTAGCATGCTTGTATAGACGGCTGCATGAATAAATATCGTGACGGGATGGACGGTTTATTGAAAACATTGCTTAACATGTAATACTTATGTGCTGAAGCTTGTGCTAGTGCATGTTCTTTACAAATATAATTTACAAAAGAAGAATGGTGATAGAAATGTTCTTTCACATCTCTGTATTCCATATTTACAGTTAATGTATGAACTGATTTGCATAAAACATTGAAATTTAAAAATCGTCGATATGACACCAATATGTTTCTGATTTGTTTCCAGCAAATTGTGATTGTGTCTGTGTGGGTGGGACAGGATGGAAATATTGCGTAACAGAAAAGCTAAAAAGATCTGTGAAAAACGTAATAAATGTACACAAAGAGAAACCGTACGAAATCGTGTTACGCAGAGCCTTTGCTATTTCTGTCCTGTTTGAAATAACACTAATAAACCTATATTTGGAAAATACAGAAATACTGCTACAAGACTGTACTGAGAAACTTAAACTTGGGGTCTACATCTTATTTCAGTTGTTGTCGTTCACTTAAAACATTTACATCACCTTGATGAAAAGTACCATTCAGTCGTGTTGATAACCTCCTCCTTAGAAAGTGATGACAACCTTGCGATTAAAAATAAAAAGAAGCTAATAGAAGCATCTAATATATTCAAGAGATACATATAGATTTGAACGATGTAACCTTACATAAAGGAATACAACCTTGAGCCATCAGGAAAATGTTCAGGAAAGGTTACTGGCCGTGCTAAGAACGCACTGAGACGCGTTTCTTATTATTCATTGAAATTGAATATTTTTAAAACTTTATTGGTACTGAGTTATTATCTTGTCGATGGTATAGCTTGCTATACAGACGTAACTTTCATAAATATTTAGAGCAATAAGTTTTTTCACAGGATAAAATTGAACAAGACGTTAACCGCATTTAAATTGTCGGACTATTTTCATTCAGTGATCCGATGAATTTATTTGTATTTAAAAGTTTTTAACACATTTCTACGCACTTATTCGAGATCTAAAATAAATCGGATGCGTAAAAGACACAAAATCATGCGCATGAGTTGACACGTTGTCAGTTTTACGTGCGTGATTATATTTATATATTTACTTAGGTACAACCAACTTAGATTGATGGCACATTATATATCTTAGAAGATTAGTAGTACCATATGTATTGTTTCTATGTTCCATCCATCACACATCTTAAAAATTCGACTATCCTACTAATATTATATATGGTTTGTGAGGTCTGATGGATGGATGTCTGTTACTCTTTCACGCGAAAACTACTGAACGGATTTGGATGAAATTTGGCATACAGGTAGCTTATAACCTGGATTAACACATAGAATACTTTTTATACCCGTAGTATGATCCCGTGGGACAATTATCGAACTCCACGCGGGCGAAACCGCGGGCGATAGTAATAGATAATTTGACAGCTTTCATTCTTTCGAAATTCTGGCAACAAATTCCCTAAGCTAACTGTTAACAAGAGCTGGAGCCATGACTGCCGAAAGATATTTTCGACAAGAATTTCGTAGCAGGATCCAAGAAAGTTAGATTGTTTCTCCTTTTTTGAGGAGTTGCAGTGGTTAGGAATAGTGTGCTGGACAAAAAAAAGCAGTCCCAAAAAAAGACTGGTCGAAGTGCAAAACTAACTATTGTGACGCAGCTTTGGACAATCCTGTCTTTGGACTGAAGGCGGAGTGATACCAAATCGTTTGTGAAAATGTATTTGAAAATAATACAAGCATCGTACAAGATTCTCATCCACATTTTCAAAATCACAGTCCATTATAAGAACACTTCACAGACACTTTTAATAATGACTAGTGCTGCCTACTGCCTCCCTCTTCATCAGTAATCGTCGTCTAAAAGCTTTTTGGCACAACTCTTAGATTGAGTCTCTATTTAGACTGCCTAAGATTTATAGACTAGGCGTAATGCGCATGATCTAGATTGTTTCTAGCATTTTTCCTCAGATTTAGTGTAATGGTAGCGAGGGAGTTTAGTGAGTGTTGAATTATATTTGTGTCGTCGCGCCAGTGTAGTGTCATTGACACTATGTGGATTTAGTGGCTCAACACTATAATATTTTAAGTACTTATTTTACTAAGTTTTTTTAAGACATAGTTTTCTTACAAAGCAAGGACGTTCCATAAGATGTCCCTTCGCCAAAAACGACAAACTTTCGTCCCCCTATTAAACCCCTTTACTGTACATTAACTTTCAAAATACAAGCCTTAACTAGTTCTCCCCTTGGGTACCTATGGAACTTTTGTGTAAAATTATAAGGTTCTAGTTCGACTGGTTTCGACTGTGCGTCGTCTGCAATTGAATGAATGAATTAAAGATTTTTACAGAGTAGCAGATAAATTCACTCGAGAAAAAATGCAAGCTAAGCTGTAAAATTTATCAGAACAAGAAGATTTGGCAAGTTGTCAAAATAGTCTGCAATTAATCATCTAACTAATATAACCGTACAGTACCCAAAGGTTTGGGATTACGCCAAATTCGGTTCACAGAGAGATCAGTACTTGTTGAAACTTTGGAACGATTAGACTGTCTGAAATAAATATTAGTTGTCAATGTCCTACCCTGTCCCTATCCCTGACCCACTGGCCTCCACCTTCCGCATCCAGGCTGAGCCAGCCACCTTTTAAAGGTCTATCTTTCTATCTCTCTGATCTCATGGCGTGGGTGCGCTACGCTTGGCACGTGTGATGAGATATTACTTATTACTAATTAAATCCACCAATAAAACAATTTGGTAAAAATGACATTACGCCAAAACTGAGTCAAATATTTAATTGCATCTTCGTTTGATTGGTATTAATTAGTAACTTGAAAATAAGAATTGCAATGCTGGGTTTGGTTATCGAAGTGTTGCCCAAATGCAAGAACAAGACGAGACTTAGCCAGTCTTGGTCTTGGTCTTGCGCCAATACACCTGGTCTTGGTCTTGGTCTTGGTCTTGCGCTCCCAGTCTTGGTCTTGGTCTTGGTCTTGCAGCAAGAGTCTTGCAAGTCTTGCAATTACCTATTAGTCTATTACTATTTATTAAAGTTTACTTTAAATCTTAGAAAAACGTATTAGAATTGGAACATTGTGAGCTTGAATTAACATAGCCATAGTAAAGATCAAGCAGATTAATAAATAACTGAAGATTTGATAAGAAATTCGAAAAATCAACTGACCTATATGTCGTTTTCCATGGAAGTAACTGTTTCTTAATAAACATTTATGATTTATAAGCTTACATTTGCTAAAACATGTAAAAAAACAAATTAATTACAATAACTTGACTGTATTTTAAAGAACAATACTTATCTGTCTAGAAAGAGATTGAACCCTCAACTTATAAGAAATTTAATAAAAGAGTTTTACGATTTATCATTTATTTGAATAAAAAATAAAATACAACACAAATCAACAGCTTTATCATTAGGTTATGATACTTTATATCAATTTTTTTGACCAAGAATTAATACAAAGTAACCATCTGGCTGACTCATCACTTAACCTATTTCTATGTTTTCTAATTACTAATGATGCTTTAGAAAATAACCTCTCAGCAGGTACTGAAGTTGCAGGTATTGAGAGAAAATCACGGGCCATTTTCGATAAAATCGGATACTCTGTCTCATGCGTCCTCCACCAATCTAAAATGTCTTCCGAGCTGGCAGTTCTTGGTTTTCTCAGGTACTCCTCCAACTCGTGCCGCCGCAAATCAAACAATGCCGCGTGCGGCGTACAAACACACACTAAATATTACCTACTTGTACAGACGCGACGCGTGAATAAAATAGAATTAGTGCCAATCACTATTCTTTACATATAAGTGAATGTTTTGGCGTACATCTATACTAATATTATAAAGCTGAAGAGTTCGTTTGTATGTTTGATGACAGAAGTTTTAAAATAAATAAATAAGTCCTGAACGTCACTATACCTCCAAAGTTACTATTCCTCGTGGACGAAGTCGCGGGCACAGCTAGTAAATACTTACTCTCATCATCTCTCTCAGAGATATTCGGGCTGGTAAGTAATACAAAACTCTTATCGCAGGCTTTTTATTTTATTAGTATAATGTATTCATTTTCATTCTAAGCACTCTGAAACTTATTTATTCTTTGGAACACCTGTAGGTACTCTTAAAAAAATTCGAAATTATTTTGCATGAGTATACCTACGCCCTATGGCGGCAATCAAATAGTGTCACAAATGTTATGATTTCGGCGTGGCGGCAACGATTGTTTTAGATTTCAAAAGAAGCCGCCGGCGCGTGTATCATAACCATGTACTTCCGAAAAGCGGCAAATTTCTTTGAGAAGTAAGTACAAAACCTTTGATGCCGCATTATCAAAGTGCCGATGGTTAAAACATAACTATGCATGCACTCAGTTTGATTTTAATAGATATTTTTTTATTCGCTATGTTTATGGTATTAGTCGTAATGCGCATAGGTCCAGTTTTTCATATTCTTTGATACAGTTTTTTGCGTCTCATAGAATTCCTAAGCGTACCTACCTATACACCGAACTGTTACACCTAACTACTCAGTGAAATAGCGCTAAGTCCTAGCTGCAAGACGCAAGAGTCTTGCAGGCTATGTCTTGTTCTTGCTCAAGTCTTGCACGGTCAGTCTTGGTCTTGGTCTTGCTAAAAATACGCGGTCTTGTTCTTGGTCTTGGTCTTGCAAAAACGCAAGAACAAGACCAAGACTGCAAGACCAAGACTGAATTTGGGCAACACTATATCGAATAGAACCAAATAAAATAGCTATCTTGTAAGCTGTATGTATATTGTATACTTAAACTGGAGGAATATTTAGGAGACCAGTCCATACCGATATTTTTATTGCAAAAATAACTCTGTGTTTGTTACCTTTTTACGCGTTAACAGCTCATCGGATTTCAATTAAATTTGGCACACAAGTACACCATGTGCTGGATTAGAACATAAGATATACTTTGTATCCCTTTAGTATGTTCTCGTGGGATAGATTCCGAGCTCCACGCGAGCGAAGCCGTGGGGCTAAAGCTAGTTATATATATTTTGGAAGAATTCGCTCTATTATGACCAATCATCATGAAAATAAAGTTTTGACACTGACGTTGACAACAGCTAGGCTGTTCAGCTATCTTTTTAACACACATTTCACATTAGTTTTATGACATACATAGTAACAAACTAAGATTGACAAACTTATCGAAGCCAGTACCGTCTGCACAAATACAGCCCAGCCCTTTCGATAGCTCGCCCACTATCTTGCACGTGTGTGCTCTTCAATCCACACAAAATATTGACATTAAAGACATGTGTTTACTAAGTAAATAACGATCGTCCTTGTGCGTCTGCTATCCTAGTACATAATGACCGTATCTGTTGACATAGCATGTAGGTAAAAAACGCGAAAATCTTGAAAAATTTCAAAGTGTCGATTCATAAGTCAATAAATAAAATATGCGCGTAATATTTTTTAAATGGAGAATACATATATTTTGTTATTGACATTTGGGATGGCATGTTATAATCGTAGACAGCTGAAATATTATTGTGTTTGTGTCGTTTTTTCGATGGCTGAGTAATGGTTGCAAACACGTTTTATATTGAAGTTTTGGCGGTTGCTATGCAGAGTTGCTGGGTGTTGGCGAAGCGAATAAATTATGTGTTTACTTTACCTGTTCACTTATTAGTAGCTATTAAGAGGAAACGCCGCCGGGCAGGCATAACGTTTCCTCTAAGTTGCTCTCAAAGAAAAATACTAAAATTAGCTGTAGGATAGATTATTTAATTTTTAATTAATATTATCGTAGAACAAACTTCATTTCATCATCATCATTTCAGCCGAAAGACGTCCACTGCTGGACATAAGCCTCCCCCAAGAAGGGGGGGTTTTGCCATAATCGCCACGCTTGGCAGGCGGGTTGGCGATCGCAGTATGGTGTTATAAAACACAGAGAACGCTGCTGCCCATTCTCTGGTAAGTCCCTTAGTCGCCTCTTACGACACCCACGGGAAGATATGGGATGGTGCTATTCTTTACGTCCGGACACCATACAGAACAAACTTACTATTATTATAATTGTGAATGTGAGGATGAATGGATGTATGGATGGCTGATGACGGCTGCCCAGAGGGCATGAACAAGTAACCAAAGAGAAATCGCATACTGAGAGATTCTTATCGCTACAGCGACTACCGATAGGCTTCAATTAAACTTTTCAGCAGCTTTTGTCAATCCAATACATTTTTGAATTTCCCATCATAGTTTTCGCTGATAAAATGCCACTTTGTCTAAGCCCGAAGTGTATTTACTATACACTTCGGGCGTGAATGGCCAAATCCGAAACTATGAGCAATAGTGAAAAATACTCAAAGGAATACTTCATCAAAATCGGGCTCGAGACGAACCCGATTTTGATGAAAACTAAAACTGCATCATTAGATTTTTGAAAAATCAATATTCCTAGCCAGAAATCGAACCCTTTGTACATTGTATTATTACACCATTCCATTGTTGCTAATAAGGATCAAATTCTGGTAAATAATGACATATAATTATGTATATAAACTAATATTATAAATACGAGAGTTTGGCTGGATGTATGTTTGTTATGCAATCACGTCAGAACGGCTGAACGGATCTGGATAGTCTGGAATTGCACAAAGGCTACTTTTTTTTTCTCCCACATCAAAACTTCCACGCGAATCAAGTCGTGGTCAACAGCTAGTTTATCTTGCAAAACTTTATGTACGGTAGTGGTACCTACACAGGCTGACTTATACCACTAGGGTTTCTCTACCTGTCAGCTGGAGAGTGGGGACTGCCTTTTATTGGTTTGGTGTACGTATCAATGAAGAGTATTCTATCTTAACCCTGCTTGCCGCATTAAAAGACATCTTTAATTGTCAGTTAGCTGACACAGATCACTAACGATGGCCCTATATTCTTAATGGTGGTAGGTAACAATGATAAGACAGTACACACGACGACCAATCAAGTCATACAAAACCAGTATATACGGATCTGTCATTATACTGGAAATCTATACGAAGCGAGTCTATGTTATACTGGAAATGGATAGCTTGATACGTCGCCGTGTGTACACAGTACCTACCTATTTACTTGTAAGTAAATATATGTAGGTACTCGTATAAATCATTACCCTCGTTTTGGCAGTACTGATTGCGAGTGTTCAACCGCTTTGGTCATTACTACTGATAAAGAGTCTGCTGATAACGATGGACTGGCGGCACGTGACCCTGCTAAGAATAGCCAGGTCTGGAGACATTGCTATCTTTTGTCTGTGCTTTAATGGCAATAATGTAAAAACCATAAATTATGCCATTGTTAGTCTGTTCTAGTTCATCAATAATGGCATAACTACAAGTTATACCATTATTGAGGATTAACAATGGCGGGAATCACGTGTGCATAAATATTTCTCTTTTCTTCTTCGGGTTCTTCTCGGGTTTCGGCACCAATGTTTTCCTTCTCCTATAGACCATCCATTGAAAGATACTGGTATATGTAATGGAATCTTGTAACCAGGTATTTAGTAAGTAAGAGAAGTCTCCTAGACTAAAAGAACCAATAATCTTGAAACGCAAAATTATTCCACCGCTTTCAAATGAAAGCGGTGGAATAATTTTCTCAACTTAAATAAAAAAAAAATTCTATATCTCTATCAGTAAATAGAACCAAAATGTGTTCCTGCAAGTAACTGTAACGTCTCCTACCTACTAATAAGTTGAGTCGAAAGTCATGCCCCACCTGTATCAACTAAACCCTTATTTGGCGGGTAGTTTCACAGCCGCCATGTTCGAGGAAGTGCGACCTCTGACACAGTTCGGAGCACGTCCACAATTCAGCTGATACCTTATCGAGCAGCCGGCCACTCGCTAATATTACCGGGCATTACGAGAGAAGCAAATCATTGGAGGGTTCCGTACAAGACAATTAACGTTTATAATAACGAGACTAAGAGCGAATTTCAACAATGAAATTGAATACGATCAGAGCACCTACATCGCGTTCAACAACTGTCCGTGTCATCATGGCTATAGAATATTGGCACATGTGAATGCCGAGATCCGCCTTATGTGTAATATCCCCAAGGTTGGGACACAGGCCTCCCCTCTGTGATAGAGAGTGGGCCGTAACCCATGCTGGCCTACACTTGATTTGTGGATGAAAATTGCCCCCAAGGTTAATAATTATTACTTATGTGTGTCTAGCAAACTTGCTGAATGGCTTATCTATTCGCAAAGACGTGAGCTGTTATCATTTAGCTCGTGCCAACAACTGATAAGAAGAGAAAATAACAACATTCAGATTTGCTTGCCTCCCCATCGTGTTAACTTGGATATTCAATTGGGAAGTCAATGTTTCTAGATTGAGAATAACTTTATCTAGCGTCAGATTTCTTCTCCCACGGAATAACATATTTTCGAGCAGAAAAACAGCAAAACTTCTAGTTTATCTACCAAAAGAGTCTTCAAAAACACAATCAAATAATAAAATAACAGAATTAGCTACCCAAATATGGAACCCAGGCGCAAACAGACTCACCACAGATAACATATCTCAAGGATGAATTAAAAAAATATCGCGTTACGTAAGCACACCCGATGTAGCGTAAACATGTTTTTTTGATGCACATTCGATAACACCCAAATACCACTTTATAAATACCAATCTTAAAAACTTTATCGCAATAGTAATACAGTTGAATTTACTTAGATTCGTATGTAAAGTATTTGTCAACGCTCAAGGTCAGTATTAAAATTTTCTCACCTATGACACAAGGCGGAGGAAAACAAATGTTTCACGGTTATCGCGCGATAAGAAAATTCGACTCGCTTGTAGAAAATTCTCGAATGAATGCAGACACTGATGTGCTCAATGTCAGTAGTATAATGATCCAAACGAGTAAAGTTAGTCTGGGTTATCTAAGCGCTGGTTTCTGCAAGCCTATTCAATCTTGCCTGTTCATTGTAATTTTCGACCAATCCTAATAGCTGGCTAAAGCTGGTATAGTTAGACAGAGGATGAAGTGATCGGAGTTATCACCAAGCTTTCAGAACCATGGGTGTGAACTCACGAGTTGGCTGAAGGCACCGGCTGAAGACAACGATTGGTTTTTGTTTTATTTGCCAACTTGTCGCTGTACTTTTTATTATTTTGTATGCACGGTGAGTTTTTCTATCTAAGAATAGAACTTCTGCAAATTATATTTTTTGTTGTTCACTATCGTTTTAACATTCAAGACTTAGTGTCGGGAATTCCTATTCGTCTATGTAATAAGTCAGAGTGTTGTGAAAAACAACTTTGATTGATGCTCAGTCGTTTACATGATCGGCAGAAGTGTAAGTAAAGTAGTCACGTACCCAAGTGACTCAGATACACATAAATTACAAGACAAGTATATAAATGTCGAATGGTAAACAGATACCTGCTGTATGACCAGCATTATTTAGTAAAAACATGATAGCCAATACAACTTTATCACTGCGTTTAGCAGATGGATTGATCGCATAATAATGTTTTTGAGTCACAATTCCGGAGGCAAACGCAATTGCAGTGACAGACCACAGATTGCTTCCAGTCGGCTTCCAGTCGGCTTCCAGTCTTACCAGATGCAGCTGAACAGCAGTATTGGTGTCTACGTAGCACTATGACAAAGCTTCCGTAAATGGCGATACAGTTTTCATAGTGTTCCGTAGCAAGTCTGTCATAGCGAAATGGCTTTGCTGCTGCGGTGCGCAGTTCCCATTAGTGATGGATAGGTTAACGATGCCCATATTCTAACTTCCTAACTAATATATATATGTATACTATATATATGCTTATTATAAATGCGAAAGTAGGTTTGTTTGTTACCATTTCACGCCTAAACCTAAACTCAATTATCCTGAAATTTTGCACATACGTTGTCAGGTTTACAGAAACGGAAATAGAGTACCTTTCATCCCGAAAAAGTAAAAGTACTGTTCCCGAGGAAAACAACAATAACGTTCTTATGACAATAGATGGCGCCACTACGTGTCTTTCGAATCATGATTGAATTATATTCTTAATAGAAACTTAAGTAGTGTGTTAAGAGTTTAATTGTCAAATTTCAAATTAACGCGAGCGAAGCCGCTCGCAAAAGCTAGTTATTTATATAACTCCACAATCGGCTTTAACAAGAATGACCGGTAACCGGTAAACAAACGGGTGCTTATTACTTTCCACGAAACTAAACAAAAGTTGGTAAACAATAATATTTATGCGGAAATTGTATAATCTCTGCACGTGGATATCAAATTGCAGCTAGTTTATCGGCGTACACACCCCTCGTGTGTGTCGCACATCGCACTGAACTGTACTAAACCAAGGTTAACTAATCAAGTGATCATGATATTATTATCTACCACAAGATTAAGCAACACAGGTAGTCTAACATAACATAACATCTCGCCTGCACTGTCCGAAGGGCTGGCCAGCCGGGGTGCACATGTGGCTGTGCGTAATCTGCGATGTAATGTAAGGTCATTATACAGCTCTGCTTACCACTTAGGCACACAGGTGAGGTGCAGTAGGACTAGTAGCGTTATCGCTAATGTGACTGAATTTAAGCGTTGTTGGTCTAGTGGTCGCAAGTGCTACGCTGAGCATCAGGTCCTGGGTTCGATTCGCAGGTCGAAAACAGTGATGTTTTCCTTCACCGATGACATCATAGGGCTTAGACATAACTGAATAAATGGTGTACTATTAGTTTGAAGATAATAGGTTCAATTATTTTGAGAAACTTTAAGATATCCAACATATCTACATAATGAAGTAGTCTTTTGTGCCTTCAGAAAACATATGAGTCATGTTATATAACATAATAGGTAAATAATTATAATTAATGACACCATAGAAACATAATAATTACATGTCGTGTTGTTGCCAACCGAAAATTACTCGCAGTTATGAGTCACGGTATGAATAAATAATGTTTTTACATTATATAATTATGTATGTAGAATATCAGGTGATACATAACTTACTCATCATCTGACTTTGTTTTGTAACTTTTTTTTTCTGTACGCAATCTTGAATGTTTTTCTCCCTTTTATTCTTATTTGTGGAATTTCTTTTATTTATGACGCGGTTTCAAGCTCCTGATTTCCAAACATGTAACGTATTTTCTTTCTAACAGCTCGACTAGTTTCCGTTCGGAAAACATTTTAATTTTTCATGGATAACTATAAAATGTTTCCATGTGAAATCATAGATCAGTTCTTATATAAAATAAATATAGATAACTCTTATGTAACCGCCTCTATTTGCTCTATTAAAAATAATAGAGTCGTTATCAGCGGCGACGTAGAGTCTGCAGTCTGCACTATATTGTTATCAGTATCGTATCAGTGACTCAGTGGCACTTAGCATACAATAGGGTCGCGGGTTCGAGGCCCGGCTACGGCACAGCTGCTGCTTGCGTATGCGCAAGTATGTGGAACACTTGAAGGTTTGTTTAAATTATTTTTCTAGTAAAGTTGTAGCTGTGCTGGTACTTTAAATGCTGAAATAGAACTTGTGATAACCTTTCATTAGATGTTCGAATTTTTTTTTATCGGTCGCAAGTTCGATCCCGGATGAGGTTGTTTTTGACGGTATTTTTAATAGGTTTCATTATTACCTTGTTTTTTAATGATATTTGCTCCAATGTGACGACGTGCCGTATCAATGTTCGTGATAATAGACGCGCAAACAAATATAGACGTGATAACAGTTATCAGTCGCCGATGGGACTAGCGGTGGCGGGGCTGCCATGCTCCTTACGCGTGATCACAGAAACTGAATGGTGATATGATAAATATCCATGAATTGAGTCGTTCCTGGTCATTGCAGCGAGATGCCGAAGTTGCTGTTGAGCCAGGCTAACAGGGTTGCAGGAGGTCAGGCACACAGATCTACGCATTTTGAACATTAAACGTTTCATCATCATTTCAGCCGAAAGACGTCCACTGCTGGACATAGGCCTCCCCCAAGAAGGGGGGTTTTGCCATAATCGCCACGCTTGGCAGGCGGGTTGGCGATCGCAGTATGGTTGTTATAAAACACAGAGAACGCTGCTGCCCATTCTCTGGTAAGTCCCTTAGTCGCCTCTTACGACACCCACGGGAAGATATAGGATGGTGCTATTCTTTACGTCCGGACACCATACAGAACAAACGTTTAGTAAAAACATTTAAAAGTTGTATTCGTTACAAAACTTTGATCTTTAGTCTCTCCGTCACAAGAAGGGCGCAAAGAGGTCGCCGGTGGGTTCGTTGAGTGCCGTTTTACACTCGAGATAGGTAGATTTCAAAATAATGGACGAAAATCTATGATATTTGCTAGGAGCAGTAATAGGTCTTAGACTTAGTGGCGGTTACTTTCATACAAGCCTACAAGCTTGACTTACCCTTATAACCTTCTACTCTTCATGATGTTCGGGATTCTGAACACCCTGCCCGCCTTATGCGCTTGCCGTATTGTTGGCCTCTAGGCACGCCACTGGACTGGACTAGCCAGTCAACAAGATGTGACCGGGCCTGAGTATTCACGGTGCACCGGTCTTAGGTGCATGAGTGAATCGCCACTCATGGAGGCAGTTCTAACATCTTACGTGTTACAACAGCCTAGCAACAGCATAAACTATGCAACGCAGACATAATACTTACTATATGCTACATAATAGGCGACGCATAACATATGTCAGACATACATAGTCACGTACGACTCGTACGGGCCGCGTACGAGTTGCGTCACTTGTCGCCAGCGTCTCATGTGTGTCCACACGTTTCTATTTGACTGGTGTGTCCGTGGGTAGCTTGGTGATAGCTAACTGTTCCTTCAAAGATATCTTAAAGGAATTAAGGCAGCAATGGGTGATTGCAAATGAGTTACTTTGCCTAGCTGTGAAATATATTTTCGTGAAAGAGTACATTAGCATAGCAACAGTGTTATCATCATCACCATGTCAGCCGTATGAGGTCCGCTGCTGTGCATGGACCTCCCCCGAGTGCCGCCACATCATCTTGTACTGTACTAGTAGCATCCGATAGATTCCCGCGGTCTTCGCCTGGTCATCAGTTTCCCGCGTACGGGGCCTTTCAACGCTGTACCTTCCGGCCATTTTATTTGCCATTGTTATTAACGCATTAGGCTAAAATATAAGATTTTTAAAAATTGAGAATCAAATTTAAGAATACATGTTGTTTGTCATTAAAACGCAGCAAGGTCGAGGATTAACTGTCGCATGAGTAGCGTATCATTGTTATCATAAGTGAATAAGAATCCAGTTTTAGGCGGAATCACTGACTTTCTGTAACTCGCTGATAACTAATACTAATTACTAACATTTGATCTAGCAGCTGTGCTGGATTCATTAAATGTAACACGAGTCCATACTTAACCTATTCGACCTGTGAATATTAACATAGAAGTCACAATATCCAAAGGAAGGTCTGGTAGAAACATTCTGTATCATGGCAACCAAATTGCGTAACACAATTCTTACTTCCTATTACAATTCGGAAAGATTTTGAATAAAATTCCTTATTTATCATTCATAATCATGTTTTAAAAAGGCATCTGCTGGAAAAGTATTCTTTGATTGGCAAATTGAGTAGCATTGTCTTTGACATTTCCATTGTAATAGTGAAGACCGTTAAAAGCTAACTGTAGATGGCGCTGCCATAGCTAGGTCTTAATCTGACCCCTGAAGTCTAGCTATTTTGAAATATAAAATGGAATTACCAGATTTTCAACCAATGACGATGCTTGAAACTAGCTGTGCTAACGCCATTAGTTTCACAGTTGCCATCTCCATGGAGTTATGTAGTTACTGAATAGTTCACCATGGTACCTACTCATGCAAAACTGACATTTTAGTTATGGTAGTTAGTTTTAGGTAACTTGGTCAGAGTCCACTATCAAAAAAGGCATAACGCTTCTGTTGAATAAGGCTTGTTTATTATAACGGAAGAGCGAGTTTGAAACAAAACACATCCAGTTGTTTTGGCTATCCAACCTTGTTTATGTAAGACGACTATTGCAACCAGCATTTACTCAATCCAGTGCAATTTTCTTTTTATCTTTAACGGACACATTTCCCCGTCATTTTCTCGTACCCCATATGTTCCTAGCAACACAATAGGTAACGCATACAATTTGTCAGTTTGACATACGTTACGTAACGAGTCACAAACAAACACACACACAAACACTGCACTTGTATGTCTGTGTGTGTTAGTGTTTGCTTAGCGGCGAAGTGTGTGTGCTTGTCTACAAGTTGGTATTTGCTTGGAAGCGGGATGGAGACGTCGCTTTATCTGACGTGACTTACAACTGATAGTGAGTACTGTGACCAAACTACCAGGCAATGCGCAGACCCTAGAAAAGGTGTGTTTTAGTTCTTACACATTTATTTTACCTGTGATTTGCATCAGTGTGCAAATCACATTGAACTTTATTCCGGTAGCAATCAGTTTGCTGTTAGATTGCTATCACTGACAAGTCTTTCAAAACTACAGTGTGTGTGTTATTGCGGCTAAAGAACAGTAGATGTCAACGCGTTTTGTATTTCTAAAATGACTCAAAATCAAAATAAAAAGAGGTTTATTCAAATTAGGCTGATTACTTACATTTATTGAATGTCAAATTTTACAAGAGACATTTCTCCTCACTTCCTAGTGTTTTAGTTGGGAAGAATTGCAACAGTATTGATTTTCGGTAGCTTATTATAGTCTTATACATTTTTGACGTTTCCATCATCGTTCGCTGTCAGAATGTCGCTTTGTCCATGGCCTCTAGACAAAACAGAGTTATCGCTCTGTGGAACAATGGCCTGCAACTAAACATCCTCGGGAATAGAATAGTGTTTTCTTAAGCATAGACAAAATAGTCTCGCCTAGAGACCTAGGCGAGACAGCCCATAAAGATGAAAACCTAATGCTAGAACAGGTTATTTAAGCAAGGCTTTGTAAAGATTCAAGTCAGAAAGTGAAAAAGAAAAGGCTCTCAATATTTTTCCAGTATCCTTGAGGTAAGTAATAAAATTGGCGTCAATATGAAAAAAACACAGTAGTAAATGAATGTCAGCTTCCTTATAATTTACGCGACACCACTGAGTCAATTGTAACAGTCTGCTATGAAGAAGCTTAATTGCAATTAAATATTTGTTTAAAAAATATCTATTTTTAACCTTGTTCTTAGTAAAACACGTACCTAACATTACCGCACAGACGAGATATTTATCGATAATAACAAATAAGAATAATTTTTAAGAATATTATTATTGAGAACTAGGAAAGCAGGAAGGAAAACAAAGTAAATGGTCTTAAAAGTAATGGGAGGTTGTAACCGCGTACCTAATAGATAGAGAGCATACCACCGTAACCAGCGCGCGTGTCTTGAAAGATGCATGAGTTAAAGCAGAAGGATTATGTAGACTGGAGAGGACAGTATAGTGCAGACTGTGTAGTTTAGTTTCGTTTCGTTTCTGATTACCTAGAATTGTACGTTAATGAAGGATTTGACTCATGCTGTACATGTGTACTGTGTTAACACTTCCACAAAAAAAGTTTTTTGACTAACCTAACCGTTGTTATTTTTAACTGACATGAAAATACGTAACCATGATCGTGCGTGTATTCCTCGTCATCATTATCATCATTTCTGACTAAAGACGTCCACTGCTGGACATAGGCTTGCCTCAAGTGTAGCCACATTGACCGGTCCCGTGCGTCTCGCATCCACCGGATCCCTGCAACCATCACCATGGTGCGTGTATTCGCTTCAACTAAATGATTAAGATAAAATTATTTATCTCGCATACTACCTCCACGTTGTCGCCCTATTCCCGTATCTATCTCCGTGAAGTTTGTCTCCTTTTGGGCCGTCCGTTTGTTTTGCGGCAACTTTCTCCAGAACTGGCTGGCTGAGTCGACGGCTACAACTTGTAGCCGTATGTGGCTATATGTCCTGGTCATCTGTAACTTATGCTGTGTGTATGCATCTTTGTTTCATCTTGTTTGTTGAGGGCGGCGTTTGATAAAGTTTGTTATCCTAGGTTGGACAGAAGATGTCAAGTGTGGTTTAATCTGACATTTGAGAAAACTCATCAACAACAAACTAAGTATGTTTTCTTATGTGGCTTGTATAGTGTCTAAATGGTTCGTTCCCACCAGCAGTTCTACTAGACAGTATAACAGTAGAACTAATGGGGATATGTTTTCCCACTAGTCCTACGATGTAAGGTGGTATAAAATCGTAGAACTAGTGGGAACAAAAATTTGTTCTACTGTTCTAATACACAATTCTACTAACTAAAGGTGTTTTGTTCTCACTACTACTCTCACTCTCGCTAATCCTACTCGAAGATTACGTAGTAGGAAATTGACAAGGACAAGCGAGCGAGTTTAGCACAGTGTCAACGTACGAACTACGCCAAAACATTTAAATTACAATCCATTACGTTTAGTAGCTGTGCTTAGTAGAACTAGTGGGAACAAATCATCTAAATAGCAACCTGGATCATCAACGCACTTTATAAACAGGCTTGCAGTTTTCTATTGAATTAATACAACCTAATTTTTGTACATATAGAGTTCATAATTCATAGCAGTTTGAACAGAGGACTTAGGCTTCCTAGGTATATTAGTTTAAGTTAAGAAAGCAGAGGCAAAGTTGTCATGGAATACATGCAAGTTGGGATTAGGCAATGATTATAAAATAGTCGACCAGACAGTGGTTCTGCTCTGGATAATAAAGGTTTAAAAAATTTAACTCGATCGAAACACGAACCGCTTTGAAAGCAATTGTCACTTATTTAGACCCTCAGGTGTAACATCGGCCTTATTACCAAAATGATACCAGAAAAATAAAAAAATATCTCTATCTATGTATGTATATGTGCTGCCAACGTTAGGCAAGCGCTAAAAAGATTATCTGAGGCTAAAATACGTCATCACTGCGAGGTCGCATCCGTATACTAAGTTTGTTGAAATATGATGTAGTTGCTATGCAGAGCAATACAGAATAGCATTGAGAACTTAAAGCTTGACACCATAGCAGTTTGTTATACCAGCCAGGGGTGGGGATCTGTGTTTGTTGACATATCTATAAGTTAGTAAGTTTTGATATGGGGGTAATCTTCGAAACTGTTGATCTAATCCCGGAAATTCTTTCACTAATGGGAAGCTGCCTCGTTTGATTATTTTCGACCATAACGCGAGCGAAGCCGCAGGAAAAAACTAGTCGGTCAAATTTTGAAGTGATTTAAAAACATCTGCCTCGTTGACCTAATCAAAATCAGAATATTTTATTTCACATAGGCCTACATGGGCACTTATAAAACGTTGAAAAAAGGTGCGCGGTTTGGGTTGGTCGTTTCTTACGGAGAAAAACCGGTAAGAAACTCCATGGTTACTCTTTTCAAATCATTTGGGATTACAAAATTATCATATTACAGCATTAGTACATAAGTCACCACGCAGCAGAACACGACGCCGTCAACGATTCGTGTCTAGTTTTAGTTAAATAAGGTTTTTTATATGTATTAGTTTATTATTTTATAAGATTACTAGCTTTTGCCCGCGACCTTCGTCCGCGTGAAATTTTATAGCCTATAACCTTCCTCGATAAATGGGCTATCTAACACTAAAAGAATTTTTCAAATCGAACCAGTAGTTCCTGAGATTAGCGCGTTCAAGCAAACAAACAAACAAACAAACTCTTCAGCTTTATAATATTAGTATAGATTTTGTGTATTTTTACCTATGGGTCCAGTTGCCTGACAATAAAATGATTGATTGATAAGTATGGGGGGACAGTGTAGGCCCGTCAACAAGTCGTTGCTTACTACACAAAAAACTTAAAACAAGATAAAAAGTTAACAAGCATCTGGGAATCTAATGATCGCAAGCTCACTATTGACAACGTCAAAAATATATTGCAATGACATAAGGTACCGAAAAGCTCACGTCCATTCTGTAAGCTCACGTGTAAAGCTCACGTTCATTCACGTCGTTGTAGCAATAAGAAACGTTAAAGCTATAGTCACTTGTGTAGGCCTTTAAGAACAGGTCTGTACAGCAGTGGTGTCTGAGTATAAGGTGGCTCATAATTGTAGTGCGGCACTGTCAGTGTCTAAGATTGACGAAATCTTTTATCCTGAACTTGAAGGATAAATTAATAAGATTCAATCCACGAGGCCTGTTGCCAACAGCCAAGCAAGGTCTTCGGGCCATCTTTCGCGAGTGTGAAGATAACAAAACTTACCCAATTTAGGTTGCAGGTGTGTGTTTGTTCGTTTTCAAAGTCGTTTGTGACGTCACACTTCCATATTTGTACAATGTACACAGGTATTGTACGAAATTTAGCCAATTTTATTTTAATTGAATATTTTTTGTTTTAAAATCTTTTTAGAAAGGCATAGTTTTCACAACTTGAGTAGGAAGGTACTTCACAATTTTCTATTTTCATATTAGTCTGTAATTGGTTTTATCTCACTATCATGTATCAGCAAGTTATCTGCGTCACTGCATATTCTCATCACTTGGACAGTTTGAAAGAAAATATTTCAGGTAGGAACATTTCCGTAACACAAAGCTTCGAGAGCTGTGGCGCAGTATTAACTATTCACAAAGCTTCAACTTTTCATCTGTACTTTAGCAGTAACTTCATGAAACCATATATAAAGAACAAAAGATGAAATATAAACCCTCCTTAGGCATCTTCGTAGTCGGGTAAAAGTTAGTGATAAATGGTGGTGGGAGTTCCTATTTTGTTTAATCAGTGTACCAACGTCTATGGATGTCGATGGGTAACACCGAATGGGTGGACATACTACCTGTACAATATTGATGACTGGCTAGATGGATGGATGTTTGTCAAATTAACTAGGTGGAGCTTACGATCTCTTCCGCTTTCTTTCGTTTAATCTCAGAAGGATTTCCAATTGATAAATGGCTATCATGCCTTCCTCAATCGATTTGTTACCAAATGCACGCGAATCGTATCCGCGTGTTATATCATATGTGATAAAAATATGGCAAACATGCCCAAGTTGGTCCAGGATGAGCTCTCGAGCTAGCTATAAACATTAAATTATATTATTAAAACAATAAACAGACTACATACGAGATAACAGCGAACTGAGTCGACCTCCATACTGAATTTATATTATCACAAGAACTAAAATATTATTTGAATAGATTAATCTTTAAACCCGAAACATCCTAACGCAATAAATCCTTGCAATTCAATCTCAACTTTTGCCAACAAAAAATAAGGTGTGTTTTTGGTTGCAAAAAATAGTTGATAGTGCGAGCGATTTGCAAAAAGGAAGATAATAAAGTAGGTTGATAGAACCGGATTGAACCGGTTTCAGGCACATGTGCTTCATTACGTGTCGATGGAGGCCTAAGGTAATGTTACGTAATAGACTCTATTCCTAATAATGGACAGTTTATTGTATAGATGTTATTGTATAAGAATACCGTTAGGATTTATTTACATTTAGAGGAATTGCGACCACTATTACCTACGTGGGTTGGTATGAACGAAAATCTGCATTTTATTGCAGGTAAAAAAAAACATTATTAAAAAAGCACATGGCAACGCATCGTCGACAACTTCACATTATCTACTTTGAAGCAATGTACTAAATGAACTGAAAAACTTAAAATTGATTGATCTAAAAGTTACAAAGTGTTTTAATTCGAATTTATTCAGTAAACGTTACATCCTTCAAGTTCTGCCTCAAACTCGTTTCTTTGAGTAATTATTTAATTGAACTCTTGTTAACTCATCTACTCTACTAAGTCACCGGTTTTCACAAAATTAAACTCCTTTAATTATGTTAAGTTGGTTCCAAGAAAGTTTCCCATCTACTAATCAAGGAATTTTATCTTTTTTCGAAGAAGCTACCTTCTTCTTTTGAAGATTATAATATTTGAAAGGGAATCAATCAATCCTTAGACGATATTTATGAATACTCAATTTCTCGAAAATAATAAAATGACTCTGCCCTGCAGTGTCAATGTGGTGCTGTTCTACTAACGATGGGGCACCTAATATCGTGTTCTGCGTATCCTGTTGTTTGTTCACTACAGGAACTGATGGACGCTACCGAAAGCGCCAAACTAGTAGCTCAGTTCTGGGCTGACGCAATTTATATTGCCATCGACACGCTTAGAAGAAGATAATAAAATACATTTAATAAAAACCAAGAGCCGCCCATAGGCTATTGCCATATGTCTATACAAACACGCAATTGGCGCCCGATACAGCAAAATAGGTCAAAGCGATTAACAGTGCGCAAGAAATAGATTTCAATTGTGTTGCTATGAATATCCTACGCGCTGCATTCACGCCTCTTAGAGCCAGGAAGAATAGTCGCTAAACAAGTAAAGTACCTAGTAACTACTTACTCTATTACATGATACTCTATTACATGGCCTTAAAAAAGGCGAGAGTTTATGTATGTATCACCATGCCTACCCAAAATATTTTTTTAGGTAAGCAGTATTGCTGGGTTACGCTTAGCTAAAAAAAAAATATTTTGTCGTTACGGGTAGTGGCACGAAAGTCTTACAAAGACTCTTTCCAAGGGGTACCGTATTACCCCATCGTTATTACGTTGTGGAGGTCAGATAGGCAGTCGCTCAATGCAAAATACTGGTATTCTGGCTCTCTGTCCGTCTGTCACGGACTCACGGGGCTGTATATTTTGGTCCGTAATAGGTAGACACTGTACATTCATATAGTGTTGAGTAGTGAGTGTAGTATGGACAAAGTATAACAAAAAAATAAATAATGGAAGGGTGTCTCCATACAAGTAACGTGGCAGATCCCTTCGTGTGCGCGTCCGAGTCACACTTGGACGGTTTTTTTTTGTATTGACTCTTCCATCATCGTTTTTGTTGATAGAACGTCACTTTGTTCTCTCGGCTCTCTGGTTTAACATGACCCAACCATGGGACAACTAGTAAATAAACAATATCAATAAAAAAGGTTCGGTAGGGTCTTTCTTTAAACAAAACAAAATTCGATACTGGCTATTGTAATACTTACAGTTGAAAAATCGCAATCAAGGCACTAACCTCCGCGGGTTAGTCACCCACAAATATAGCCAACAAAGCAAAAGTAATATACTTATAATAAGGAATATTCTGATTCATTCATAGCATTATATTATGCACATCATGTAAAACAATGCAGTTCAGTGCATTCTGCAGCAGTTCCTCTGACTCACCCACCAAGGCTAGTGAAAACAAAAGAACCACCGACAATACGGAACATATGTCTCCTTTGTGAACTTATGTGTAGTTAATGTTGTGTACTTACCTGACTACATGGTAAACCTGATGAAGAAAATACGTGTTTAATGAAGGATATTATTGCAGTTCGAAGAAATTAACATTTTTTGGGCTATTATGTCATTGCAGTCCTCGGAAAATTGTGCTTTCACATCTGTGTAAACTGACAAAGTGTTTTTCTATTTTTTTCACGATAATTTTCATTTTTTTTAGTAAGTAACATGATTAAACTCTTAAAATAACAACAGCATCAGTGCTAATATCTCCGAGCATTAAGAAAATCGCAACTGTAGTATGGACATGTAGAACCTGTTCTGAAAAAGTAAATGCCTTCAACCAGACAAAATATTACTGCTGAGCCTAGTTGATCGCAAAAACCTCTGAAAAATCTCTGTCGTGCTAAAAACTTAGGTACGTTTTGACGGCTTCCGTCCTGGAAGTTAAAGCCTCAAATGATACCATTCACTGTTTACTCTCACTACCACCACGCTCCACATTCCTTCGTACCACACAGAAAGCTATGACTAACACCTTATGCTGAGAAAAACATCTGACATATGTTCAAACGTTGGCCACCTGAGCAATGTTGGCATTGTAATCAATTTCCATTCACAAATGTTTGTCCACATCGCCTCTGGGTCTGATCATCTGGTGGACACTTGAGTAAAGCCAGTGAATGCAAGAGCTGCGATCATGTGAGGACTGTAGTGCCGGCTGAGTCATTTTTATCAAGATGTTGGATCTAGACTTCAGTCTAGTCTCATGTACTCTTACTATATGGAAATTAGGATACGTTTCGTCTCCCAGGGATGAGGGATCTGTCGAAGTCCTGCCGGATTATGTAGCAGCAAATGGATTTCGATGGAACAAACTTATGTAGAACTTTGATTTAAAAATGCAATTTATAAGGGGTACCTACAAGTTCTAGATGTGACGAACATGCTCCATGAGCTGAACAGCTCTCAGAGCTCAGGTTCCCCTTTTTTAAAGTAGCAAAAATACGAATGGAAAATGCAAATACGAGCACAATTAAAACGAAATTTACTAAAAGACACAAAATCATTGAAAGATTTTATCCTCAACAGAGAACAAGCAACGACGGCAGACGACTGCATCCTTACCCCTCTGAAACCCTGACAAGCATATTAACGTCAGCATAAACAGCAGCGATATTAAATGTCAAATTAAAATCAATTGTGTAATATTATTATTTATTTGGCATCACCATTATTATGTTCCTCCGCTTAAATTGAGGCCACGGCTTAATTTACGGCCAAATTTAATATTAACTGGTGGAGAATAAATTGTACGTTTTATGAGATTCTCTTCCGCTTGGCGATCGGTTTTATGTCACTTGTTAGATAGGGAGCTTGGCAGTGAGGCAGGTCATGGTGTCAACGGCTGTGTCGTTAAATGTCTTGGCAGGATATTATTATGCATTATTGTGAATGTTGATCATTGGCTGCTCAGTGACAGATAAACTGAGGAGTATGGCGGGAAATTGCAATATTGATCGTGGAAAGCTACCCGAAATAACATGAGAATATGTTTGTAAGCTGATGTAAAGCTTGGTCGTTGGCTTTTGAGGCAAATAACTTTCAGGAATACATGAACAGAACAAGATATGCTCGTTCCAAAGCTAGAACTTTTTCGGTGGACCTGCGTTTAAATGGCTCCCCTAATTTACAACGCTTTGCCTAGGTCAATTACTCAACTACCCCTTAATAATTTTTGTGTTGCGTTGCGGAAGTGGTTGTTACAAGAGTGTTTTAAGTCGATAGATGAGTTCTTTCAAAAGTGTCCCTGTTAATTTTGTACATTAAAGCATATATATATTTAACTGATAAGTAGATTCATAAATCAACAAAATGTAGTTACCTAGGTTCTTAATTAATATCTTAAGTGTAAAAACTTGTAGGTATGTACTATTGCATGCTATATATTGGCCAAATCTGTGTTAATAAATATTTTATATAAGAACTTCATGTAACTACCATATTTGATGCAATAAATGAATTGAATTGAATTGAAAGAAGTGTTTTTGCACACAAGTAAAGTGCTCATGAAGCGCCAATAAAATTATAGAATTAAAAATAATTAAAATAAATACTGTCCATGACATTACTGAATATAATGTACATCCTTTTCGTTGAAAAGAAAAACTAAATTATAGCGAAATAATTGCATTATTATACCTAGCTCGATATTTGGGAAACTTTCTAACGAGCATAATTAGTCGAAGTTATACTAACGACCTTAGCTGTCAGTATCAAAATAAGAAGTTATTATTATTATGAACAAAACCATGTGAAGAGCATTGTGCATATAAATAGTGGATAGCATCAGAAGGCTCACTTGAAAACAGAGACACAGCAAGTGCGCAAACCCGAAAACTGGTAAAAGGACTATATTCTTTTTGAGAATCTTCAGGAATTCATCTGGAAACACGAGAGTTATATTACTTACTTAAAACAAATCCACTCAGGACGCCAGTTCATACAGAGCCCCAAGATGTGATCTTCAGTGAAAAGTCTGTAGCTCCTTACAGTATGCCTTAAAAGTATTTCCCTGGGCAATTAAGAAGCTGACAGTCCTTCTGAATTGCAGCAATTCTTCAAGACGATTTCACAACAGAAGTTTCCACGTTTATTCAGTCATTGTTGTTGTTAGCCTTCTGTTTCGTGTTATTTTAGGCACAACTCATTATGCGGCGATTATTAGTAACGTGCAAAGTTGCAGCGTTATGGAAATAGCATTGTAGGCCAGGAGCCGGGTGCCCACCGGTAGTGCATTTATGTAGTTTTAACAAAACTGTATGTTTAGTGTTAATTTTTGCTGATTATGGATAAATACATTTTGTTATTAAGACTGGAATATAAAATTTCCGGAATAAACTATTGTGTGATGTGTCCGTAATCTTGTCGTTAAATAAAGAACACTGTTGCAACTCATATCCATTCGATAGCGTACCTATTAGTTTCCTTTTTAATGATCGTAAACCTTCTATTTGTGTAAAATCCTGGTTGTCAGAAGTTAGTAGAATCCCTAAGTAGTTCTATCCTAGGTACGAGACACTAAAACAATAATGAAATCAATGATAATAGCTACTTTACCAAAATAAACTTACTTATTTTGCTTATTTTAAATGCTAACTGAACTTATTTTTATTTTTGTATGAGCAAGTTTATTTTTTCCAAGTTAGCATGTTTAAGAAAAGTTCTCTCCGCGATGACGCACAACCTGTGTTTAGATCACAAGGATACCTTGCAAGCACGAAGGCAGCAAAACAAAATTACCATAAAGTGCTATAAAAGTAATTTAACGACTATGGCACATATTATATTTTATATTTCTAATGTATTCACTTTGTTTGATTTTAATATGACAGGCAGCGAGGTTGTAAGCTTTGACCTCAAAAATAAGTTATTATTGTTGGAAAACTACTGAGTATATTGAAAAATATCTTGAACCTTCGATTTGTGAAAGCGGTTATGATTTATTGATTTATGTATTTTCAATAAACTTTACGTTGTTTATTCATGATATTGTTATTCTTTGTCATTGGGTACTTTCTCTTCTTTCCTTTCTTTGTTTACACCTTAATAATAAAAGGCATTTTCTCGAGATATCTTCAAATTGATTAATGTCTCTAAACTTTAAAGAAACCTTGAACTCTGAGTTATTTTCGCCATTTCTCAGGGTAGACATAAGAAATGTTGACTAACATCTATTTTTTTAACCGATTTCAAAAATGAAGGATTTTCTATGTTCGTATGTTAGTTTTTTATTAAACATACGCTGTAAAAGTGACTCCTATTTACGAAATAAATGATTTTATTTTTTTGTTTGAATTCCAAAACGTATGGTTGAAACGTTAGCTCTTGTGAAAAATTTTAAAGAAACAAAATCATTCTGCTTTTGTCATTATATTTAAGAAAAGTCATCATCCTACACAGATTAATTGATCATCCACAACAATTTTTGACAAAATCTGCGGTTGCCCTAGCTCCCGCACTACCGCTATCTGGCCAGCGCAGGCGCATACAACATAAATCATAGCGTTATCTGACGCGTACAAGCGTAGCTTTGGGGCAGGTCGTACACCTCACTATCGGAAAGCTAAATATGTGAATCTTTACACTAGTAGTTTTGAAAGGGTAAGTAGAGTTAAAGTGGTGCTAGAATTATCATCAATAAGGAATACATTCATAGTATAAAGCTTACTTCTTGTCTGCCTCATTGGTTTAGTTGCCGCAAGCGCTACTGCGCAAGAGGTCTTGGGTTCGTCTCCCAGGTAGGGCAAATGGGTTTTTACATCAAGAATTTCTCAGTAGAAATCCGAAGTTTGAATTTGTGTACCGTTGTTGGCAAAAGGGTTGCTCCTTAAACATAACTGGCGGAATGTGGATGTTAAATGTGTTTATCTCCTGCGCCTATATAGCCCTTCGATGAGTACCGCTGTGATGTTGTGTTATAAGGCTTACCTATCGGACGAATTGAGCATAGCGAACCGAGTTTCTAATCAAAATAGTATGCTTAGTAACAGTATAAAATCTTACATCAGCGCCATTACCGACAAATTATTATCCACTATACTTATTCAAGATTGTACATAATTATTTCCTCGAAATAAACTCTAAATTATACCCGTACACGTACACGGCTACACGAAAATATCTGCCATCACTGTAGCTGATATTAATAGACTTTCTTAAATATAGATTTAATTTACCAGCGACATGTTTTTGGGCTTGGTAGCTCCGCTCGCTCGGAGCAACACTAATTGGTTCAACATTTTCAGGAATTGTTAGGCAGGTACCTGATGTTACGTGTTGATGTTACTATGCATCATTAATGTAATATGAGTTAATAATCTAGTCGTTGGTAGCCGTGCTGAGCATGAGGTGCTGGGTTAAAGTCCCGGGTAGGGTACCAATCCCGCCACAATATTCCCAAACCACTAACTCCTGAGACCCAGAATCAACAGTGGCGACCACCAGAAAAGTGCTGAGATAATGAAGCTCGACGAAGTACTATAGACACAATCTAACTGTCTTGGATCCCGCAACGAAATTAATCAGAAAAGTATAGCGGAGGAATAGGAAAACATAATTTCCACTTTCCTCTATATCAGCAGGAGACAGAACGAAACTATAGTAATAGGCACAATGGGACGTTTACGATGGGATAAGTCCAGTTGCCTAGCACCATCATTAATGGGTCCTACGTTATGAGCTGTTATATTGATTCCAATAATAGGTATGGCAAAAACGCTTGAACTCACGGAAATTTGTTCTAGTTTCAACAAGGTTCGTATAGTAAACAACTCCGGATGTAGCCTGTGCACTATCCAACATAATATTCGCAGTCAGATGTAGAGCATTGAGAAAAAGGCGAGGCAACAAGCTTGAAGGGAAATAATTAACTCTTAAAGTTACCATGACCTGTGAGAAATTGGGCAACACAGTGATCCATCTCCAGCCATGTCCTGGCCAGCCACTCACGAATGGTTGGGAAGAACTGTTAGGGTAACAGCGTAATTGTCTTTTTCCGTCAGTAATGTCTCCTTATCCGTCACCCATGGGAGTTAAACATTACTGGCGAAATATTACTACCATTTCATTTAAGCACTAGCTTTTGTCCGCGACTTCGCCCGCGTGGATGTCGAAAAATGTCCGACGGGTTCATGTGAAAAACGGCTGAACGGATTTGGACGATATTTGGCACACAGATTGTGCCAATAATCATCCAAATCCGATAAGCCGTTTTTTACATACCTTCATACTCCTTTTTAATCCTTCGCGGGTATTTCATCAATTATCAAAAACGCTGAGACATGTTTTACAACAAATTAATTTTCAATCGTCAGCCTAAGCACAAGAAGATCCTAAGTTCAAAACTGACGGATTTTCATATAAACTTCCATCCCCTATTTTACCCCTTTAGGGGTGGAATTCCCAAAAATTCCTTCTTAGTGAATACTTACTCTTCACAAAGAACACACCCTCCAAGTTTAATGTTTCTGGGACCAGCGGTGTGGGTTGTGTGTTGCCCAGTCAGTCAGTCAGTCTACCATTTTATTTAATAGATTATAGATTAAATATTGTTGAGTGCCGGAAAAATTACAGGTCCTTAAAGTTTTTCAAATGAGGTACGATACCACTGTTTCGTAAGAGTAGTTTCAAGTAGATTGTAATTTAGTTATTATGTAATCTAGCTCTGGTACAGTCAGTTACCTAAGTAATATATTTTTGTACTTTTTCATAAAAATTAAATACATAATTATGATTTAATTCTTTATAATGTAAAGGAAATAGTATGCAACAGATTGTTATCATCGATAATAAGACTTACACGGTTTCTTCTTACGTTAATTGCCCAGTACCTAGTTCCTTTTGAAATCAGCACAATATATAGCGAAGGAAGTTAAGGCTACTTGCATTTAAGAGCGCTCTAAAATTTCGGCGCTTCGCGAATTTAGGTATTTTACGCACCGAGCGGTCGGCGAGCTACGCGACCGATTCTTTCTTTCATTTCTGTTCACTCGCTTGGACCATGATATTGTGAGTATGGCGTCTAAACGATCTTGATCCAACGTAACACAAGTTTTCTTAGCATGGAGTTACGGTGGTATTTCGGTGGAAGGAAAAACTTTTCATGTGACATTTTAATGTTATTTAATTCGTTTTAAGATTTATTTTAACTCGTTTTATATTTTTCATTATTTAAGAATCTTAAAGTGTTAAATTAAGTAGATATAAATAAACATTTAAATTTTTACGCAGTACCCGATCGTTGATAACCGACATCCGTAGCATAGTAGTCTGAAAATCGTGCTCCATACTCATAGAAAACGAAATAATTGTGGTACTATCGATACTATGAAAGTAATTTTGTGAGATATTTTAAAGGACAATATTATAGTCCACGCTATTCGTATCGTTTAAACGTTTCATTTGCTGTTACATATTTAAATTCGTTCAGGTAATTTCAAAATTTCAAATTTCGCGTCAAAATCCGTCGCGTAGTTTTAAAAATCTAAGCATACATAGGGACAGACAGCGGGAAGCGACTTTGTTGTATACTATGTACTGATGTGTACGTAAATAAATAAATAGTACGGTTACAACATGCTTAAATAAATAAAATACACCAATGTAACAAATATTTTTTTATTTTATATATTTACAACGATCAAAAACGGCGGTCATAGTTTACGAAGTTCTAGCACGCACACAAAAGCAGAGTCTATACGGCAATCGACGCATACTACGATAGTAGCGAGCGCAGATCGCCGGCGCAGTGAAATATATAGAACTTTTAATTAATTAATTAAAAAATAACAGTAGCTATTTAAAAAATAAAAATAAATAGTATAGTTCAAGCAAATACTGAAGAATATTTAGGTATAAATATTACGTCAAAATGATGCACAACTTCGGACATATCGCGGCCGGCATGTTTCGAAGCCTTTTCGGTCGATAATTGAATTAGGTCCAGTTTTTTTTTCTTTACATATAAGGCATATAACGAAAATGTATTCTATTAATATTAAAGTATAGGATATATGTGAGATGAAAAAAAAATGTGATGGTCTATATTCAATAGAATCTACAAATTAGAGCCCAAAAATCAAGTCTCCGTGAGTTTTTGGCTAAACATGCATCGGAAGAATGATGATTACTAAATAAATATAAAAGTTATCTTAAATTCGCTTTATTATATTTGTAGTAGAGATAACGACCTATTTTTAACAAATAATTGTTATTTTAAGCAACTAACGAGAAACATACTATTTCAACGAGGCAACCTTGCGATTTCGCGTTTTTTTGTAATACGCCTCTTAACCATAACGCTACATCGATACGTTAGTAATGTAAATGTTACCTTAACTATCAGGAGAAATACCTTTTAAAAGGAACGTTAATAAAGATAAACCAACTTGAATGGTACGAAGTACAATTTAATTGCAACTCTCATTATCAGTAAATCAAAGAATTCGTTCATTAATATAAGAATTTGACTTATGTATCTGCAATATATGTACAGTGACAAGAGCCCAAGCCCCTGCAGAACCAACCAATCAGGCATCGACAAAGAGAATGTACCACAACAAACAACTCGACCGTCACCTACTTAGGTGTCGTCCACCGACCACTAAACACCCAGTTTATTCCGACGTGCACTATTGTTTATGTTAATAAACACTTCTATCTACGCCATAACTCACCTACTTATGCATTTTAATGGCTCTAACAGGAAAATTGACTGTCAATTGTTTATGAATTTCAAATCTGGAATTGACAGCTGCGTTCAGTCGGTGCTACAAGGGTTTTGTGGCGCTTGAGTGACATTGATAGGCGGCGTTGTTAGCACACAGTTTGAGAGACAGAGTAAGTTCAGAAATTGGCAACGATTGCTGTAGCATTATCAACGTATAACGTCCCCACAGCTGGGACACAAGCTTCATAATATACTACTTCGCTGTAATAGAAAGACAGTGGGATCTAATCACGAATCCATTTGTAAAACATGCTGATTATAAAGGTGGAAGTTTTTCAGACTAAACTAAAGTCCTGATTCAGGGAGTAAATCTTACTTATAGGTAAGACTTATTGAAGGTCTAGCTCCAGAAAAATTAATACCTGCAATGGAATAGAACAGATGAGGGATTGTATACATAACAACAACGTTTTTGTGCTTTCATAACCCTATGAAGGTTAGTGTCACTATTTACTCATAATTCGGTTCACACAATATGCAGCATTCGTATATTTATCGAAATTTATAAACAAACAGTAAAATAATGGTTATTAATTTATATTTTCCTTCCTCTGTGAACATAATATTATTATTGTTATAATAACATCCGGAAAAATTTTTAGGAACTTACTAGAAACCCTGTTTTTTTTTCGTCGGTTGATGGCAATAGGCTCGTCTCCTATTACATAAGACCTAAACATAACTGGCGAAATGTGGGCGACTCTACTCTACTTACTAGTACATATATGTACAATTCTACCTAACCGTTGGTTACCTCAACCAGGCGTGATGTTATGTTTTGCTATTTTCTCTCTTTGAAAGATATAATAATTCTTTGCTTTGACTATTCCTCTTATTTATGTAACAAAGGTACTTTCCCTAATTTCTTAATTGTGAATAGCTCGAACTGTTTCTGGAAACTTCCACATTGCTACTGAAATAAACAAGCAAGCAAAACCAATAATGACTATTTTCAACGAAAATAAAATATTTTTTCAATTAAGTAAAACATCATACAATTAGTTACAAAGGGAAATTATTCTCGATTGTTTCCACAGTTTTTCATTTACCATGTCTAATTTATAAACTAACTAACTGTCTCGCATAATATAAAAGCAACCATATTTGCCTAGTTGTAGGGTTGGATTTCGCATGGTGTACCAGATCCTTGAGGTCGGTCAATGACCGGAGGTATTGCAATATCTATGCAACGCTGGGCCGCGATGGAAACTATATGTTCATGCATGATGGGTGCCGGTAACAGACTACTAATGGGTTTCGACATATTTTATTGATATTGAACTTTTATGTCACTGATTCAATTGAGATTAACGTGAGGTAGGTCAGTCTATCACTAACATAATGGCCTCACTCGGCCCCGCTTCATGGATCATTGCTCTATTTGGATTAGAAGGTAAGCCATCAGAACAACACGATCATAATCTGCCATTGTGCAGTTTTTAGATTTACATTATTATAAAATCATAAGCGGCGGAATTTTAGTATTTTTCCAGACTCTTTTATACGTCATTTATTAACTGACCCGAAAGGAAAAGTCTTAATCCTCTCATTGTTGCTTCCCATTTCCAAACTGGATTAAAATAGCCTAATCCAAAAATATGTAAAGTTATTCCGTGACTTTTTGACTGAAACCTACAATCTAGCCTCTACGCTATAGCATATATAACATTTCAATAAAATAGTTTTGTGCATCTAGAAAGGCATCTAAAACTTTGGTCCGATCCTACACACCCTGGAACGTACAGAACGTATAAAATCAAAGTTGTGGAAAACCGCGATTTCCACAACCAAGACAAAATATCACAATACTAAGATAAACGTCACCTATATCCGCCATCACTGAAATACAGACGCATAGGAATGTTTTTCAAAACAAATCCATACGTAACACGAGTATTTATCACAGCTTTTAATAACATGAGCTGATACTCGCTCTGTAGTCATGCAATTGTGACGTCACAGATGGAATACTGCTTGTCACGTCAGGAATGTCGCGAAGGTTTCCTTTTTGTAAACCTATTTGTGAAACAGCTGGTCCGTAGAAGCAAAAGTGTGTGATGGTACTTGAAACTACATGCCATGCACAGTCCATCAATCAACAATAAACTCAGCCTTTAGCAGTCCACTGCAGGACATAGGCGTCTCCCAATCTGTGCCACTGACAACTTATCCTCCCCTTCCGCATCCAGACTACCCTTGCCACCTTTTTGTTGTCGTCTGTCCATCTAGCTAGCTGGTGGACGTCCCACACTACTGCCGATACTCGGTCTCCACTCTAGGACTACTGGCAGTTTGGTTGCTCGAGCAAAAATATTTATTTAATTTCCAACAACCAAGTCTATTTTGAACCCATTATTAGTATTTAGTTACTTTTGCGTAATATTTGCCTACATTGTACATAATTTATGTACTAATAACTCTTGTACATAGTTGCATTGGTTTATGTTACATGCTAAAATAGCGTGCGGTAGGTCAGCCTTCTTTTAGTTTAATGTTTGTGAAATTTGATCCTGCTGATGACATTTGCCTTTCTGGGGATGAACATATAAGGAGTGTCAGTTCTGGGAAACATTGGGATATTTTTCTTTAGCTACAAACACTTATAAGGTATGTGTTCAAATAATATCAACCTGAAATTTTCTCGATGGAGGCCAACGGTCTTTGTCTATAAAAGACGGAACTACAAAATATCCATAGGGAAACCACTGCTAGGAGATATATGCTATCCACAGTGGGAGGCAGACCTGCAGTCACCACGTCGTCACCTGCTGCCATCCTTACATACTCCTTATTCTCCATCCACTTTCATACGTCTGGCCATAGACGAATACTACGCATCTACCTGTCTGAAGAATATCACCCCTCAAAAACCTTTATTTTTAGACTGCCCTAGTAAGTCCTAAGGCGTCTCCTTCCGGCGAACCCACAGCAATTTATTATTTTATTTTTCAATATAGTTTTAAGTACACAATGTCATCATCTTTATCTGCACATAAACACCCACAGTCAAAGTATCCTCTGGCTATAACATTGTATGTAATATCCTAGACAACCATTTCCGCATTGGCTGTTGCACAATAGATTATAATAGCCGATGTTTTACGAGAAAACACGTACTGTCAGATTGTCGTAGGTCAGCCTTGACTAGGTCATAAAAGTCTGTCTGAATACAGCAGTATAATAAGGATAATTCTGTCTTGCACCGTGTTTGTTTAGCAGTGTGTTTACTGGCTGAAGATGATGATGGTGATGACTGAAATGTAACTTTTCCATTATTTATAAAAATAATAGCAGCATAATTATTATAGAATAGAAAGTTTTTATTTCAGACCGGAGTCCATAGGATTAGTAACAATTTTACTTAACTTCTAGTGTTAGTCGGTTACAGACACAGATGAACATAATTATACAATTAAAATTCAACGTGGATCCGCATCCACTTCCGCAACATCGGGGAATCCCATCGATCTGCAAATACACTGGGAATACTGTTGGTGCCGCCGTGAACACGAGTCATCAGGGATGCACATCTATTCCTAATAATGGCGGCAAAACCATCAATTTTATTATCTGCAAACATCCCTGACGCAGTACCACGCCACGGCAGCCGCAGCAGTACTCTCAGTGCATTATTATATTGAACGTATATTGTTCCACTGCAGGGCTTTGTCGTACAGAGATGGCTTGAGCATTCATCAAGGCAGATTTCCGATATCAGCCTTCTAATTACAAGTTACTCACGATGTTTTCTTTTACCGATGTCCAATAAGCATAGGAATAGCATAGAAATTCATTGAAGAGATATAGGATTTTAAACTATCATGGTCACTAACGTTGAAGAGGTCACATTGAAACTTACTCTGGATTTAACCTCACAACCGAGTATATGAGAGGCCTTAACCACTGCGCCATCATGATTGGTTGTTCCTAATGCAACAACCAGTGCTGTTGGTCAGTTGCATACAAGTGCAATTAAAAGAGATTATTCTTCACCAACCTTACTTTTTGTGAAGGTTGAAGAACCTATTTTCAGGCTTCTGTTAGACAGAGTTCAATTGAGGTATTCAGTAACAAGATGCGCCTTGTAGAAAATTATTTTCATCGCTGGTGGTAGTGGTCACCCCTTTGTCTTCGTACGATGTTATATACCTAACCCCTTGGCAACTACAGCATATCAATAACTACATCATAGGCATGTACATAAACATGAATAGTTATCGTAACCTACCTACATTGTATTTAACGGGCATTTACTCATACCTTCGACCGTCGCAGTAAAATATTGTTTTCAAACATTAATGAGCAAACACGTAGAAATAGATTGCGGTAGGTCAGCCTTGGGTTTTAAGTGCTGTTTACTTCGGCAGAGCAAAACATGGCACCTACCTCACTGCTGGAAACAACAACACACTCAAAGTCAGTGCTCAAGGTATGGAAATATTAATACTTGGAGTATTTTGAGACAATATTTTGAAATATAACACCATTTTTCAGCAAATAACTCTCCCTGGTCACCAAATTGGGAGGTTGGGATCCTTGTAGCGTAGGTAACTCATAAATACAATCTTTGATTATTTGGTTCTGACCACGCCAAACAACTCTTTGCAATAATTCTCAATCCTACTTGATGACAAGCGATTGATGATTTACAATGGAACGATCAGGCCCAGAAGATGCCTGTTCACTCTTGCTTTGAAGTGAACGGGATCATAGACTGCTGCTGTACTGCTGTGTGTGTGTGTGGGCTGGCAGAGGAGATATCGTAGCTACATAATGCTGCATTTTAAGGAGTTGGGCACAATGTAAGACTTGTTGGTTACTCCTCAGTACATAACATCATTTCAGCTACATAGTAACAATATTTATAATAAACTTCCGTGGTCATTACACATTGTTTCATAGTTTAATGTTTCATGGTGCAGTAGTTGTGGTAGGTCAGCCTTGGGCTTTACTGCACTTTGATGTCCGTCGCGCCTGTTTTATGACCTGCCGCACTATTCCATGTTATTCTAGAACAAAAATAATTATATTTTATTGCAGTTAAAGATATTTACAGTTATTTATGTGATAAGCTATGGCATGTCGCAAATGTATTGTTGTTTTAAAACCAGAAGTAGGTACCTGTTGGGTTCTTGATTAATAAGGCGTTTTGTTGTGGCGGGATAATTTATCTTCAGGTTATTATTATATCGGTGTCATCAATCGAAAGATAAAAAGGTAAATATTCTAACTTTGACTATGATTACCATATTATTTTCGTTGTCCTGTAATCCTGTTTCTATCATGGCATTTAAGCAGATAGATATTACTTTTTATCAAAAGATTCTTGGGCCATTTTCTGTTGTTTGTCCTTTCATCATCAACTGCCTAGCCTTTTCCCAACTATGTTAGGGTCGGCTTCCAATTTAACCGGATGCAGCTGAATACCAGTATTTTATATGGAGCGACTGCCTATCTGACCTCCACAACCCGGGTGGTACTGAGTAACACGATACACACCCCCCCTTTCTGTTCCTTTATTAAAAATAAATTTCCAAGCAACCCACACTGGGCCCGAGTGGTGGATTGTGACCATCACATAGTGGAGACCTGTGTCCCAGCAGTGGAAACGTAAGTACGTATAGGCTCAATATGCAACAAGGAGATTGCATGTAATGGAGATGAGAATGTTGAGGTGGATGTGTGGTGATAAGTAAAGAACGAGTATATTAGAGGAAGTTAAAAAGTTGCGCCAGTTAAAGAAAAGTTGAAACTAGACTTCATTGTCTTGGTATGGACATGTGATGAGGAGGGACGAATCGCATATGACTAAAAGAGTGATGAATATAAACGTTGATGGATGGAGAGGGAGAGGAAGGCCAAAGAAAGGATGGATGGATTGTGTGAGGAATGATATGAAAGATAAAGAAGTAAATGATAGCGTGACGGTTGACAGAGGGGAATGGAAGGAAAAAACGTGTTGCGCCGACCCCAAGTAACATGGGTCAAGGACAGGAAGATGATGATGCTGCAACCAGGATATTTCAATGACAGCGCGTTGCATTGAGCAACAAAACCTTTCATTTATTTATCAATGAACCACACGAATCGGTAAAATCTGCACAATTTATGAACAATACTGTGATCCGTCGGAATATAATATATTATGATCAATATGAACATAAAGGCGACTGTCCACTGCAGAGTGCTGACTTACAATTCATAAAATCAAGTTCTTCTGATCTAGCTTACAGAGGAGAGTTTCTCTTCCTAACTAAAACACTAGGAAGTGGTAAGGGGTGGGCGATTTGTTTGTGAGACTAGACTGTCACGTGTTATTTTAACGTTAAAATGAAACTCATGATTTTGATGTGCATAAAGCTGTGCGGTTCATTTGTTTCGTGCGAAGCTTGCATGCATTGCGCAGCTCCTGAAAATGTAGCTGACATTTTAATACAAAGCGAGGCTAAGTGCAGGTGCGTAGCTTAGCTGTGAGCTCTGTGTAGCGGTGCCTTTGTTCACGGTAAAGATGTGTGAGATATATTATGAATGTTATGATACATGATGTATTGATCCTCCCACACGAGTACTTGTGTGAAATTATGTTAGTTTTAACCTGAATAATTTGCGTTATTGTTCTAGCGCTAGGCGAACCGATTGTTATTGAGGTAGGACAGCGTAGCATGCCAAGTATTTCTGTTTACAAAACATAAATTATATATTATTAAAGAGCCACTTACAAGTGCATGAGAATCAATTATTATTTAATTGTTCTTTGATAATAAAACTGTCCATAGCGTTCCCTATCACAAACACAAGCACGACGCTCCTGGCAAGTGTTCCTTCTAAATGGGAACAGGTATGCGTAACTGTACTAATTTGAGTAAAATAGTTGGTTACCAAGCAGAGCAAGCACCATAGGGCAGTCTTACCGAGGGGTATCGTGTTGTCCAGTAGGTAACTAGGTTGTGGACATCCGATAGGCAGTCGCTTCATGTAAAATAATGGGATTCAGCTTCATCCGGTTAGACTGGATGCCAAAAAAGTCTAGCAGAAGGTTGCCGTTATAATTAAATGCTCATTTTACGTGTTGGTTATCAGAAACAAGAAAGCTGCATTATTCTTGAATACAAAAGCAAGAACTCAATAAATCTCGTCAGATTTATTTCACAGTTGCCAACAGTAGTTATGGCAATCACTAGAAAGTACAAACATAGGAAGCTTCGAATATTCATAAGACACTTAATACTTCTTCCAAGAAATGCACTCCGACGCTGCAGGCCTCCCACACTAAATGTAAAACAATATTAGACATGACATTTTACGTAAACATCCACTTTTCGCATCCAAATCGTTTAATAACAACGCTTGCATCATTTGTTTGTTTTTGCACAAATTCTAGGAATTGTAAAACAAGTCTAAAGGTGAAAGCACACTAAGACTCAAGCATTACTTAAACTTAGTTTCAACCAATCAAATGGCTTGAATCTAGTTTTAAGTAACGTCTTGGGAGACGTTCTTTTATACGTCACCAAATTTCACCAAACTTCGTTCAAGAGCTACCAGTGTCAAGATTGCTATTGAATTGACATTGACAGGTCGTAAAACGCCATTTAGATGTGCTGATCGCGTTCAGTGGTATTTGTGAAATGAGCTGTAATAAGCTCTGCACCGGATGGGCATCACGTCTCCTGATTGTTACTAGCTGATCGCGCTGCGAGGAGATGCCGTAACAGTGCTTATAAGTGTACGTTGCAGTATGGAAAGACATCAATTCGAACCCAAGACACGCACTTCCGATTTTTCGGATTCACGTGAGTATTGTATAATTATCACTTGTTCGATAAAGCAAAAATAAAAGAAAATAATAAAAAATAAAAGCAAATATAGTGAGGAAACCTGCCTGAGAGATATTTCTGGACGACATGTAAAGCCAAGTCAGACGCCCATGGGCGGCATAAAAACTCTGACACCGATTAAGCACTAACCACACGATAAAGAAGTATGGAGAGAGAGTGAAACACAGAGCAGTGTCATCAAAAATAGCTAGAGTTGAGACGATTCAGTTCCAATGCACCACTTTTTGTTCTTTTTAGCGTGTCGATGGCCATCTATCTATACCTATTCAGCGCAGAACTAAGCTAAACATTTGGCGCTATATAATTATACTATGTGCAGTGCTTATAACTGTGCGTTGATCTTAAATGATTTGATCTTTAGAACATTAATTAGGTATGCCTTACGATGTAAAGTACTTAGGTACGCTAAACCCTAAGCCAGTCAGTTTGACGTCATAGGTTCGGTTTCAGACTTGTTTTTTCAAGGAAGCCAGCCTAATCAGCAAGTCACTGTACATCGTATGATTTTTTTTGCCTTTTAGTGAAATAGGATGTCTGGAGATTGTGTGCATGTGCACGATGCACGTGTCTAAATAAACGCGCGAGTATAACGTGACTTGTGTGGAAAAACGGGCCATAAAATATGTCAAAAAAGAGAGGTAAAAGCAGTAGAATACTTAGCAAATAGATGTGTTGCTGGGGTGTTTGTTGTGCTACTTCTTCACAACTAAAACACAAAGAAGTGAAGGTAGCGGACGTTTTGGTGAACTTTTTTATGTAATTTTGAAATTAGGAAAGTACTGATCCTAAGTCTAATTTAACTAAATGACTTTTGTTTTAGTATCTGAATAGAGAAGTAGTAGTATTTGGAAAGTAACAGTTTTACTATGCTTTCCGTTTTTAAAAAGTGTAAGATAGTTAGCTTCTACTGCACTACACTGCACCACAAGAAATAGGTTCGAAAGTAGGTCCAAAATAGATAAAAGTAAAAACTCCCATATCTCCTTACCACTTAGCCACGTAATAATTAGCCTGAACAAACACACTATCGTTTTACGACAATTCTTCGGACAATAAAACACAAGCTCCACAAATACATCCCTAACACTGCGGCTTACTCGCTGAAAAAATAAACTAAATTCGTTTTGTGATTGTTCTCGAGTGTCGGTCTGTTGGTGTAGTTGCTAGCGTTACTGCTAGCTACGCTGTTCAGGGTTCGATTCCCGGATCAAATGTTATTGGGTTTCTTCCATCAGGAATATCTCAGTAGCAGCCTGGGATCTGGGTATGTGCCCGTTTGTTGACATTAGGGTCGACCCCTATAACATGAGACTTAGATACAACTAGCGAAATGTGAGTACTATAATATAGTGTCGATCCTCGTCTGCCGAACCCGATGGAGATTACAGGCGTGATGTAATGTTTATTTCCCTTCTGAAAACAACTCCTTAGGTGACGATTAGGTAATTATAGTTCAATGACACTTTAAAAATGCATGAGCCCGAGGACGAGTGCGTTTGGCCGAAAGCCAAATTGTGTTACACTCTGTTATAGGCACTTCCCTATTGTGATGTGTGGTGTGTAACACTGCGTGCTGTATAGGTAGCTCGTTTATTGCTTTAGTGTGGTGTGGAACGCCTACTTCTAGTAGATTGCATAGTGAGTAGAAGCTGTGGTTTTACTGCTTACCCATCTCGCAAAAGATGCGTTAAGATGATAGAAAAATGCATTCGTTCTAAACCTTTTTGAGGTGAGATGCAAGCTGCGCCTCTCCGACGTGGTAATCTTTAGGGAAGGCCTATGCCGTGCCGTGCCGTGGACGTCTTTGGGTTGCAATCGTGATGATGATGATAATTTAGTACTGTCTGTAAATATTATGTAACTCTGACGTTTAAACTGTTAAAAAGGCATTATTTGATTATGACTTGATATCACGCCTTGTTATCCCCGAAGGGTTTAGCAGAGGTGTAGCTAACAACTACACCCACATTTCGCCACGCATTTTGTTTAGGTCCCATGTAATAGGGGCCGAGCCTATTGCCATCAACCAGGCACAAATCTAGATTCTGTGGCTGATACTTAATAATGATATTCCTTATGGAAAAACAAAATAACATATTGCCCGATCCGGGAATCGTACCCAGGACCTCACACTCAACAGTCGCGCTTGTGACCACTAGACCAACGAGGCAGCCCCAGATTATAAATGACATAATTTGAATCCTGCATAATTAATTAAATTATTTATTCAAGTTACAGTTCTCATAGTGTTAGTTACAATTTGACTTACATATATGTTAGTTGACTTAATTATACAAAAATAATGAATACAAATAATGAACAAATACTTTTTTTATCTGGAATTTCTTACTTGCAGCTCGCATTCATAATTTTGCGGTTCGTCCGGTAGATGGTAATAAGCTCGCCCCCTATTATATGAAACTTAAGGAACAAATTAATTTACTGACGAAATGTGGGAGGGTGTGGGTTCAGGGTTGTACGTCTCTTCTTAGTCCTTCTGGAAAACGGGCGTGATGATACATCCTCGCAGTTACGAGACTCGAATCTGGAACGCGTGTGTCCCAAGTGGGCGGCGCGGCGTTAGCGAATAAAAATTATCAGCGCGTACGTGCGCGTGCACACGCTTTGTTGCGGCAGGTCAATAACTTGCGCGTAACACTAGCGCTGCCGCTCGGCGCTGCCAACGAATATTGATTGTTGGTCTTGAACATGTTAGTTGTCTCTTATGTATTCGAAGATGTATCAAAGTAAATACATATACTCTGTGTTCTTCTTGTTTGGTAACAAACAAAGAAGGGCAATGTAGGTGGAATCGTTAATCACGGCGTCTTCTGTAGTGTTTTTAAATCCTGTAAAGTGCAGGTGTAAATCTACCCTGCGCACGCCAGCTGGTGTGGCTGGTGTGCTCGGCTCTGCACCGCATTCACGCAGAATGTTTAAAGGCTCTCGCTTTCAACATTCTCTAGCTTTAATCCACCGTTTTAACAAATTGTGTTTGCAATATTTAATGCAATAAGAAAGTGAAAAAACCTTTTTTATGTCACTAAAGTATGAATCGTTAAGTTTACTTTGTGTTGATATAGTCATATAATGTTATCAATGCACTAGATCTTTCTTTTGTCATTGATATATAGGGAATAACTGATCTTAAAAATTGATTATTTTGATCCCACAAATGGATACGCTTATTGATAAAGAGCGCTATCTTTTATCATCTGTTCACATCACAATGCAATTTTGCAGTAGGTAAGTGCTATCACTTACAAGCAATAGACTAGAATGTCTTAATAACCTTATACTGTTTCTGATATATCTTTGTTAATTCCACAAGTAACTGCAACTGTTGAAATAACATGTTTTTAGATTTCAAATCATTCTTAAAACAACCAGTGTTTATTTGTAAATATTATTAGTAACAAGGATTGCCCTGACTGACCTCGGTGACCTGATCATCCTCGATCACCTAGAAAGATAAACAACTTGAAATAGAAATCCTAAAATCCTCATGAATTATCTTACCTATCATAAATTACGTGAAATTATTCAATAAAAACAGAGTGTCGTATGTTTTGTTGCCAAAACGCTCATAACATAGTGTCGTGCAAGTGACAGGCGAATGTCAGTCGTTAGTCTCTCTCGGAGTCATCTGCCAACATTATAGCATGCTGTCAGTTGTTTGAGCAACACAGTGACGCTCTATCAGCAGTAGCATGATGGAAAAGTCAAAAATATATGACCCCCACTAACAACTTTTTTTTTTTTTTAGGATGGTAAATCATCAAATGACCCACCCCCCTGCCGCTCTGGGCGGAGCGGAAGGGAGTGTCAGACTTATACTGACTAAAACCCATCCATGTTCCTTCTTAGCCCTTTGTGTTCCAGGGCCGCGGTAATTCTTTCGAGCAGTCCCGCAGCCCACCCCCACTAACACCTACAGGAAGTAATAAAAACAATTTAAAAATAATCAGACATCATGAATTCATGACTCATAAATTAAACAAAACACACAAAAAGGAAATTAAAATTAAATTATATTAAATTAAATTACAAATATAAAGGACCTCCAGAGATAACCTGACCTAATTCAAAACACCGGACAAAACAAACACTGAAACGATATTTTTCATAGTTATACAATATCTGTAGCACTGTATTATTCTTCATTATTTTGTGTTGTAATTACTGCGATAACGGCACGTATATTGCGAACTTTAATAATGAATATCGTTTTGCAAAAATAATAGCGTTTATTATTTTACTATTATTATTGAAAAGCTTATGTTGTTACCTACTTCACTGAAAGGATAATTTTGTGAATAATAATATTTGTTGATATGAATTAATTATTAGATAAGTTTTGCCGTTTGTGGTAAAAGTTTAATAACCTTACGGGATGTATGTCAGACGCTTGTGTGATAGGTTAGTTAACATGCGTAATATGTGTATGTCATGAAAAATAGGCCATGTAATGCCAACGGCAGCACTAAATGTATCAGATTCTTAAGAAGCTGTGCGATGTGATACCGTCAAGTTTAGGGTAAAACATCGCACAACCCTTAGGGCCTAGACGGGCAAAATATGGATCGAGCAAACTTTTTATTGATTGTTCGAAACGTCATGCGTCATAGTTAAATCGTACTCCTGTTTCATCATTTTCATTTCAGCCTTTACCTCCAGTACTGGACTAATACCTCGCCCAAACTATCGACAAAACTACTGATCCAATTCTCCGGATGTTTACAGGATAGGCATATTGTGGTGAAGGGCCCTTCACATAAAATTAACAAAACAAAACAACACACGATCGCATTATCTCCTTTAATTATACATTTAAGAACAAACAAGTTGACACAAATAGTAACATAAACAGTTTGCTATCGGCACTAGTAGCTACTCGCCGTTCGCAGGAAACATACGCACACCTATATGAGCTAAACACAATAAATTAATTAACTACAGTCTATCACAACAATACACTTCCCGAGCCTTTATCTCGGTGCTAACGGCAGTATTGTTTATAATTAAGTTCAGCCTATTAGGTGGGCTTCAGACGAAACGATTTATGTGTAGGACCACTGATAAACACTTTCAAAACGTTTTGTATTCTCGCTATGACTTTCAACATAAGCTTGACACAAAGACATTTAAAAGACTTATAGAGCGGACATGGAGCTTGCCACCACCCTGATGTGACGACCACGACCATTCTGCCAAGAGTGTGACGACGAAGAAGAAGAGTGGATATTGGGAATGTTTTGATACAAAAAATTTCATCCCGAACTTTTTTGCTTTAGACACGAATGCTACCCAACAAGCGGGCCATATGACACTAGACAGAGCGACTTGGTACTATTGGATTACGATTCTCTTCGTCGTGTCCCGTCTATCGCTCGTAATTAATTGAATTTCTTTGGCTTGAGATTAACTTTTCCGTAGCTTATGCCAATTCAATACATTTTAGACTTTTTTTAGTCATCGTTTTAGCTGACAGAATGTCACTTAATCTAGACTCTCTATATGATTCATGATCCGATAGGAAATTGTCAATGAGATACAGGCAATCGTTTGGATCTGTGGTTTTTCTACGCAATATCGGCGTTACCGTGAGTAGCTGACGGTGGACCTACCCAATGTTTCAATATTTGTCTATCTTTGCGAGAATAGCCCCGAAGCGACATACAAAATGAAATAAAGACCGAGTATAAAGAAGAAGATCAGTTCCTAAGTAAAATCGGCGACAAAACTAAATGTTCAAACATTAAGTCGGTACGGATCGCAGCAGGCTACATTTGGCAGGTTCAGGTTTAAAAAGTACACAGTACGGAATGTACCTTCTAGGGATTTTTCCAGGACAAAAATCGTCCACGATTCATGCTGAGCACCGAGTCAGCTACAAACCTAATTAAATTGGTGATTACAATTGATGTTTTTGTCCGCTGCCGTACACCGGAAGTTACGATTTAATCAGTTTAGCTAATTGTACAGTTTTTAGCTATTTTATCGCTTATCTTGTTGACTTCATTTACACCATGAGGTAAATACACGCTGACCTAATTTTTTTAATTTATTTAAATTAAATTCACTTGTTACGTGTGCTATGATTGTCTAGTTTACTGACATGTTTTATTATTACGAGTAATTTTGCGTTCAATCTTACACTTATACTGCTTGTCGAATATTTTAGAATTTTAGATGTTTAAAAGACAGGATTTCTGTTTACAGTATTTAATATTTTTAGTCTTAAGACCTAGGATGCTGACTTGGTATTTTTTTTATGCAAACCAATATGCACTTTTTAATAAAGACTTCGACTACGTTTGCCTTATGTTACAATGGAAATTATTGCAAGAGAAATTAGAAGTAAGTAACATTAAGCAGTTTCCAATATCGCTCCTAAAATCCGCAAATACAAACTGACGAACAAAAGTGCACAATCATCCACAGTATCAGGATAAAATTAAATTCAGAAATCAGTCATTCCTATTTATAGAAAACTTGTTATGATAGGAAGTATTTCAGGAAGTCCTGCATCATATAGGAAGGTACCTACTGGCACCACAAGCTATACGATGGTTGCTATGCCGCCGACTCTTCCGGAACTGTACCGTAGCTATGTACAGTCAAAGTCTGAATGAAAACTTGTACCGCACAAAACGGCCTTTACTGCTACGTAATAAAGGTTAGGTTAGGTTAGTTAATTATTGCGGTGGAAGTGTAGTTGACTGTACCTACATCAGTGTGTTTTGATTTCCTTGTGTGATACTATATCAGTGCAAATAATTATAATTTATTTCGGATAACCAACACCAATTGTGGGTAATGCGTAAAAATTAAAATAATGATGCGGTTATTTTGTCTGGACGGTCGTTAAGGAGATTCTTAATGACTAGCCAAGGGTAGGAATCGGTTTGTTATCTTTTAGTTCGACCTGAAAATATTACGAAAGAGGGTTAGCTCTCTAAAACCAGCATTGTTTCTATAACGTATCAACACTGAACCACTAACAACTACACTTAACATCATGATTGTGCTCCTACTCCATAAAAAGTCACAGATCATCTCTTGAAACGACATCTTCCCCAGTGGCAGTGAACCCAACCGACGAATCTTTACCCCACTTGAGGAGGGACTCCAAAACGCTTTCCTACTTCTTTGATCCAAAAATCTAATTCCGCCGAACATCCAAACTCACTTATATCTTCAGCAAACAGCGGAACTACGCATAACCGTCCGTGACGCGTTACTACCCGCCGTCATGTGCCAGCGGGGGTCACGGGGGGCACTTAGCAAGATTGTCTCGACGTGACCCCCACCAATACTTATGAAATATCACAAGGTTACTGCGTTTTTGAGGAAGCCGGGAGAAAGGGGACAAATGGAACGCTGTTTGTACACCGCTTTGGGGATTACTTAATAATTAATTGGAAACGTAAGTGGAGGAGATAGGGGAAATTGAATCTATTTGCTTGTTCCCGTTCGAAATAATTATGGCGGAGTTTCAGATTGAATTTTTAATTTGGATACTTAACTGAAAAATTAGTTCATTAAAGCACTTAAATACCTACTTTGATATTTAATGCTTAAAAACCTGAGCGAGCTGTGGGATTCTTCTTCCGTTCAAGTTTACCCTTTATTCAGAAGCAAAAATCTTTTATTTTTATAAAAAAAACTTGGTTTTATCATTTTTACCGTTATAAGAATATGTCGAGAGTTGGGAAAAGTAGGCCACCACCTAATGGAACCTTCCAGACCAAATCGAATACCTACAAAGTCGAGTACTAATCAAATCAATATTGTTAGTTTCTAGGTCAAATCTGTTTACTCCGCAAGCACTATAGCTGTTGCCAAGGAAAACGAGCTTGTTGTCATAATTACAAACATGTCTAAATATACTGCAGTCATGCAGTGAGGCTCGAATACCGCCATAAGAGGGAAAGAGACCACAATAGTGTAGAATTACTATTGTAAAACAATAACAAAACAATTGGGTTGCTTGCCCAACCGTGACAAGTTGTTTGTAAGGCTCCTATTTCGCGAAATATGGACAAAAAGGTGACAAACTTTGTCCTTAAAAGTAGCTTAGTTTAGTAAGAAAAGTAAGCGGATTATATTGTAGCTTGGCAAGCGAAACTTTGAGCGCTGTCAGCGATGTCAGTTTCCTCTGAATCTTACAAACATTGTCGGGTTTTTGTTGACTCATCGCCTGTAGTAATCCTGTGAATTAGCGGTACCAGGTATAAATATGGCAAAACTTATAAGAAAGCAGTCAGTTACTTCTTGAATAATTATTTTCTAATGTAACTCATAGATACACCAGCAACTTGTACTTTTTCACCAGCAATATCTTCTAGATAAAAAGTAGTCTCAATGGCTGATATAAATACTTATTAAATATTTTTCTACATTTACGATAAACGCCTTCCTGCATAGATAAAACAAAGACGTCATAATTGTAAGGTTCCGGCGGAACCCTAAACTAAATTGAAATATCACTATGTCGAGGATATTGTCTCTATATCCGCCATTTGCATAAAGATCCAATTCTTGTTAGACCGAAATGCATTATCCAGTCCCCATCCCTTTCTCTCTTCTCATCTGTCCTATGTTCGTCTCTCTCTAACCAATCATGCGGTCCCTTCATTAATGCAAATACCGTCAGACCATAACTCATGCGAGTTACCCCAACGTAACGTAATAAAAGGCTTTTCCCTCCGTTGGCTGCAATACATTACTCGCTGACAAGCGTGCTTGCCTTTACAATTTATAGCTTCACGCGTCGATGGATAGCGTCCTGTGAGGCTGTGAACACTACCTTGTGAAATAATAAAGATGTACGATTTACAGCGTTTGAAGTTTGAAGATGTCCTTTTGACCCGATTCCACTCTAGTGCTGGCCTAATGGAAATTTATTGAAATGTTCTTCGGGAAGGGGTTGAAAGGAATCGTATCAGCTGATTTATAACTAGTCTATGGCACTTACATGTCGAAACGTATTACGACGAAATATTTAGTGGGGTATAAGGGGAAATTGGGTTCTCCATACTCAGCTCGCTTCCGAATACATGGAGACAAGTTAGTAATGACGTATATTGAGATTAAGTTCTTTGGACGCGATCCTACATTTGTTAAAGTCTTATGAAATGGATGAACAGATGTATAACATTATACCTTGTTCGGTTAAAAGGGAAACAATAATAATACTTGTGTCGCCAAGGCAATGTCATTAAAGATACACCTACGTTAAATGTTCATATAAAGACGCCTATGCACTATGCAACTGACTCTGTGCACTGTTGTCCATGCAATCGATCAACTAAGAGGCTGGACAGTTGACGATTATTTATTTTGTTCTACGAATTCTGACCGTCAAAGTTTTTGATTACGGAAAATAACTAATTGAAGGAATATCAGCCCTTTTTGATTCTTGCTGCAGTTACTCAAGGTGATCATAATTTGATGTTATATCTCTTTAAACGTCTTACTCATCTTGAGGGAGAGAGATGTTCATTGTATGAGCTCTTTTTGTGGAGAAAAGTGTATTGAATAGTGAGCTTTATTCAACGTGTGACCTCAGAACGCAGGAGGTCAATTTCATTATTTAACTTAAAGCTGAAAATATATTATTATTGTGTTTACTTATCGGATTTAAACGTAAACTTATGTGCCATAAACATTACTTTAATTAATTCTTTATCTGCACTCAGAATACCGAAATTTTGATGTTTTTTATAAGAACGGAGTTTAATGTTCCGTGAAAGCTTACCCATTGTCGTTTTGAATGCCTAACTAATTGAATTTTGAAATAAAATGTTTAATTTAATTGTCAATGAAAGTATATAAATTGTAATGTATAGTCAAATAAAATACATTTTTATAACAGATATACTTAAAGATTTGCTAAAAAGGATAAATATAACAATAAACTGAAAATAAACAACGAACATTACATAATATACTGACCGACAATCTTATTATGCATGATTATGCAATGATTCACCTACCATAGAATAATATACAGAAGTACAACTCTCCCTACAAGCTTACGTACATACAAAAGTTTCAAACATTATTTTCTCCCTTCTCTCATATCGCCTGAACAAAATGAAAATAGCCATGTGATAATATTTGCCAGTGAGCAAGGCACTGGCGGGAGTCTGCCTCGTTGATCTAGTTGTTGAATACGACTGCGTACAATGGGTTCCGGTGAAGTCCTGTCTTCGATTTCCATCTCAGGGAAAGAGCACCTTTGTGTCTCCATAAAGAAGTTCTCATTAGCACCCCTTAGTCAGGATTAGTGCCCGGTTGATGGCAATAGGCTCGCCTCTTATTACATAGGACTGTAACATAACTAGCGAACTAGCATGCCTGTTTCTTAGGGGGTTTCAGGTGTGTTATGTGAGACTTATGTCTTCGGTCCTTCTGTCATCCGCCTCTTATGTGACAAAAGGTGGTGCCACCAGTGTCAATTTCAAGGTGACTTCATGATGAAGTGGTTTAGTAAGTCATAGCTTACGTCTTAGTTATACCTACGGGTCGGTGACGCCCTTTCGCTGTTTATGGATAAGCAGAGTTATGTGTCACACCATAATTCTTATGATTATGTTTTATTTGTACTGTTTGTTTTAGAAGTAGGTAGCTCTTCAATTGATTGTACTAAAAGATTTTACTAGCTGATCAACAATACCTCGATAAAAGCCTATAAGTAGCCTATAATGTGATCCTCTGTTGTACAAGGCAAGTGAATTGATTATGGCATATGAGCATTAATTTTTTTTATCTCCTATCGTCTCTTCACTGGATCAAGACTAAGTATATTTCTACGGTGATATGGTGGCAACTGAAACACCTAATTTGTGCGTCAGAGCGTTTTGAGATGTTCTAACTCTGCCTCCAGTTTGGTCCTCACACTTGTTATACATACTTAGTTACATTTTGCAAATACCGCGATACGTTCAGTACTCGTTATAAAGGTTTGAGTCTGAAGTCCATATTAGGCAGTGCAGATCTTCGTTTTCCAAGTGCCTCTACGTATACCTACAAAGGTACTAATTAGCTGACTAAGTATGACTTATAATTATGTAATAATTAAACAAACCGTAAGTATAAACATACTCAAGCCAGTTCAATGCACGAAGTATTGCAAGCCACAATAAATTATAAGACCAAGGTCCACACTTAACAGTGAGTACTCGATCTAGGTCGGAAATGAGACCTAAACACAAAGTTGTAAATCGTTTGAAGTGCCCTCACCGTACTTAGGTCGTGGGACAAAACGTTAGCACTGACGAGAGTTTTTCAAATGTCAATGTCATCGAGAGAGACACGTTATCATTTTCTGACACAGTACGGCGAATCGTGGAAATGCCATGTTTTAGGCCTACATAATTTGAAGTATGTCGTGCCAGAGTGCCATGAAGTATGTAGTATAAGAAGAGCGAATTTAATGTTTTAAATCTTTGCTTAAGCATTATTGTTTAGACAATGTTACGAGCACTAATGATCCATTAATAGGAATATTATGTTTAGCAAATAATGTACTGCATACTGTTGTTGTTTTACTACTCAGTGTTATGAAAACTGGTGTAAACAGGAGTGGTTAGGTACTGGCTGGAATACTAATGTGGTTTATATTCTAGATGTGTTTGTTTGTTAGCATGTTTGAGTGTCCCACTGCTGGGCAACGGCCTCTCCTTTCTCCTTCCAAACCTCTCTGATCTGTACGATATCTGGCCATGTTCGCACCGCAAACGAGATCAGATCGTCACACCACCTTCGCCGCTGTCTACCTCGACGGCGATTTGGGGTGGCGATCGTTGCCCATCTCTCCGGGCAGCCCACTCCCACTTTAGCTTGGCTGTTTTTCTCCAACATCTGCTACTTGAGTAATGGAACGTAGGGTAGTGTTTCTTACGAGATCTGTCCGCTTAACACCTATTATGCTGCGCTCCATTGCTCGCTGGCAAATCTTGAGTTTGGTCTTCTGTTGTTCAGTAAGTGACCAACTTTGTGCACCGCAGGTTAGGACGGGCAGGATGCATGTCGATGAATTTTCTTTTCAGCATTACCGGAAGGCTTCCCTTCATATGTTATTTTAGGGCCGAGAAGGACTTCCAAGCATTTTGGACTCGCCTTTCGATTTCTTTGTCCTATCTATTTTTAAAAGACACTATCTGGCCCAAGTATGTATACACACATACACACACATTGCAACACATGCCTGTCTACCTCGACCCTACGTTTCGTGCTGTTGGTCATGACCTGGGTTTTGGATCTGTTCATAGAAAGTCCAACCTCAAGACTTGCTGTGCTCTGATTTTGGATCATTTCTTGAAGTTCTGAAGCTGATGTGGAGAATAACACAATGTCATTAGCAAAGCGGAGGTAGCTGATGGCCGCTAACATTTATGCCTCGTGAGTGCCATGAATCAGGCAATTTGTTCAAAACTTCCTTCAATGCGCTTGTGAACAGCTTTGGTGAGAGTGGGTCGCCTTGTTTGACACCTTTTTGTATGTGGAAATTAGGACCAGAAATATGTAACTTGATGTTGGCAGAGCTGTTTCGATAGATTGTGTCAATAAGCTCAATGCAGGTGTGCGTTACGTTTTGGGACTCCAAAGCATTAATATCTGACTGATGGTAATACTGTCGAATGCCTTGGCATAGTCCACAAAGGCTAGGTAAAGTGGTTAGTTAAATTCGCAGAACTTTTCTATTACTTGGTTGATGGTGTGGATGGTAAGGATTCTAGATGTACCTAAAGTTAATATATTATAAAAATGGGAACCGTAAGAATGATTATTTTATGGCTGAGAGACTATTTATTCTTTGACATTAAAATAACAATCTTACTACTATTATAAATTTGACGGCACAGTTGGCGCAGTGGCTGAGCGATCGGCTGCTGCTCTGCGTGTCGCGGGTTCGATTCCCGCACAGAACAAATATTTGTATGATCTACAGGTGGTTGTTCCGGGTATAGCTGTTTGTGTATGTGAGTTTAAATGTTTGTAAACGCACCCACGATACAGGAGAAAATTCCTAGTGTGGGGCAAAGTTTAAAAAAAAATTGGTAAGTTTGGATGGATGGGTGCTGTTACTAAGTAACGATTCACGCCCGAACGGCTGAACGGATCTAGATGAAATTCGGCACAGATATAGATTACAGTCTAGCATAGCACATAGGCTTTTTATCCCAGAAGAACGATTCCCTAACTCCACGCGGGCGAATCCGCGGCCATAAGCTAGTTTATACTATTCCTTCAATTTATTTTTTTGTTTCAATTGCAAGTCCTCGAGATCGGTAATGAGGCTACAGAAAAAACAAAACCCTCCTATTGATAGTCTGTTGTTTTTTTCTTTTTTTCTTTCTTTCTTTCTAACCGCACTAGACGGCTCAAATTCCAAAATTTTGCCAATGACATGCGATGTGGCCTACTCTAAAAAATGTGCCACTTATTAAGACGTTTCTAACGCATCCCAATTTTATTGTACATATTATTATACTAAACTTATACTGTCACTTACGGGATATCTTCCGTGATTGTTCATTATTTTGTGCTCCCGATATTTCGACGCTGTTGCAAGCGCCGTGATCGCGGGATAATGAACAATCACGGAAGATATCCCGTAAGTGACAGTATAAGTTTAGTTGTAAACCGTGAAAGCTTAAAACAGTGTTTGATATTATTATACTACTATTGCTTCTATACTACTTGTATTTTTTAACCTAAAATTATCTCACTGACATGAAATAACCTAACATAGTTCTTTAACTAAAAAACCACTAAGAAACACCTCCCATTCACTTCCTTTGTCATCCTTATCTCCACCGAACGCAAACCTGCTTATCTCTTTGCTTAGCAACGAGTTAGCGTGATAGCCGACAAAGGCCCGCTATCAGCAATATCGGGCTATCGGCTAAAAGCTTGTACGCATTATCAATCATAGGAGCTTCCTTCCGTTGCCATGGTAACGGGGTACTAAGGGAGCGGTTGCTCTATGCATGGTGAATTTTCTTTTTTGTAGTTGCTTATAATGTTAAATCTACCAATAAATAGGGACACAAATCAGTATCAGTACCTAAATAGAAATGTTTCCCAGAAAATGACCAGTTATAACATAAGTTTATTTTGGTAGGTAATATATGTAGCTGTATACTTAAGTATCACCGCTTCACCAATCTTTTGGCGCTTGGCTAGAACAGAAATGTTTTTAAATCATTTCACATAACAATTTGACAAAATGTTCAACAACGCCGCCAATCTTTTAAAAATTAAAATGGGCATTTGCCATTATTGCCTCAGTCCGTTGACAATATATATTAATACTGAGATAAGAAAAAAATTGTGTAGCACCTCTCGATTAAGGTGCACTTTTTCACATCAAAATACTTACATATATTCGAATTCACCTTTCGGCTGAGCCAAATCATGTCGACCCAACCCAGAAATCAACACCCACAAGCGAACTTGAAACACCCACAAGCCAGTCTACCAACATTACAGTAATAAGTAAACAACAGAGTGAACCACTGGAACCATCATTTCAATTAGTCGCGGTGCCCATTATCCTTTGTACTGCAGTAATATCATTATAAGGGTGTGCGCACACTACCGTGACCCGCCGCGGAGCCGCGCCTCCGACTGTAGATGTAGTGGAAACATTCGGGAGCTCCTGATTTATTACTACCCTCCCAAATAATTTCCGTGAAGAGCATAGGTTACTAGTGATGTGGAGTGACGTTTTTAAGTCCGAAGTTTAAGACTTGGGTAGGTAGTATAAAGATTCAGTTGAGGTAGTAGTATAATAATATTCTTAACTTGACATTCTGCAGTTTAATAAAAAAAACAACATGGGTCACTTTAGATATTTTGATGAACTGGATAGGTTCCGTCTGTGGGTTCGCAAGAAGTGGAAGTAATGGAGGGAGGCCTTTGCTCAGGGGTAGGAATGAACAAGCTAGGAAAAAAACAATAATTATTTAATCCTGGGATCAAAATGATGTGGTCTTTAATATTCCCCACCATGATTAGAGGACCAACACAAACACCCAAAACTTAAATTAAGGACCCACTTTCTTACGCTTACTTAAAAGTCAAATGAGAGGATTAAAGCCACTTCCCCCGCCACAACATCATTATCAGAGGGGTGGAAATAACGGAGTTGCTTACCCAAGACTGACATTAAATTGACTCACTTATTACTAAGACCACCATTAAATTCCGCGATAACGAAATCCCGCAATTTCCGAATTATCCCGGGTAGGCGCAGCACTAGTCTTGTTTTCGCAACATCAAAAGTTCAACGTTTACAAATGTCGGGCGACGCCCTACATACGAAGGTAGTTAGCAATTAAAGTGTTCAATGTATTCATTTCAATGTTCATTATTAAAGCAAGGAAAGTTTTTTGAGTTCGGTGTGACATTTCTTTAATGGCGCCGGTTCAAATGTCAGAGTCGTAATGTAAGTTGATTGCGTGAGATTTAGTGGCTGGTTTTGACACTTGAGATTGGTAGTTAAGGTCCTTGTTGGTGCTTGTTAGTGTTGCTAGTTGGACTGAACTTTTGAAGTTAAAAGCACGTGATTTTGGAATCTAATTGATAGCAAAACCCGACGACAATTCAAACCTGCCAACGTAAGTGCCATTATATATATTTCTACAATGAATTACAATTAACTAATGTCAACACAATCAATCTAATGTTAGTTTTGATAACGAATACTTCTTTCTGACAACGCTGACGATAATGACGGCGACAATTGGTCTAGTCCTTCAGCCTATTTTCTATCATTCTATTTATCTATTTTCTTTGATCTTGCGTTTTTTGGTAATATCTGCAGTAATTAAAGCTAATCATTAAGATGTCACTGCAAAATAAAATTAGGCTAGTACATTAAGTAATCGCAAGGACTTAGCTAAGCCCGGTTTATAAAGAGTGAATGAAATGAGTTCGGTGAATGAAATTGTATCAGATCTTCAAAGGCTCCTCAATCCTGTAAACATCAGAGAGTAAGATCACTTTAAAGTTACGGTGCCAATGCCTCAGTTCATCATACTCTCACGAGTGACGGAAAGGTCACAGGTTCGTAGTCGCTCGTGTTGGCTGCCGCTGTGCAATCGAGACCATTACTTTGTTGGTAGATCCGGCGCTGGTACCCTTTCGAAGGCTTACGAAACTTTTCTACTTGTAGTTCAAAAATACTTTGTTTACTGCCTACCTATTGTTCTTGTTGGTTGTGTCATAAATGGGTAACGTCATCAAAATAAACTTCATCGTTCGCATTTTTCACTCAGAGTGAAACGTCTGAACACAATGTGAATCAAAAGTGAAAAATTAATTTATTGACGAGCTGATTTCAGCTGATTTCAGCACTTACAGGCATCTTTCACTCACCTACCAAATGATCAAAAAATTAAATGAGCAGATGAACTTTCAGACCTATGTTGTCTTGTCGGTATCGTGTGAACGTAAAATGATACGTCTGAAATCGACTTACAGAAATGGTCATTCTGCATTCAAGGCTACACTGTCCACTGTCAGTCGTTCGTGCAGGCTGTGGGTAAACTCGTGTAGTTGTACCACAGCCTCTGCACGTACAACAATGCATTCAGGGTGTTGATAGGGTTGCAGTGCTTCCGGCAAATACGCAGAAGTGGGCGGGCATAGATGGCTTTCACGCCATCATGCGCAAGCGATGCGCCTCCATCACGCGCAGGGTAAGCGTTAGGCCCAGCATCCTGAGCACTGTAGCGGACAGGTGGGACAGTCCCACCCAGTGGTGCATTGGATACGCAGGCACATGCCACTGTGGCGTATAAATAATATATATCTTGTTTTTCTGGTAGATGTAAGTACTAACACAAGTTTGTAAGTTGTGTGATGTACTGAACAAATGGACTTTGTCTGAAATAAAAGAATTTATTATTATTAGTTGACTGGTAAAGGACGCCTCGTGGGATTAAGTCCGCCTAAGCACCACTCTTGTACATGAAGTTAAAATAAATAACACACCTCGCATCTTCTTAGAATCTTAATATCCCCATCATCAGCACTTATTAAACCCATCCGAACTACACCGGCCCCACCATTACAACTATTAAGAAGGAATGCTGAAAGGATTGTCATCAGGCCTTAGATATAAATTTTAATGGGCGGTCGGGTGGTCACGAGATTATGCGAATGTTCGGGGTGTAATGTACCCCCTGGTAGGGGCGCCGTACGGCTGGGGGAAATCTGGATTATTCCTGACACTTTTGATAGAGAAATACTCGCACAAACGTTCAATATTCAACGTAAGTGCCAAATTCATAGCATAAATGTAGATATTATATAGGTGATAGATTTGATACAGTTTTTTGAGTGATTTCGCATAAAACATCAAGTATTTTATGTACAAGATTTTTGTGATACCTTCTCACCTTAGCAACTGTCTAAGTATCTATTTATGTCAGACCAAGTGCAACAAAGACTCCATTTGTGTAAATTACTATTAAACGCGATCACAAATTCCTATGCAAAGAGAGATTAGATTGACGCACTTACAAGTGCGTCAATCTAATCCAGGATCTCAATATTCATAAGAAATTCCAGTTAAGTCCGATCTCACCCCTTGCGTGATGAGAGCATCGCAGCCACCCTATCTGAGATAACGGTATCTAGTGGCATCCTGCGCTTCATTAGTTAACTAACAGCAGTAACAGCCGTCGGTTTAAATTAACCGACGTAACGGCGGCGGCGTAATGGCGGCGATATCAAACACTAGTGTTGATAATGCTGCTCGATTACACTGCATTTAGGAGAAGTGGGGGATGGTTGTAGTTAAGGGTGGTTTTGAGTGATTTATGGATTTTTCACAAGAATGTCCTCAACATTGTGTTCATGTTGTAAGTTTGGGAGTCGGACCCCATGGTCAAACAACGCCTACTGAGGCTGACCCGCGGATTGGTGATCCTGATCATCCATTACATGCCCAGACCCTAAATGTCTCGAAAAGAACGTTAAGCAGTTGGTCTCGGCTGCCATTTGTCTGAAGTCTGCAAGTCTGAACTGTACAGACCGATTTACATTGGTAAAGTGTTAAGCGAAGTAGATAAGGACAAACCCACCGCCTCCCATGGCCCCACCGACATCATGTCTTAGACTGAAGTAGACGACTGCGGACATAGGCCGCCTAAAGACAGTAGATAAGGAGAGTGGTGTAGACCGATTGGACAGTAGAAAATGGGGTAGAAATTCGCGCCTTAAAAACGCAAAAATATTCTTAAAGTTTAACTTATCTATTTTTTTCCAGATATTATATTATTACACTAGATAAGATGTAGAAACCTTATAAACTTCACTAACCGATCTGTCCTTGATAGTACGAGGGTAGTTGTCGTCAACTGATAATCAGTTTACTGGCCAGACTTCCACTGGGCGCTGATAGCACTGATCTGCCGTGCCCCTGAATTTGATAGCGTGAAAGTTTCGTCACACCCACGCGACGTACGACCAACTTAGTTACTGGCTGGCGGGATGCTAGAAATGTGGATAAGAAAGCAAGAGACGGTAAGGGTTTTAGCCAAACTGTATGAAATTCCCAAAATAAGTGTTGTAATATATCTGCTGTTGTAGAAATAGCAAGACTGGCAAGACTGCTAGATACGTAGTTCTTTTTTCAGGACTTTCCTTGTACATTTTCCCTTTTCATAGCCCGTGGGCCCGTCCAGGTATATTTTCTACCTCAATACTAACTTATTGAAATCCTACGGATATCCCAAATGCCCTTTCTTTTATTTTTCGATTGAACATTTTTTGAAGATTTTCCAATCCAACCCTGAGCATACCTACATACAGTGTCAGTCATTCCAGCTTGTCGGATCGACGTCGACGGCGAATCAATCGCATTTGATGGGATAACTCGCGCCACCGGCTATGCTGATGTACTCGCGACAGGGTGCTGGGAAGAGCGGAAGCAGAGAAGGAGCGGAATACGATTAGAATTATCATCTTTTAGAAACCAACTAAGTGTAGGCATAATGCTCTAGAATCGGGATCAGAGTCCGTGCTAAAATGTGGTGTCATGATGAGGAACATCATGACACCACATTTCATCATAAATGTTCAGACAAGTACCTACGGAAAATAGATTGTTTTATTGGTGTTGGATAGATCATCAGAAGAATGCTCTGTCCCTGTTTACATAAATATACATTGTTTTGTATGTGTAACAAAATGTCATGTAAGTAATAAGTCTTAAAAAGAATATTTTCATCATACTCTGTGTAATTTTCACACATAATTTTATTTAAGCTTTGTATTTTTATTATTCGTCGTTAACCCTTTCAGCGCGGCTATTAGAAGTGGTCACACATCTATAAGCCGGCTCCTAACGACAGTACTAACACGCGATATTTCAGCCGCTGACTTATAACTTTTATTATATTTTTTGCTGGCGTATGAAATACGTATGTGAATTAAACACGAATTAACATTAGGGTATAATTAAAACCGGTTTACTGCGGAAAATGTAAGTAAAAATGCCTTTTTGTATTTTGGGGACTTGTGATTTGGGACCATACCAAGCAATACAATAATACTTATTTATTTTTTAGACTTGTGAATCTGTTCTTGGTCAGTTTTTTGCTTTATTTTATTCTAAATCGCTCCCGCTTCATCTTTCGCTTTTATCTGTAACCTCATTCTTCCAATTCCCCACAAGGGCACCCCACAATCCAATTGCGACAGGTAACTGAAATCTTCAGTAACAACGTTCAGATATTGACGTGACGGTGAAAATGGCGAAAATGTGTTATTTATTCATACTAACATGCTTTGACGTATTCCTTCAGCCTCGCTCTGGATGGAAGCCGTTTTGAAGCCGGCTTAAATCTGAGTGACGTCAGCTTTGGAAGGTTAACACCCAAAATGTGGGTGTTGAAGAAAAAAGGTTTGTTCAGTGTGCGGCAGAATCGATAATCCTTATTTAAACAGCGAGGGCTGTTTATAAGTTTGATAAAAAATAAAACAAACGCTACTTTTTGAACAAAAATAAAATTTTAAAACAATAGGTAAAAAGCTGGTGTGAAATTCCACTATCTCTACAAGCACATTTTAATTAATGACTTTTATTCCTACTTTTAAATTGGGATACAATAGTATCTACCAGAAACCAATGTTAATATCTCTCTGTTTCAATACTACAAAATTGGAGTTTCGCCACAAAAAACAAGCCTGTATCTACTTCCCGCAACATGGCCGCACAATAAATTTCCTATTACTGAAGTTAGAAGTTCGCTGAAAGCGATGCACAAAAACAAGCGAAGCCTCCAGACAAACATTATGAAAGTTAATAACTACTGCCGGAAGTTACTGAAAAATAAATGTAGTAATTTTTTTTCGTGTTTCCTTCGCGTGCGGCCCGGACGTACCGCGCGGACACTGGCGGACAAAATAATAGACACAATGAAATTTTTTTTGGAAAGACTTTAACATTATGCTGTCCATATTAGTTTTGCTGTAATAATAGCTTTTTACCAGACTGCTGTGGGACCAGAAAGAGGGTTATGTTGTCAGTCGCTGTAGAGTGTAGACTGTATAACATGGTTTTGGTAGAGCTCATCTTATATATTTCTTATCTAGTCCAATTTATGAGCTGTAGTCTAGTTAAACTTTTTGGAGGGCCAGTCCTATGATCCTTTTAGCTTTCGAAAGTTCTACTTTGCTCTTCATGAAGCACCATAACCTCACACTTATTTTGAGATCACTCAATACACCCATTCACTCGTCTATCAACAACTGCAACTTAGACTCGACCATAAAATCGAACAAATATCACCACTTTTCTTAAAGTTTCCGGTCGGAAGTAAAAGGCCTTACACAGTAAGGCTATATTTAACAAGAGGAACAGGTTACGAGTCACGTACACACATTAACGTTAATAAAGTGTCAAGGAGCAGTGACGTCAGCAGCGAGATTTATCTGCGAGACATCGGAGATAAATCTTTGGCAGAATCTTGTTCTTACTGTTTTTTGTTTCAGGATGAGAGGTATTTAGGCGGTAATTGTCTCTTGGTATTTTTAAGTCTTTTTGTTGAAAGGACTTATTGACAAACTTGACATTTATGGATCTTTATTTAAGCAACTGATCTTTTCGATTTCGTGCGAACAATTGGAGAGGGCGTTAAACTAAAAATATATTTTGGTTGCATGCTTTTTATTTCAAAAATTAGGAAATATAATATTGCCATTTCTTTTAACTGAAATGGCAGGATAAGCCCCCGGGGTTAAAAGCTACTAAGATGGTTGGCGCGCCGTTATCTGCACTATGCCGTCGAAGTCTCATCGACAAACGGCAGGATACAGGTGATGTTAAGGAAACCGGTTGCTCTGCGCTTTCCCTTTTTTGTAACTGGGACGAGTACTGCTCTGGGCTCCGTTGAAATAAAGGTCGATAATGACACACATGATTACTTGTATTACTTGTATCATGCTAGACTAATTTACACTAAAGTGGATCTTCTTCGAGAAATATACCTTACGTTACCTTATATTTACCATGGTCCAGTATATTTAGACAATCAGCTTTGCTATCAATTCAGCTTACTGGTAAAGTTTTCCCTACAGTTATCTTCGTAAATGACAAAAAAAGAAGATGCTCTGAATTTTGGTTAGAAAGAAAAACGACCACATCCGTTGTCAGTGATAAAAATAAACTTTTTTAATTTCCCACTTTCCGTGTCCCCCAGTGTACCGCTACAGTGTACCGCTACAGGGGCTGAACAGGCGCGCAACAGACAAACAAATAATAAAGGGAATACGCCGAGCGTCCCGCTGGGTGGTACATGTACAGTTGTACTCCTTCTAATTTATACCAGCCTAGTAGTACTTTGACGGCGATAATTACACAGTTAAAATTATGCATACTTTGTTTTATTTTATGTACGCGTATGAGTAACTAAAATTCGTGATGTGTACTCGTTGTTAGCATTTTGTTCTACTTTGTGTTTTGTTTTGCCACATTGTATAGCATGACACAAGTCGTTTATGGAAATGATAAAGCTGAAACCGCCCTGCGTCTTGTGTAGCGAGCCATGTAAGTGACGAAAAGGACTCGACTTAGATATTCTCCAGGTGCTGCAACACGACGTTGTCTTAATGATTTTCTCATGAATGATTTAGGAAAAAGATATTAGGATTCTCGGTTACGAATCCATTTACCTAGCGTGGTGATAATGCCAACACTATCTTACGTGACTCGTGTTGTAGATAAGAATCACGGTTCCTTTCCTTAATTCCATCCCTCGACTAATAATATTAATCGAGGCATAAAGGATTATTCTGTCGATGTCGTGAAGAAAATGTGTTAGCAGTGTATTTATAAGAGCTCTATCTATTCCCCGACTTACTAGGTGCAGGTCGTGACTTCGAACTCAAGCAGGCACGTTCATTTATATATGATATCCTTAAGCACTGTGCGCGCGTGATGGTTTGCGGCCCACTCCCTCTCTCAAAGTCCCCCAGCAGTTGGATCATTTTCCATTTAGCGGGAAACAGATGGATGAAAGGCGCACAGAACTGAGAAATATGGTGAAAGGGGACGGCCTATATCCAAGAGTGGGTGATTCTGGGCTGAAATGATAGTGTCGATGTCATAAAGAAAATCTTTGGTAGTGAGCCCAGCTGTGTTCACAAGAGCATCTATATCTATTCACACCAACATAAAAAGATACACAATAACAGCCGCCAATCAATACGTACGTCACACGATGGAAGTCGGGCGCGCCCACCAACACACGCCATGTTAACAACCAGCAGAAAAACAAACACTAAAGTGTTGTTAACTGCGGTTTCCCAACACATTTGCAAGTTTAATCGACGCAAAATTGCAACGATTGTTGTCTAAGTTCACGTAAACAGGTAATAAATTGTAATCAAGCTGGAAGTGGCGTAAGTCACGATATGAAGCGGGAGCGGGTGACCAAGCTGAAGCGTGGTTGTACGAGGCCCAAATATTTAAAAAAATACCGAGAAATTTTAAAAATAGCATGCAAAGTGGTTAAACCTATTAACAAAATACCTCTCCCCTTTTTTCATGGCACCTCTTGGAAAAGGTCAAAAAGAAAATGAGATACATGGGGGACCATGTATCTCATTTCCTTTTTGAAATACAAAATCATAAAAACACATCTTTTATTTTACCAAGTTACGGACTTTTGAATACCTAGAGTAAGCCGTTCTCTAACAACGTTCAGTAATGATCAACCATTACTAATGTTGTCTGCTGATGACAGTGGCGATGGTCACAGCAGCTAACAAGATACTTTTCTTTATTTTAAAAATTTTCGTCCTCCGGCACTGAGCCAAAGACTTAGAACTTACAAGAACATTCGATCCTTAATGTAAATCGCTACCGCTTATGAATCAAAACCTTATCAAATCACAGTAGCAACTAACTGTTGGTTGTCATGCAAGTCGTCGAAACAATTGCATCGCTGCACCGCCTTGCGTCACGGTTGCCATGCGCGCGCGCACCCGCACGTAACCGTACCATCAGCGACACTACCAATAGGCAAGCAGGGCTGGTAGCACTTGCTTTCATTTTAGAATTGAAATTAGCGTAAGCAGCCTATAACCCAACTACTGCTGGGAAACTGGCCTCCCCCCTGTGAGAGGTGAACTGCTATCCGCCACATAAACCTGGCGCCGGTGGGTCACAGACCATGTGACCCACCGGCGCCTTATGTTTGGTTTTAAGACAAGCCGGTTTAATCACGATATTTTCCTTCTTCATCTCAAGTACCCGCAGCCTACAACTCTAATGGCAGGTTCGTCATCTAGCACATCTGCTACCATGTTGACGTTGGACTCCTCATGTCAGTTGGCGAAAATTCGGCTGCAGGTTTACTACCTGGCAAGCGGGTTAAGTAGGTTTAGCAAAAACTAAAAAATTACATAAATTTTCCCATGGCAGTAGACAGAACAGACGAAACAACTCGTGTTGTCTATTAACATAGGCAGTCGTTTTGGTTGATCCACGTTCATGCTTTCATTAAGGAGTAATGTCCTAATTCCAGTTACACTTACCTAAGTTCAACTTATTTAAAGCTCAACCCTCACCACTTTGGTAGCCACATACAAAGGTCAAAACCAGACCCCGGACCTCTGCCCACCCCATAATCAAAGTTTACAACAAAGATAACCTCTTTAATCAGCTACCAAGGTACGAAGCGACCCCATGACCCCTAATGGGGTCTTTAAGTCACAACATCGCGTGATCCTACCCTATGTGTCACTTTTCATGTTAATTTTAACCACAGTTTGAACCGCGGTTCTTTTCTAACTGGCGATAATGTCTGATTGGCTGACAGGCTAATTTATTGCTATGTATATGTTATCTTTTTTATTGCAGTTTAGAGGCGTATATTATGTATATTTAGATATACAGTCGCGTTTCTGTTTAATAGTAGTAAAATGTTGGTTTTTGTACTTTATTAGTGGAAAGTTTAAACTTAATTAACGTGTTTTTCCTGACGTACGTTTAATTTATTATTCTGAATAAAATATACAGTAAAACATTATACTTTATTAGACATTGATGTTTCTATGGAATACATTTTGTTCTGAAATTTTCAAGTAGCTTTTAGAGTAGGTACTTTTCTCCCGCATAATATGTTACATATATCTACGTAGACATAAAATGTACACAATTTATTAATTAAATTAGTAATAAATAATGCCAAACATACATAATGATGACACAAGTGCTAGAAACGCGATATATTACTGCATGTGACAAATAAACGTTGTTTATTTCATTGTTATTAAATTCTCATTAATTAATGACTAGCACACATACTTTAATTAAATATCATTGACTATAGGTAGGGTAGGGCTATTCTTAGATTTTCTTATTTATGGAATAGTTTAGCGTTACTTAGAGCTAAACATCGAGAGGCCCGCGGCGTGGCGTGTCCTAGAAAAACAATTAAATAAATGTACAACATAAATATTATAATAATTATGTTTTTGGATTGTGTTCTCCACATTCTAAGTATCCTCCTACTTAGGCAGGAATTAAGCAGCTTATGTTGTGATATAAAAGAGTTCACTTTCTCCATCTTGTTCACGAACGAACGGATTATGTTTTCCTACGACTAGTTATTGAACATATTGCTTATAAAGCTCCTTGTTGAGCCCAAAATAATAACATATGAAAAACTACAGGCGAGTTTTCCCATGGAAAAGAAGCCAACTTTCCCCTCGCGACGTATCTGTGCGGCTACGTCCAAACTACCCACAATTTCCGCCGCACATAACACTAAAAGCAACTTCTCCTGATAAATGGCCGCACTGTCCAACTGAAATATTTTCCGAAATATTTGCCGACCGCATATCCTATCACAATGTCTCACGGAACCCTAAAACAATAGGCCAAACTTGAAGCTCATAAATCCTCCCGACTATTGTTACCAAAAAACAAAGAGAATACCCCCGACTCTTTCACACTTTACCTAAACGTATGTATCTATCTCTCTCTAAAGCAGTTGCTGCGACCATTTCCTGTTGCCTAAGACTTAGATTGCTTGTATGGTTAATCGAGCAAAAACTAAACTAATTTCGATGTTATCTTTCCAACTATTATTGTTGATGTTTGTTTATATTTTTAAGAATGAATGGTGTGTGAAGTTAGTTTCGTTTTTTAACGTTCAAGAATATTATAGCCGACTAAAATAAAATTGTAATTACGTGACTGGTTCTGTATATTTCTTATGCAGTCAGTTCAGTGTAACAACAATTACAAAACTTTTATTTAAATACTTGAAAATATTAGCAATATTGAACGTCATCCTTGCCGAAAAATATGAAAATCAGACCGGTTCTTCACAATGATTCATAAATAAATTAAACTTAAAACAAAACAAGCTTTTATTAAAATAAAAAGAAGTACAGATGTTTTACGTATCAACATTGAACGCGTATACAAAATTTGTGCCCGTGATAGTAACCGTTGAGGAGTTCTTTCGAGAGGGGTGATCCTGGCTGCAGGATCAAGTCATGTCTCTCATAAAAATGTATTGTCACCAGAAACGAAGGAGTACGCAAAATTTCAGCTCAATCGGTTGAGGGGAACTGGTTTGAAATTCAGTTGCAAGATTCGACCAATAATAACTAACAAGGCAAGTTAAATAAATGCTTATAAAATACAGGACTCCATTTGGGAACACTTCAATATTTCGCCCTCCTGACCTAGTCAAAAAGCTTGCATAGACCTTTTTTACCTAGAGACATGAAATTGTTCCACTATCAGAGTGACGTGTTATCTGGACGTGCATCAGCAGGCATTCATTTGTTTCACTGATAACCATCCACCGGTGGCGGTGGCGGAAAGCGTGCCCATTGGCTTGCGATAGTGTTTTTATATATATAAAAAGAAATTTTGGCCATGTCTTTTGTTTCGGACATTCATTATGAAATTAAGAATGCATTAAATGCATTTATAGACAATCCACGGCTGTCGATACCTCAGTGTTACCTTAGGATGTCCGTTGTCACAAAACTGAACGACATCTAAACGAATGCGTAAATATTATTGCAAAGTTGGATCGCTGGGCTCTGCGCAGGGCGTTAGAAATTGAACAGTGCGATTTTATTTAGGTTTGCACCCATTTAAGTGAAGCCTTAGCAATCACTTATTATCTTGCTGAATGGTTAATCTGATATCCACTGCCATATCGCTCGTAGAAAGGGTTTATTTAAAAAAAGAAGTTCACTTAATTGGATGGCTGGTTATCACTTTGAACAGTCCCACTCAATTGTATTCTGATTTCAATCACACATAAGTATCCGACAAATTGTTTCCAAAAACCAGTGTTCCGTCGGGTAGGCCTGTAATTCGAGAAATGATTAGCATAAGGCATCTGATGTGTTGATAAATTGCATTACCCGGCCCGGTTGCTCGGCACAAAGGTGTGAGGAAAGTGCTCAGCCAAGTGTGTCTCCTAGTGGCGGCTGTGGGAGGTCCGAACAGTGCGATATTTTGAAAATAACATAACATCACGCCTATTAGCATTTGAAGGGTTATGCAGAGGTGTAGTTGTAGTACACCATACCTGCCTCAGTTCCTCATACTTTAGGATGCGAGCCTATTGCCATGCCCCAGGCACAAACACTGTGTTTGGGAGTGTTGTCATAGAGAAATTCCTGGTGGAAAAACCGAATGTCACTTTGCCCAGCCTGGGAAGCGAACCCAGAACCTAGTACTCGGGAGTAGCGGTTGAGATCATTTTACCAACGGGTATTCAAAATGTTTTGAAAGAAAGAGTTGTTCAATGGGTATAAATAACCCATTGAACAACTCTTTTTCATCTGTTGGCTGTTGCCAGTGTTGCTAGTGGTGATCACTGAAGCATTTGTCTCATCACACCTGTAAGTTTCCCGAGGGCTAGGCAGAGGTGTGCTTGTATAGAAAATCAGTTGACTACGAAGTGAGAGATCATCACTCTAATGTGTTCTCGTCTCGCTCATTCCACTGTCCTTCCGCAGTTAATGTTTTCCGGTAATGAAAATGACTAATTGAATTTATTAATTGCGTTAACCGGCCTAGTTGTTAAACACAAAGCTGTTAGGAAAGTAACCAGCCAACTGTATCTCCTCGCGGGTGAACATGGCTGCAGTGCACTCGTTAGACAATTATGGGTGATGTGACTGGCTTTGAAAAGCAACTACATTGTTGGAAGAATAGTTGTCCTAGATTATGATTATAGGATTGTGCAGCTATTGTTAGTGGGAATTGCACCATTTTGTATGCTGATATTATAATGCTCAGTTCCACGTAACCTACCTATGATGAGTTCAGACACCATGTACACCATGTAGACCAGGTACCACGGATTCAGTAGATGATGCTACCCCACCCAGCGTTGAAATTATTCGTGGAATCATCACTGCTATTCCTCGTTAAAAGTTTGTACTTCCATTAGGTATTAGGTCTACAACTTTTTACCTTGGCTGGTCCTTACTAGCCACAATAAGATGACGAATAGTCAGTTCTTAATCGTGTTTGGTATCGTGCTTTCAACTCCACGCACTTACGCATTAACAGTATTTTCAAGCCCTTGCTCCATACTACCTTTAAATTAAAAACCCCATTACTCACGGCTTATCTCCACCATATAAAGACCTTACTTTATAAACCTTTTAGAACAAAAGCCTTGCCTTGCCTACAGTATTTAGTACATGAGATGCTCTCGCATCGTAATTAACTGCGTATAATCCGGCCAAATTGTGTAGTAGGTGATGTCGTAACGTTTTACGATAATCGCGCGGCATCGTGTTCCAGCGCGGTTATAATGTGGTGGAGGCGCCATGAGACTCTACGGGAATGGGATAATGTCATTTTGGTAATTGTGTTGTTATTATTATTTAGTTGCTAATTGGGTTATAACTGCCTCTTTGGCTTAATGGTCGACAGTGCTACTGTTAAGAATGAGGTCTTGGGTTCAATTTCTAGGTCGAGCAAAGTGTTTTTGAGATTTTCCTTTAAGAATATCTCAGTGGAAAATAGGTGGTACGATATCTCCAGGCCTCGGAAAACACGTTATTCTGTTGGTCCTGCACCTGATGTCTCTCCGATCGTGTCGACTACCGCGCCATGGACTATGGAAGTAAGGAAGGGAGAGTGTCTCACACACACTTGTGCACTATAACATTTCCTGTGTTGATGGCAGTCTCTGCAGATTGGCCGTCATGGCCGAAATTCATTCCGGAGTTCTTTAACTACGAACTTGAAAATAAACTTTATGTTATTCACCATTGATGTCGAAAGTTGTAAGTAGGTAAGCAAGTATTCATAACAAATGTGCAGCAGTTAAGTTTTCTACCATTTTATAAGAATTCCCATCGGGAAAGATGACTAATTTCCATACAAGCTATCATCCTCTATGGAACCCCCTTACGGGACATTTTTTTACCCAAGTCTTTTCTTAGCGTTCACTTTCTTTGAAAGCTTGGTCACCACAATAAATAAATATAAAATCATACGATCCCGAAAGTTCTCCTAAGCGAAAGATATATCGCTTAAACCGCTTATTACAACTTATCAGCGAAACATATCAACAAGCGATGAGCTGTGAAAACGCTTATAATGCTGCTTCTCCACACTTTAGACGATCAGCTCCAGATTATAATGCACTTTGCATAAGTTTTCTATAAAGATTAGTTTACATTCAAATGAGAATGTAATTAGATGGTATTAATTTAAATAAGACACGGTCGTTAAAAAAGCAATTTTCATTATAAGCTGCGTGTTAATTATAATTATCTCTTTTCATAAATAATATTGTAGAGTATTTTCCTGTTTTTGTTGTCAGATCATCAATCTAATACTATTAAAGGTCTTTGTACTACTTACCTTCCATCGGGGTTTTCTTTTCACCATATTTTTTCAACCATCGAGACACCACAGCCTCATAGTACTTGTGCCTAGGCGATGGCGCCCGAGAACATAGAAGGCAGTAAGTAGGATTACGTAATATGAATGTTTAATCCCAAATAACATATCTGGATTGGACCTACAAATTTAGTGGTCCCATAGATAGCAGAAGTGCGAACCACGCAAACATTTTCGACTTGTTGAGGCTCGCTAGTTAGTAGCCAGCTTTAACTGAACCTATTTGTTATATTAACTTAATTTATTTTGTTTATCAAATTAATTTACTTTACCACCGAGGCCGGACATTGACCAAACAGATTTCTATCTCGAACCGTCTATTCAAGACCTATAACACTGCTGACCTCTGCACAAACAATACACAATTTTCTCCCAACCTTGCCTGACGCAACTTGACCGCACTTTTCCATCATGTCGCCTCTTTATACTATTAGGGCGAGGTACCAATAGGATTACTTCATTTTCCTAGCTTCTTTTAAGAGCAGCTCTGGGGGAAAAAGGACTAGTGGGACTGGACAGGGCTAGGTATTTGACTTACTAAAAAGCGAAAGATGTGCGAGGAATGTGTGCAAGGGAAGTTTGCAAAAGGGTGATGGATGGAACTGGCTGAAAAGAAGGAACAATAGCTAAAAAGAGTCTGCTACGCATCCTCACACCTCTCGGCAATACACCGTTTCATAGCTTCGCTACGCATTCTAGCCCTGAGTAAGCCCCTCGCACAGCATTGGTGTTCTGTATGGTGTCCGGACGTAAAGAATAGCACCATCCCATATCTTCCCGTGGGTGTCGTAAGAGGCGACTAAGGGACTTACCAGAGAATGGGCAGCAGCGTTCTCTGTGTTTTATAACAACCATACTGCGATCGCCAACCCGCCTGCCAAGCGTGGCGATTATGGCAAAACCCCCCTTCTTGGGGGAGGCCTATGTCCAGCAGTGGACGTCTTTCGGCTGAAATGATGATGATGATGACAGCATTGGTGGAAAACAAGCCTAAACCAATTTGATTCGTAAATCATTGTTCAGATGCTGTGTTATTAGACCATAGCTTTATCTGTCGATCGGCCATTTGCATTAATTAGTCGACAATTACGCCGTGCTGCTGTAAAGCGATGTTTTTGCTTGATTGTAAAAAATGTAGTGTGAATTAATTGATGCTTGCCGATATAACTATGTAAGTGGGTTGTGTTGATCACGTGACGGTGTTAAGTGGGGTGAATTGATAGCTGCTAAACGAGTTAGTTGGTCATTTTGGTTTATGAGTATAAATAGGAGCAAGCTAAACAGTGCGGTACTTCCTGGTGTCGTAGGGGACGGAATAAGAGTGTCCAAGAAAAGATACGAACACAGATTGCCTGGAAAAGCGTTTTCCACCAACAACAGACCTGTATTTATGATGTATACCTATAGTCCACAATAAAGATGATTTGATTTGATTTGATTTGATTTGAACATTATAATCACCAGCTGATTATTTGGTCTTGTGTGTTATTGTTGTATTATGGAGTAGATAGACAGTAAAATTATAATTATAGTTGTAGTCAGAAGCCCGAAAGTCTAGGTATCGTGTTACTCAGTCAGTTAACCAGCCGCTCCATGCCGCGTTCAGTTAGTGAGGAAGCAAACCTAAACATCGTTGGGAAACGGCTATGCAAGTGATGATAAGCAGGTGTCTCTCTTATGCAACAACTCTTTATGTGCACGGTGTTAAATAGCACGTATTTACGTATGTTCAGTATTGTAGTTCTTTTGTTTATACCCACAAATTTAGCTGCGAACAACGGGTTCGGCGCGAGAGGCTGACCCAGTTCCAGGCGAAGGTCCCGTGAGTTACAGCTTGCAGCGGTCGCTAATAGGTTTACTGCTTTTCGTTGAACATTATCATGTGCTATAAACTGATGGCCTTGGGGTGCTTTTTGTTAGAAAATAACGGTCCAATTTATTTGTTAATTCTCAAATTCAATTAAAAATCAACGGTAAGCGGTTAAGGGACAAAATGACGTGATGATATCTGTAGTAGTCTTAATAATAGAGAGAAATTCGTCAAGTAGTGATTGAGATTGAAGGCCAAGCTTTGTAAGAAAAAGCGACTTTTATTAGCAGAAGATTTTGTAATGCTTGTCGTAAACCGGCAATTAATTTCAATCGACCCCATCACGTTATGTACTGACCTTTCTTCATAATAACGATATAGTTTATATGTTAATAACTCATATCTCCAAGTAAAACTATCCATTCATTGATTAGCAACCGAAAACATGTTATAATACAACATACTGACGACACGTCACGTGAGACCTTGCTCAAACACTAACAAACCTAGTTTAGTTAACCCTCACTTTACTTACAAAAATATAACCCGCGCCATTGACGCAAGCACACTATATTTAATTAATAACAAACCAGAGCGACGATAAATTAACATAAACACGCAATGTTGACAATAATACAGTATTTATAAATGTTATTTTCTTCTTGGACACCGGTTATAACTAGTTTTTATATTATCATCCTATATTAATAATTGTCCTGTTTGATATGGAGCAATGTACGCTTTATCTTACACTAGCGACCCGCCCCTGATTCGCACGGTTTTAATGACTTGAAGCCGTCGTTTCTTTATAATATCTAACTTTAATATTAATGTGTTACACGTTTAAACTTTCTGGAATAAATTCTCCAAATGATGGCGAAAACCGCATCAAAATTCGTTTTGTAGTTTATAAGAACAACGCAGTCACACAGAAGGTCATAAGAAGTGAGGATTGCATGGAGGGCTGCCATTCTTCTTTAATTTAAGTATAATAATGTAAAATTAGGTATAGAAGTACAGAAGAGCGAGAATCAGCATTGATGTTGATTAGTTCCACTTAGCCCGAGCTTGGAAAGTTTGTAAGTGTACACCATACAAAATCTTACGTATTTCTTAATATCGTTTATCCTAATAAAAGTGAATTTAGAAAAGGTTTCTACAAGTCAATATTGCTGATCATTAACGCTACTTAAACATCAGCTGATCCCTAATGAGACATGGGCCAATTAATGGACCCTCTTTTCCCTCATAAGTGGCCATCAATATTCATGAAAATGGCTCCGAAGAAATTTTCTAACAAAATTATAGGGTAAAGTAGAACTCGAGGAAAATAAATAAAGATTTTTTGATGTACAATATTTCATCGTTCCTTGTGCCCGGAGCCTTGAGGTAAGAAATGTAAGAATGTAAATTTAGGCCAACGATAAGGAGGGTCCGGTTGCCCGAAAATGATAGCTCTTCGCGATGTACAGTCGACAGTAAAAGTTACGTTAGACTTTTTCTTATAAACTAAATAGGCTTGCGGTTGGCCGCGACTCGCCTGATGCGGCCTGAATGAGACGCAACCGGTTCACTCGAACTTTGAATAGATACAGATTATAATGATCAGGGCACAGAGAATATTTTTAGATTAGCTTTTTTCCTCGTTCTACTTACGTAATCTTTTCTGCGTGTGTTATTATTTGCACGTGGCGATTTTATTTTCGGTATAAGGGTAGGGCGGAACGGAAGATACTATTGTATTTAGCTATCAGCTGCCGTAGGTGTCATTTGCGTGGGAATGCATGTTTTGTGAGAAAATAAGTAGGTAGTTACATTTTCCTCATATTAAAAATACATTATATCATCTGCTACCACGTGTACCTATATCCACCCCCATATCCCTTCAGGACTAATTCCATTTTATCATTTCTAGATAATACCTACTCGAAACGTTATTCACATGGGAAATAATCGAGAATAAGCTAAATCATAATCAGCCTACAATGTTCCCACTGCTGGGACTCGAGCCTCCTCGGAAATAAGTTACAGCAAAAAAATCAATTCCTCTGACGAGCACTTTTCTCAGCACGAGTCCGGAGTCCCTCCGACATTGATACCTGCTACTATCAGATGTTTCCGAGCCGCTGCGTCCCGCTGATAGCCCGCTACCCTGAATTATTGCTTCTTACGCCATCTTCCACAGTTTCGACACCAACTTGAAGGGAGTGTATCGTGAGGGTATTTTATTTTGTGTTATAATATAGTAAGTAATAGGTAGGACTATAAGTACCAATAAAATTAAAATAGCCAACTACAACGCAAAGTACCGACTGTTCGTAAATTCAAAACATGAAATGGCTATAACTCAGCAAATAGGCGTAATTAGGTACTGTGTACTTTGATAAACCAAAAAAAAATCATCACTATACATGAATACTTTGTGATCATTGTCTTTAAAAGGTAATTAATAAGTGCAAGTGTTTAAACAGGCTAAGAATCTTTCGTCATGTTGTTTTTTTATTCTATTTGCAAGCTTTTTCTCTTCTTTTCGGGCTTTAATTTCTTACATATCCTATAAAGACAGATGATTGAAACAAACAAATTTCAGTTCACACAACACTGATCTCAATCTTCTTATTCTGAAAATGTCTCAAACATAGCATTTCCTGTTGGAAAATCCTCCATAGTGTTTGAAAAATTCAACCATAAAAGGTTGGTATCAATTTCCATATCTCGCAGCAAACGCTTCGCAGCCTCCCATGAGATTGTACAACATTACTAAGTTATACTAACGTTACAAAAGGAAGACTGTTTGTTTACATTTGTATAAACACATTATGCACTCGAATAAGAATGATAATGCTTTAAACAGAACACCACATGTTTTTAAATGAACCTTTATTAGTGAATTTATTTGCTATTACTGATACTGATACTGTTAGCCTGCGTCAACCCACTGCTGGGCAAACGCCTCTCCTCATGACTTCCAGTTGTTTCTATCCAGGGCTAATGTGGACCACTGGTCGTTGGCTTTGCCCAGCTCGTCCCGCCATCTTCTTCTCCTTCTTCTTTGCTATTACTTTTTTATTTATATAAGTTCCGATTCCTATCATGAGCCAAAAGATCTATCTAAAGGTACTGTTGTAATTCCGGTCTGCCAATTACAGCAGATTTTACAGGGCATTAATGATTATGTCAAAAAACAGATGCATTCGCATCTTCCTGTTCCGGCATTAGCAGTCCTTTATTGATTAAACTGTAATAAGAAATAGCAAACCGATACTTACTGTGATCGGTCACTCTTAAATATCAACATAAAAATTGCATCGAAAGTACTTTCGTTAAATAATTACCATTGACTTTACATTAAACAGGATGATTCAATTCTTACAAAAATTTCATCATCTCCGAAAAACAACACATATGATGTAATCCACATCTCAGCTCTGGTCATAGTAGCCAGTAGCCAGGTTACTTGTAATAACATGTTTTAAGTAGATCAAATAATTTCCAAAAAGGGAAAATTACGTCGGAATAGTTCCTTAAAAAGGGATAATGACACAATATCAATGTTTCACAATTGTAAATTTATTTCATTTGTAATATTGTAGAGTTAACAGCAGTGAGAGCTATCAGGAAGAGAGAGAGTTCATTATAAATTATTCATCTGTAAAAGTTTTACGAAGATTCGTGTGGCTTGGTAGACAAGGCCGCGCCCAAGCCACACGAATCTTCGCCCATAAAGCATTTTTCTTTGCAAATAGCATATCAATCTACGCGGTGAAATAGAAAACAAATTGATGGTGTCGAGAATAAATGCGATACCATAACCCCATGACAGTGAAGAGTTTGGTGAGTCTAAGATGGATGACCCACGGAGTTGGAGTAAGGCCACAGGTTACTTTTTCCCTCGCAAAGAGTTTGATTTTATAATTTCTTTAGAACGACCTTATAAGTTGATATTCAGGCAACTGGTATCGCCGCCGTTAAAAATACTTTCCGTAGATTGTTAGTAATACTTACAAAGGTAGGTACTTAGAAATATGGCAGTAGGCACCTACACTACAGTGTTCTGAATTCATCAATGGTTTTGAGTTAGTAGAATTGTGTAATAAGTAGTTACTCTGACACCACGTGCAGATACGAGTATGTACGAAATTAAATTAAAGCCTAGAAAAACGTAAGAAAAATCTAGAGACCAAATAACCATTAACCTCTTCATATTCACACATCAAACTAATAAATAACACTTCAAAAAGTTTCCTATCCGTAATATAATTTCTTGTGTAACGCGGGTTCGATTCCTGGTGAGATCAAACGTGGTAAACACATAAATTGTTCGCGCGTAATTCTGATGCCCACGCGCCGGGTGCGTGCCCGCAGCTTACACGGCGCTGCCAACCTTTGGTGCGTCCGCGTCACATTTTTGTTGGCAAATATTTCAATCAAATTATAACACATAAACGGTACTTGTTTCTGCAGGGATTTATGAGACAACTGATTTTAAGCTCTGAAATAAAAACACTGTTTTCAGCTCAACTTAATGATTAATGTAATAATCATCCAGTTCCTTTTGGTATTTACTTAATTGTTTTTTTTTGAGCAAGGAAAACCATATCAGTAATTTTCAGGAATGAGGGCGAGATATTGCACCAAGGCTTCTTAAGGGGGTCATTCTAAGCGCTCATACCTACTTACTAAACAGCTTTGGGATCTCAAAAGTAACCTGTTACTTCACCTTATTTTATAAATGCAGATTCCTAGACAAACATATTTTTCCAAATGTTTTGACTGCAGCTGAAAGGTTGGCCACTCCTGCACAAATACATAGTAGATACACGTGGCGGCTATTTGTGTGCGATGGAGGATCAAACACAAACACAGCCAATGTAACTCCATTGACCGGACATTGTAGATAGCATCCAAAATTGTGCACTGTTTACGTTCTTGTACGCCCATTAATTAGTGGATTTAGGAGATTTTTAGATTTGCTGAAAGAAAATCATTTGAGATGATTATGAGAAACACTAGTAAATTTTCAAAAGTACTTTTTGAATTTAGTTGTTTAATACGGCTATTTTGTACCTTTTTGTCTTTGCATCTTTTGTATCCGTATACCACAGTGGTTTTTATCATGTACTGGTAAAATGTTTGTACATATGTTAGGTACCTAACACTCCAAACACACACTCCCTGCACTTCCAAACATTGTTGCAGTTTTCGAATAGTTAAATAGAATCTCTTCACGTATTTAAATGTTTTTCTGACCTTCCGATGTGGGCATTCCTCTGTCAAACTTTCTAGAAGTCAGTCAGAGTCGATGTTTGTCATTGCCTATTACTATACTCACACTGTCGACCATTACTCAATCGATCATCTTCTTAATGTCACCACCACGTGTGCGCATACGCATACCCACGCCAACGCGAATAATTACCACCAGTGACGCGATGACGTCGCCGAATGACGTAGACATAAGTTTTCAAGAGTTAGACAACATTGCTATCATTTTGGCTGGCTTAAGATAAACATGTTTTGATCATTTGGTGGGATGCAAATATCTGAAGACAGCGGGAGTTTTATCTGTTTTTGAGTGTTTTATTTATTGTCTGTTGCTGACGTATGAATACATGTATATATAAATACTGATTGATATCGTCACAGTAATCAATTAATAATACTGTCTTGCTTTATATAGTTACACGACCTTCTCTTGGGTGCACGATAACTCGTGATGACATCTTCCGCATTCGATCCACCATAATATACTCTGGAAAGTTCGGAAGAGTTCACTTTTTAAGGGCCTATGTAGACTCAGTATTTTTTAAATCATGGGACGACATTAATTTCTGGGCCCAGGTGCCAACAACCAGATCGTCAACCCAAACCGAGGCTATACTATCACCTGAAAGCTGTTTGTCTCTGGGTAAGCTCCCGTCACCAACACAGTGTCACCAGCTGCAAGCCAAAACTTTTACGGAAGCTGAATGGACATAGAAACAGCAGTTAACATGCTGAGAAACGAATCAAGTTCGAGGAACTGTCTCCATATTCATGAACCCTGATGATTGACTGATTACCGTATGTAACGGCACGATGCAGGGAACCCTGGTGACTATGTGAGAGCTTATTTATCGGCTGCGCTGGCGCCGGTCCAACAGCCTCAGGTGTTTCCAAGTCGATCGGGAAGGAATGCCTAATGTACTGCTATTTATCTCCTTACGATACGACTGACGGTATCTTACCGGCCCATCTGCAGATGAATTTTGGTTGCTGCATTTCTATTGAAGGAGTGATTGGGTTGACTTAATATTGTGCTTAATCTTAGCAGAAATAATTTTGAGTCCAGGGCAAAGAAACCAAAGAGTGTATCTAAATCCTGGTAATTTCTCATTGGATTAAGCTTTTCCATGAGCTATCCCTAGAGCTCCCTCAAATAACCATGCGAGATTCACTGTAAGTGAGAAAGACCCACTTTCTTACGACACAATGGCGTCAGGTTTAAAGTACCATTATAATTTACCGAATCAAGAAGTATCCTTAAAATAAACGCCGAAAATTTTAAACAATTTCTTAACAAACCAACAATAAAAATATCTTGAGAATGTAAAGCGCGGCAGCTTCCTAATTGCAGCTCTTGTGACAAGTGACGAGGCGTGTCGTATCTCGGCCCGAGGAGACCGCAATAAGCAGTTGTTCAGGACACCTCTCGAGCACCCCTTCAGCGAGCGGAGCGGGAGCGGGGGGGGGGAATTGTCTTGTTGCTGGCATTTGACACTTTTTCAGGTGACAGATGGACACTCTGGACGGGCGAGAAGGTTTTTGGGGTATATGAGGACCTGTTTTGTGCTAAACGATGTGTTTTGCTCTTGAAATGTTTCTGGATTTAGCAGCATTCTTTTCCTAGCTAAAATAACGCACTAGTTACACTCCGATCATTTGCAGAATGTATTGATCAGCTTAATCAGCTCGATGACAGACAAAGCATGATTTCCATATTTCTTATTTCTTTCTATTAGCCAACTCTTACTCATCTCTAAGCTTTGGGTAATAGGTAACTATTTAGTACATTTAGTTTTTACAACAGAAACTAATTCACGTTCGGGCAATCACTTTGAATTGGAGAATATTTATTGTTCTAAAGAATTACCAGTAATTTATTCATTGCCGACGAATTAGAAATAACATCAATATTTTACGAATAAAACATGTAGTTTATTCACCTGACAGTTCTCGGGATTTTCGTGCATCTCTTTGAGATGAATCCGGGTAGACAATTGTTATTGTATGATGCAACAATTCAATTCATAAAAGTTGTGTAGGTAGGTACGTACATTTCGCGAAAGATTGTACAGTTACAGTACGGGGATAGTGTCAGTGATTATACAACGACGTTTGGCAGACGGATTGGCGACCGCTGTGAGTTATAATTACAACGCCAGTTGTTCTGCTGTCCGTCGACCTGTCGGCTGTCACCTTTAACTAACTACGACACAGAAGCAGCTTATTCTTAGCCGAGGATCAGAACAACAAAGACAAATGTTCTTCAAAATACAAGTTCTGCTAACTAAACGACCGACAAGGACTAATTCTCGACATCGCAGCTCGATTACTGCCCTTCCAATCCATTTTATCCATCCATATCGTTGGCAAGAGTCCAAAGCGCTGTTTTGCGTCCATCGCCGCACGCGCAGCTTTCCCAGACTATTTTTAAATGGCGGACGCCCGATGTGCTCCGAAAAGTGACGGATATTTACGATCGCTTAATGGCTAATTAATTCGTGGTTAACATGTGTTGGATCACTACGATGTTTTTTGGGTTTAATTGTGGAATTACAGAAGGGATTGACTTCGAGTCTATTCTATCGCCATGGATTTTTCAGCTAGCCTTAGTTAGATTAGGATGTAGTATATTTTCAGGGAATACTGAATAGCTCTAATTCGTTATTAATTAAAAGCACCTTCTTTTAAAGGCGCATGAGCTTTTGTAATATTATCACATTATCTTTAGGAATTGAGATTATTCTGGAAACTGAAAACAGAGTCCTTTTTCAACGCAAGGAAAAAATGTTAAGTAAGTGGGCTTTGCCACCCTGACTGGAAAATTGCTATTCTCGTATAGTTTGGTCAATATTTCAATATTAATGAAGACCCACAAAAAATATTTCAAGGAACCGACCTTAATATCCAATCTTCTTAAATTAATGACATTACCAGGGAAATAATAAATCCTAACAATTTTCAGTTTCAGAGTTTGTTAACTTTATTTATTTGATTCGCGAACATAAAATATAATGTAATATCAATCATCAAAGGAGGGAAACGGAAGATATTCTCGATCAATCAGCAGTCCTTGAGACTAATATTATTTTTACTAAATAATAGGGAGGATTATAAGTAGAGCATTGAAGTAGTAAAATACATGCGATTCATTTATTTTATCTAGTCTGATGTGACGTCATACTTGTTTGTGCTGGCACGTGTCTTGGAGAGATGGACGTCAAAGAGCCAGCAGGGATGTGGTTATACTAGTCATTGGTTAGTCGTTGGTGGATGAGGGAAAGAATAATCCTTGCTGTTGATAAATAACAACGAATATACGATTATGTGCAATCGTGGTAGAGACTAATGTGGGTACCTACGACTCTTAACCTTTTGTGGAAATGCAGATATGTTATGTTATGTCCAAAAAATCCATCGGCAGATCGCTTTCAGGATAGAAGTCAAACCAAAGTTATACTCGAGCCCATACATATGACTATTTAAGATAGAATATTAATAGCACACCGTTAATCAATAGGTCGGCTGCCCTATTCATTTAGTTCGGCTGACAGCAATTAGCATGTGCCAAAAGATGATTCACGTAATTACAGAACCATGAATGTTTCATGGTTGCCTGGTAGGCAGGACAAGGTCCATTGACGGCTATCTACTCACTATCAAATGTTTTTATTAATGGAGCTATGTACGTTGACTTGTCACCCATGCCAGTATTTACTGTTTCTGAGAACAACAATGTATTTATGGACGTAGCTACCCCTTGTTTTTCTGCTTCTTGGCAAGAGATAAAAGAGAATAGTTCAGATGACTACTAAAAGGATTTAGCCAATTATCAAGATAGGTAGCGATACACTCAATAATCTTTTGTTCGAATTATATATACAATCTAATGCACCAGAACACCAGCAAAGTCGTTGCCATGCTATTTTATCAAGCTTACTTACCTTGATTTTTAAGTTTGATGATATGAGTTAGAAGAACATCATCACTATTAACCAAAACCCTGAAACCGAAACACAACTCCACTAGCTTGTCAAGAGTTACTTTGGCTTTCAATCCAATGCAACTAATCAATAGTTGTCCACCTCCTCAATTCGTGCTCACGATAACTTTCAGACATGTTGGCAGACTGACCGTCTCCGCCTCCTCGTGGCACATCCACGCAGCCATTAGCCACGAGTCCCTTACTACGCTGGATACACATCGGGAAACCCTTGCGTTGCGAAACATTGTTGGCGGTTGTCGAATCACGCGCAGTCTGAGTGTTACATACACGAGTTACGCTGAACACATGCCAGACACGCGCAGAGATCAGGTTATTAACAGAAAAGCTAGTGAACAAGACGTAAAAGAAGTAAATTTGTACAATCGTAGAAAAGTCAAGGAATGAGGAGAGGCCAAAACCTGTCGACTGTGTGATATGATGACCAAGAATCGCGCTGTCAAGAATAAATCTCAACAAGAAACATGATGTCCTTTTTGTTACCATGGAATAAAAGATAACTTTCTTATAATTAGGAAATACAGGGAAGCCTTAATTAAAATCCTAGAATTTAGGTGTAAATTACACGAGATACTACCGTTGAGTTTGTGTTAAAATATTAACTCGATTTAAACTCCCTGTTTCTCGATCAAGAAAGTTTCTCGAAAGCTAATTCGTACAACAATTTATTTATAGACGTCTGTAAATAGCTTCTTAATTATAATCGACACGTGTTTAGCAGTATTTATTTCGAAGCGCGCGTGGATGCAATGCTGTCACGTCTGTCACCCGTGGCAGACGTATTCTTGACAATTATGACAGTATGCGTTTCGTTTAAAATTTATTACGCCAATGCCCCCAATGTCCAATGAAGACTACTGACGTAACATTTGACTCGTGCGCCCTTCAAATAATTACAATTTTAAAAACAAATTCATTAATTGTAGTAAATATTACATCTGTTCGTGGAAAATTTCAGCAATATTGGATATTTATGAAGATAGTTTGTCTATTTTCTTGTCTTTACAGTAATTTTCTTACATTAGTTGGCAAGGACAGGAACATCAAGATTCTTAGATGTTCGTCCCGAGTGGGCTTTTAAAGTTAATTGAAGGTCTTTAGTGATATTAGTCTGAATTAGTTAGGCAAGCTGTATTCTGTAAACATTTATTTTCAGTCGATACCTAGTTTAAATGGAAACTTTTTGTAAGTCACTAACTAAAATTATTAAACCAATTTAATACAAGTCTGCTAACAAGATGGCTCGTAAATTCCGATCTGATTCCACATAACAACGTAAACATATTATTCACTTGACATACAAAGAACTTTCTTAAAGAGTTGTGGTTGCAAACAAAATTCATGAAATTCTTAAATACTGGACTGTTGCATATTCGAGATATGTTTTTATTATGAAAATTAAAATAAAATAACTAAAAGGCCTGTGAGCCCTTACATTATGCGATGCACAAATATGATATTCTGTGTAGCAAATACGCTAACGTTATAAAAACGTTTATGTGTGTTGTTAAGGTATCAATCGGGAAACTTCCACTGAATATGGTCCTACTACATCAGTGATTTTGATTGCTGTATATTGTTCTGCGAACCACAGGGATGTCGCTCTGCTTCTCTGCTGGTGAATATGCCTGTCCAGTACGGGACCGATATGCGCACGCACACCTAGTGAAAACAGCTCTAAATGAGACGTGCCGAATAATTACTGGTTGCCTTAATGGCCCACCTTCCATCTTGCACCGCATGCCCTATCACCTGCGCACCTGATGACCTACTCACGCATCAGTGCGCGGGGTTCGCGTGGTAGAGTTTTGGGCTAAACAAAAGAAACTGTATATTATTTGCTTAGGATACAATTTCCTTCGACATAAGCCTTTAGTTTTTTTTAAACAAGAACCCCACCAATATCAACACAACAACAATCAAAATTCAGGCCCCTGTTTCTAAAAACTCAGGAAAATCCCTCCACCATCCGTGACATATTACATAAACAAATTAAACATTAAAACTCTTTCCTCGAAAGTCCCTCAATCGTGGCCACAAGATTCATCATTGTAATGCCATCTATGCATTATGTAGACAGCACCTACTGATTGAATATTGAGATGGTTTCTTAGGCCCTGTGCTAGCCTAGCCGCCATTTGCAATACAATGGCGGGTGCAAGGAACTCCACACGTGAGCTCGCTGAATTACGACACGCATTTACATGTTAAAGACTTCGCTGGATTGGAGATTGATCTTAGGAAATTAACTGACTTTCAAGTCTTAGTAGGACATTTGTGCTATCGAAAGTTATTGGCAACAAACATCTTGATTACCTAAAGAGGAGCAGCGGGGTGAAGTAATACAGGGTACAGACTGTACCACTACCCCTTCTCGACAAAACAGAAGGATGCTTTGTAGGTATAAAACCAAAATCTAGCTTTATAACCTGACATATCCTCCATACCCACCAAATCCCCACAGACTCACAAACGACCCCATTACCTCCCGACGACATAATGCAACCAGCTTGATACACAAATCTGAGGAACAGCGCTTCTTCAAAGTCGGTTAAGGGCCGTTAACCGTTATTGATGAGTGACGTCACCGTGCCCCCCGATGGCACACCGCACGCCTCTTGATGGATTGCACACGAATAATCTGACCTAGGGTTGGCGAATACTCGAATGGTGGCAAAAGTTCAAGACTGGTGAGATAGTAGCCTTGAGTTCAACCCGCTGTAATGGTCGGGAAATCAACCCTACAAAGACGAAACAATGTTAAAGTATTTATTTGGAAATCACACAGAAAATTAAAAATTACAAAAAATAATAAAGCAAAAAAGTTGTTGCATAAAACAAGCACATTTTAAAATAGACAAAAGCTGGAAGCCGGCGGGGCCCATTTGAATATAAAATTATGAAAATCGCCTGTTTCCAGCATTTTTTTATTTTTTCGGTTTTGGTTCAGCTGGAAGGCGCCATTCCGAAGTTTGTTGAATAGTTTGCATGTCAAACTCGTTAACTCACGTCTCGTCACCAGTAACAGTGCGTTTGATAAATGTTGGGTCGAAACTCGTTCTAGCATGTCCTCAGCGACTCTTATGCGATTGAGTTTTTGAAGAAAATTCAGGTCTTTTGGGACTAGTCGAGCGGCAACATGTTTCATACCCAAAAGATCATTTAAAAATTTACAGATCGACTCGTGAGACACAGAAAGTTCAGCGGCTATCTCTCTCAAAATTGAATGAGGATTTTCAGTCACTATTTCCTTCACTTTTGCGATGTTAACTTCAGTTGAAGACGTTGATGGCCTACCAGAACCAGGCTAATCTTCCATCACATCTCGACCTCTGTTGAACGCTTTGTACCAATCATCAACAATTGTTTTTCATAAAGTGAATTCACCGTAAGCCTTCTGTAACATTTTCAGGGACCCCGAACACGAAATTCCATTGGTGATGCAAAATTTAAGACAAACTCTTTTTTTGATGTTTTTGCTCATTATGAAATTTGCAATACACACTACATATTTATGATCTAACTAAAAACAGCGCTGTAGTTAATCTAAATAACAGATGCAACTCAAACTCCGCGCCAAAACGGAAAGGAGTTGTGCAATTCATAAAAAAAAATAAAAAAAAATTGCAACCATAAACAAATCATCCATTACCGATACTTTCTTGACTGAATGTATTACTTTGCTTTGTTTTGTGTCAAAACTTTATTAATCTGTTGTCGTAACACTGGTTATCAGTAGATCGAGGTCCCCCAAAACGCTGTCACACGGTCTTAATTCCTACACTATTAAACGCACAGTCTTAGGACCAAATACAGATTATTCTTTATTTATATATGTGTGTAATTTCAACATCAAACATCTAAAATTATTTATAATTTTTATATAAAAAAATATCTAATGTCGAAAACGGGAGCAAAATCGGTGTTCTTCGCTCGTCACACTCTGTTCGCACTCACGGCAAACTTTGATAACTTTTGTATTCAATTCATAAGCATATAATGTAATCTATCAAATTAATCGTGTTTAACTATGCATCATAATTACCAAAGAACATTAATTATCTCTTAAATTACGATAGTTAATAGGCATTATGTCTCTGTCACACGATTTTGATAGTTTCGGGAGAGCGCAACGAAACTGCATCTATCTTCCAAGAGCGCCAACTTGTAGCTACACGTTTTAGCTGCACGGGCGCTCGTAACAATAAAAATACGAGGTAAGTTATTCCTTGAATAATTTCAAGAAGCGTTGGTCAAGAAACTTTCATGCGTAAATTTTGAAGGATAATGTTTATAATTTTCCAAATCATTTTGAATTAAACAATAACATAGATCTTCGAGATTATTCCCAAGTACTTTGTTCGTTAATTTACCTATAACTATAATCGTAATTCTCAAAAATATGAAATTTTCGTAACTTTCGTGGCACAACTTTCGTGGTTATGTGTCCACGAAAGTCAGCTAGCGCACCATGAATGTAACATATATCTCCATTAAATAATAACTACAGATGTTTTGTGAGCCGCAGATGCATTTACTGGATTATCGCGAAGCTTAAAAGAAAGGGGTTATGTATTTAAATGCATACATGTGTTTCAATTTTTTTCTTATAACGACTCGTAGAATGTACTCTTGTTTGTATGTTTTCTCGTAGCCAAGTTAACAGTTTACCACACTCCGAACTGGGCCCAACGTCAACGTCATACTTTCTGATTGTCTTGTACTTTACCTACTTTAATTACTCACATCATGTTATTTTTTTTTGGATAAAATTATTTTCAGATAAAAAGAAGAGCAAGAATAAAAAATTACATAGAGTTCACACACAATGCAGTAAAAATTAAGGCAAGAGAAACGAACTATGTTGGGAAGTGCATGGCTTTCGTGATTTATTGACAAATAAGACAAAAAAATTGTGATTATAGACTTAAAAGAACATCAAATCTTCAGAATTTCAATTATTGCTAATTATATTGATTAGTTAAGTTACTTAAATATTGTGATTTTTTAAAGTTAAGTGGTAATTCGCTAATGAGTTATAGGTGTGATGATAACCATGGAAATGTCTTTCATAAATTGTAAGTGCTATGAGACTAAAATATAAAAAAAATAATATGTAAACTATTATAGCAGCTGGCAGAAAATGGTGTGTCTTATGATTCTAAACATTTCAATTAATATTCAAAAGCATTATCTGCCAGCAGCTACAATAGTAAGTAATAATTATGTTTATGTTGTAAATTTTACTATTTTAATTACTGGGACCAAAGCTATTGTTGGCCACCTCAGTTACTAATAAGTAATAATAAGCCGATCACAAAACACTATAATTAATGATGTCAAATACAAGTTGATTCATAAATAATGTCTTTTATTTTATAAACTTCAATCCACATGAAATTTGTAAAAAAATAAGGATTTGAAACCATATTTTGCTTGTAGAAAATACGTGGCGTGGCGTGTTTCGTAACTTTCGTGGGCACTGAAAATTCTAAATAGAATAATCTCTGTAGTTTATGAACCGATTTACACGTAATAAATAATGCGTTTATTATTTTTACAGCGTCTTAGATGTGTGTCCATTTATTTGAAGATTACTCTAAAAAAAAATTCGCCACGAAAGTTACGCGGAGAATACTTTTTGAAGAACTACCTAATGATTGTGGTTCTGATGTGATTCTCAAGTTAGAAGAAAAGTTGCTTACTCAAGACGGGATTTGATCCTTGATGCATCTCCAGAAAATTGAATGCAGTTCAGGATCAGAATTTTATAGGTAGGTATGCTATCTACCGAGAGTAACATAACGAAATGCTTATGTGCCAAGATCAAGTTATCATATTGGTGACCAATTGGAGAAGTCTATTCCCAGTAGTAAAATGCTTTGATAATGAATAAGGAAAACTAAAACGAAAGCCAACTGCGATAACCACACTTTATTTTATACGAATATGTAAAACTTGAAGATGCATACACGGTATAATCGAATCAGTTGAGTACTCTCAAGAAAGTGGACCAAACAAACAGCTTTCTCAACAATTATAATAAGGATAGCCAATTGTAATCACAAATACAATCGATTTGTAGTCAAAACACTCCCAGGGCCTTTTAAAACATGATTCTTCTGTTTTAATAAGTTAAAATAAAACAGTATTGAAAGTATAATTATTATTTATGACTGTTTTTGCTATTCAATACAAAACCGCGTTATAGATTGTAATAAATTATTCATAAATAACTCTAACGTGGAGAATGAGCAGCAATGCAAAAAGTATCTGCCACGCGTAAACGGTTAATTTTGCCATTTCCGATCAAGTATTTACGTAGCAGTAGTAGATGTAGAAAAACTATTTTTTATCAGTCTGTTACTGACGAAAACGAATTTAGGAATCTGAACTTTTACTCGGTTTATGTCACTACAGTCGCCTGCTATTACATTGGACTTATAACTAGGAGGCATGAGGTTTTGGGTTCGATTCCAGGTCGGTCAAAGTGTTATTGGGTTTTTCGGATCAGGAATTTCTCAGTAGCAGCCACGGAGTCTGGATTTGGGCCGGTGACAATAGGCTCTCCCCCTTTTTCATGGGACTTAAACACAACTGGCGAAATGTGGGTGTACCTCTGCCTAACCCTTCAATGATTACAGGCGTGGTGTTACCTATGTTATGTTATAACTAGGAATATCAATATAATGTCAATGTACACCTCTGCTTTACCTTTATTAAAAACGGCAGGGCCGCTTTCACATGCGTCGTTTTATATTTTCTGTAGTATTACGTGGTCTGCAATTCATGCAAATCCTCCAACAAGACAATAAAGTTTAACCTTTAATACACTCAGTCAAAAAAGTATCAGGAATAGATGATTTGTTTATGGTTCCAAATTCAACTATTTGTTCTTTTTTGTTCTTAGATTGGCACAACTGTTTTCCATTTTGGCGCGAAGTTTGACTTGCATCTGTTATTTACATCAAATACAGTTCTGTTTTTAGTGAGATCATAATCTAGTGTGTATTGCGAATTTCATACTGAACAAAAACATCGAACAAAGAGTTTGTCTTAAATTTTGCATCGCCAATGGAATTTCGTGTTCAGAGTCCCTGAAAATGTTACAGAAGGCTTACGGTGAATCGACTATATCAAAAACACGTGCTTTTAAACGCTTTGTACCACTGTACAAAGCGTTTAAAAGCGGTCGAGATATGATGGAAGATTTGCCTGGCTCTGGTAGGCCATCAACGTCTTCAACTGAAGTTAACATCGCAAAAGTGAAGGAAATTGTGACTGAAAATCCTCATTCAATTTTGAGAGAGATAGCCGCTGAACTTTCTGTGTCTCACGAGTCGATCCGTACCATATTAAATATTCACCTGGGTATGAAATATGTTGCCGCTCGGCTAGTCCCAAAAGACCTGAATGTTCTCGAAAAACTGAATCGCAAAAGAGTCGCTGAGGACATGCTAGAACGAGTCAATTCCGACCCAACAATCATGAAACTCATTGTTACTGGTGACGAGACGTGGGTTTACGAGTTTGACATACAAACTAGTCAACAAGCTTCAGAGTGGTGCCCGTTTTCATTCGGTAGTAGACATAAAGGAGAATTCGCGGCGAGAACTGAACTCAATTTCGGAAAAAGCGTTTAAAAAATGTTTTGATGATTGGATTATTCGTTGGCGTAAGTGTTTCGTTTCTGAAGGAGCATACTTTAACGATAAAATAACTTTGGACGAATAACTAATATTTTATGTGTTATTGATCGTTTCCCGGTACTTTCTTGACAGAGTAGTATGTCTGAAACCACACCTACATACATAAGACGTTATATCTCTATTGAATTTTTATAGACAATTCTATTTTCTGTGATTTTCTTTTTCTGTAATTTCCTGTACTTTGCAGCCCTATTTGAAGTGACACTATTGACAGAGCGTAGGTGCCGGGCGAGTATTGCAAACAACCCTACTACTCTCAACCCTGCAGATGAAACCTGCCCGATATACGAGAAACATTGACCTGACCATAAGCTAGTATGTTTTCAGAGAAGATGGAGAAGAATATTTACTATATAACATCTTTGTGTCATCATCTGCCTAGCCTTTTCCGAACTATGTTGAGGTCAGCTTCCAGTCTAACCAGATGCAGCTGAATACCAGTATTTTACATTAAGCGACTGCCTATCTGACCTCCACAACCCAGTTATTACTGGGTAATACCTCTTGGTAAGACTGATTGTCAGACTTTCGGGCCACTGTGCCAAAGATCTACAAATGACAGCCGCGACCAACGACCCAACCACCAACCTAGGCGTATATGCAGTCATTGATATTTTGATTCGACTCATAGATAACTCAGCTTTCGTTCTACCTCATCTATTGGCTTAAATAAGATTATTTAAGATATTTATGTCACATCTACAAAAAAATGCAGTGCGTTTGTAAATACATAACTCGAGAACGGCTGGAGCAATTTGGTTACTTTTTATGTTCGACCGAGAAGATTATTAGTCCAAAAAAAAATCCATCAAATCTTCTCTAGCCTTAAGCCTATATCTGTGCAAGCAATGGCCTGCACCCCCTCGTGTTACAAGCCACTTCTATTATCCTACTAATTATTACCTAACCATTGTGCGCATTTAAATGGTAAATTATTCAATGGTTAGGTACTTGATTTTTTCCGAGTCCTAGCGACCTCGATACACTGTTGTTGTTTTTTTGCACGATTGTGTAGTAGTAGTACCACTGTGCACAACAATACATTATTAGATACCAACCAATTTTATCTATTTTAATGTACTTATACTTATTTTGTGTTCTTGCAGCTCTAGGAAGATATTAATGTTGTTGTGGTTAAAATTAAAATGTCACACAAAAACCATTGCAAAAGGACTAAATCTTTAGCCATGATAAAACTTTTATTAGATATAATAGAATCTACAGAACAAGAGAGAGAGAGAGAGAACAAGAAGCCTCGTTGGTGTAACATATAGAAGTCGCAACATGTCTTGAGCACGATGTCTTGGGTTCGATTACCAAGTCGGCCAAAGTGTTATTGGGTTTTCCATCAGGAATTTCCAAATAGCAGCCCGGGTTTGATGGCAATAGGCTCCGGTACCCTATTACTTAAACACGACTGGCGAATTGTGTGTACTCGTCTGCCTGACTCTTCGGGGGTTACAGGCGTGATGATAAATAGGTACGTGTTTTTGACATGACTTTAACGTTACATGTAGGTATTCGCATCCTTTTAGCAACAAGAGTTAGGTAAAGCGTGCCAGGCAAGCAGGCAAGATGATCTCATTGCTTAAAATACTATGTTAAAATACAAAGTAAACGATAAAAACAAGTCGCGAAAACATCCTAGACTGGTTGTTTATGGAAAAAACATTGAATTTTTAATATGGCCATGTTTATCTAGCAGTAACTTACATAAATTACATTACAATAGCTATTTTTATTTGTTAGTAGCTGTGCGCGTGACTTCGAGCTATTTAGAAGTTTTTATTTTTGGAAATAATTTTAATTTTGTATCCTGTGTCCTTGACTGGGTTTTAAAGTATTTTGAGATTACAAAAGTACTTTTTTACATAATCCGTTCTTTCAGCATACCCCCCAAGCCCCCAAGTGAATGCTGAGGAGTACTTGTCGTCGACACTTGACTGAAGAAGAGTAGAGGTAATATGCATTTCAATACTTTTAGAACAATGAGAATTTTATCCTCCTTATTTCCAGTGGTGAGGTTCTTTAGAAAGGTCAGGTGCGTAGTACTGCCACCCGCGTGCGTGTATGACCAGATGTATGAACGTGGACGAGGCGCAAGGAGTGTGGCAGGATCTTAGCTGGTGGCGTTTTGTAGTTTAGACTCCCATGGGAAAAAGGCGTGAGTATGTATGTATTTCCAGGTGCCATATGCTATGCTACATATCATAACTTTGATGGAAAATTCAAATGTATTGGTTTCATATAAGTTACCAGTTTATGTGAACCCCGTTGAGACTCGATGTAGAAATACGCTTTGAAAGCGATGGCTAGTGGTCTGGGCCCTCCACCATCATGGCACCATCTTAGCGTATTTCAGAAAGCTAGGCTTCGTCGCTATTAGTAGAGGGGACAACCTCTACATAAACTCCTAGTTCTATAGACAGAGTGACTATCATCTTTGCCCAGAGTAGTATAAAATAAGCAAATGCATGGTAATGTGATACGGGAGAGAATCACGCGCTGGTGACCTGACATCTGTGACACGTGCGCTCGTGCAGCATACGTAATGTTACCACCACGCAACTACCTGCAGTAGATCCACTCCTGGTCACTGCTGCACGAACATTTGGATGTTTGTCCTGATTGTTTTTGAGCTAACGTACATCAGATAAACCTTACTCATATTCGACATTTTCCCATTTCCATGCTGTATTAAACCCTAGTCAAGACTGTAGTTGAGGTCGTCCCAATTGACAATATTAACGTTAACTTTATTGACGTTTTTTATCCTGCATCCTTTCTAGGTGTCATAAAGTTTCTTTTTACCCGACTGCGGCGAAGCCCAAAAGGAGGGTTATGTTTTTGAAGTCTGTTTTGATCATCAACGTTTGATATCAAAATATCTATTTATAAACGACTTTTTACGAAATAGTTTAAAAAATCAACCTTAGTAACAGCCTATGACAACTACAACACTAGACCATGTATTTTTTCTCAGTAGATACTGGGATGACCTTCCTGGCTCGCCATAACATACGTCCCGTAGACGCATACATTTGAATACGATGTGTGCGTAATTCACGGGTCATGGCAGGACACCGTGGCACCTGCACTAGGTAGGGCGACACACTGTTGGGAGTATGGTGGACTGTTCTGGCAGAATTTAATTTTTTCTTCTACTTCTTCGTGCCGCTGGCAGCACGGTTTTACGTTTTGTTTGCCCAAAATTTCGACATTTCCGCGGCGTCTTTGGTGGCGCAGTAGAGTTCAGTTTGGTTGCACGTTTTTAGGCACAGAGGTCCAGATAGGAGGCGGAACTTAGTTTGCAAAACAGATCCATAACTACACTCTAAGATTTACTGTTGAAATTGGGTGTGGTGATTATTTTGAAGGATAATATACTTAAATGTAACACCGATACTTGATCCTGTAGGCTGTCGGTCACTGATATGTTTCATCGCGTGCTATGTTGATTGATAACTAGGTTGTACTCTAATTAATTAATTGTACACCAAACTTAATACTCAAAGAATCAGATCTATTTATTAATATAAATCATAAGAATTGTGTAGGGCTAGGTTATTGACCAACTTTCGTGGTGACCTTGGGATGGATATAAACTATTAATTGATATAAGTGTGCTCCACAATCAAGCACAAATAAAACCTAAAGCCGAAGGTTTTATAATTCTTCTTTTTTCTAAATCCAACACATTTGTCTATCTTATCTAACAGATATAAACCACTCCGCCGCACCAAACACATTAAACACGTAGATTTTTAAATTATAGCCATACAAACATCATAAAACTGTGTTTCGTAAGCTAACCATACAATTTATGCCATAGACCATACTTGGATGGCAATAAACCAAAATCTCATGTTAAAAAACCACCTTGTGGGTTGCGTAAGCGCAAGATAATATCTTATAAATCAGAATCAATAACAATTTAAAACAGGAATAATTTTGTTTATTTGTTTGTGGTCACATAAAAAGGCTTATCGATACTGAGAGGCGTTATAATATAGCGGATATAAACGTACGGTATCAGCAGGGGTACAGGTTTAGTTATGATGTAAGTGCGGTAGGCTGGTGGGGATAGTGTTCACTCTGTGTTTGTATCAACTGTTTGTGCATTTAGCAATTATGCAAATAATAATATAAGGTTTGCCACTGTGCAATGTTTTAGCGAGTCTCTGGACTTAACATAACACCTGTGTTTCCTGAAGTGAAAATTAAGTACTTCCACATTTCGCCGGTTATGTTAAAGTTCCATGTAATAGGGAGCGAGCCTATTGACATCAACCAAACGCAAATCCAGACTTGGGGTTGTTACTAAGAAATTCCTAATGGACAAACCCAATTATACTTTGCCGGTTTATTACTTTTTGTTTTATGTCTTACTGAGATATTACCGAAGGATATTAGAGTGCGCCCACCATAGTCAATTGCGCACAGGGATAATAAAAACAAGTGCCACTACTGTCCAGAGAGTCGAGTGTAGTCTATGGCGCCCAGAGATTCGAGACGAGGCAAAGGCGTGTCCCACACTGCCTGCTCATCATTAACTACATCTGGAACCCTTACTAAGGGGAAAACTAAGTAAAGGAACTCATTATCACTAATGTATTATACAAAAAGGCCGTCGACTAATCGTCGAACTACCAAAGAGAGAAGATGAAGTGAATTAAAGATATATTTATATTTTTATATTACAAAAAACTGGTGTCCGGACGTAAAGAATAGCACCATCCCATATCTTCCCGTGGGTGTCGTAAGAGGCGACTAAGGGACTTACCAGAGAATGGGCAGCAGCGTTCTCTGATTCTACAACAACCATACTGCGATCGCCAACCCGCCTGCCAAGCGTGGCGATTATGGCAAAACCCCCCTTCTTGGGGGAGGCCTATGTCCAGCAGTGGACTTCTTTCGGCTGAAATGATGAATGATGATTACAAAAAAAAAATCTGTATATAAATAAGGCTTTCGTACTTTATTATGTTATGTTATGTGACAGACATACAGAGAGCGACGAGATTCCATAAAACAATGAAGAGAAAAATTGTAACTATCTGTATATTTATAATGAGTGTAAAAATACACCCTTAACGAAAAGGCACTTGTTCTCCCCTTCATTGCGTTATTTTTTAGACCATACCTGGGAACCTTCTAGTTACAGAGATATTGGGGGTCAAAGTTCCAACTTTTTCAAAAGGTTAAAAAAAAAAATAGTTATAATTATATACCTCCACCACCCCGTACTATTCAATGCATCCATCAGCACAATGTTTGAGTGCGTAACATTGAGTCCTAACGTAAACCGTGATTTCTTACCACGAAAAAAAAGTCGTTTCTCAGAAATAACTTTTGCGTAGAGTAGGTACTTAGATGTACAGAACGCTAGGTTGACGGCTTCGTGAAGGGTCCGTTTACACCTTGTATATGGATATAAGGCGTGTGGCCCTAATTGGCACTGGCGCCGCCATCTTGATTTTCCGATACAATTTCCACAGACAGTTTTACGAATGTTCACCTTTGACAATGTCTTTCCAGCGCCATAAGGACCATGCTGCACTGTGTCTACCTACAATCAAGACCATGTGTGTCAGCTACAATCAGTATTGTTTACCTCACCCAGTTCCATTTCAACAGTTTACTGTACAGTACTACCCAATTGATAGCATCAATCGTTCTAAATGTTAAATTATGTAAACGTTTTAAATGTTATTGATATGATTTCACGGATATGTATTTATTGATAGGAGTAATGTGTGTTTGTTCTGATGCCATGGGTAAACAATGGCATCGGGGTAAATAGAGGGGGTCTAATGGGTTGCGAGATCAGCGGGATGTGGTATTGATCTGTTTATGTAATTGTGACGTCTATGGTGGGGTAATCAAGCAATTATTCATGGAGGCTTTGATTTGGATGGGAAACTGAATTTAGCGTTATTAGCGTCAGTTTCAATATTCAGTACATTTATTGAAATCTACGATGTAAACTTAAGTTGCAGGTATAATCATTTTGGACCCCGTAGGCACAGCAAATTAGAAGAGAAAGGCTTATATTTTACAATATTAAGTTTAGCGATTTTTCAAATTTTCTTCTTAGTTAATATCGGATGTCGTATAACATAAAACAGCTCCAAAACACAATGCAAACTTGGCTGATGGATCGACAACGTCCAGCGAACACACGGAAGTCAAAATCCCGATTTCTTGAAAGACTTAACGCCCTACGTACCTAATTACTGAATGTCCTAAGGTAAGACCTACTTTCTGCCACTTCTAACAAGTGTACCAGCCACTTAGGTACCTACATCAGTCCTCAACACACTACTTACCCCACACGTAGGTCTCAGCGACCCCTCTGGCACGCAGGAGGTCGATTCGACCCTCTCGCGGGGTCTGTACGACCCTCGTGTGTGGTGCTAAGCAGTACTAGCTCCGGGCTGTCGGCTAATTGTCTACACTTGGCTCCCCCACACATCTACTGCACCTTACAGCTGTCATTAAACTCCCTCTACTTTAACTACATATAGATAGGTAGTAAGGTAGAATTTTCTGTGTTAGGTTAAGTAAGGGAAAAAAATATGAGTGCGTAATTAGTGCCTTATTTCATTTAAATGGTTGGGCTGTTCACGACATTCTAGATTAAGTTAAAGATATATAAAGCGATGTTAATAAGGTGATAAAATAGTTTGACCACGTTGTGAGAAAACCGCTTGACTGCATAAGCCATAGGCAATAACCCACCTTTTGGGCTTCGCCACAGTCGGGCAAGAAGCCTGCCTTTAATGCCGATGACGCCATGGAAATTACGGTTTTGGGAAGAAGTTTTGCCAAGAAATTTTGAAGTACCAATGCATGCCGTGTCAGCAACACGAAGAAGTAGGTCCTAGTGCACATCGAGAAGAAAGATCGCAACTAGGTGGACGGAAACGGAAGACCTCGTAAATGGTGAAGAATCTCAAGACTAAGTAGGTAATAATGATATGAAAACCTACAAATTTCCCTTAATCTGTAAACAATCATGGTGTGCTCAATCTTTAACAGCACAAAACACATCAAAGGCTCCAAAAAAAAAAACAAAATCTAAAGTAGGAAGCAAAACCGATCCAGTTGGAAGCATACAATCAACTCATATCGTTCGAATGTAAACAAAAAACAGTTTATTGTTCGGCAAAAAGCGCGTAGCATAGATACCCGTAGTATATCGCATAGCACGTAGATGGGTAGGCAGTGGTAGTAGTATTAAAATAACGTGGAATAGAAATGGTAGGGACTGCGTGGTGCGTAGCAAGCAGTTGGCCAATATTCTACATGGAGCACTGTTGTGTTGCGATCAGTCGTGGTGTGAAGCGTGAGAGGGAGCGAGTATTCTGAGGCGTGGATGTTATTGATACAGATGTGCTTTCTTGCTAACAAAAGTCTAGAAAAACTTGAATCACTGATTTCATAAAAACTTTTTCAAGAGTGTATATTCCTTCGGAGTTTGTCAAGGAAATGTTGCATTGCTCAACGCATGTGATGTCAAGCGGTTATGAATGGTATACAGTTAGCTTGTAAGGAACATCAGCCTTAATTATCTGTATACTGAGTCCATCTCACAGATACAATGTTTACCAACTCGACTAGTCTACAACCTCTAACGATTGCTATGATATCAGTATTCGTGATTATCACAACTCTTCTTCATTTCATCTTTGCAATGGCCTCTGCAATTACACGCCAACCAACTTGGTTAGCAGCGATTCTCATCCAGCTGCCCCCCACCACCCTGCGAATATCGTAGCACCCGCGAACATCCAAACGATCGTCCGTTTGCCCGCACTCGGTTCAACAGAGTCGTAAGAACCCCGCTACCGCTAGTGACGTACACCGACCCTTCTAACACAGTATTGCTTAATCCGCTGTTGCCACGCGACCGACTCGCGCAGAGCACATAAATGGGCCTCTTTGTTTCTTATCACCGGCACATAGCATGGGAAACACGGTTCTTTATGTACTTCATTATGTGCTGCGTGTCTGTTTGTGTTCATTGTTTCCTTACATAGTAACAGCTCTTTGAAATGTAGCATGGTATTGTTAAAAGCCTCTTTTAAAGTTTTCTCTACCCTCAATTATAGCCGTTTTCAATTATTTTGATAATCAGTTTTACCACAAGATGTCCACCGCTGGGACCTTCACATGGACAGATCGCACACTGCATCCAGCCAATTCCAGCAGTCTTTTATCACCAAACATAGCATCATGCTTGTAAACAACGAGTGGTTGTAAGAAGGGCGGTCGGCGGTCCTATTACCATCAACTGGGCACAAATACAGACTCCAGGCTGCTATGAAAAATATGCTAATGGGATACCTCAATCATACTTTTTCCTTCTGTGGATCAAATCCTGGACCTCATGCTCAGCGGTAGTGATTGCAACTACTATACAATTGAGGCAACGGTTGCTTGACCATGATTTCACCCAAAAGACATCCAACACTGGGCATAGGTTTCTCCGCAGAATACCCTCAACGACCAGTTCTCTAGTACATCCAGTGAATTCCCGCAGCCTTGAATAATCTTGGAAGGTACTTAAAACAATAACATTTTAGACATTACCACAATCAGCACGCATGTGACGCATGGTAAATCGATTAGTTATCGGTTCGCAATCATTATTGTAGTACTTGTTTTTATTATACCTAACTCAGGCCTACCTTAACAGCTATTGATGTACTCCCGGCTTCCAGGGTCACAGTAAATTAACGAGCGAAACTTCATTGCCGTGTCGATAAGAAATGGTGATAACAGAAAAAAAAATTAGTTTTAGGAATACAATGCATTTTACTTTTCTACGTACATACGGTACGCAAAAATGAAAGCATTCATATAAAATGTTATCCTCTGTTTAATCCATTTAGGCAGGACGTATTTTCTTATATCTGGACTAGTCGTTTCTATGCGTTTCCTGCCGAAGAGTATGAAGTGGATAGTTTGATATTATTATTATACCCATCCATCAAGATCACCACCAGGAAGTACCTACAGCAGAAACAAGAAGAGATCTCTGGGTTGTGTTAGTGACCTCCAATGACAAGAGAAAATGGGTTTTCACTAGCTCTAAAATGTAATCAGTTGTGCCAATAGTGCATTTCTGTGAACCTGATTTTCCATAACAATCACTTGGATAGATTCAGCTTCAGTCAACGACCTCAGTTATTGACTCTTTCACACCGAAATCAGTCCCAAGCAGTTTTCCAATATTTAACTTAACGATATCAAAAGTACTACCTTTGCCAACGTTACACAATAACCTTGGCTAAGTACCACCTATGTACCTCTAACCTCAGTTTAATATTACAGAATGGTATTTCCAAAGCGTAAAGATTACAATGAGTTACGGTACACCGTCGTTGGCTTGATCGAAAACTATTTTCTGTTTCTGTTTCCATCAAACATACGTTATCGGTGCTTTGACGACACGTATTTTAGTGTTTTGTTTACCACAAAACCTGCACAGAACTGTAACCTTTATGTAGTTTCAAAATACAGGTGGTTTTTGTGTGAATTTGAGGTAGTATTCCGATAACGCTTATACTCAAGAAATATGACGAGGAGCCATGACCAGCGCAATGTTTCGCGTTGCAATTATTTCTCATCGTCAGTAAAAAAGGAACATTTACTTATTTAAACATTAAGTTTCAGTCGGTCAGCGAATCGGGTTACTGCTGGACAATGAGACATTGTTATGACTTTACATATAGATGTTGTTCACGTGATTGTAGCGTGATGAGTATTATGACTAACATTATTGACGATTGAATTGAATGAAAAATGGTTTTGGTATATTGAATTTTTGCCAATATTATTCAAGCAGTGCTAATATTTAGTAAATTTTCAGGTGTTACAAAATCCATTATTTTAGCAAGTCTGTAGCCAGTCGTATTTAAATAAAATTTACATACCTTAAATTAAGCTATTAATTCCTTTGACGTATCGAATTCTAATAATATTTATTTACATTGATTTAACTATGACAAAGATTGGCAAACAACAGCACTGGATAGGGATAATTGGAAGGAGGGAAGGGAGGCCTTTGCCCTGCAGTGGGACACAAATGGCTGATAATAATAATAATAACTATGACTGTATGCCATACGTGGTCAGTGGACTATTAATGGGCAACCTCATGTCTGCAAGTATAGGTAGCCTATGCTATAATAAATAGGTACATGGGTACAGACATAAACTAGACTCAGTTAACGATTGCCTCTATGGTCATAACTAATCGATACATTCGATACTCTAGTTGCTGTTGCAGGTATTTTGACAGGAGTTACGACTTTCCATCTTGAGGTTCAACAGGTTGTATTAGACGTATGATCTTCCTAAACTTTTCTCAATAAAGATAGGGTCGACTTCCAGTCTAACCAACGCAGCTGGATACCAATACTTTACATGGAGCGACTGCCTATTTGACCTCCAAAACCCAGTCAGTTAGAACTGGGTTTTAGAGGTCACGTATCGTATTATACGTGTTGATAAGACTGGCTGTCAGACTTTCGGGCTACCTGTTACGACTGGTTCATATTCATAAGGAATAACTCTTACTGGCCTCCAGTCCAGGCCAGACGTGTGTCTGCAATTTATACTTCCACCTTTTGAGAATAATAAATCTACTCTACTAATAAATCTTTATAATAAAAGAGTAAATGCGAACATTACACTCTGAAAGTCTGAAACCAACCTAGCAACAATAGCCACATAAATTTTCCATCGAATTCAGTTCTCCTGTCACATGTTCACCAACGTGCTGACAACCGAACAAAAAGCCATATGTACCACCTACATTGTATGATAGCTGTTGCCATCGCCTCACAATCATGGCTGCCTGGTACTTCGAGCACAATAATGTTCAAGCAGTCGATTTTTATAACTTGCGCTACTGATAAGCAGGTGATTGCGTTGCTTTTGCTATGGAACAGTGCGCAAGGTTAGGTGTTTTGATTTGTGGCTATATTGGTTCTGTTACTAATGGGCATTCATGGCTAATATTAAAACTACATGGAATGATTGGTCGCGAAGGTTAGCCTGTGTGTATTGAGAACAAATATTTTTTGTACTGAGGAAAATCTTACACATTAATTTACAATGGTAGAATACTATACTAGAAAATAATGACACTATGTCCATCAAAAAGTGAAATAACTACTTTCTAGTGATATGGAATTAACTATAATGGGAAATGTATTGGATTGACACAAGCTACCGAAGAGCTTCATCATTCATCATCATTTCAGCCGAAAGACGTCCACTGCTGGACATAGGCCTCCCCCAAGAAGGGGGGGTTTTGCCATAATCGCCATGTTTGGCAGGCGGGTTGGCGATCGCAGTATGGTTGTTATAAAACACAGAGAACGCTGCTGCCCATTCTCTGGTAAGTCCCTTAGTCGCCTCTTACGACACCCACGGGAAGATATGGGATGGTGCTATTCTTTACGTCCGGACACCATAAAGAACCGAAGAGCTTGTTGAAACATAACTTAACATCACGCCTGTAATCCTCGAAGGGTTAGGCAGAGGTGTACCTAATAGTAAACCCACATTTCGCCAGTTTTGTTTAAGTCCCATGTAATAGGGGCGAGCCTATTGCCAACAACAGGCACAAATTCAGACTCCGTGGATGCTACTGAGAAATTCCTGATGCAAAAACTCAATAATAATTTGCCAGACCCAGGGATCAAAACCTGTTTCGGGAGGTTCCTGCACCGAATCGGGCGGTAGGAAACGCCCGGGTGTTTTCATTGTGAGGATCGTCCGGAGGACACGGTGCAGCACACTGTGGAGGTCTGCCCCGCTTGGGCGGAGCAGCGCCGTGTCCTCGTAGAGGTGATTGGCGGCGGTGATCTCTCGCGCCCGGCCCTGGTTCGAGCCATGGTCCGGAGCGAGAGGGAATGGGAAGCCGTCACGTCTCAGCCGCCACGGGAGACGCCCTGGGCGTCGGGGGTCACGTGGTGGCCCCCGGTCACCGTAGGCGCGGGCCTGTGGTCGGCGAGTTATGGGCTAGCTCGCCGTCCGGCCGTCTTATGACGACAAGCCGTGTCGACGGCGAGTTCGTCTTCCACGCGCGCCTCAAAGAGATATCAGCAACCACGTAGGGTCCGCACGGGCCGATGCCTGCCAGGGCTGCGGGACTGTTCGAAAGAGATACCGCGGCCCTGGAACACAAAGGGCAAAGAAGGAACAGGGATGGGTTTTAGTCAGTACAAGTCTGACACTCCCTTCCGCTCCGCCTAGAGCGGTGGGGGTCATTTGATGATTACCAACGTACGCTCTTTGCTAGTAACTAATTGTATTGAAAACTCCTATTCTCTCTCTCTCTATGATCTGTCCTACGGCTGAGTCTCCACCATCTTAAAAGAAATGTTTCCAAGATTAAGATTTACTGTGTCACGTGTTTTATCACATTTCAAATGTGTTGCTAAGTCAGTTGTAGTCGCCATCTCAGCGGTGTTTCGTAATGCACACGATTTTGTGTCGCTGACTTAGAGCATTGAGATTATAAAGCTATGTGCACATTTTGCGAAGTGCACATTCTGCGTCAAACACGTCTGTGAGACAGTGGAGCGTGTAGCGGACGAACAGGCATTATAGGAAAAAACATCCTCGTTGGTCTGGTGGTCGCAATCACTATGGCTGCGCATGACGTTTAGTTCAATTTGCAGGTCGGGCAAAGTATCATTGGGGTTTTCAGAATTTCTCCTGTGCCTGGAGTCTGCAGTCCCCTAGTACATGGGACTCAACTGGCGAAATCCAAATGTCCTAAAGATACACCTCTGCCTAAACCTTACGGAATTAAAGGTGTAACATCACGCGGGTAATCCCCGAAGGACTACGTGTTAAAAAAATACACGGTGAAATTATAGGAACACAGGACTTTTAGCATGTCAGTAACAATGTGTCCGTGTAACATGTTCGGTTTGGACATGTTTCGACTAAACGTATGTAGGTGCTCGTGTCTCAAATAACTCGATGCCGCTCGTTCGTTCCATTTTGCAAATAGATACAATTTCCATGAAGCTTCGTACCAACTGGTATATATAATCGAACCCATATAGTCTTCCTTTTCCTAAGAGAGCTTCCCCATGTTAACTTGCCATGTTAAAGGAGCGACCTCTTAACAAGCTATCATAAACTGAGTACAAAATGACTTGGAATTGATAGCCGATGCGGATGCTTAGCAGTGCTTGGCACTAAAATAAAAAATGCTTGAAAATTAAAAGTGTGTCGTTTTTTTATTGTGCTAGGAAAATTGCATCCCTTACACGCAGGCATAGATAGGCATAAATCCACAAGAAAACTTAGTTTATCTCACCGAGCTACATCTCTGCTCAATCAGTAAGCCACGTGTTTGCCAGAAGTCGTTGCTAAGCCAGCCGACTGCACGGTTTCGTAAAGCACGATTTAGTGTCGCTGACCGACTGACGTGACCCAGTAGTTAAGCAAAATTACTGCTTACTTTGTGTCGCAGCATTGTGGGTAAGCTGTCTTGTAGATTTACTTGTGTTAGTTCATTTTATGCCGACTCAGATGCTGTTGAACAATAAAGTGTTAGATCTCTACACCCAATAGACCGAAGTGTGAACAAACCTGGGTCAAGATGTGATCTTTGCTGGGCCATGGTGTACTCGATGCAGTGCCATCCCGTGGTTGGTGCTAAGCCATGACTTCATCTGTTAACGTCGACATGTTGGACCGTTATCGACCTGATGCTGGGCCATTGTCGACAAACGGATTTAAGTTACCGTAGAAGCTATCAGAAGAAAATCACCTAAAATAGTCGCCTTTTTAAAACCGATAAGTAGCAACGTGCGTTTTGCTTTCCAATCGTAACTTTACACCCATATAGTGATCGGAAAAGACTCGGAAGGCGATTGAACTTGAGGATGAGCATATAAGGTTTCTACACTAAGCTCTGTGAACATTACACTTTGATGTTATTATTGTAGGTACGTATAGAGTAGGTTCCTACAAATTAACAACAGTCGGTACAGTTGACTTTTTCCAAACCTACATCAATGTGAAAGTAACAATACATTACGAGTACCCTTTCACACCTAAACAGCTAAACGTATTTGGAGAAAAACCGCCATACGGATTAACCATGGCCTGGGTCAGGGCATTGGGTACTTTTTACCCTGGTACTACGCTCCGTGGGATAAATATTGACCTCCACGCGGGTGAAGCCAATAGCTACAAATATTGTAACGCCGAAAGTGTGTTACTCTGTTGGTTTGACCTTGTTTTGCGTAGCAACAGATGAATAAATCGACGTGATTTTTAGAGATAGTCCAAGAGCCTGTATATTTACCGACTAGATCTCGAAAAAAATGTACGATTTGTGTGACATTGACCACGGACGTTGTCAGTAGTAAAAGGTAGCCCATAAACCGATCTACTTTCATTATAAATAGCTCGCAACCTAAACTAACGTTTCACGATCAATTGGGAGAAACGTCGTTAAATTGTGTGGTTAACCTTACCATAAGAAATGAACTAAAACCGGTGACTGCGGTGGAATCAAATCAGTAATCCGAGTCGGCCGAGGCAAATACTGTCACATTTAGAAGGCGGTGTCTTTTGATGCTCGAGAATACATAAGCACGGTTGATTTCATTAATTAATTAGAAATATAGCCGAATGACACTTGTTATTTGACACGGGTTAGTTCCAGCTACTTGGTATACTTGCTCGTTCAAGGTATAAAACTTGTATATAAGTTATAGTGCGGCCATTTCTAACTTTTGCGTTTTTTATCGATATCAATAAATTTCATTGACCTGTTTTCTCTTATAAGGGTCAAGTTTTGTCTGATGGATGATATAACCTTATTTCAATATTAAATGACAGGACCCTAATAGTCCTTTGTTTTACTCACAAATTCAAAAATATTTCTTACTTTTAATTATTATTTTTTAAATCCAAAGAAAACATTTAAAGATGTTAAAGTCGTCGTAGTCGTTTTCGTCTCTTTCTTCTGGCGGACATTGACTCCATTGTGCAAAAACCTTTTTAAATAACAAACGCTATGTGCCCACTTGTTTCATATTTATTTAAATTGTTATATCCTTAATGTTAAACAGTTCGCTCACGGCCTCGGATGTACTCGATAAATATTTAAATAATAAACATTAAATCCGCGCAATTTAATTAATTTCTGTAGCTGTTATTTACACCGGAGAATACATACGTTCAGGTTATTGTCGTATGTTTATTAATAATGTCCATTTTGAGTATATTTGTAGTGTGTGTGCGTTGGTCTTGTACTATTTGCCTGAAAATAACGACTTGAATACCCGAAGTAATATTAGTTAATTTGTAACATTTTTTTCAAAAATAGTTTTGATATTTTTTGTACTATGGTTATTCAAAAAACCAAAATACCTTACATTCACTAGATACCTGCCAAAAGTTACAAAAGACATATTACCTAGATCAACTTGCATAAGTTCTAACATTTTGTTCTAAATCTGTTAAATATCATCCTCGGTCAATCGGCCCGACTGTTATTATTACTGTAAGCTTAAAACAAATTGGAGGCTATACGTCATATTTTAGCATGTTAACAGCTAACACAATCATTAACGATGCACACAACAAAGACCTTTGACATATTCTAATGACGACACCAGATAAGGGATTACCATCGGTTTAGCTCTAAAAGACAATGTATGTCTTTCAAACCCTTTTGCCATGTAAGGCGTGACGATTATGCAAGCCGGTGAAAGTCTCATCAGAGCACAAACAAAGGTTCGGCTGGCACTTGGCAGTCTGTTCGCTCCTAATAGGACGCATAGTCGTTTTCGTAACTTTTCAACCGCACAAACAACTTTTCTATCATATACTCGTAATAGCACAAGACATGTGACATGCCTATACGCTAAACTTTTATGAAACCTCATCAAACCACTCTAAAAACTAACAAATCACTTATCTCCATATAAAAATGCAAATTCTACGTCAAGAGAAACCTCGTAAGATTATTTCAACATCGTTTTTTTTTTTAACCTGCTCAGCACTAAGAATGCATTTCTAGACTGTTTTAGAAAACCTAGTCCCGTCTTACATGGCAAATGCATCCGCCATTTAAAATATAAGTCCATGTGCCAACATGTTTTTACTTTATAACAGCTATATAACCTAGAAAATAGATCGCGATTCTATGAACTGGTACCATACAAAACTACTTCTACGATTACTCCTAGATTTCCTTATACATTGCATCTTGCCAATACAGTTTGTGTCCGCAGCGTCCTAGGGAGCTGGCAATGGTTTCTATCGGTGTTTGAAGAGAAAGGCGTGGGCTATTGACGTGGTAGGGGGCGCTGTAGTAGATCTTTCTGCCTTCACTTCGGTTGCTAGGCGAGAGCTGTGCATGTGTGGGTGGGTGCAGTGCCCGAGGCTGCAGTGACGTGCCTTCGATGTTATCGACTGTGTTGCTTATCGATGTTGTACCTATAGGGCTTGTGGTGAAATAGAACCATTCTAGTTATGAATAAAGGTAACCTTTAATATTCATTGCAGTTCTTAAAAAATACAAATGAACTATTAGATAACATAAGTTATTTTTTGATACAATGCTAAAAAATAAAAATAAATATTTCAACGAGCTAAAATCTCAGGTTATAGCCACAAAATGTAACAATAGTAAAGCCATCAACAGTAAATTTTCCCCCTCAATCAACTTTTATCAAGCCAATCACCACTAGTTACACAACTCCAACCTTTTACTCGCAATCTAAGGCAATCAACGCGATTCCTAATGTCTTATAATCAGTTTCGACAAAAAATTTCGCAACTCTTTCACAACACTATTATTATCTTTCGAGCGGCACGCACACTTGCACAAACTGCATTCGATTATGACAAAAAACAATTTTACATTCTGCCGTTCTAAAATTGAAAATTAGACGAGTTTAGACCTTATTTGTTGAAGGAAATGGTTTCGAGGTTATTGTGAGTGTGTAAGGGTAAGTTGGTGTGTGTACAAAAGTGACGTATTTTAGTTGTGTGAGTGTTGTGCGCAGTCATCGACCCGTATCTCGGGCGAACCTACCCCAACGCGAAAAATATAAGTATTTCCGAGTGGTAACTTGTGCTGTAATGATTCGTCAGTTTTTACACCACTTTCTAAACTGACACGAGCCTTGCTGCCTAGCAACCTAGCTCGCTACATCTCTAGTTTATCGATAGCTACGAATCGTCGATCGCTTGAAGAGGCCAAATGTGCACTCAGCGTTTTATGTGTGCACTTCTCAGTTTATACATTTATTCGTTTGTAAGCTTGCCCAATGTTATGTCAATAGGCTTGCTACCTATTACATATGGCCCATATGGGCTGAATATATTTACCGGCAAATTCGGCGACTGAATATTCTCTTACATGACGTTCTGCTGAACAAAACGTTAAAGTCATCTGCTTGAGCAGTAAATGCAATGGAAAACTTTTCCTGGTGGATGGCTTGACTTGGAAATCATTTCTTCTCAGTTCCCTTCACAGAGGGTCATAGGGTGGCAAAGTATGGAGTTATTTTTATTTTCAAGCTTCCCCAATAGAATGTTTAATGTTTTCAGAACCATATTTCCTGTGTCCGTTGGAAAAATAACAACTTTACCATCGAAATGCTGTTGTGTTTATCGCATCTTCGCAAGTCTTAAACAAGTTTTAGTCATCATAATATTATCATCACCAACCCAGGTTTATCTTAACTGTTGCTATGTGATAGGCTTCCGGATGTATTCAGTATAAATAACTAATTCACACGTATCTGAGAGGTCAGTTCCTACCTGACCTCCTGAACAGTTATTATACTGTGATATAAGTAATATTATCAATGCTTAGATGATCACTGCCCGACCCCCTACAACTAGGCACTTATAATACCGCCCACAGCATGGAGACCACCTGACCTCTTAAACTATTTCCATCAAAAGCTACATGGTTCTCTAAAAAACCTAACTAATATGACAGAAACGTGAAAGTGAGTTCGTTTGTTTGTTTGTCATGCCTTTACATCTTAACGGCTGAATGGATTTAGATACAATTTGTCACACAGATGATCCTAAATGATGATGGCCCCAAATAAATTGGTATAAGTTCAGGAGAATAATAACAGATGGTCTTTGACCAGAGTTCAGGCGTAGGATACTTTTAATCATCCGGCAGAAAATACTCAGTAGGATAATTTCTTGCTTCCAACGTGAGCGGAGCCGTGGGCAATATTTAGTATGTTATCTAAACTATCCGTTACACATGTCCATCGGTAAAACTGCCCGTCTAATCGTGTATGGGTATCTTTATTGCATTTTTATTCACATCGCTCCGGTCAAATGGGCAAAATTATAGGTGGATGGGCCATAATTCGGAGACACCAGTAATACGGCCTGCCCCAAGTTGGAGATCTAAACTTTTATGGATCGCGCCTTGGTGCGTTTCATACAAAAAATGTTGGGATTGTGAAACTGAATGCGTTTTATTTATTTATCAGTAATTTTGTATAAATTATGTTAGTTCCTTCTGTATCGGGTGATGCTTTTGGTGTAATCGTGGGCATCGCCAGTTATTTTTAACTGTTGTCAAAGTCTGCATCCATACGTCACCAATAATATTTATTACTGTATTTTTCACAAGAACACGACTTGGGGTACCAACTAGTAGAACAAATACTGTTAAAAACCTTCAGATAGCTACTCAACCTTTCAGGAAAGGTTTCCGTAAGTACACTCAAACTGCCGACCCATAAGTTTCTACAATTTCTTTCCTGGACAATCAGCTCCGCTACACATCTTACTCAAAGACGAACCCTCCAACTTCATCTGCACATAATCGTTACACAGTACTGTTTACATTAGCAGAAAGCTGTATCGTTACCAGTTGCCACAAAGATACGAACAGGTTATTAGCAACTCTTCGGTACAGTCACGAACAATAATATGTTTACACGTTAAAACTTTTAACAAATGTTTTAGCCTTTTGTATAGACTGTTATTTTATTCTGTTACAAACATAGTATTTTGGAACCCATGCTTTTATAAAAGACGAGGTCAGTCCGTGGACGGGTGACCATGCTTTTCCTACGTCCCTTCGTGTCTCGTTATGGATAGTCAGACGGTCGCAAGTCTGACAACCAGTCTTACCAAGGGGTATCGTGTTACCTAGTAACAGGGTTGTGGAAGTCAGATTCAGCTGCACCAAGTAAGACAGGAAGCTGACCCTAACATAGTAGGGAAGAGTCTAGGCAGATGATGACTGAATCGATATTTCTCGAGATTAGCTTAGAACTTTGCTAACTGTATACACATAATTGCTCATGAGTGTACACTTGCAGCGTGCCCTCGCGAGATAAACGGCCCGCGCCCTTTGCTCCGCTAACGACTGTTATTTATTGTATCGAGTCGGTGTAGCTGTGCTGCTGTAGCCCTGATATTACATTAATAGAACGTACTTACCAGCTACGATTGTTATTTTCTAGTGTTGTTGTATCGTTCGGATAGATTTTAGTATGGTCGAAAATTTTCAAGGTTCCGAACTTCAAAGAAATTCATGTGCAGTGGATTAATAGTCCGTAGGTTCGAACCCAGCCAGGCCAGACTATGTGTAATTCGTTTCATCACCATTGCTCTCAAAACGGTGAAGGAAAATATCGGGTGGACACCGCCATGTCCTTTAAAACAAATTCGAAAATTTGTGACATCCATCAACCCGTACGGGGCCAACGTGGAGGATTAGAGCCAACTCCCTCTCATAGAGTGAAGGGCTGTGTCCCAGCAGTGGTAACACCACAGGCTGATTATGCTGTGCTTAAAAAAACAAAAGCGTTATACGATGACTGTATTGTCAGTCTGTTTGTCAAGACCGTTGTACTCATGAATGCGTGGACTTATCAAGTTGAAATTGATCACTTATAAAAATAATATCACACATGACGCAAATTTTGACACTCTCATATAAATCACAACCGGTAGGGTACTTCCTGTTGACCTAGAACCGTGAAATTTGGCAAGAAACCAGGTTTCACAGAACAAACAAAATATATAATCATGAATTTGTATTAATTTGCAATAGGGTTAGGTATTAGAACTTTATAAAACCCAAGCAATAAGCGATATGTTGCTAAACACAGCAAAAGTGATATGTTGCACCGGAACCAAGCTAGCACACAGCACACAGCACACAGCAATGCTAAGGGCAGACAAAAGACTTCGAAAGCGGAACACAATCTAAAAACGATTTCACACAAAGCTTCAATTTCCTTAAACAAGTTCAATTACAATTATAAAATCACAGCAATTTAAAAAAATCGGTAATTGTAAACAACACCAAAGCGATTATTACCGAGATACCACCATTAACGCCAATTTCCAAAACCCAACCAGTTTGGTGATACCAGCTCACAATAACAAAGCGCACGCAACGGTATCAGCTAAGTGGTCCGCTAGAGGTGGGCCGCTAGAGGTGCTCGCTAGAGGTGCCCGGCGTAGAGTGGGACTGGTTCGCGCTAGAGGCGGGACGGGTTCCGCACGTCTAAGACCGGTGTTGTTGCTAGGTGAAGTGATCTCTTGTCCTACTGCCCGGTACTGTCGGAAGCAGCAGTTTCTAATAATAAAAAAACAAAACATTATAGTGATAGTTACAGTTATTAAACTATCATACACATGATAATGCTCAACAAAGTCGAAATCTTAGCATTTTACATATATTTATACTACTGAAAGTATCAATTGGAATGAAGAAATTCCAGTTGGCACATGCAGTTACTGGATTTTTCTGGATATACATTGCAATTCCAGATGGTATTGAACGAAGAAACTCCATTTTTGGCTACTACTGCGATATACACGATATACGAAACGATATGCCAATTTTCAGCAATCAACAGGCCAATTCTAAGTAGACTTGCAGCATGTTCATTGTGCATTCTACATTTTTGTTCAAAAACACGTCTAAACCACTTTGCTCCTCACCTGTACCCACACAGTCGATATTAGAAAGCGAGATGTCGCTGGCGCCGGCGTCTTCCACTCTTCACGTTAATTGTCCCGGCGCTCCGGCAACAATCTGGCAATCATCCGGCACGGGAGCCGGCCGGCAACACGGCAAAGACATAATATGAAAGTTGTCTGATCGAGCTAAAAGCGCCGGTCGACGGTCGTCGCTACCGGCTTCCATATTCTGTTGCTATGCGAGAAAATGATGGAAATTAGATTATAAATCTGTGTTTAGTTTTGTTGACGTTGAGTTGAGACGCTATCAGAGGGCTTAAACACACGGCAATCGCTATCAAAGTGTTTTGTGTTTCATCTGCGACTTCCAACAGGGTTAGCGTAAGATTTCGGTAGCTAATGTCATTCCAATTTTACTTATTTATTTATTTTATCACCTTCAACCTGGCAAAAAAGCAGTGATACAGCCGTGTCTGGTTATGGAAGTTATTTTTCTCTGTTAAAAAATAAGCATAACTTTCTAAACGAAAATCCTAGTAACGCCTATATAAATTATGGCATTTAGTGAACTCAGTCATGTCTGGAGCTTTTAGACATGGTTTCTTCATAATCATATCATATATAATACCTGGGCGACCGAGCTCTGAAAATAGAGTGAACGAATTTTCGCAGATATGAGACCTGACGAACCCCTAAATAAACCCCCGTTAACCCCTACATTGAAATTTTCATCGAAATCATTAGAGCTGTTTTCGAAAACGTGGTTACAAATATACAAATATTTCTCAGTTAATAGGTTATAGGATAGGAATATAAAAGTCCCAGAAACCTGTTTTCTGGGACATTTTTTTAATATTTTACTAATGAAACTCATTATTGTCTTTGTGGCGATCGTTTACTAAGCCTAGCCTCAAGGCTAGGCTTAGTAAAACTACCCTCTTCAGTCTTCACAGTGTTCCGAATTTATTTCTAACCAATTTTAGTACATTTCGTAAACCGTCCCAACCCGTCTGGCATAACCTAGGTATATATTAATAAATAATAACTACGGCGCGTGTATAGAAAGCAACATGTTTGTACAAGTTCATATAAACAGCCTGCCTGTCTGTCCGTCAGATGTATGGGAACTGACATTTTCGCCTCTGTGCTGCCGTGAACTGTTTTTGTACACCGTACGGTACAGTTAGCAACACAACCTGTTTTGTAACATAGTGTACTTGTTATATTTCTATGTTACAATAGTTTTATAATGTACTAACTTGTAATAAAGAGTTAAGCGAAGATAGTTTACAGGGCATTTTGTACCGTAAAATGTGTAAATAAATAAATCATCATCGCCACTTAAACTCTATACAGAGTTTACTGGATTCGACTCTTTGCTAATGCGATTGTTAAAACCAGAATCAAATAATTGCCGAAATCTATAACTCAACACATTCTGTCACAATCCTCTAACACAATAGAGTTTCACAATCCTCTTATAACAATTATTCAAATCTCAAATCCTACGATCAAAAAAAACAAACCATTATTTTTTCTAAAACGTTTTTAAATTGAATTGGTTTTTAATTAAAACACAATTTCCATTTAACATTTCGTTTCTAACTGTACACCATGTTTGTGATACGAGCGAAATGAACGCTCTGACATTTCATAAAGAAAACAATTATTTGTTTGTTTGTTCCGAGCGTATAGCTGCTATTACTGCTGGGCCATTACGTAATCGCCTATTTTCGTGAACCGTGTGGCAACCAATCAAAACTACCATTTACCTACATACGTCCCATTAGAGAGAATTAATTTGTCAAACAAAACCGTGTGATAAATTTGTGAAAAAGGATTTAAAAGTCGCGTTCGGCTGAGTTCGGGAGAGTTCGTGCACGTTCGTGAGCGTTCGGCTACGTTCGGCACGGGTCATCGCTCCGACCTAGATCGGGTGCGCCCGCGCAGAGCCACTGTTGCTAACTGCGCGTTTTATTCTATTATTTGTGTTAAATAGTGGAGCGTTGCGTGTTTGCGTTTAGTTTGTTATAAAATTACACATAACTAGCTGTAACAGGTTCTTTTATGACCATAACAAAGTAGAAAATGGCAGAGTACACGCGAAATAAACACCATGTTTGTTGATCATTGAACTGGCTTTCGATTTGATGAACGGCTGCGTCATCTCGACTTTTATGCGCTGCACTTCCAGGATGTAATAAAATACTAGAAACAGATATTAATGTGTGAACTCTTTGCAACAGCTTTGTTCTGCTAGTTTACTTTTCGATCACGTAAAGTTTGAGACTTTCTCATACTTTTTCTCTGAACCTGTCGTTCACGGTTCATGCTTTGACAGAGTGTATTAGAAAGTCAGAGGTTACGAACTATACCGAGATATTAAGGATTATTATTAGGAGTTTATAAACTGCTGAAATACTATTAAAATAAACTAGAGTTAAATTGACTAGACCCTATAGTAAGTAGGTACCAGAAGCGAAGCGTCAATTTTTGTAAGAGGTAAGCCGGAGTACGTATCTTTAATGTGATTTTATTATTTGTTTATAAAATACTGACTGTGCCAGTTTTCAAAGGGAAGCCGGTAGGAATCGAGTTGTATGGAACCTTCGCCACTGGTAGGTACCTATCTACTATACCAGCCAGCACCAGTCAGCACCATCCAGTACCAGCCAGTATGGCCAGTACTTATTTCAGGCCTCCTCGTACTAATGACCATTTCAGCACACATTTTCAGTAATACTACGCGGCATAAAAAAAAAATGTCGAAAGGAAAATGCAATATTAGATTTTCAACGCTTTCTGGTGGATTTCCAACCATGCAATTTTAGCCGGGTTCGAAGTGATAATTATATCAAGATGATAACAAAAATCATCATAAATGTCACTTCATGTTTATGCGTATCCATACGTATCCAAACGCGATGAGTGTCAACTCAAAAGAAGTCGTTGTTTAATAAACAAACAGTGCGAGTGCGTTCAAGCAATAACAGTGGTTTGACTAAAATATTTAAGAGATCGAGTTTTCAACCAGCAGGAGTAATTATCTGATAAATTATCGATAATTATCGACAAAAACAGGTATCTTGATAATTTCGAACCATGAATTTCAGTGTCGCGAAGTATTAGTAATACAGGGCATGATACTCCATGTTGTAACACCACGTAACATGTCTGATACAAACATCTATTGTATAACCGACTGTTGTCATTACGTACTTGCAGGTGTGAGGTACCCTTAGCTTGGCGACACACAAGCCCCAATAGGAGGCAACATTAACGCATATGCACTTAATAGGGACCAGCATGCGGGAAACCGATTTACAAAATGACTTGAAGAAGCGGGTAAACGGTCATTGGGAATAGACAATCCGGTGATATTTGCATTAAACTATACAGGGTGTTTATGTACTTCTATCAAGGCGCAAACTGTCCTCACTAATTACCATTACTACCAGACTTGCAAAACTGATAGTCCTCTTCACACGGCCATCACCACATAAACGGTCAAAATACAGACGAATATGAACGCTGGTCTTGGGAGTTGTTTGTTGAAAGGAGGAGGGTTAAACAATCCTTATAGGGGTGACAAAATGAAACTACTACCTAATAAATGTGGCCAAACTTTAACCTTGTGCTATGCACGGTTGGGTAGAACTCGTAAAAAGTGATTACTTTTAGGCTATTTCCTAGTGTAGTATTAGTGTCCAAGTAGTGTTCTGTTCCTTTACCCAATGTAATATCCTAATGGCTATTATTATAATTGACTATTTAATAGCCTTCTAAAACATCCTCTCTTTTCAAAAGCCTGAGGTTTTAATTAAATATAAACCGTTCAAGATTTTATAATAACTATTCCAAAATTTCCATTAATACACTTTCATATCATTCCACAAAACCCCATTAAAGTGGCTATATCAATTAATTGTCGGACACATTAACAGAATTCCCGCTTGCATCCCACAAGGTCTGACGAGGTGGGCCAATGAGGACACACCTTTAGCTTTCAATGAAATTACCCGCGACACGTAAATCATGGCCGGCCCACTGAAATTAACAGCCATTTATGTAATTATGAATACATTTATATTCGTTCTGTGCGTTATTATCATAATTTAATTGATGTGATTATATTTGTGTGGAACTGTTGGAACATGGCGTTTTCATACATAATTTGGGAAGTACTTATGAATGTAATTATGTGTTGTTACTCGTTAGTTTGATGTATTCATGTACTTTACTATAGTTTTGAACGTATTAATTCATCAACTGTACTAATTACAGTGTATTTACTAGAGTTTCGGAATTCAGATCAGTCATGGAGTAAAACTTCCCGCTGGCACTATTCTGGACCAACGAACTTAAATAGATGGCCTTGTCAGACTGGATTCAGAAGACGGAGGACAGGGCGGTATGGCACTCCATGGGCAGGCCAGAACAGCCCTATGTCCAGCTGTAGAATGCAATAGGCTGAGTTGATTGAATATTTTACAAATAAACTTTGAAATCATTCTAAAACTTTCGTTTCCATTATTGTTAAGTGACCATCTTGATAGTCATCGTAGTTTTAGGCATAGATAGCGACCAAACAACAACCCGAAAATGCAAATCTTGTTATTTTTGATTCATTTTATCTCTCCTACTATTTAGAAAACCACATGATCGTTATCAAATCTCCACAAGGTAAGATCAGACAGCCGTCGTGGTGCAATTAAACAGAATGTCCACAAGATCGTGCAGCATCAGCCTGCAATGGGAGCCACTATTGGCCACTCGGAGGCACGCACAACCACGCTGGGCCACGCGCCCGGCGGGTGGTTACGTGACCAGTGAGGGACCAAACAACATGACTTGCGAGAGGCACAACATCGGGGAAACAGAAGGTCGAGCTAACAAATATTTTAGATAAAAAAATGTAGCTGTACGATCTAGGTTTGCTTGTCTTTGGACTTCGAGCAACTTGACTTGCTGGTATTAGGTACATTGATACAATTTAGGCAAATGATAGCAGTCATACGTTATAGTTTTGGTTCCAGACAGATGTGCTGCTGGGGAGCTTGTTCCGCCACTTCACCTCCCTATAACACTAGCTAGTGGTTGGGTGTTTCGATGTTCTGTGTTATGTAATAAGCAACGTTGTCGTCAAAAGCGTGGATTCTCAGCCTATTTTAAACAATCTATAAGATATTAGTAATGTTCAATTTCTATTTTCATTCCAAGCGCTTCACAAACTTGATCTACGGCCCTCTCTCCACAGTGACTTTCCTCTGATAGTTAAACTACATGATTCGTAGTTATAGGCCGGCTGTACAAAAATAGCCCGCCACAAAAACGGCGTGTATTACACGTACCACAGATTGCCACAGATTGCCTGCAGTAAAAAATACTAATCGAATTTATTATTGGACTGTCACTGTCGCTGGAGCCATCATGGCGTATCACTAAGAAGTAAGAGTAGTGGTAAACTGGTAATGATGAAGTAGATGACATTTCCAAATATGTAGTCGTCGAACTAAAAAAAATTTCATCTCATCTCTCTCATCTTGACTCTGATTATTACCTTTTCAAATTCTATACCCTTAAGGTAACGGGCATAAGGATCTGGCAATCGGAAAATAATGCCAATTAGCCATAGGTATTATTGGTAGAAAATAAATTTCAGTTTTTTTTTACAAATTAATTGGATTGAACACAAGATAGATAAGACACACAAGGAAGGTAGCTCTCAGAAATATACATTAGAAGGTACCTATCTCATGGAGCTATTACAGTCCTAGGCCTTCATCAAAATAAAATAGAACAAGAACCGTAATAGGCAATAAAAAAATAATGACATCATTATGTCTTGCTTATTTGCGAAACAATGTGATATAGCTATTTAGTACATATGCCTAATGTAACCACATAATGTAATGACACCATGGCGTGATCATATTTACGATCATAACAGTGAAAGTTACATCTAAATGGGTGCAGCAATTTAAGTGATAGTTACTACTTTATACAAACAGGCACACATGAATTATGGCAGAGTGAAAAGTTTATACTCGGCGTGTGGGACATTGTGCCACAAATATGTACCATGGATTCAGTGATTCATGATTGTAGCTCAAAAGTATTAAAGTTTAAAGTCAGTTTTCAAAAACCATTTTTCCATACATTTTGACATACGTGTAGATATAACACTATTGTATAAAAAATTGTATCCCTTATATAACACACAGACGTCGTAAAATTTAATTTTATATGTAAAAAAAAATGTTTTTCTAAATTTTTACGACATCTTAATTTTAGACCGTAAATAACAGTCGCAAGATGTTTTCATCACAAGACTATCTTGTGAGATAGCAAACAGGACAGTTTGTCACGGCACATAACACGGAATGGAATCGTTTGCGTCCCCATCCCAAGCAGAACGCCATAAAGACACGCACAATAAAAACATACGTCAGCAAATATATTTGTAGGAGAAAATATTACATAACATCACGCTTATATTGCTAAAGATTTCGGCGGAGATAGCTAGATAAATATGTTACCGGCCAAACCCAAAATCAGCCCAAACTAGTTTGACCTAGCTAGACCAAGGTTACCATACTTTACTTGGGCTCATCAAAAAAAAAACGATCATAGGACACATAGAGCAGCTCACTCCTCCCTTTTACCTGAGACGGGGTTTGTTGTAAGCAAATCGTCACAGCTTGTGGAATTGTGTCCCCCCGCACCCCAGCTAGAAGTGACGAGGAGGAACACCGTGTGGTTTTAGTCGATAGGAGTCTGACAGACCCTTCCGCCGACCCCAAGGCAGAGAACATTCATTGAAGATTTCCATCCATGAAAAAAGGTTAGACCTGTGCCCTAAAACGTTGATCGCAGTTATAATTGCTTTGTGCGGGTTAGTACATCCTGACACGATAAACCAGTTAATCCGTTTTGCCCAGGACAAATTAGTGTGGCCTGAAATCGGTATTCACAAGTATTTTTCAAATCCGATTGAAATTTTTTTCGAGTATTATTTTCCTCGACTGAAGTCGAGGAAAATAATACTCGAAAAAAATTACACCCTACGTCAATTTGCTGTGTTTATAGTCATTTCATATATTACAACTGTGACTTAAATATAAGGACAATTGAAGTTGGTAGCTAAATGATTAATTTCCCTAAAATTATTTTACACAGGTAATGTGGGTACTGGTGAAACCATCACCAATGGTACCACCATTGGTGATGCGACTGATAATTGCAACTACCACCAATGGGAACAGACCGGTGGGGGCAGACGGGAACAAACCCCATCATTCGCAGTTGCTAGCAACAGATCAACAAAACTGTCGAGGAAGATAAAATAAATAAATTAGGCACCTACGTCCTACCGCCATGTTTCTTTGTTATAACTATTACTGACCTATATTATAGCAGGAGTGTTGTACAGGTCAGGTTGAGATCAAAAATCTTATAAGAGAACGTCTGTTTTCCATCAAGTGCTTGATTCATCGATATTTGTTGTTGGCTCATTCTTGATTGAATACTGTTCTGCAATGGAATGTAGCACCAGGAGTAACCTAGTTTGCAGCTTTTAAATCCAGTACGTTCTGAGATGCCACCGAGAAATTTACTTTCTCCGACCTAGGAATCGAACCCAGGGTCCTTGATCTGATACTTAGCACTAAAACCATTTGCGACCACTAGACCAACATGGCAAGCTAACACCACTTTATACAAACAGAGAAAACAAGTATTATTAACATATTATGAAAACAAGACAATCAATTCAAACGATATTTTAATAGTACACATAAACAGGACTCTGTTTTCAATTTGTCTTTTTTTCCACGAGAGAAAATTGGACAATAGCATAGTGTGAATAATTTGGCACCAAAGACACCTTACAACAAGATCACTAAATGGACCATTTCCCCTCATTAATATCTTCGTATCACCTCTCTTTTATCAAAACCCACTGAGTCTCACCGCCACGCCCCATCGACACGTCAGCATCGAAATTATCTGATCATTCGTTACAAATTGTGTTCAATATGAAAGAAACTATGTCGTGGACATTAAAAGGTTGTTAACGCCACTACAAAGTGCTGAATATATGTGAAACATATGAAAGAATACTTTGATGTACAGTGAGAGAAATATGTGTTTAGACCACCCGAATTGTAGCGCAATCATTTGTGTGTTTAGAGTAAAGTGTAATCAAAAAAACTTTAGCTGATCTAATACTCTGAAAAAGCATTTCAAATTAATGTAACGGCAATCAGGCTAATTTCAGGGAAAATAATTAAATGTGACTCTCAAAGGAATTTCACGAAAATAGGAAAACCTTTTATTCACATAGTTAGAAGTTTTTGTAAACTTAGATTTTTCAAACGGAGGTACACAAAACGATCCTTTATTTTTTTAATGAAAGTCCAGTCCAACAATCGCCTACTCTTCCTACCATAAAATTCAAAGCTATGAAAAAAAAATTCCAACTGGAACAATAAATATAAATCAAACCAACTCAATCCAATAACAACAGCTATGACTACTGTACAAAATGCCTGAATAATGTAAACATCGCCCCGACGAGTACCGTGATATGTCACCGACAGAGACAATGGTCGCCCACGAGCCCACGTGGTGCTGCTGACGTCAGCACGGGACGGGTCGATGAACCCTTTATTTTTATTGAGCGGCGTATAGTTGGCCCGATGGCAGTGCTGAAAAATTGTTTCAGATTGTGAAAGCTGTTGAAGTAAGTCAAAGTTACAAGTGATTTCTGAAGAATTCTGTTAATCTCACCTATGACATGGGAGTTCTATAATACATAATTGGCAAAATGTACGAGCACTATGGATGCCTCTATGCATAACTGCACCTCTGTCTTACTCTTCAGTTAATTACAGGGATGATGTTATGGTATGTCTTAGTTGAAAACTATGTCAAATCACTAACATTTTGATACTTTTCTGAACTATGGCTAATATTGTTATTTTCCATGGTATACCTATTAAATAATAATTTCTTGTTGATTTTTATCAGCAAAAACGTTCGCAGTTTGTCCTTCAGTAAAATACTTTGTTATCACCGTACAACATTAACATATAATTGAATCGTCACGACTATACAAACAATCATAACCTTTCCTAACCGATGCATTGTAAAAGTATTCAAATCTATTTATCTATAAATCTAATATTTCATAACATAACTACGTCCGTATGTACAAAAGTGCACCCACATTTTGCCTCTCAAGTAACAGGGGGCGAGCTTAATTGCCATCAACCCGGCCGGCACAAGTCTTGACTTCTTGCGGCTACTGAGAAACTCTCGATGAGAAACCCCATGACCACTGCCTGACCTGGAAATTGAACCCAGGGCCTCATGCATGCTATCATTTCTGATGTTAAAATAGACTTGGTACCATCTCCTCTCATAACCTAGATACATACCATTTAAACAAAGAAACATAAACTACAATGGCCGAGAATTCGCAAACGATGCGAAATATTCGTGAAAATCTTTTAACAGAAACCAGTATGAACCGGTTAGAGATCACAACTGGATATGAAAATACTAATAAATTACCACAATAAAAAGCTAGCTTTTTATAACCGCCCCTAATCACCATTGGCTTGGCAAGCACGCCGGTGATAGTGTTCTTACTGTCACTCAATTCGTTTATTTTTCACCAAATATTTCTACGGCTTGTCCTATTCATCTTTATAATCTGTGAAAATCAGACTGAACAAATAATCATAAATATACGGAAAATGCGTAGTTAGAAAGTGTCTTACTACGCATTTTTTCCGGAAAATCAGTGACCTTATTACATTCTAATATAAAATATTGTGTAGGTATTATTTTGCCGTGTTCCCGGTTAAGAATAGGGCTTCCCTTGTAGGTCGCTGCCCACGCCTACCATCCCTGCCTGGGAGCTAGGAATATCAGGCTGGAAACAGTAACCCAGGTTTATACCTACTCGTTCATAGGTAATATGATCTCTATATATAATCATTTATTTACTAGGCTCTAAAACCATTTATTATTACAAGCCATCTGTGTCCCTTCGCAGGGCAAAGACCTCCCTCCTTCCTTTCCACATATGTATCCCTATACGTTGCAGTAATTGGCCAAGCTTAAAAAAAAAAGTCGAGTTATATAAATAAAATTGAGTCGAGTTATAAACCTACACTTGTTCAGTTTACAAACATTTTCAGTAAAATATGAAGTGAAACAAGGATTAAGTCGCATTCCTTACAACATGCGTGGGATGCTGTGTACGTAAGTACTCTTAATTTTTTTTCTGACGTCTCAAAATTAAAATAAGCGTGGCAATGACATCAAAAAAAAAATACTATTTATTTTCAAGTTAGCCGAAAACGTAATTTTAGATGTCGTACAAGAGAACATGTAGGATGTTCTCTGTGAGTGTTTCTGTTGACATTACCCGTGGGTTACATGTGCCTAAAAATCGTTGAAAACACGTGGATAGTACCAGTTCTCAAAATAATATTATAACTTATACATTTAATCCTTCCAATCAACATCACTGCCTCGTTGGACGAGTGGTCGCAGGCGCGACTGCTGAGCATAAGGTCCTGGGTTCGATTCCCGGGTCGGGCAAAGTGTTATTGGGTTTGTCCATTAGGAATTGTCTCAGTAGCAGCCACGGAGTCTGGATTTGTGCCCGGTTGATAGCAATTGGTGCGCCCCCTATTAATTGGGACTTATCTGGCGAAATGTGGGTGAACTATTATTGTACCTATGCCTAACCCTTCAGGGGTTAAAGGCGTGATGCTATGGCACTTCTGCTAATTGCTTGTCCAAGGTCATTTACCAGCATAAGGATACCAGCTCATGATGTTCCTACTCCTGCGCCAGGGAGTGGGCTATAATCAACCACGCTGGCCCATTGCGGGTCAATAGATTTGGTTCTAGGATAGTTCGGTTTCCTTACGATATTTCCTTCAATGTTTTTAATAGCCATTGACTAGTTACATAATAAAACTATTGCATCATCCATCATCAAACCTGGTTGTAGTCAGAAATCTGAATTAAAATTATCTTACCTTGTATTGTACTGTATAACGGGCTGCTGTCTGCAACTTCACGTCCAAGCCGCGTATTTTGCGTGCGGATATCTTACCTTATCGCTAGTTTGCAGTGATCTTTCATCAAACGCGCCATCATTCTCTCCTATCTATAAGATCGTGTTCGCGAGCTCCTCATTTCTTTCATTCGGTTCTATTTCAGGAGTGACACAGATCGGGGCTCGTATAAAACCTCAGTGGCGGTTCATTCAGCCGACAGCTGGAACAACAGCTATTAGTGCCGATCTCTTTCAAACAACCTCATTTACGAGCATTACAGGGACGACAACCATAAACATACGCATTGAGAGAAGGAAGCGTACACATGTGCTAAAATACCAAGTCTTCTGCAAGCACTCAAGTAAAATAAAAAAGTAAAATAAAACTTAGTACTTTTACTTCCTGTCCAGCTCCTGGTACACCTTTAGGGTCCTGTCCGAACCCACTACTATTGCTGTTTATGTTGCAGCGTTCTAGTAAAATACCCATCCAGGTTAAGCTGCAAAACACTGCAATCACTGAAAAAATTGTAGAATCAGTTAACTTAAAACGATAATGAGAGTAAGTGAAATGATTTTGACAGCGTCAGCTGTACCAATAGTTACGAGAGAAGACGTTCCATTTACTGAAAACTATTACAAGGATGGAGTTCTAGGAGCTAGTCTAACCAGAAATCGTTTCAGTGATACTTGCAAGAGCCATCTTGAGCCACTTGGCAGTTTGGAATGTAATTTTGCTTTAAGGCATCACTGACCCACGAAATCGTATTATTTCTATGTCATTTCTTCTGATAGGCTCTCTGTGGTATCATAAATCTCTTCGCCTGTCACAAAATTGTCACCACGCTGTAACCGCAACACATGCGGTCTATTTATCGGGACATCACGTGAATCTCTCTCCGAAGTGTGTCGTGCGATATCGCAGCATATCTGCCGGCTGTTGTCACTACTATTTATAATTCACCACGGAAATATGCGCGTGGGCACGCGTTTTACTATGAAAGCTTTTAATCAGGGTTTATTGTTCTCTTATCTAGGTTGGGACATTAGCGGTTTGGACCGACTTGTGAAAGTTAAATCAATAGCTTATCAGAAAGCTGTTGTATCATTTATAACCCTTTCAGATAATCAAGTGTTTTAAAATGATTGATAGATCCTGAGTGCCTAGGGTTTGTGTTGTGACTTGTTTCTTGTTCTGACGATTTAAATATGGATTTATTAAAACTTTAGGTAATGCGGTAATCGGTAGTTAACTACTTTAGGGAGAGACTGATGGGACAACATGAAGTTCATTTGGCAAAAAGCCTTATTAAAAACAGAAGGAACAAACAAAATAATCAGATGGCAGTGGTAACCAGAGAGAGCCAAGATCCTCTGATTACCACTGCCATGAACTTCAGAAAAGGGTTTTCATTAATAACAACATATTTCGTATTTGGAAAACAAAAGATCGTTGGTTTAAATTCCGTTGTCGTAATTTATGAGTCGCCTTCTAGATGGTTCAGCTATCCTTGGTTAGGTTAGGTCACGGGAACTGAAAAACAATGATATTTATCAATTTAAAAATAAACCTAATTGCCGAATTACTACTCAAAGGGAAAATAAAAAAATAAACATATTTTTAAAATTCCTACTCTATTTTAAAACTCAGAGTTACAAAGTAATTTATGTATCACTAAATACAGGCGATGTCACGGGACTCCACTAAATTTAACACACGGAAGAATGTAAACAAAGGTATAAATTATTTAAACACTTGTTCGCTCAACAAAGAGTTGAGCGTGAGCAGTCGTAAAGAAAATGTTTAAGCACTCGCAGAGGGATCCGTGGCTTATAGGAGAGGTTAAACCTCTGAACACAAACTTGTATACAATGGTTATTGCTGAAAAGTTATGTGTTAGTTATTAAGATACGCGATAATAATGAGTAAAAGTTATGACTGTTCATAAAACTACGGCAGATACGCAAACGACACGGTAAAACTGTATTACTGCCATCGTTTGGGATGTAACATAACATTTGTCTGCATTTCGCCGTAGGCTTAAGCAGAGCGGGCTGACAAGCCGCGAATCCCGCGATCATGGCGCTTGCAACAACGTCGAAATATCGGGAGCGCAAAATAATGAACAATCACCTCGGGACAACCACCCATCGGAAGATATTCCGTAAAAAATGTCATGTTATACACAGTATAGACTAATTATTTATTTGTAGAAGTAAATATTATATACATTAATAAATTAAAATAACCTATATTAACTAACTAACTTAAAAATAAACTTAAAAAATGGCGTCAAAAAACTCCTCCTCAACGCTATCAACTGGTAATGTACCCAAAAGACTGGCGGCGTTGCCACGTTGTATGGCAACACTAAGCCTTTGGCCAAAGTAAAAGTCAGCCCTTGGGTCACGGGAAGAGTCAACTAAACGTTTAGACATGTCCTTGAAAAGTCCTGCTGGGGCTGAAATTTTTCCGAAACAGCCTCACCATAAAATTTGCCTGCATTTCCCCTTCAGGGTTAGGCAGAAGTCTACCTTTATTACACCCACATTTCGGTCGTTGTAATATTTCCAGACACGAGCGATCAACGAGCTAGTCTTTTGAATTATAATCTTTCGCTACGATTAACTATTCTGGTAATTTTAAAGTTTTTTATTTTCCTATCGGTACCAGTGATGAAAAGTTTTTCAGTTTCCCTGCTACTAATATAGCTGCGGAACAGAAACACATACATAAATTAGTCACCAGTCCACTTGTACGTCAACTGGCTCTCAAGTGACTCGCTCAGCGACTGGCTATAAAATTAGGATAGTTACTGTCTTCTGCTAATTATATTACTAGTTTATTTTATTGTAACTGACTGGTGAGTGGTGGAGGACAGTGGAGCATGACGTAACTTTGCAAGGGTTTTCGTCCAGCAGTAATATCCACAGTTAATTGAATGATTAATGACAGATTGTAATATAATTCGGAGAACCGTGAGGTTTTAGAAATATGGAGGGATCCTCACTCTTTAGATAAATATCTATATAATACCTTAGCGGAGGAATCGTCCTCATTTCGACAACTGACTGCGATATGCACGAATCTTCTTAATACCAAGAGAAGAAACGGTCTTGTACATACCAACACTGGCAACACTTATGTAGATTGTGTTATTTTTTCATTGAAATTTTAACGTGCGATAGCTTAATGCGTCTGTAATGCGGCGCATGTTTTCTCAAATAAATAAACACAGTTTCTTTCTCGTATTTGCTCAAGGGTACAAGAACGGGTGATATCGTAGATCTAGAAGCTTTTCGTGGCGTGCAAAGTTGTTATGCCAGACGTACTTCAAGTGTGTTTGCTAATAAAAAGAAAATAATCTGGTCGAGGACTTAAAGCGATTTAGTCATAAAATCTTGATACCGTAACCAAGTGATCGTTTAATACTCGGCATCCAGTATTACCGTTGACACTAGACCACTAGTTGTTTTATTTCGAATAATATAGCCATAACATTAGCTTTGACTAGTTATTTTTTTAGATTTTCCTGATTCCTCAACACTTATGTTCATTAATATTATTGGCGGCATCCGAGGCGGTGAAAACGTATCGCAACTAATTATATGTTAGTGACAGATTCTCATTTCCTATGAGCGAGTTGTGGCAAATAATTCGCGGCTACTAAAATATTGATCAGTCTACGTGGTGATAAAATAAAAGATATTCTTGACCACTTTTCATAAAAATCATTTACCTTGAACTAAATGAGGGGATAATTTAATGGTGAATTTAAATTGGTACTTCACACTACTGCACACGATAGGTCGCCTAAACATTGTGAGATTGTCGAGTTTGTTTGAATGTATCGGTTATTTTAAAGTTAATAAATAGTAGAAAATAATAAAACTTTGCTAAACTTACCCTAAACTCATAAACGTAAGAGGAGAACAAGAATCCATCTGGTATTCAAATCATAACAGGAACACCCCACATGAACCGGAAAACCGGTCGAGAAAACTACACAAACCGAAAAGTTTATTATTACAAAATATAGAAACAAGCAACACACGAAGTTTTACTACTTGTTATCGCAGCTGACCAATTTAAATGTTTCATCTTGAAAAATATACAACAATTTATCCCGGCTTTCCTCGTTGTCACGATATTTTTAACTGAAGTGAGATGTCGTAAATACCTTCACGGTCAGTTCCTGGTTGTCACCGGCAGAGATCTAGGAATGCGGTTCATTCGCGTCATTACGTTGTTGATTGCGATATTTTTTCAATATAACGCGGGGAATACCTAAGTATGTCGTAGATTTAGAGAAGAACATTTATTAATATTGTAGGAAACGCAACAGCATTCTGTTGATATGATTGTTGGCACTAGGAAACCAGGATACATGTGAAAATGTGGCTAAAGTTCTTTGTGTGGTGATTATGACGACAATTTGCATTATGAACATTTTTCGTTCAAGATTGACGGTATATTCTTCGAGTAAAGCTAGACAGCAGGTGGATCTGTAAGTTTTTGAAACATCCTTAGAAGATACCTGCTTATGCCATCACCATACCAGATGAAAACTAACCTTATCCTACCTACCTACATAATTTGTAGACGCTACGCATACCCTTTATTTGTTGAAATTATGGCTCAAATTCATTCCCTAAGGATCTCTTTGACTTATGTGGGCGAGTACTTGTCGTTAAAATCAATCAAGAACGCCCACAGCTCGTCGATGTGTGCAGATATTGATCAAGTGTTTTCTTTTCAATTTGGCAAACAATAAGCCACGGGCCTACAGAACGGCAAATAATGACTGCTGTCCTGTCATCAGTCGCCAGTCACGTGAGAGAGCAGGGAGCTATCAGCGCCGCCATAGTTACCTACATGCCTACGTTTCCTGCAATTTTCCTCCATCTGAGTAGAGACTTCCTAAACAAGTTTGTAAGCTTCAGAGCATTCATCAGGCGCTGCGGTAAACCTCGTAGAAGATGGTGGACCAAACCAACGACCAATGGGCCACTTTATTCCTGAATCGAAGGAAGAAAGATAAGGGCAAATGCCTTTGTCTAGCAGTAGGATCATGCAGACTGGCTGTAACGAAGTGTTGTATGATCTCAATATAATAATTTATTATTGCAGTTTAACGCCCATTGTGTCACCTTATGTGAAATGTGGTCTTTTATGAATCTTACTTGTATGGTGTACATAAAAAGAATATTCTATTTTATTCTATGATTTATCGTCAAGTCAACACGAACATTACATCTAATGACAAAATAGTGCATCTAGTTATAATTTTTAGTACCATATACTATAATAACAATCATACCCCCCACATTGCTAAGGCGGAGTGCCTTAACTAAAGTAAATTCAATTTATTCGTAGCGACGTTTAATGAGAAAACGGTGATGATATTATGCATAAAAATTACCTTTTCATTATAAAATTCAAATTAAATTACATATTGAAAACGTTTGAAGTGTCTAAACACCTAATAAGTTACAATTTATATAATTGACGATTCTGGACCCGCAGTGAATTAATGGAGCCTCCAAAAGTAGAGATTTCAAAACATTCCGTACGGTGTCGATACTGCAGACAGTCAGCCCCACTGTGGCTTTCATGACTAGTTGTTGAAAAGGTTTATCGTTGTTTTTACGAGAAAAAAAAATACTTCAAAGTTAAAGTTTGTCTCAATTTTCCACGTCGCCAGTTATTATTAGTGTATCTTCTGAATCCTGACTTGTGTAGATAGTTTATCCGACCAGTCTGATCAGTCGTAATTATTCGATTCTCGCGAAATCTTTGGAGGGGCATCGAGTATACGAAAAGCAGTCATCTGCATACATACCAACATACCAACTATTCTGAAAAAGGTATAAAACACTAGCTTATGCCCGTGGCTTCGCCCGCGTGGAGTTCGGGAATTGCCCATGGGATATATGTACATGTACTTGCTTATAATTTGCAAATATAAGTTCAATTCATCATATTACATTTGTAAAATATTAATACCTTGGTTTGATTTTGGACACCGGTGACGAGTCAAATGAAAAAAAGTATTATGTCTATAAACAGATTCCTAAAGAAATTTATTTATAGACATAATACTATTACATCGCGAAAATCGGGATTTTACGTTTATATTTACAGACACGTGTACCTCAGAAAAATCCTATCCATTTACTATTAGGTAAATACTACCGCACCCCGCACGCCCTGCGCCACACTGCGCGCCATGCGCCCGTCTACGTGAGTTTCGAAGCCCTATTTGACTCTGTTGGGGGATGATATTGGAAAAACTGTGATCCTCGTATATCATAATTTTAACTGAAGAGTATGTACACAAATTTCCAAGTCAATCGGCCCCGAGAATAAAAAGTTTCACAGAAAATTCAAACCGCCCATTTCACCCTCTTAAGGGTGGAATTTCGTAAAACTCTTTCTTAGTGGATACCTACTCTTTACAAAGAATACACCCTCCGAATTTCATGTCTCCAGGACCAGCGGTTTGGGCTCTGCGTCGATATATCAGGCAGTCAGTCAGTCAGGACTTTGAATTTTATATAATAATATGGAGTTATGGGAAAACATTTAATTATAGAGAAATAAAAGTGGTATTTGCTATATCAACCCTGTAATGCTTGGAGGTCGAGATGTACATATAGTTACATTGTATTAGTTATGCCTAAGTATATGAGGTTATTGCCATCAACCGAGCACAAATTCAGATTCCAAGCTGAGATAATCCTGAAGTCCTGATAGAAAGAATTAATGCAACAATTATCTGTCATTGTAAGAAAAATATGCGTGTTTAACCACGTCATCATGAGGCGCCACAAAATACCACCTGACATCAAACACTTGTAAAACAAAATAAAACAAGAAACAATTTGATATCAAGAACAGAATAATACGAGAAATTAATTGCATTACATTTATCACTGTTGCTTTAATTTCCCAATGTTTTAAAACGTTAAAAAGCTAGTTTTAACCGGAGCCATTAATTATAAAAAAGCAGAAATAATGTGTTCCCCTCGCGTTCCAAGTGGGGCAGCGTAAGTGATAATTTCATATGCGCGCGCGCCGGAGAGTGACCTATATCGATGCGGTGATCTGGATTAAATCAAGACAAAGATCAGTGGAAAAAATGCAGATTAGTATTATGCCTATTTCCTTTGAGACCAGAGAGACCAGAGACTTATGAAGTGAAATTCGATCACCACTATCAATGACAGAAAACTCAAAAATGCATGGGATCGACATATTTAAGCTACCGAAAATTGAATGGCAATCCTGTTGTAAGTCACTATAGAAACACGAAAAACTTTGAAATGTGACCGCCCCTTGTGTAGACCCTCTAAACAGGTGGCAGTTACATTTTTTGTATATTTCGTTTCTGGTCATCGGCATAAATCTACTTGTCTGAGGTGACTAAAAGACTAAAGCCCAGCAAGAAGTACAAATAGAAGCCTAAATTACCTAGGAAATATCCTCCCCAAATTTTCTCGTTTCTTTCCTTATTAATTTGTTGTACCCAGTACACCTTTTACCCTATATCCTCGATGTGAGCTTCTACCATTAAAGCTGACTGCCATACCCCCCCCCCCCCCCGCCCAGGGTTACCTCATATCAGTAATATGAACATTATATCTTACAAAATGCGCCTTCCAATGATTTATCGCGACAGCGCTGAGACAATCTTAATGGGGTTTTCGCCATTAGAAAGCTCCCCAGAGCCGGCGCCATAAAACTTTATGGTGTTTTTACCTTCAGTCTTTTAAAACCACTTTTTTAACATTGTAGCCAAGTTCATACTTTGTAATGATATTATTATCGATTCTGTAATACTATTTCCTTGTTTCAGTGCTACGTTTCTAATGATTTATTGAAAATGTATTGAATTTCATTCCAAAAAATATCTAACTTCATTTACATATGAATACTGTTCAAGATGATGTCGCTCAGAATAGAATGAAGGAGTTAGGAACGTCTGTTGAAGATAATCGAATTCAGCTTTCTTCTTAAAACAAGGACAGCTTTCTTAATAATTGGGTATTTTCCGACAATTATTCCACCATAACCTCTTGCAGACTTGCCTCTAATAACGATAGTAATCAAAACACCATAATTTCCACAGAAAGCTGCCACCAAAATGATACTGACAATAAAATTTACGACTTCCTGTTTTTCGGCAAGCTGCACCGGTAAGACGCTCAGCATTAACCCAGATGAGAGCAGCTTCGCAGACCACCAGGGCGCCATGTCTAAAGAGAAGTAATAAAAAAAACGGGTTTGTCTAAAATTACACAAACAACACCTAATATAACCGTCCCAAAATATTATTATGTAGGAAGTTCTATACCAGTTCAACTAACATGGGAAATAGAGAACAGAAGGGCAACTCCCAAAGAAGTAGCATGTAGCATACATATTTTGTCATTTGCTAAATCATTTTCCTGCTATAAAGAAAAGGCTTCGTCTTTTTCTTCGTGTCGCTGGTATCGACATACAGAAGATTGGTTGCCCCCTAAACTTCGTTAAATGGTGTCAAAGTGACCTCTGTGCTGTCAGCGATGACGCCGTCTAATATTGTATGATTTTCGCAGATTGATCATGTCGACATAAACGCAGTCTTCTTGAAATCATTCCATAGAGCACAAGTTATCGGCGATTGCCAACGATTGTCAGTGATTTGGGGCAAGTGCGTTTTAGACAAATGTTTTCGTTTAAAAACATGTTTTTACCTTCTGAACTTTATTCCATTACTGTCTATGTTTGTCAACGGTTGCACACAATTATTTTAATAACACGTACAATAAATAATGTCGGCTTATGCCTGCCATTAGCATTTTTATTAAATATTGATTAAATGATTATGATTCCGACAAGTTTCTTCTTGTTGTGGAAGCTTGACACATTTTGTGCGTTAAGTTTTTAATTTATCGTGCAGTCATTAAGTTCCCTTTAAGTTTAGTTAGCTAAGAGTTTACAAGATTAATTAATTGTTGAGAAATAAACGCGTAATTATGGTTGAAAGTTTAGTTTCGTCATTTCCTGCGGCTCGCGAGTTTGTACAGTTGGAAAAGGTTCGTATCTTGTGGCTAAAGGATTTTATTATTATCTTGATTAATAAATAAGGAGATAACACGGAGGAAACGCTATTTTATTGCGAACTTTGACCTATACTTAAAGGTCAAAGTGTTCCGAAAATCTTGTGAACTGCAGCCAGTGACTTCTCGTGAATTGTTAAATTTACAAATGCAAAACTAAATGTCAATGCCATAGTATTGTTAAAAATAACATCTAACTGCTTTAGACGGGACATAAAATAATATAATTTAATGGAAGTGCTAAAATTGGCGTACTCGTCTGAAAAAATAGACGTTTTTGTTTAAATATTTCTGCATTTAAATTTATATTGTAGTTTGCCTACCCGCAGATCCTGATTTTAATAGCTTATAACTTTAGTCAGTTGTTTAATTGTTTATAGCGCCTATTTACGTGTTTAAATGAATGAACAAAAACAGGACAATCTTCGTTCATTTGTGCAAAAACATATCTATAATTTAGTTATTTCCGAAATTGCAACTTACCTGCATCTAAATATATGGCTTAATACGCACTGATAGATTTTCAAAGCTTGGCTAAGTATATTTTAAGGCACTCAGTTTGGTATTCCCTAGTGTTTTAAAAACCGACACACACTCTTGACAAGCCTCACAGAGGACCTCTTAATTTAGGCATTATAACATCAATCCTTATTAATTTAAATTCTGTTTGTTAATCTGTGATGATATCACACGTGGGTCTAGCAGCAACAATAAGTGGCGATGATTCTGCAGACGGTACACGTAACGACCCAGAATTTTTATATCAGTTATTTGTGGCTGACCGTACCTACGTGTAGAGTGGAGCGAGGTGGACTGGGCATAACTCAATTATGAAGATTTTAAGTTTTATTGTCGTTTCTTGAGGTTTACCGCTGGGCCACGTTTTGTATTGCTCTATTGATGACTGATTTATTTATGAGTTTGTTAAGCTATGGATTTATATTCAAGGACAAACTAATTAGATTGATGCTTTGCATGGTTGTAACGAAATCTTGTGTTTGTAACACCATCAACCACCAGAAGTTACAGGAACAGAGCATATCATGCACTAATCGTTCGAAATACAAACTCTGTAACTAAGCACTTTACCTCCAACTCAAACTCTGAATCTCTTGTTTGACTCACAAAGCAGCTGGTAACCCAATTCTGTACGTAGGTACTTACGTAGGCCTAAGTGCGTACTTAGGCAGATTTACTAGCCAGTAAAGCAAACTCAGGTCAAGTTACCCCAATCCACCCTCTCATTCATCGTACATTCCAGATCTAGTTCAGACTAATTTCAGCTGTCATCTGAAGTAAATTCAGGCAAGTTTTGAGGTCAACACTTTAATCTTTATCTCGGCACCGATGGACTAGTGTCTGCCCGCGTGTCTGTTTGCAATGAGGCTGGTGACACACATTCTTGTTGCAGATTTTTGTGTTCTGACGCAAGTGTATGTATTTTAGAATAAAATGTGCGTCGTTTATTGAGTTCTAGTGTGGCCGACTACTTCCAAACCTATTTTAGTTGGCAAACAACGTTCCTGTGCAGTTTTAATAAGGGTCTGATGGTCCTGAAAATTACTGAGCTGGGCGTTGTAGGCAAAAACGTTGTAAGAAAAAACAAAATGGCAGCTTAAGTTCCGATTTTTAACACACGCCAAAAGAGTAGTAGTAGAAAATAACTTTACAGGTTTTTTTTTCCCTCAAGATCAAAAAAACCTAGCTCACCATCCAAACTCTTTCGGTAACATAAGTATGAAGAATATTGCGTTCAAAATGCGACAACACCAAACAAACTCTTAACAAGACCCTGTCAACTCATAAAAAATACTTGTCAAGCAACTTTAAAGTTCTTTTCTTTAGCAAAAGCAATATACAGGACACGTACCCTACAAGTTGTAAAAAATATCATTAAAAGAAGTTCATTAAAGTTAATTCGAATCGTCGTAAAAGTCTCGCCTTTGGGGCAAATCTTAAGGTTTAATGGGGTCAACTCACGCTGCTTAGCATATTTCACTAATTAAAGATACGGAATACTTTTCTACTGTAAGCGTGCAAGGGGACGTCTTCACTCGCGGCTAGGGTCGCTGCACACTGACAGCAGATAATAATCTGATGCAAGTTTGGAATAGATTCAAGGAACTTTCCCTATTTGGGTAAAGAGTGATATACACTAGGTATGAAGAGTACAGCTGGCTATATTTGCACCACGTAGTTGATCTTGTCCTTCTTCCCTCTCACATGGCTGATTACAATAAGTATTTGCTTACATGGCACACTTATTGTCTTGACACTTATTTCCTACTTTGTATAGAGTAAACTTATACTGTCACTTACGGGATATCTTCGGTGTCTATCGGGAGCTCTAAATAATGAACAATCACGGAAGATATCCCGTAAGTGACAGTATAAGTTTAATTGTAAACCGTGAAAGCTTAAAACAGTGTTTGTATAGAATAAACTTATCATTTTTTTTAAAGTCATAATCCACAGAAAACCTCTAAATAGGTAGGTAGCAAAAAATTGGCCGCAGAACAAGGTAAACGATATAGATTATGTGGTCGTTTATGACAGGTCGCCTTAATTCCAAGTTTTGATAGCAAATCTTCACCATCCATAAAGCTCGGTAAAAGCTAACAATTTGCCCTAACGAAGCTTCTTTTTACAGCAGCGCATCGCCTCCTACATTATAAATAACGGCGTCAGTAAAAACTTCAAGTTGTTGACGTTTTAAAGCTATTAAAGAGGCGTATTAAATTAGCATAGCGAGTGGCTCGAGAGGCATTAACAAAATGGCCGACACTCCTCGAAGGGAGCAATCACGGAAGAATATGATTACATAAATCCTGTGTAAGTGGACGCCAATTATTTCGTATTATCCGTTTAATATCATTTGCAGGAAGCTGTTTGAGGAAAATTTGAGAAAATATTGAAGATCAGAGGAACCCTGAGTGGCAATCTGCTGATGATACGTTTGTGTTCGCTTGTTTTAGTAATTAGGAAGGTAAACAGATTGTAAGTAGATGTAATTTGTGAAATGTTTCATGTTTTATCCGACTCGGAACTTTATTCATCAAAATGAATAATCAAGCTAAGGAATGAGGATCTTTTAGGCAAAACATCCACACTCGCCCACTTACATATTAAGAACAAGTAGATAAAGTGATTGAATGTTTCGTGTTTAGTCACGATCTAGTCACCTTTTTCTTTATACCCTAAAATCGCAAGACTATGTTAACAGAAATTCGCTCCAGCTATACCATCATGACACCGAATTCCAGTAGGCTGTTGAGAAATAACATAATACTCACATTACCATACACAAATCCGCAGCAACTCAAAAAGTAGCATCAGCACCCCATTCCTAAAACATAAACAGCTCCAGCGACGTACATGCACGAAAATTAGCGCCTCCTATTAACATGGTCGAGTCAATATTTTAAAAATAACTATTAAATTATCACGGAAAAGGAAGACATTAAGCCCTTTGTGTGCTCTGCTGTTAAGGTCGAGTGCACACGGACAAGGGCCGGGGACCTTGGGGCCCTAACACAGCGTTGTTGTGTGTACAAGGCTTTAGCTCAGTACTTGCGGTTGGTTTACAAAAAATGGCGTTGTGAGCACGTTCTATTTGTTATGAGTCTCTGGGCGGCAAGTACGTTAGGAAGTAGTTCGAGTAGTATAAGAAACCAAGGACATGGTTTTTGTTTGTTTTTAGGCCCTTTTGCTAACACATTTGATTGTGCTTCAATGCCAAACGTGAGCTTTCGATAAACGATTCAAGACTTTAACAATTCTGAACTTTGATCACGGTGTTACAACAACGTACCGCGGTGACTATCTGTCTACAGCCAATATAGGTAGAGATATTTGAATTCTTTAACATTTTTGCTGTAGAACTTAACAACCATCTAAGAATTTCATAATCTTAACAAGAATCGCGGGTGCATTTCACAGTCTTAATATCAATCAATCTCCTTATAAATACCAAGACACGGAAGCCATTTGCCTGTGCCTAATCAATTCAAATATTGTTTCTTCTAAATATGAATGGATGTCACAACTCATACATATCAGTAGCTAATCACACAGGCGGCAGTTTCAAACCTCAGTGTGCAATATTAATCAACACACATAAAGCTGTGTGCACACTAGCTACGCCCACATGTTTACACAACATTAGGCTAGGTGCACATAATTGCTAGGGCTTTCAGGCGCTCGCTGCCGCGATTTATAACGTCGTAAACGCAGTTGCGCACTCTCGCTTAGGAAATGTACACGGACGAGGTGTGAGGGAGAGAACCAAGGAAAATTGAAATCTAGTTATTAGGTCACCATAGGATCTAGGTATACTCAGGAGGACAATATTTGCACTTCTTGTGTTGAAATTATGTTTAAAAGTGACCGAGGGAAAACAGAGAGGCTGCATTTCCCTTCTGGTCTAGGTATGCTACAGTGGTGTTGCTGTTGACCAGAACCATCTTCCCCATTCTTCACAAAAGTTAATTTACACGATCTAAGCCCTAAAACATGATTTGCAGGCCGGTATTTAAAATTACGGTTGATCCGAAGAAGATTTACCTCCATTAAAATCGAAGAAAATTCAATCTCTGAAAGCCGTTAGATTTTATTTAGTACCAGAGACGGAATAGAAAATCTTTCTGGCTCCTTTTCACATAATCTCGGTATTATTTCAACAATTTTATAACGAGTTGAAAAGGGCAGAGTGTTCGAGCTCTCGAACCGACGCTAATAGAGAACCTTGCAATGATCAATATATTGTTATTACTCTGCTGCCACCCGGAAAGCAATACTGTGGTTATACAGAAGATACATCAGTATACAATGTAACTATATTGCTGAATGATTAGTAGAGGAAATATTTCCAAACGAAATAGCTGTTTTTCTATTACAAGGACATGGGTGTGCTCGACATATGAAATGTTCTAGTTTTTTTATTGATGAACCCATTGCTGCTATAGAGGGTCTAGACGAGTGACACGTTTAACTAAAGCGTTTCGTAATTCTACAAGGGTTTTTAAAAGGACTGACGCACAGACATTCAAATATTATGAGCGATAGTCGGGACAACACGAAAATAAAAATAATCTACTACGTTTTACTATTTAATAACAAGTTGCTGGGTCTAGTGTCAGTACACCCGCCCGCTTGTCTGGTCGCATTCAGGGGGCCTACCATGACGTCTAAAAGCAGGAGTAATTCCAGTGTGGAAAAGAGATGGCGATAGACGACCTGTAGAGCTCTGTCTCTTTCCCACACTGGAATTACTCCTGACAGACGCCATAGTAACCCCCCCCTGTCGTGTGTTAATATCGAAAATGTTCGAAATCAAAATATTTGTAAGACAATTTATTCCCAAGCGCCGCTTTGTAACCCTTTTAAAACTCTTTGGATTGATGTAAGCCTTTCGGTAGCTTGTCAATCCAGTCAATTTTTAGATATTTGAATTATTGTGATTGCTGTCACTTTATCTAGTTTTTCCATAGCATTTTGCTTCAGGTAGGACATCAGCCTGTTAGCAATATTCCCGTATAAGACCTCAAAGATAAAGTTGTGACGTGTAACTATAATAAGAATTTATATCTCCTGGTGATTGCAAAACTCCCAATTACTTAATTAAGATTCTAATCCTGTAAGTGTTCAAGGTAGCCATATTTACATTACGCCAACATTCGGCTGTTTTCAAACAGATCCTACTATCCTACTGTGTGATCAAGATACGCGTCTACCCACAAGTAAAAGAAAGCCGCTCGCTATCAGGCAAGCTATCACAGCTGATAACAGGATCATGTCTTGTGCAATGCGGGTATTGCGACAAAGTATGTCTACTAGGATCGAATATGTTCGTTTGTGATTCAGTGCATTAGACAATTCACTGAGATCGTCAGAAAAACGGATCATATTATATGTATATTGAATATAGAGCCTGTAGGACAATATGAACCATCACCTGCCAAGCCTTGCCTAACCATGTTGGTGTTGGCTTGCAGACTAACCAGATGCAGCTGAATACCAGTATTTTACATGGAGTAAGTGGGCATCTTACCCACAAACCAGTTACTGGTTACTACGGTACCTCTTGACAAGGCTGGTAGTCAGATTTTTGGACTTTAGGCTGCTCCTAGTTCCGCCCATATTTGTGTTTTTATTTCCTTTTTAATTAATTAGATAACTACTTCATTAAAAAGGAAATAAAAAACACAATCATTACGTTTGCTGCACGCTCTAACATAATAATCAACTCATTATATTTTTCAACTCAGGCGCATGTTAATGTTATCGTCGATCTAAGTTCGCTGTTTTGCGTAAGACCCCATAAAAGTCATAATCGCCATAAACATTATAGAATTATGTTCAAATTATACCATAGCCGACCACTGCCAACCATTGCCAGCCATGCCCGATACACCATGGCACCATAACGGGCCAACATTGCATAATTTGTTACAATTTTTTTATTTCATCATGTCGGAAACCTTTGAATACATTATGTAAAGATTCATGTTCTGATAATATATGTATGCTCTGATTTTGTTTAATATGTAGGTTTCGGAAGTTAGTGTGTTAGAGTTGGTCAAGTATCTAGATGAGACTGTTGTCATATTTTTTAACATGGAGCCCCAAATTGGGCAAAGTAATAAATTGATGAAATGACTGGCTCGTTGATGTAGTGCTCGCAAGCTCTACTGCTGAGCATGAGGTTCTGGATTCGATTCCCAGGTCGGGCAGTGTCGATGTATCGATGGTAGAATGGATTAGTCGAAAGACAGAAACTATCGATCGACGTCGACTAATCCCTTCTACCACTGATCGATGGCATCGATCGAGGATCGATTGATTGGTGTGGTAACACCCTCAGTGGGTTTTTCTACCAGGAATATCTCACAGGAGATAAGATGCCCGGAGTCAAGATTTGTGCCCGGTTGTAACGGGCTCACCCCCAATTGTATAAGACTTAAACAAAACAGTGCAAAATCTGGGTATATAAGTAGTTACACTTTGGCCTAAGGGATTCCATGTATTATGTTAGTTAAGATTTTTTTTAAATAACTATGCGCACTGTTCAGAATCTGCCCAAGGCGATCATCAAACAAATATTGGTAAATTTGTTTTAGAGAAAATCAAGTATTATAATGGGTAACAGGGTAAGGAAAATATCCCTACATCGAGTCGGTTGGAAACACAAAGGAAAACAAATATTTTCCATTGTTTCCTACTGAGTAGTAAGTACAACATGTTTGCAGCTACTAATAAACTAATTAAGGGATTTTTCTGTGGTTATTTAAATGCGGCCTACTTGGCCGCATTTAAATGACTGAAACTTTGATGACTGAATCACAGCTTGACTAAGTCAGTCGTACGATATGGTCCGATGTGGTTAATTAGAATAAATGAGTAATAATTCATTAATGATTGTTATGCTGCTGTTAAGGTGCGAGTCTTGTGTTCATCTTGTAATAACAACAGGAAAAACAAACCTAAATATAACAGAATTGAGAGAAAACAACAATATATTCTGCAAGTAGGTATCGATTCTGTTGAAAAGAGCGGAATAATGCATTTAATATGTGCTTTTCTATAAGAATCACCGAATGGGTCCCAATATACGTACGCTGGACGACATCACGGTAGACAAAGGCGAAGATGTCAGTACGAGCTTGTCAGTTGTCACCTACCCGAAACGTCGCCACCATTAACAGAAAAAACCTAGTTGTGTGGAAAAAGGAGAGAGAAGGCTTTGCCCTGAAGTAGAACAATGCAGGGAAGTTAGTGCTAAGCTGGTCGGAACAGGAATACTGCAACGTAAGATGTGTGCACGGAGAGGATTGTCAGGTCAGCGTGCGTTTCATTTGTTCGGTGCTAAGCTTAGCCGTCGGCAGTTGTGGAGCAGTGTCTTTACACCTCTTACAACTTGAGTCGATATGAAGTAGCTAAAGCCATAACTTCAAAATTACATAAGTAGTTATTACAAACTTTATCCTAAAATTAACCTAAACGCTTACACCTAACTTAACCCCGTTAACTTGTAACCTTACGCGTCAAAGTTCTCCCAAACAATGTAACCAACTAAAGTTCATACAAAACCTCTAAGGCTTCGTGCACACGTGCGACTCAACATAAGGGTGCGGGCACACTTGCGACTCGTGTTACACAATGACTGCATAAACTTAGTCCACGTCCGAGGTCGAGCGTTAGTCAAAGATTAACTTACAGATAGGGCATGAGACTGTGCCTATTATTGTGGAAATATTGCAGTCATTACGATTGACACAAGGTATTCAAACATATTGCGCAGAGATGAGGAAATTGTCTGATAAAGGGCGTATCCAGTGAACAGCTGGTTGTACAGGTCTGGTACGGTGATCGGATTGCATTGAGGTGGAATAACAATGGTTGGCTTGGTTACATCATAAGTTAACCTGTCAAATGAATTACGATATTGATTTATAAACATTCATACGAGATTTTAAATCCTGTATTACTTAAAAACTTGGTATTTCTGAATTTCCCTGAGGAATCTCTAGGGAAAATCATTAGTACCAAGCTTTTGCAAGTTTCAAGTAAATATTTAGTCATTCAAATTAAATTATATGTCATCATCTGCCTAGCCTTTTCCCAACAGTTTAAATGGATGCAGCTGGATACCAGTATTTAAGAAATTTAATGTCTAAAAGTTTAATTCACGCAATGTTTTCGTGTTCCATGTTTCCAAACAATGTTCAATCTGGCAGTAGTTTGTGCAACATTAGGCACTACCCTAATCTATGTTTAAAGTTAATCCGAGGCACCTCACATTTACATACTACACAACTGTACGTTAGTATGTTTGTACAGATCGGTAAACATGGCCAACCTTGTCATAATTTAGTAATGATTGGCGCCAACACTCCATGTTTGACATAAATGACATACGCTAAACTAATCAGCAAATGTTTGTTCTGATTTGTACCAATATTTTGTGGGTTTTGACCTGCATTTGCATATGTCATTACGTTTTTGAGGTGTGTATTGGTTTTCGTACTTTTGTCGTGTGGTTGGTGTAACTTGTGTTGTTAGGGGATGGCATTTTCCTCATAAAGTTCACCTTACAATATTGTTTGGCTCTAAACCCCGGTAATGTAAATATTTCTCTTCTTTTCTTTAATAACATTATCAAACATAAGTACATTAAGGACGTTGTTGCTCGTCCTAATCAAATTTTCGTGCAAATAAAATACAGATTACCAACATTATCAGCATAGTCCCTTTATAAAAACAGGTAGAATTGAATCCAGCATAATTTCAACACAATCACAAAATTAATAAACACTATTAAAATAATAAATGTCGGTATTAACTATAACTGACTATTATCATCAACAACACATGGATTATCGGAAATAAAAATAATAAATGCATTTTCTGGCAAAAGCTCAAAGCGGGTCAGCCTCGTCCCATTTAGAGATGGGACAGTATAAATAAACGCATTCGTTACGCGGAAGTGAGACAACAGACCAGCATAACATGACCTATGAACCAAGTTCAAAAACTTGTAACCTAAGGACCACGTTACATTGGTTTTATACACGCGTTGGGCTACAGTAAAGGAGACGGAAACGATTTCATACATTGTTGGGCCTGAATGTAACAAGATGAAAATGGTATGAATTTGAGATTCAGACTTATCAGTCCATCGCTGAAAATTCTGTAAGTTTTGACAATCTGAGAGCCGAGTTATTAGAGGTTTAGTAAAAGTGAGGTTATGTTACAATCTCTATACAAGAGCTGATTACTAAGTTTTTAAAGCACTAATGTCTATTATATTTAGTGGAGAATCTTTGAAAAGTCATTTTATGAATAAATATAAATGACTTGAAGCCACAAATCGATAACAGGAATGGTTTTTTTGAAAAGGCGTTCAGAATAAAAAAAAAATTTTTCATGTAGTAGGTACATAGTTTATTCGTCTTCTATTATTATTAAAATGTCATTATAATTAAAAATATTTTAAACCTGTCAGGTAGTCGGTTAGATGATTGGTGGTTGAGTTAGGAGCAGGCCACTGCCGAATCACTGATAGAATTGTTTCATCGTCCAAGGATCGTCGGCCTATGGTATTGCAGTGATTAGTTGCAATCCCACAATTCACACAGCGATCCATAGTTTCAACAATATCCAATTCAAGCCGGTGGCAAAATCCAAAAAACAATTCCAAGTCTAACGTCTGAGCGATCTTCGGTGTCCAGTGTGGAAGCAAGTGTCGTACAAGGTCGGCATGGTCGGAATCCGTAATAAACAAAGCAGTGGTCGTTGAAAATAAAAAGAAAAAATCGGGAAAGCACTCAAAACGCATCGGAAAACACGAAATCAGTGGAGACTGGAGCAGAAACAATCGACAAGTGTCAATGTCAGTCAGCTGTCAATGCAGTCATGAAAAATATGATTGATTTTAATCGATTCGAAATCGATAATCGTTTTGGTTTTTCAGTTATTAATTGACATTCTCTTTATTAATATAACTGTCATTAAATTCACTATATTGTATACAAGTATATTATAGTGCATTTAATTACTTTTAACTAATTACTTAGTGCAAAGGTTTTCTTTTTGTTATTTTGTAATTGATTAATTAAATCGATAATGTCACAAAAACCATCTTTCTCATTTTTCTCCGCTTCCAGATTGAGAAATGAGCTGATTTTTGTTATTTTAAAATAAGAAAATATGACTAATTTTTTAGACCATATCTCAACTTATTACATTTGGGCCCACTGTTTTCCATCTCCTTTGAGTCGCAAAGACGTTATTTTGTGTGAAAACGCTGGCGTTAGTTAGACTTAGTGTGGGGCACATGGAAATAATGTAAGCATGCATATTATGTGCTGGGAGCCGTTTGTTACATAGGAGAAATGGAAGGGGTTTTGTTGTTTATGTGTTTTAAGGTTCCGCACAAAAGAAAATCGGAATCTTTGTATCATCACATTTACTTCGCCGTCTGTCACATATTTTGTTTAAATAAATGCGTTGGTAGGTACGTCGAAAAACAGGAATGTAAATAGAGAAAGTCTAGACAAGTATTCGTCGTGTTGTGACCGATGTTGACGCTTAGAAAGCTCCAGGACATCCTCAAGAGAAAAATGACAAACCAGAAAAGCTTGATTTACAATCCCACTAATATACTAACTTATTTATCTAGAATATATAACATTCGGAACTGCTTACCTACATAATCCCACTGCTGGGCAAAGGCCTCTCCCCATCACTTCCAGTTATTTATTCTAGGTCTCAGTATTAGGTATGCTTGTGTATTTTTGATCGAATAAGTAAATGCAAGTTCACAGGTAGCAGCTATTGGTTCGTATATATATAAAGGTTTCCAGTTCGGTCGCTGTTGCTCAAAGCTTTCACGGAAACATTTCAAAAAGACCAATCAAGAATATTTCAATTATCCACTGACATCTAATCAATGTTTCAACATTATGAAAAGTGGGATTAAACCAAGTGCCATTAGCAAATAGAATGAAAACTGCCATCAATTACGTTTGAAGTCGGCGCCAAGAAAAACAACATAATATTTTACAAGACTCTAATTAATATTCGGATTATGGCTGACAATTAATCAAGAAAATCCGTTATTTTTGGATAAATAATGCTCTTATTACGAGCTTCCGATTATTATGTATGTTATTGATTTTGAAAATATATTGAATGTATAATTATTACGCCGTAACTAGATTTGCATAAGCTTTTCGGACTTGCCTACCGCCTACACATACATACCTAGTTCTAGAGTAAATAATATTAATCAAAGGTAGACAGAGAGACTTCTGCTCGGTGCAGCTTAATTGACTAGGTTCATTAAATGGAAATTTTGCTGTAGCCATTTTAAACAAATTATTAATTCCGTGCATCTAGTGTTTTACTCTTGTTTATTTTTACCTACCTTATATTCGATCTGTTTCAAGATATCGACGAAAACAGACCCATAAATCACTTTTATTGATCAGGAATTTTTAGTTTCATGTTGACACCATAAATTGTAAATAGATATCAGTCGGTTTTCAAAACTGGTTTAAACTAAAAATATCTAGAATTTTACATAACCTTTACAAAATATGACTCCAAATATTATTCATGCGCTGTAAGTATTTCGAAATATGATACTTGTTTGAGATCGTAGGCGCCATCTTGATTACCATAATTTTATGACTTTTCGTATTTTATATTTATGACGGTGGAATTAATTTTGGTTACGATTGGTGACCAATAACGGGTTCTTAACATTTTTCGATAACAGCTATCTTTTAGTCGTTTGGAACTGAATGACGCACTTTCAGAAATGGGGCAATATTGGCTTAACAGGTTTTTTTTTCTAAAAAGGTTTTTTTTTTTTTTATAAACGTTTTAGCTGAATTAGTTCACTATATAAACAACACTTGGTGGAGGTTTTTGTCTGACAGTGTCTTTTAGTTGAATGATTATGAATGTATCTAATTATTCCAAAGGATCTCAGAAAATCTAGAATGTTTTTAGGATTCCTACCTCAAAAGAAATAAAACTATCCTTATAGGATCACTTGATTTCTGTCTCTCTGTCAGTCAAGACCCTTTTTCTCAGGGTCGAGTAGAGGTATCAAGTTAAAATTGAAATCAAATAATTGGGTCTACGGCCTTTCTCTTCAGCTGTGAAAAGATCAAACTTGTAAGTCAACGCGATCAAAAGATATGACCGTTTATGTCGCATATTTTGCGATTTCTCAAGGGAATCAAAACCTATAGGGTACTTGCCGTTGAACTAGAATCATGAAATTTGGCAAGAAGCAATGTCTTACAGCACATGTTAAGGAAAAAATCTGAAAATTGTAAATACATAGTTAAATTTAAAAAAAACCAGCCTGCATTACGAAGTTTGAACGGAACCTCCGGTGCCTAGTCCAACTCGCACTTGGCCGGTTTTTTTATGTTTATTGGATCATGCTCCATAATATAAAATTATATTTAACCGTTACAAGGTCCATTCCCCATTAAAAACATCATGAAAGATATTTCAAGTTGTTTTATAAAACCACTCGTGGTTGCTCTATTAATGTTTCACATTAAGATCTAATAATACATTGAACCGACCAGTATAAATATCTTCAATGGAAGAATATGACCTTTACATGTTTATCTTACGCGTACCTACAACCGCTATTCACCTGCATTATAATATAGGTATTAGATGAGGTACAAACTTACCTAACGCGTACATACTTAATAGGTATTAAGTATTTACGCGTTTTTGTTTTAATACAAACATTTTTATTTTTATTCAGAAAAGCTTCAAATGTTTCAGACTGTGCTGTAGTCACTTTCTTTAAACTAATGATTTATACATGTTTTGAGATTATAAATTATTATTATAAATAGGCGTGAGTTTTTGATTGTATGTTTTAAGATTACAAGGATCATGTTCAGATTTAAGATTATGTCAAAATTTACTTTCCAGTAGTTGCGTGGCCATTACACTTGGTGTCTGCGCTATGTCCACATGCACAACTGTCATTAACTACAAACAGTGTAATAACTTTTGATGCACTAGACACGCTTACTCGCCGGTCGCTACTAGAGCGATGACATAGATTGTCTAATCTTTGTAATAGCTCTCACAGCTGCCGACGGTACATGAATAACTTGGTTAAAATCAGATATAGTGAATTTGTAAATGATTAAACTGTACCTTAAAGTTTGAAAGTGAAACTTTAAACCCACTGAGCTTTAAAGCCTAAACCGCTGGCTCCTGATTCGTGAATTTTTCCAGAACAGTTTCTTACAGAAGACGTTATGGAACCATATTAGAAAAATAATCCCCTAAAGGGGTTAAGTGGGGGATGAAAGTTTGTATGGAAGTTCGTCTAACTGATGAGATATCCCATCGGTACCACATTCAGAAATACAAAATCGTCAACTGATCTTTAGAACTTGGTAAGTTAAGAATAAGGCTAAGAAGCTCTGCATTCATAAAACAACATAAGTAAATGTATTTTACCACTTAAGCCTTGTAAATCTATTTGTTTTGCTAACCGTACCTAATTGTAATGCAGCTCACAGTCCCACTATTAAGATTCACAGTATCATAGTACATTACTTGTGTATATGTGATTTATGGCATTATTGCCAAACGTGGCATCAATTAGTGCTTGTGTACTAATTGGTACCACATGTACCTTCATGAGTAATTATTGTTTTAACCAATTAGGACTTACAAGTCAAGGCACTAACATTACATTTAGCACTAAACTTGACCACTGACGGCCATCTGGCAAGTCCTTCACACTTGGCAGTCATGGTTTATGGTAGACAGACCACACCAACTTAGTTCTTTATCTCGTAAGACGCTGGTGAAAAAGAGCATTGAAAATCTATACGAGTGCTTTACATTTGGGTGACGCCTAGTGTTAGTTAGTGAAAACGAGCACAAACTTCTTTACTAGCCTTACTTCACATAACAACACTAAAATATATACGCTACAGCAGTACCTCTTACTTTTTACAGGCAGTTTTGTGAACTCAGCTAATAGCTCACAGCAGGAAAAGAATATCGCTGACTATTTTCTGATCCCAATCAGAAGTAATGTTGCAGATACGTATCCGTATGACCATTATTTCGTTGAAACAAACAGCAGTAGTTTCCAAATTGCTTCATTTCCACCGAAATAAATAAACTTGCAACCCAAAACTGACACCCTCGTGCCAGTTACAAATAACTACACAACCTATTTAATATTCATAAACACACAAACAATAATTAACAGGTAGGCAACACGTTATCAGCGGGTACCTACCGGCTTATCGCTCCATCGTGTGCCCCACCCCGCACTTTCACGTCTTTATCTTGCAACTTTATCTTTTTTATATTCTATCTAAAGTCATTTCCCTAGGGCGGGCTCAATTTGACTTCAAAAACTATCCGAAAACCCACCAACATCGAATTACCAACTTTATCTTCACAAGCCTAAGAGTCAATATTACCTGTGGTCTACTTCATAAGCAGCAAAAGTTAGTGGTTACCAGTAAATTACCAATCAGTTGACGTTTCGGAGATCGTAAAAGCAACCAGCGCTTTGAATATCGGCCGTAAAAAGTTTAGTCGAGTTGAATCGATTTATATCGAGTCGGATATTGTACATCAAACGATTTTTTGACGTTGATTTAGTTTTAAATAAATATGTTTGCGGTTTGAATTATTGGAATATTTTCAGAGGGTTGGCGATTTAGCTTTTTCGGTCGTCAGAGATTATTTTATTCTGTACCACGACAAACATTTAAAATATCTCCAACATTCGCTATTGGATAACAGCAATGAACTAACAATCCACCATTTGTAAATTGTCAATTATTATCCAGAAAAACAACACTCGTAAACCTTTAAAAAACATTGTGTCGATTACATAAACAGATAATTCATAATTAAAAGCCTATAAAGAACATAAATCACCCTCCATTCCTAGGGCGAGGTCACCAAGGTACGCAACACCTCCACATGAGGGCGCGCCCTGACTGCCACTAAAACCCATGGAAGCACTCATAAATTAACTTTAAACCCGGGGCTGCATACTCGCACGTCACACACGCATCCCTTACGTCCACAGACAACATATATTTTGACAACAGACTAAAAATATCCCTTTTAAGGTAAAAATAGATGTTTTACACTTGAGGGCATGGCTTGACCTTTGTATAAATGGATTTGTCGCCAATAATTTTAATCACATGAAGACACCTATTTATGGAAGATGCCGTGGCGTCGCGATGTGCTATTATTAGTCGATGTTGTCAAAACAAACTTTACTCAATCGATAATGGCCTAAAGTTTGAATGAAAATATTTGTAGAGCTCCTGAGAAATTGTCAAGTTATTCTGGAATTGATACAAGTTAATGATTGTTTGTTTATTCGTGAACCTTCACACTTAACTAACTAAAGATTTAAAACTTAGATGTCCCATCTTGTCGGGTATACCAATTAATTATTCTAAATGCAACCTATCTTGCCGCCGGTTTACACTATTATATTAAGGAATATCGCACACTTACTTTATTCCAATAGTATATTACTTTATTCCATTTCAGAAACTAATAAAACAAACTAACCTGTAGTGTAGTCGACTAAAAACAACATTACTCGACTACAAAAAGCATAGCATTCGATTAAGACAAAGCTGGCTATATTCCGTGTGTGGAACAACGAGCACGAACGAAATGAAAACGTTACGGCCATGATTTGTGGCAGTAGGCAGCACATAAAAAAACATTGCTCACGACATTCGTATCAAACTGTTTGTGTAGTTTACTACCTCTGTGAGGTATGACGCTTTTTGTTTATGAACGAACGGAAACGTGGCCGGAATAAGGTGTGACTCGTTTTTAATTACTCTGATACTTGTTAGAGTTTGCTCCTAAATTGAAGTACATATTTTCAAAGGACTGTTTTATAGTGTCCGAAAAGGCATCTACTGTCTACCAGATTAAACCAAAATGGTACAGAATTTGTATTCAACTAGACTGAGTTAGCTGGAACTTTTCCAGAGTTGGTTACTGATTAATAGCAGAAGGCTCTTTTGGAGTGGCATTTTTGAGCCAAAGCCGTCCCATTGCTGGACAAAGATCTTCAGGAAGTGGTTCCTTCCATAATAGAGCTGCATTTCATTGTTAAAAGTAGGTACATTCTATGGTGCCTAAATATATGTAGGTTCCCAACAATCCACCCACCCTATTTATCAACAAAAACAACACATGCCATGATTTCTAATTATAACTCCGGAAGTACATTCATTATTAAATAAAAATAATCCATAATTAACATTGAAAGTGCAGTTACAATACAAATTGTGATATCGCGCGACCAGGGGTGAGAAGGCGCGCGCTGTCGCGGGTCGCGGGTCGCAGGTCGCAGGTCGCGCTTATCTGCGAGCTGCGTCGGCGCATGTGACCGCCTGATTAAAAAATATAAATATAATGGCGATAATGGAGTACGCAAACTAATTGATATGGTACTTTTATAGCTAATTGTGTAATAAATGGCTGTGGGGCTATCATAGTTCATGGCCCTTGTTAAGGTTGGCTGTAATCAGCAGGGTCTACCACCAAAGACGAATTGGTGATTCCAATATGTTGTTATGGAGATAGGAGCCTTACTGCTTACCCTGTTGAGGTAAGTAGATAGGTTGGTCTCTCATTCGACCCTTACAATTCATTTCGGGATACTTGAAAACGTTTCAAGTAATTTTCTTTACTGCTGTTCACTTGTCTTGGCTTGTGCCATTGTAAAAAACATTCAGTCAAAAAGGTTAATAGTTAAGTACGTGGAATTGATGTGAGCTTTTCGATAGCTTATGTCAGTATTTCTAACTTTTCCACAATCGTTATCGATAATGGAATGTAATTTTTCCGAACCCTCATAGTCGCCGTTCCTCTACACCCGGCAGGCGGCAGCCACCACAGTACGGGCGTACAGTAACGGCGTCTTTTTAGCCCCCTTATTATTTATTTTCTAAAATCTTCGGCCCCAATTCAGCCTACCCATAATACATCAACTTTCAATAACATCCAAACACGAGTTCATAAAGCAGCGCCTGCCGATAGTAGCAGTAATGTACTGCGGTACACTGCAGTTACCGGCCTATTACCGGCATAAAAGGGTGATCTTTACGGTTATGGCGCCTATTAACCGGTATTGTGGACCATTAACCGGTATTGATATTACTTTGATGGCGTTCGATGGGTAGAAATATACGGAGTTATTATTGTTATTGTGAATTTGCGTGTTTGAATGGAAATTGTTTAGTGTCGTGTTGTTTTAGCCTTTATTTATTTTTTGGGATTCAGCCGAAGGGAACTGTTATTTGGGTTGTAGACTTGTAGCCCAAGGGTACTAGGTGAACAGATACATTATACTTAGGGACATGTCATGTTGAAAGCTGGATAACAATTTTGGGTCGACCATTTATTATACCTATCTAGCGAAAATTTAAAAGTAGGTTTTCATTATGACTAATAATATATAATAATATCAGACACACAACATGGAGATTGGACACGCATAGAGAGGCCTATTCCCGCTAGGGCACCCACTACGAAATCGGAAAAAAGAAAACTATTATGATGATGGTGAATATGAATAATGCCAATATCTTTATGCTTGACGAGGATTCAGTAGTAGATAATATTGTAAGTATTTGCATGCATACAATTTGTATTGACATCCACGAAACAAAACACGATTCCTACTACATCTGTAGAATTAATAAAAGGCTACCAACCATACAAAACAACATTGTACCAAGCTGCTTATTATTCGTGTCAGGTTGGCAGCACTGTCGAAGTAATACGGGTTACTGCTTCAAGCGCTGTCCTCAAAATATTTAGCTGTTTATAAACAAATGGACTCATACACTATTTGTTTACAACTAACTGAACTTTAATGTAAGTGGTACAATGATCTATCAAGGCGATTAGATAGTAGGACGGACCATTAGCAGATCATAATATTGATTATGAATTATTGAAATTTAAAATATTTAATTTAACTTAACGCTACATGGGCACTTATGAAACCTCAGTTAAGCTAACCGAACTGACAGGGAACTCCATGGTTACTCTTTTAAAAATATTTGTCTTTTACAAAGCTGCCATATCAGGTTCATACGACTCTAATATAGCTATGAGAGGACGCTGCTGGCCTGCCCTCTAATACCTAAGTTCCATTCATATAATAAGTAACAATAAATGTATCTTCCATAGTTTTGCTAATTTAACTTGAACCAAACTTTGATTGGACGTGTATACCTCACAAACTCCATCACTAAATCTCGCCAGCAACAAACAAGAAAAAAGAAATCATCCAACAAAACAATTGGGCATGTTTCGGGAAATTAGTTTGTCTTGAAACCCAAGAAACTTCATCAAAAGAGGATATACAAGTGGGAAACTTGTTAACCAAAGTCTATATTAGGAAGGGAAGCCTGAAGTCAGAAAATGTTATCTAAATACTTGTTCTATCTTGGAACCTGCTTTGAAAAGATTAAAATCACAGCGCTTGCTAAGCGACTTTGATATTTCGAAACAATAATTGCCATAATTTGATTACTCTGGAAAATTGCAATCATTAGGTATAGCTGCCATAATTGTACAATCAGCCACAAATACACGTACCACTAGCGAACAGATACTTAACCCAATTGCGACGACTAATAAAATCCCAAAACGATGAAGGTTGTCTAACAAATGGGGGCCCGTTCGAACGGCCTGGTCCTGGTGGACTGGCACACAATGCCTTGTTTACGTTCGGCTGAGCCTTGAGCGAGTCGAGCCACTAGCCAGTTGCGCAACTATCGACGCTGGCTTGCTGGAGCCGCTGTTGCTAGGGAGACATAGAGCGGGGACGAAGACGGGTGAGGGTTGGAGGTTTCGTTTTGTGCCTACGATGTCGTAGGTGGTCTGGTATGAAACAAAGGATTAGGTTTAAAGAAGTTCTTACGTAAGTGCACTGATCTCACTGCACCAAGTCATGAAATGAATAGCAATGCCTGTTTCATGTTTTCGGTATTGAATAAGGTAATCGACAATAGATAAAAACCATTATTCCAGCATAATTACGGGCAGACCAACACTCACAGCTTACGTTCATCCCCAAAAATGCTATGTAGATGTTACACGTGTAAATATGAAAATTTGTTAAGTTTTTAAACTTCACATACACCTATAACTATGAGAATACGCAAAAAGTGAATATATTTTATAGAATTTATTGCTTTTCCTCCGGTTCTTCATTGATTTTCATGCTACAAATTGTACTTGCCACGCCCTACGCCCGTTACGGGCACCGCGTAGCATCTGCACTCATACTCTATGGCCAGTTCGTCGACCCCGCACTCGAGGCCTACCGATACCCAACAAACAACAGCTGAGCTGCACTGACATACACACACACACAACAGTCCATCGCACACAAAGACACACACAGACATTATCAGTTTGTTTAGATCACACACACTTATGAACAACATAGTTTGTTTATAGACGCACACATGTAAGGGTTTGTTTAGATGTACAGTGTTGAAACATTCGCGATTCATACAACTTTAGTTTTTCAATTAGAATGTGTAATATTTTTTTTTTTTTCTTACATTGTAGTTTGTAGGTATGTGTGGAAAGATCGTAAAGAATCGGAATTTTGTACGAGGTTGGTCTTTGTCTAAGTCTAAAAAGACATTTAGACTCACAAACATAAAATGCGGACTACTTACTTTGAGTAAATGCACATTATGACCAAAAATCGCACCTAAGTTACGCATCATACATGTTGGATGCTGATGCGATTTGAAAGCTTGCAAAATAAAGAAGGAACTAGAAAATACATACATAGCCTGTTAAACTCATTACGCTTCTGTGACTTTGCTGTAGTCGGGTGAATAATTATCACTTTAGGGTAGAAAAGGACTCATATACATCCGAAGAGAATGAGAAACATTCAAAATTAGAGTTATGCAAATCAGTTATTCTACTGAAACATCACGCCTACTCAATGTAGTACCTTTGTATTTATAAGTGTCTTGAGGAGTGTGAAGAGTGTGTGAGTGTTCTATATTATACATACTAATTACTTGATAAATTAGCACACCATTACAAAGAGCGAGAATAAATAATTAGTAGACATCACTGCAAACTCACTTAGCTCCCATATCGGACATAAAACATTACAATATCAGGTTAACTAACCTTCTTGTAGTAATAACTCATTGCTCAGACGATAAGAGGACATTAGAATAGAACACAGTTCATTAATATAACATACTGCACAAATATGATAAACAGACGATTCAGAAATATGTTTAAAATAGACATCGTTGTGCACAATGGGCGGTCTTATCGCTATCGACGATCTTGTGCGACCTAGATTGTGAATACAATATTTATTTATAATATCGTATGTTATTTTTATATTATCTCCTTTAAAATCAATCAATGAACTCGAGCTATTGCTGTCCACTGCTGGACAATAGCCCTCTGAAAAGAAGCAGGCTCAAAAAGGACCTCATTATTCGTTTCTCGTCTTTCTGAATCGAATCTTGAGTACGTGTCTCCGACTATCCGACAAGTTTTCATTTAACTTTTCATGAAAACCAAATGAAATCACTAGACATTTAATGCAGCTTGTAACTGAAGACCATCTTATTTTACGTTATAGATGTGCAAACATCTTGTAAGTGCTTTCTTTGACACCTGCAACACCGCAATAGGTTTTCCTTGCGTTGGAAACCTTTCCTTGCAACCTGACATACAACAGGATCTGTAACAATTACTTACTATCACCAAAATACGTACTTCTATGTTTGAGCACCGCATGCGTGGGCAACACATAATAAATAACAAAATCTCAACTAAAATGTTAAAATTTTTTGTCCAAAATTAACGACCCAACAGTTTTAATTAACTAACTGACCCGTAAAACTAAACAAATGATTTAATTAGCATAAATCTCTAACACCATACTGTAATGTATAAGTTGTATTAAAACAGAAACGTGTTCCGTTGGCCAAGGCCAGCGATTTGCATGGCGAGTCATAATAGCGAGCACGCGAACAAACCCCTTCATTATGCTATGCTAATTTGTAGCAGTTATATTGTTAGGTAGGTACTACTAGGCTTTTGTGGCGACTCTGTTTGGGTAAATAAAATGAAAATGAAGAAGCTTTGTGTTAGTTGTTAAAAGATTTGTGTGTTCTGCCGGAGCTAATTCGTTATGTTGTTGGAAAGAACTGTGTTAGCATTAGGTGCCGGCTTTTTATAGTAAAAAATATAATTTGCCTATCATAAAGAATTATATTCCTATTTTCTAAGTTAGAGAGTACCTAATCTTTAGATTATCTCAAAACTTCATTCTGCGTGCTTTCACGACCAAGACAACAATATATACATTAGTCGGGAAGCAAGTTACATTTTCAGGATTCAGGTTTCAACCTGGGGCCCTACCAAAGCGAACGGTAGCGTGAATACGCTATCATTGTGTTCGTATGTCACTTATTTGAACCCATCCATTTAGGACCCTGGGTATCACTAACGTTATGTTATTGCACCTATTTGCTGCACGGTGTACCTCTCTATATAACAAACAACTCTACGGACTTATATTTATCTTATTATATTAATTATGTGTTATCATACTGTTATATAAATAATGCTCAATTTTCTGCTTTAGTCACAGTATTGTTTGTGCTAGTAACTGCATCACTGTTATTAAAAGTCATTACGTGTTTATGTATTGTTAAATGTGAACTTGGAACTTAATAAAATCGTCTCAAAGATGATAGACATATAGATACTTCTCAATTATGTCATTAGAATAATATTTAAAATAGGTATCACGATTATGTGTGTCCTTATATTTCGTATTTTTTGTTCAAAACAGACAGGATATCTATTGCTTGAAGGATGATCGTGCATACAAACCGAACATTTACAAGTGTGAGTTGACAAAACGGATAACAAAAGGTTAAAGCAAAAGCCTAGAAGTTCTAGAAAATTACATACTTAATGTTATCATGTTGCAAAATGTTGCTCTACAGAAAGTTACTTCGGTGTGGATGCACCCAATAGACTTTTAAACTTCACTTGAGCTTACCAAAAATATCCTCAGTATATTCAGCTGTATGAGAGAAGAACTCGGAAAAAATACTTCGAGAACTTTCCCCCCGGGCAATGAAAAGTTATCACGCAATAACTGTGCACTGAAACAGTTGCTACTTCTGACCTCCAAAAATAGGTCGTGTTTTCAGTAAATAACATTTAAGTGTTACCTATTTAAATCACGGAGAGTGTAAAAAGCATGAGTTTCAATGAAAAGGGACGCTCGATAAAACGGTACATAGATAAATATAAATAAATCAAGTAATTAATGTCAGCGCCTCTGAGATATTGGTGTCTTGTTAGATGGACGCCTGTCACACCGTGACGGAATTAGAATTCTTTGTAAAAAAGCGATTGTATCTTCATTTTATGCAACTGTAGCCGCCTGATATAGCTACTTGTAATTTTGGTTTATGGCTGCAACTTTGCCCAGATTAGTATGGAGTTTTTTAAATGAAAAAAACAATTTCGTCGTAAGAGATGTTCGTAAGCAAGTTTGTTTTATAATAATTAGTACAGCAGTCGGGGAAATGGTACGTAATATGAGAACAAACAGTGGTGTCCAATCAGAAAACGTTACACAGTTATAGTATCGCGTTATTTTACTGTACGCTGATTGGCTGAATGGCGATGACGCGACGCGACCGGTACGGGCGGTAGAATGAATGAAGGTTGACTATGGATGGAGCCCAAACAGCAACTGTGTCTGTTATTAAAATTGAATTAAAAATAATTTATTTCGGACAGCAGTGATCCATATTGTGCTGGTATTACAAAAAAACCTTATGTCTATTTTACTTTTTATGCTCTATCTCAATTTAACTAAAACCTAAGTGATTTGACAAGCCAATATTATTATTACTTATTTTAGCCACATTGTTATATCAAAATAGTTTTTACAACCGCAAGGATCGTTTGATATAATACAAAAAAAACATTAAATGCTCTTAGGTACATTAATTTATATCAAAATACTTCAACCAAAGAAATCATAAGTGTAATTATCATAATTTATGAATATATAGTACGAAAACAACATGTATGATTGACATTTACATTTAAAATGTATTTTTATTACAAATTCGTTTTAGCTCAGCATTGTTTTATTCATTTTAATAACTTTTTAACGATATTTCTCGCATAAATTAACATAACAAGTCTTAATTAATCAGAAATAGCATTTTAGCATATATTTTCTGCTAAAGTCTTAATTACTTACAATTTCTATGCAAACCACACAATTCAAATGGTTATAATCAGCGCATTTGAATTCAAAGTTCAAGATTTTTAGTAAAAACAAATTTGTTTATCCATTTCGAGCAGGAAATTGGTGAATAATAATAATAAAATATCAAGAAAACTTAAGATCGGCACAGATAACAGATCAATATTTTCCTCCATAAAACAGCTAGACAAAATTATACAAAAACAATGGCTATCGGCAGGCATCGCTATTACATGACAGTGTAAATGCGGCCTATAATTCGTAACACAAAAATAAACAAAACCAAAGCTTGGTTTTTGGAAAGTCGTTCAAACAGTTTGTGACACGCTCGACAGAGGTGATCAACCGTTTACTTTTGAGGATCGTCACTACAACGTATAAAAGACGGCATCACCCGAAACATCATGAAGTACGAATTTAATTCAGTAATTCCGATTTTTTCCAATTGTTTTCAGATAGCATAGTCATTTTACAATAATGTGCCAACACAGTCAAACTGCAAGCACAAAGTATTATGGGTATCATATGCAACATTCAAGGCTGTAAGGATCTACTATAATTATTATTTAAAATCATTTTGACCATTTAAATATTGCACTTTGGTAAGAAACAGCAGATTCTTTTGTAATAACTAATAACCGATTAAAATTTCAGGGGGCTGAATTTATGGCAACTGCGGGTGCCCTTTGCCCGAATATTTACAAAATGAGCGGTTGCTGCTAAATCGTTAAATAGCCTATTCCGCCGCCGTCTCTTGATCGTCGTAGCTTTATTAACCAGATAATTCCACCTCTCAAAAGAAAACCGTCCACGCGTTCAGTACCCCTGCACTGCGATCGCTTTGAACTCCAATTCACAGTAGAAGATACTCTCGCGATGTTCTCAGAAATCATTGCTATGATCACTAAGCAGTAAGCAGTGAGCTGAATCGGGAAGTAATTATCATCTGTCTTTGACGATAAACATATCGTCGCCCTTTTGAATGAACTCATTCATGTTAGAGATATGGGATATTATTCAAAATATATGTTTATGTTTGGAGATGATTTATAAATAGCAAACTTGAGTAAAATTGGCATATGGTTGGGGTACTTATACTGTTTAGATTTCTTTCATCTTAATACAACATAGAAAAATTGCCTATCTCAATTAAGGATCTGTCAAAATGGCAAGTATTTGAAAGGAGTTCCCGTGTCCTTACGTCTTTTGATCCTTTAATAAAACCCAATTTCAAATGCAAGCGAGAAAACTAACTTGAATAGTTAATTAGGAGAAACAATCATCAGGTTATCAGCCAGACTAAAGACATACAGACACAGGCACAAACATTATAGTTGACCCACCTCTAGCCGTTATCAGTCGCCTGATAAGAGCAGCCCTTGGTTATAATTAGCAACATAAGTACACATTTAATTCCACCACAAATACTACGTTTTTATCTTATTTAATTTAAACCATCTTCAGTAAACAAAAAATCTTTGTAAAATATTTGTTTTATTCTGATGTATGCCTGTGATTTTAAGTTTTTTACCTGTTCTTTATATAAAAGACTTTACTTTTGAAACGATATGAAAATGTTGATACGATTTAGTTGTAAAAAGTTCAAGTGTTTACCAAAGTTCTTTATCGACGATAACGGTGCATGGTGGAACGGTCTTCAATATATAGGACTGACATAAGCTGCCAAACTGCATTTGTGAATCCTGTTCATAGTCGTTACGAAAATACAAAAAACTTCACTTGTAGCACAAGCCTTAAACCCGAGCAACTATGCGATAGCAAAGACAGGGTTATGTTTGGTAAACCGTGCCATGCATTCGGAGGCTAAGTAGTACGTTCTTAGTCAGCTAGTTTGCGAATGCGTACACTCTAACTGCATGGCATGATTTTTAAAATTAGTAGTACCTATCATTAAATCTTTAAAGTTCTTTTTGTTTTCGACGTTATTTTATATACCACAATTTAGTTCGCTTTTTTTTCCTATATCGTGGAACAAGTCAAGGTTAATGATAACACTAAAATATCAACAACAGAATTCGCCTAACTAAACACTTAAAAGCGAAAAAAACATATTTTTCTAAGCCTGTTCTGCGATCTCAATTCTCAAACTAATTAAGATTCTTCTCACGTATTTGAAAACATTTTGGTTAGCGCCGAGGTTCGGTTTCATAACTATCTTTTATTTATCTTTGCAAAGGCCTGCGCAGACGAGAAACTTTCGACAAAAATTTCCCAAAATATATCTAGCGAAATGTGGGTATACTATAGGTCACTTCTGCCTCACCCTTGGGAATTCAGGCGTGATGTTAAAATGTTCTTTTGCTTATGAAATAATCATCTGGGAAATGCACACATAACACAAAAAATCAACACACACACTCATTAAGACGAACAGAAGTACACCACTGACTGCCACCCTTTTTCATTTTAAGTTGGTTCAGCCGAGTTCATCGTCCAGAGAGTCAGTTGGCTGGAAGTTGTATTAGCGATAAGACCATCATTATACCCATAAAACAAGCAATATCGTAAAAGAACTATGTACCAATACTGGTGTACAATAAGTCGATAAGGTAAAAGTATATTTAATTCTAACTATTTAAAAGTCCCCCGTCTGCGCAGGCCTTAAACGAGGTATCACCTCCACGTAAACCACCAATTTCCTGCCTTTCCCAATGAGGGTCAAAAGATCTAATTAGAACATACACCGGTATTTAATTACCGAACATGGGAACATTTATAATTACGTCTTTATTCCACCATATGTAAAATTTTAGACCTTTATGGGGTATATACCCTTATTAGACATATAATCACTATGCGGTGAGCTACATGTGATATTATTATCATTGGACAGAGGTTAGCTATTGTATCAACAGCGCAGCAGTATCTTTTGGAAACTTGTATATTACCCTTATCCAATTACACTAGTGAGAACTAAATGAAAACTTCAATTGTTACTACTGAATTTTCAAATCTCGTCGGAGAATGAAGCGCTGAAATTTTAACAGTAAGCTTTTATTTAGGCGTACATTCAGACGTCATCTGGAATAATTACTTGATTAGCGTAATTTATTTATACCCCAAATAAATTGGGATGAGGGCTGTAGTTTAATGGGTGTAAATGAATGTATTGATACAGAGTCGCATTACAATAAGAATATCATCATTCTTAGTTACAGTACTACATAGATCGATTGTGGCCTCATTTATATCCAGAGTACGTCCATAACGAACGCCCACGGCACTACACTCAACAGGTCGCGTATTAACATTCAACCTGCAGCATACTATAGTGCATCGTCCTATGTGAGCAATAAATTAAAAAAGTACAAAAAGATACATACGTTCTTTAGTTAAACATTACACCCGTAATCAGTAACCTAACTCCTTTATGTGTGAGGTCAGCCGAGACAAACAATTAGTCACTAGTCAAAGTCCTGCATGGAATCATTTTTGGTTGACTATGTAGAGCATCATAGCCCAAATGATGTTCCTCGTGCCTTTTTACTTTGCAAATCATATTATATTTGAATTTAAAAAAAAAATAACTTCTCTTCAAATTGTAGTAACTCTGCTAAATTTGCGATGCAAAATAAATCCGCAGGCCAGGCTTTTTCTAATTCCATACATAATCGTTATCGCTGACAAACTGTCACTTATTCTAATCCATCTTGTTTTGTTTTTCCAACGTGTAGAGTCTCACCTGTTCATCTTATGCTGTTACACTCACAGCTACATATTTTCCGCATAGCGTACACTCAAACTCAAAGCATTTTTCTCAAATCGATAGGACATTTTCATATTACAGGCCTTATTGAATTGTCAAAAACAAAAAGATGAAGCTACAGTCCCAGTCACAAGACATGACAACTGTGAATGGACTAAAGAAGCCAATCCACCGTGGATCTCTATGGAGAAGAATGAGCAATAAATTCTATCTACCCTCTTAAATAAAAATATTGATACAAAATCTTGGAATATAGCTCATAGCACCGTTTCCCCACATAGGACAGTAGGCAAGAAATGAGAAGATATTACATAAAGATGGCGGTGCCTACGTCGCGGACACAAACAAGACAGTTAGCATATATAATGGAACGTTATTATTTTTAGTATAAGTGTACAACCGGCTGCGACCGGTTCCACTGGGGATGTATTAAATAAACAACTGACTCTATAGAACGGTTCTCTAAAATACCGCTGATGGTTTTCTTTGTCTGCTCCTTCGTTGAATGAGTGTCGGACAATAAGCGTCTGCTATGCATGAGGTATTTGGTTCAATTCCCAGACTTTACCTGGACGGGCAAGCAGTCATTGGGTTTTTGCCCAGGATTTGAGACCTTTTGATGACCCCTAAGCTTCTTCTTCAATTTTGGCCACCCATTGCTAAATGTGTGGGTCTCTTCCTCTCCACATTTGGCGGTTTTGTGTCATGGCCGGTGTTGGGTGTGTTCAAATTACTCGGGAATTAAACACGACTGACGAAATACTGTTGCACGTATATCCTACCCAACCCTTCGGGAATTACATTGTGATGTTATAAAATCAACTACACTCTTATCATACCCTGAGAAATGCTGACTCTGAGATCGTGCCAAGAAGACTGTAATATCATACTTTTGGCCAAAAACAACATACTGTGATCTGCTAAGTTTAATAATTATGGAAATATACGCGAACGTGAACAATCATTTATTTTGCAGCAGTTATTGAGAGGTAACCTGGAGAAATTATTATAAAGATAAGTAGGTACATATTTCTTTGAAGTAGACAGTCTGTCTTATTAGCAACGCCTAAGGGCTGCCAGAAGAATAGGGTATTGTAGAATCTCAGAAGACGATATTTGTTCGAACAGTATTGTACAACTTTCTTTTAAGAACACCTACGGCCATAGAGAAGTCATGTCTCGTAAAAACAATAACTTCATAGTCAATTTCACACGACATCAAAAAGCAGATACAAATATTTGTCATGTCTTCCAAATCAGCATGAAATAGCTTTTACCATTACCGTAACCATAACAACCATACGAGATGTTGCTTCACCAACCAATATCACATCAGAAACATAAACACACATACGGACGAACACCGGTATCTAAATCCGTACTAATTGTTCATATGAAAGTACTCAATCTGTCTGTTTTATCTTTTCATGTCGTTACGACTCAATAGATTTTGTTAGGCACACAGGTAGCCCATAACATAGGAGACATTTTATCCCGGCAATACGTTTTCAACCAGTCTTACCAAGGTGTACCGTATTACCCAGTACTAACTGGGTTGTGGAGTTCAGATAGGCAGTCGCTCCATGTAAAATATTCATATTCAATCATTCAGCTGCATCCGGTTAGACTGACAGCCGAACCCAACGTAGTGGGGAAAAGACCATATAGGCAGAGGATGATGAGTACGTTTTCGTGGGATCATTTTCGACTTCCACGGGAAAAGTCGCTGGTAAAACCTAGTGCATAAAAAAACACACATACAGACGAATACGGTATCCAAATCCGTCATAAGCATAACTATTGAAAGACGACCAAAATGCATTAGTCCGTTTGTTTGTGGTAGTAATGCTTCAATTATCGTCTATGATGCGTTTGCTCACAGGAGACGTTAATGGAGATATGGAAGGAGACACAGTATAAAGATAGCCAGTAAATCAAGTAGGCGATTGTCGGGTTAGGATTGTCAAGTAAAGTTTTTTCTGTATTACACTACATACATAAAAGTGTAACCACTTATCTCGATTCTACATCTCTGACTTACGAATAACCTGAAGTTTGCGTAGAATTCATATAAACGCTTAGCATTTATGTGTGAGCCGATTCCGGCTATTTGTTCCTAGTTGAAATACTGTTTGTTGATACTCATATGTCTGCTGTAACGGAGATGTAATTGGTAGCCCGCGGTGAGCATTTAGAGAAGGTAACTAACTACAGGAGCTGAGCTTTTGAAATGTGTTTATGTGAAGGAAAATATTTGGATGATTAAGCGAGGTTTAAATTAAGGTACAAAGGATGAAAAGAATGATCGTAATTAGCGTAGTGGACTAACATGCAGTTAATTACTTGCCTAAGACCAAACACGGTTCACCTTTTGAAAAAACTAAAACGATAATAAATGTCATAGAATTGAAGTTAATTGTCTCTAATGTATGTAAAAACACACACATTCAAGTGAATGAGTGTTGGTATCAACCATTAACAACATTTCAACACTAATGATCATTTCTCAAAACCTAGTTCGTCACTCAACTGAAAAAGATAATGTTTTATCTTTCTCAAAGCATTATAAAACAACAGTGGATTGATTTTTAAACTTCTTTTATCGAGATAAGTAAAGCTAAAGTTCTAAGTTTATCACTTAAAACATTACTTATACTAGCGCTCTTACTCGAGCGTCGTGCGCTGAATCCTAACGACACCCGCATTTAACAGGTGGTCGTCGCTTTACAACATGAGTATCTAACACTATGTTGTTATATCCCACATTGGTAGGTACATAAGACCAGCAGTGAACTGCATGGCTGATTGACGTGCCTAAAATAAAACACGGTAACAATAATAAGTTAAGCTTCTTCTATTTAGTTCACTAGGCTTTGTATTAAAGCTCAATAACATCATCCTAATAATCAACTGATAATGATGGGCAAAGAAGTCGGATTAAAAGCCGGAGATAAAGTCTTGACTGAGAAGCATTCACGGATGGAACGGAATGAGGAGTGCTGCGGAGCTGTTTCACCTCGCAAAATACAAGCAGAAATGTTGCGAGTTCATTGCTAACCTTCAGTAATTAGAGCACCAGAAGAAGAAGAGCCTCACAATAACAGTCAATTTCAATTCAAAGCGTTTCTTGTTCGTAGAACGACGTTCACGTGCATTGACATAAGATTTTCAGAAGCTCACAATGCCTTATTGACTTTTCCTTCAGCGATAGCGATGATAGATTGTTACTTGGTTGGCACATCTTGGCGCAATTGTGTTGGAGTCAACGTAACGTGTCCTGTTATCCTGTTCTTCTTTACATCTCTACAAGTCATCAGCCGTCATCGTCACCGCTATATATTTTAGTAACAAAGCCCAAAACACCTATATCTGCCATCATATTTTATTTAAAGAACATACAATTTAAAGCTATTCATCTTATGTCAGATCTAATCTCTTAATTGCTTTTATCGCCCAAAGGAACTTTATACATGACTTATCTCTTGACGATAGACCACACAGGATGAACTCCATCTTCAAATGTCCATGTCCATCGTACAAAACATTCACTATAACAGGTAAGTACTTACGTACAATTGTATACGTACAATTGTGACTTGATTATTAAATATAATAATAGTACAATAACAGTGTTGTTCCAATCGTAGGTTCGTAACAGCTGCTTTCACTGCACAAACTCGAACCGACGACCTTTCGATTATTTACTGCGCTCTCGCACGACCCGATACACACCAAACAAATTATAACTGGTAATATGTGAGCGTTCCCAATGTATTGAGAGAATAGTTTCTAGAACTTTAATTCGTTTATTACAAGAAAAATGTTAAGTTGGAAAATTATCAATTTTAGCTTACTTACTCAAAAATATCATCGCCCTTACATGCAATGCAATGCATACAGCAACCTACAGCTTTGGTACAAAAAGTTCCAGAAGACAGAGGTCTGACTTGAACTCTCTTGCCTTTATCCTAAGCCTACAACTTAAGACAATCTTCAAAATATAGTAGGTAACTACCTATTGCAAACTTATAGCCTGACATAATCTTGACCCAAGCTTCTGCAACAAGGTTATCCAAAGGAACTGATGTATAAATCCGAATTCATCTATCCCTATGCCCAATGGAGCCAAACATCACATTAAACGCGTTATGGTAATTAGAAAACCAGTATAGTGGGCGTGCTCGATCAGAGGCGCTGGCGCACTAACATAACAAACGCATCTACAGAAGGCTCAAATCAATCCCATTAACTTATACCTGAAGGCCTCGACAAAGGAACATTCTGGTAACGATAATGGAAAGTAAAGTATGCCAAGAGCACCATCAATACCTGAGGAGGCTCTCGTTAGGCAGCTGGATCAAGGGTTTGATTCACGAAGCGGTACTCCTGGACAAGGCGCGTATTGTTAGGAGGTTCCTCTCTTTGGAGCCCTGACCGCCAGTAGTTTGAACTCTGTTCCCGATACCGGTTTTTTTTAAAGTATGAAATTTGTAAAAAAATAAAGGAAGTGGAAAGTTCAAAAATGTATTCGATCGACATAAGTTACCGTAAAGCTTTAATCAATGCTGTGGAAAGTCCTTGTAAGAATACTAAACTTTAAAGCTATGGCTACTTGTCCACTCTCTCAAAGATGGAGATAACTATCTAAAGTAATCCTTTAGATGTCATTGATGTCTATCGTTGGACTGATCCTCAAGTGCCAGACTAACTGACATGGCCAGCTTTGCTCGGAGCCTGGGCAGTCAGTCTTTGTACCAACTTTGCTATTTCGCTGATATGATTATAGCACCATGGAATGAAATCTAGGCATAAGTCATAGTAGTGTTAGTAGATGACGATTCTACTCAAGTTTCCTTTTATTATTTTTAATTGTGTTCTTCAGTTTGTTAGCTTTTCATTTTGATAAACTGATCCTTCTGTCCCAGTGTTTTTGAGTTTTAATTGTACAAGCCTTTGTTCGTCCACATTCGGCTGCAGTCGGAGCTCTTCGGCAAGGCTCGGGCACACTCGGACCCTGACGTCACCTGATAAGATCGCTCCACGAATCGTGCACAGAATTCTTAGAACTTGCGTGTCATGTCGAGATGAGATAATCGTTGTTATTATTATATAATTCAATAATAATACTTAATTGCTGGGACAGATTTTTTATGTTAATAAAGTAATAATAAGTAGAATCTTTGTTTGTCGTAAAACATCCTAATTTGCATAGAATTTTGAAAATATTTGTTTATAACGATTAAGTTTACGTGGTCACAGTAAAAACCGGTAGCAGTGGCCTTCTAACAAATAATTCGATACTGAGGCTCCACTAAAAAGTAAACGGCCGTAGTTACCCATGCTTTTTTTTTAATGATTCCCGACGTACACTCATACCCATGTAGAATGCGACTAAAGTATGTAGGTAAGATCTTAAAATGTAACTGCATCAAACATACAAAAATTACTATAAAAACCGAGACAGTGTTGTCAAAATATGAGTAGATATTATCTCAAACTGGCCAAAAAATTTACATTCGATAGAAATCGCGAATAAGATGGACCTCCACCCTTGGAATAGAAGTACTGATCCCTCCAGAGGGCCTGAACAAAATTACTTTCTATCAGCAATGATGTGGACAAGGGTCATAAGCTACGGAAAAGCATTTCCTCAATCCTGTTAGAAGTCATTGTAAAAATACGATACGCTTTGAAGGTAAACTAGCCTCTATTTTTTTTTTTTTTTAGGATGGGATATCATCAAATGACCCCCCCCGCTCTGAGCGAAGCGGAAGGGAGTGTCAGACTTGTACTGACTAAAACCCATCCATGTTCCTTCTTTGCCCTTTGTGTTCCAGGGCCGCGGTATCTCTTTCGAACAGTCCCGCAGCCCTGGCAGGCATGGGCCCGTGCGGACCCCTACGTGGTTGCTGACATCTCTTTGAGGCGCGCGTGGAACACGAACGCGCCGTCGACACGGCCTGTCGTCATAAGACGGCTGGACGGCGAGCTAGCCCATAACTCGCCGTCCACAGGCCCGCGCCTACGGTGGCCGGGGGCCACCACGTGACCCCCGACGCCCAGGGCGTCTCCCGCGGCGGCTGGGACGTGAGGCTCTTTCCCTCTCACGTTCCGCCACCTCCTTCACTAGCATGACTGCTTCGCAGAAGGAGGTGACGGCTTCCCATTCCCTCTCGCTCCGGACCATGGCTTGAACCAGGGCCGGGCGCGAGAGGTCGCCGCCGCCGATCGCCTCTACGAGGACACGGCGCTGCTCCGCCCAAGCGGGACAGGCCTCCACAGTGTGCTGCACCGTGTCCTCCGGACGATCCTCACAATGGAAACACCCGGGCGTTTCCACCCGCCCGATTCGGTGCAGGAACCTCCCGAAACAACCGTGTCCGGTGAGGACCTGCGTCAGGCGGAAGGTGAGGGCGCCGTGGCGCCTCTCTAGCCACTCCTCAAAGAGGGGACTTATCGCCACTATGGTGGCGTGCCCTAGCCCCACTAGCCTGCCGTCAGGTTTGAATATCACCGATGCTGAAAATAAAACACTCTGCCAGGAGACAACGATAGAAAGCACTTAATACCAAGTACAGAATGAAGCAAAAATCTCATAAAACAAAACCTTTCTCTCTAACTTTCAGCTCCACTTTCAGATTGTATGGCGTCCATGCACGGATAGGACTTATTAATCTGCGCGCGCGCCGCTCAGCGGAGGATCAGCATACTAATGTGTACGTGAAAGTGTGGCTGGGCTTGTAGGGCTGGTGAACACAACTCTACTAGTTTCGGAAAGATCAATTTATCGATCGAAAACCATCAAGTTAATATCATTTTAGCAATACCAGTCGTCAAACTCATATTATGCTCAGTATAAAAGACTATTTATAGATTTTCATCATCGTGTCTTCTTCTATTCTTTTTTTTTCACACAGTGCGTCCAGAAAATCAAAACTGTACTTTTAATTTTATCAGCTGTAATTTTCATGTCTATCAGTTGTTCCGCTTCTTAATTATCGCATAATTCCTACCTTAAAGGTGACATTAATACCAGACAAATGTTGGCAGCCCTACTGTCTATATACGCGTCCACATTATCCGCATTGTATGCTGATAGGGCGGCTATATTCAAGCCGTGCTTATGATTGTATAGCTCGCTCGCTTAATTCTATATTAGGATTGTTTAGACCGCATATATTTGTAACACGCGTCGCTTACTTAGAATAGCGTGAGTCGAATAAATGATGAAGTAAGTGCAACACGGTAGCGCAGAAAATGCGAATGCTCCTAAATATCCTAAAACAGAGACTGATCTGTTTTATGATCGAAACTTTTTCCGATCTGACTCCCTTTCTCTTAAAGTATCATAATCTGCCGCACTGATCTTCAATGACAATGATGTGTTGCTAACAGTCTGTTGGTACGTTTATTTTTACCTGCATAGCCTTAGGATTTATTGTAGTACTTATATTGTCGCCATCACAGAACGACTGTAGAACTTCTCAACTTTATCCACGAACGATTTCTTAGAAAACTGTCATGCCATGTTGGTGAACACCTGGAACCTTTGTTATTCTTAGTCAACGTTTTGGAAGCATTCGAACTAGACATTATCTTTTGTTTTAGTCTGCATCTTATCACGCGTGGCGGAAATTGGAACTAACTCCATGAAGCCCTCATCTTGTTTTTAAATACAAATGTAAGAATGTTTACCAACATAGCCCCCTGTCAACGTCATTCTAGCGCAACATGGTCGTTGTCTAGCTGTTCGGTATAGGAGTCTACTCGTATATGTAGGTACCGTAACCAAAACTACAAACTAATCCTAAGTGTCGAAACAAATAAGCAGCGTCGTTGGCAACAGCCGGTGTTATTGCATAAACCGATCAGGTGGAGCGACGCGCGCAGCGTACTGATGGCCGCCATTGTTTACATGAGCGCGGTGCGCATACGCACGCCGGCGCACTACGGCGACCGGAGGAGCAGCGGCAGGGTACTGCGGGAGCTGGGATTGGAGCATGTTTAGATGGAGAATTGTATTGTATTGTATAACGGGCTGGTGTCAGCAACTCCACGTCAAAGCGCGTATTTTGCGTGTGGTTTTGTGATGGAGATTAAAAGTGCAAGTTTGTACTTTGTCATCCAGACTACAGCGCATACACAAACGATAATCGATCTGAAAGCGTTTCGTATTTCTACAGCGACTTTCAAAAGAATTGACAATGGCTTTTCGATAGCTTATGTCAATCCAATACATTTTAAAATTTTCCTTCGTCGTTATCGTTATTAGAATCGTCACTTTGTCTAGGTCTTCGGGAAGATATTTAATGTACCTACATTCCAGTGAAGACCTTAATTTTAATAAATTTAATTAGCGAGTTATTAAATTGTATCAGCTACAAAAGCAAGAAAAACAAAGACAAACACAGTCCAATTACACTGCCAGAATGAAACATTCTGGAAGTCCAGCAGTCGGATTGGTCAAAAATGGGCGAAACCAAATATAAACAAAAAATTATGTTATTTTTAGTAAAGTTGCAGAACTACCTGACGACTGGGATCCCTACTCCCAGTCCAACTCAATATTCCACACACTAAGACGTGCGCGCACGCATCGCATACGAACGCGATCGATAATGGCGGCCTCACGAATAACTTACAAGATAATAATTAATATAATATGCAGACGGGCCGTAAGGTCGGCCTAAACAATGGATTACTTATAAATCGACTGATTACCAAACAATTGTGATCATTATATGAACCAACTGTTGTAGTTGACGATTTTGGACAGTAACAAACGATGTTTGATTTGGAACATGTCTAATTTTGCGAAAGTGCATGAATTATTTGCAGGATTTTTCGGGTTAATGTTTGGCATAACCGTGATGTGTCATCCATATTCAATCATTTGACATTCATGTTGGTAACATAATTATTGTTTCTACTTTTGTGCTTTCAGAGGTTGTGTTGTGACAACACGGTTGTCATAATTACCACCCATCCAAGGATTATCTATACGCAGGTTTTATAAGTTCATTCCGGATTAGTTTCCATTTGGCAACACCTGACTGCGATTAGCTTCACGACGATATTCCCTTCAGTTAGTTTTAGATCTCCCCCAGGACGTTCGCATTCGGCAATGGACATCCACTTTTACGAATCCTCTCTCATTTCAACTTCCATTAATAGCTTCCTCGTTTAACTAATAAGTTCGTCGGTTTCCAACATTAAAAAGCTATAAAATTATTAATTTCCATACCTCTCCCAAGTTTTTCACCATAAAAGCAGCATCAGCACTCGATCTAAATGCTCCAGCACCATAAACATGAAGAGCTATGGGGAATAACTTCCCGAACTGAGTGAAAACATCATAAAAAGATCCCTCAGTTAAAATATTCCCAAGATTTATGGGCATTCATTAAATAATGCATTTAGGTTAGAATTTCGCGTGGCCCGGGGGAAATCTGGTGGTTTGGTCACAACCATGCTTTTAATTACACCCTGGCATTAACTGGAACACCCAAATTGTTTTTTTAAAACGGAATTGAGTTATGAGCTGGTGTTATCTTTGTGGTGCGTTTTTTGTTTGAATGTGTACGAAAGGCATCGCCATGTGGTATGGAAATCGGAATAATTGTACTTATTCGTTTTAACATAATCTGCTTTTATCATGAATTGATTTTATCATCTATTTGCAGGACTCAAAACAAATGGAAACCAAAATGTACGCAACACATAGTTTCCAGTTATTACATTCTGGGAATTGGTTCCTCATTCCTCCCGCGAGGTTGGTGTCAGAATTACATTTCCATGTTCACTTCGTCAAGGTATCAGTTACTTTCCCCAGAGGGTGTAAGCAGAGCTCTAAGTATCACTCCTTCAATCTTACTAACTTACTGGTATATACGTGTATTCGTGAGCCGCTCCCTCAGGGCTCCGCATATCAATGTCAGCCATGATAAGTGATTGACAGGCAGTGTAATATTCAATTAAATATAGCCTGAAAATGGTTTTAACCTTTACGAGTCATTTGTTTTAGAACCAGTAAATGATTCATGCTTTTCTTGTGGTTGTTATTGATATTTAGTACTTTAGCACTTCCTTTCTTTTAGTATTCATTATAAAACTAAAAATAACCAAAACAAATTTACATCTAAAGTTTTTTATTTAAATTGACTTCATAACTTGTTTACAAAAACTTATCTCTGATCTCTTGTTGCTTCATATACAAAACAGGTTTCTCCACAATCAAAATATCATAAAATTATAATGCATTATTTTTTACCGAACGTTTTATTTTAACTACCAAAATAGATAAACTGCCAATTAATCAAAAATAGATGTCTAAAAAACTTAAAAGGAAAATGTTTATGCATAAATTAAAGTCAAATAAAAACTCGTCGAGTTGGCTCGTAAATGTATGATGTCCCAAATATAGGCGGCGTCAGTACATAGCACAAGTATGTTAATGATATATTGAGAGAATCAAGGTTATGATAATAGTTACGTTTAACCTAAATGGACGACACGCGTAATCTCTGCTCAAAATTTTCGATGCATTTTGGAAAACTTGTTCCTTTAGACGCCATTAATTCTTACTGCTTCATTATTCTTAATATTTTGTGATTCTAATACCAACCTATTACTGTCCCACAGCTGGGCAAGGTCTTCTCATACAGACAAGGCATGCGCATTCATCACGACACTTGCTGAAGGCGGGTTGGCGATTTCAGACTTAAAAGTACTAATCTTTGTTCAAAACTGTCGTTGTTTTACGCAACCGAAGGTTGACCTGAAATAGTTCCGGTCATCCCCTTAAAATATATGCAGGGAAATAGAAAAGAGCATATTTACCCAAACAGTACACGCGACACACGTACAGCGAAACTGTATTTACATTACATTGTCCACATATCGTTATGTAAATAAACAAATAACGAAAAAGCTTCCAAACAATCATTTTCCAAATGAAATCCCCGTATTAGTACGAAAATAAACCGATTACAATCAATTACCATATAAATAACACAATCCCATGGAAATAACTGGCGAATTAATGTTCCATACAGCCTGCCTACCCCCGTGCGTACGCGGCGAAATTATACAAATTACTACATAGAATTTTATGACATACCTAATGCCTTCATATGGGAAATCCGAAATGTGCGAGGTTGTATATGTACGGGTTGTGGCTCCTCTCGACTCGCGAAATATGGTTTTGAAGAAAAATGTTATTAGTTGTGGGTGATTTAATTAATTGGTATCCAGTGTGCTGTGGTCATGAAAGAATGTAATTATGGTGTATTGAATAGTTATGTTGATTATTGTAGGGAAATGTTTACTTATGTTATGCCAGTTTTTAGTAAGTTGACACCTTCTTAAATGCCTGAATAAGTGCGCTCTGTTCGATTTTGACCTTGTAATTTAAAAAGTGCCATATGATATTATGTAGGCATTCATCTAGGTATACTTAGTGTTAGTACAAACAGGCATTTGCTAAGGAAGTAATACCCAACCATCAGCTCCTTTATACATGGTCTCAAACACAACTAAAACCATATTGTTTAGTTCAAATACTGAAAAGGCCAAAATAACTTTTGGCTGTTATGCTCAAGGCTACTCATAATTTATAATTTGGAATGTTTTTGTTCAGCTGAAAGATGACTCATATTGCGAAAATAACTTGTAAATAATGGGACTACATAAACAAAGGAAAAAAGCGAAGGAAAAATCCGCTAACGATTCACGTGTAAGTATTACAATTTCGGTGTCATCATTTTAAATAAAATCTATAGAAAATCTGTGTTTGTACAGTTTCTGAACCAAAGTAATACAATAATATTTTGGCAAAAGTGGTTATTTGATTATTTCAATAGTATTATGTCACGCATACTGAATTTATGCCAAGGTCAGTATTATCCAGCTGGGTATCGCTTTTGGTGACTCTTTTTGCTCCAAGCAAGTTTTTTGCTAAGACAAAAAGTTAATACAAGCTCGATTGGACATAGACCATAGACACAGACTTGTAATGTTGTATGAGAGGCTCAATACCAGTAGGATTAAGATACACTAAAGCACGCCTTTTTCCCCATGAGGTTGGGCAGAAACTGAAGACTTTATATTTCTACCACCTTTTGCCATGTACTCGTTCATAATGTAGTCTTATTACACCCGTAATGTAATGATATTTTCTTCGCCTTTAACCTTTCTTTGATCAATAAATTATTAGGTACATAATTTTTACATGTTTTTCAATCTCTTCACAAGTTCATAACAAAGCATCATCATAAATAAATTACAAACAGGTGAACTACATTTTTAAGTATTTCCCGGAAATGTTTTCTCTAAACGAAAACAAATCATTCTCATTGAATTCATTAAGTAATAAATAAAATACTTTTTATACACCATGTTGTGTTTAGATCCCCACCTTAAAAATTAAAAGCTCAGGCAGGTTCGCAAAGCTAGTTAATTATAAATAATGAATGGTAGGTAGTCATTTATCCTAATTCTGTAGCTTCCTTCATTGGAGTCACGATTGTACATGTTTGGCTTACTTTACTTATTATTCGAGTTGTTTCCAACCGAGCGGCCTTGGCTCCAACATAGCTGTTTGATAGAACCCGTTTTGGCAGTATCCTCGCTATCATTTATCCTTTGTTTGTAGCCAGGCATATACAGATAGGTAGGTATGTATGTACAGTCACGACTCATGAAGTGTACACACTTGTCAACTTTTAAAAGTGATTTTACTGTATTGATTGTAATTTTATGTTATTAGAAAATTGGAATTTAGGAAGCCATGCCATTACGAAATATGTCTTTCTCAAAGTTAAAATTAAATTACACGAGAAAATCGCTTTTGATTTTTGCGAATTGTATACAAAGTATTGCTAGTGCCTGTATATATATATGTGGAGGCACTACTGACACCAAACGCGACGATTATTTTTATTGTTACTTGCTGGTTAAATTGTAAGTGGTTATTGAGTTTTTTTATAGAAATGACTCATTCTGTTTTTGAAGTAAAAATAACTTTTGTTGGATTTTAATTTGGACTCCTTGGATAATGTACAGTCATGAGCACCAATATGTAAACTGTTCTGATTAAAATTTCGTGTTGTTACGAACATAGTATTCTGGAACTCAATTTTTTTTTAAAAGATCTTATCTCCAAATTACAATCGTTATTTCTCGCGAAAATTGCTTTTAAATTTAGGAAAATGTATACATATTGCTGCTCGTGTTTGTACACATACATAACATCACGCCTACAATCCCCGAAGGGTAGGCAGACGTGTACCAAATAGTACACCCACATTTCCCCAGTTATGTTTACGTGTCATGTAATAGGGGGTGAGCCTATAGCCAACAACCGGACACAAATGCTAATTCCGTGGCTGCTACTGAGAAAATTCCTGGAAAAACCCAATAACAATTTGGCCAACCCGGGAATCGAGTCCAAAACCTTATGCTCAGCAGTCGCACTAGCGACCACTAGACCAACGAGGCAGTTCTTGGACAACGTACACCGTTTTATTAGTTTTCAGGAATCAAGTCAAGTACATTGTACGAATGAACGGTTCCTTCAACTGTCCTCATTTCTAAAGAATGATAAAATACTCAAAATAACTTGAATTGTTCTCATTCATTTATTTTTGGAATTTTCTATATCACGAATGTACTGCTTTCTTTTTCTCTTGTCTCTCCAAGTGGTATAGGTATTCCAGTATCGATTAAGTACTTTCTCATAGAACAGTCAGTCGGGTAACAACTACTTATATTTTAGCATGGTTATGACTTCATTCTTAACAACAAAATTACTGTTACAGTGTATACAAAACTAATTACACAAGATACACCGTCCAAGCGAATCAAACGTCAATAACGTGAGGCTCTCAAGCTCCTTGCCTAGAAAACATAAAAAGAAAAAACACCACTTAAAAATTCATTTCCCACAGGTCTGTTCTATTCAGGGAACTTTTAATTAGGCCCGTAAAAGTCTCAAGTCCTTTCCCTTTCTTACGACGGAGACAGGCAAATTTAATTTCCTGTACACTGTTGATGTTTGGACAGGCCGGCAGAGGGCGCCGCGCAAGCAAATTAAATACTTTTTTCGAGGGTTGAAGGTTTACTCTCTTGGAAGACGTTTGACGATTGATAAGGGGGTGTTTTTAAAAGAAACATGAAATATTTAATAAATCTGGTGCATTTTATGCTCTCGTTTATTAAGGGCATTACATTGGTCGATGACCTTGATGATTTGATCCCTGTACTGGTTTTTGTTGACTTGCCCCGCACATTTCGCAAAATTTCGGTTTTTATTTATTATTTAAAAATATTAAAAGAAATAACAGAAAAAAAACAATACAGATTGTTAAGTATATCATTACGTATTTGTTGTTACAAAATTCATGCCGATCTATTCAGCCGTTACAGAGATAATTTACAATTAAGGTTGAAAAAGGACCTATTTTCTAAGATTAACCAAAAAAAATTGAGAAGGTTTATTAAAATTTTAAACAATACAATTTATTTGTGATGAACTTAACTATAACATACTTTTTTTACACGGAAAACGCACGAAGGGATTCATCAACAAATTTCTTTGAACATACGTTGTTTTTGGGATTTGAGCCATGTAATGCCCTTAAATACAACAGCAGCAGCTATGTTGGCCGCGACCTTCGTCCGCGTGGAATTATTAGAAAAATATTACTTTCCTATTTGAATCGAATTTTGTTAACAATTTCAAGGGTTTTGATTTTTTGCACGGAACCTTTATTCTTTTTCTAAAATAAAAGTACGTTACTCTTTATAACAGCAGTAACAGTCCCGTCAAATTCGGTCGAACCGTTTCGGAGATTAGACGAAACAAACAGAGAGAGACAAAATTATTATTATTAATTGTTGTTGTAATTACTGCATATATACTTGCGTGATGCGTTCAGTAAAAATCCGTTATTATTGAATTGCAAACAGACGCTTCAATTTTATTTGTTTGTATAGATTTAATAACGAATTCCTGAACAAAGGATCGACCACTCTTGAAACTAAATCTAGCTTAGATCCTTGTATCAGTCTTACCTACATAAGTTAGTTTTCAAGACACTTCAAATATCCTTTTACAGTCAGCATAATCTTTAATTAAGTCCCTTCTTTATAAAGCTCCTGTACTATAGAAAGTGCGTCATAATGAATGTAGTACTCCGCTAAACACATTAGTCTTCCAGCCATCGACTGTTATTTATAGCAACTGGTTTCTGCACCATAATCATACAGCGCAAGACTTTCGCTGAAATAAAACATGTCCCTACTAATCGAAACTAATATAATAAACGCAAAACTAGTTCTGTCCAACTGTTACCTTTACACACCTCACCGGCAAACGGAGGATCTCGTGGCTAAATAATAACAGCCGCTCAGCTCGATATTTAGCTTCAGCCGCGCTTGCCTGTTACCTAAGAGGATCCGTGCATAGGTGACCACACATTACATGCCGAGTTTCCTCCGTGCCTCAGAAAGCACATTAAGCCGTTGTTCTCGACAGCTATTTGTTGATCTTTGAAAGTCGTTATAGGTAGTCAGTGGCCCGAAAGTCTGACAGCCAGTCTTACCAAGGAGTATCGTATTACTCTGCTGCATTCGGCTAGACTGGAAGCCGATTCCAACATAGTTGGGACAAGTTTAGGCAGATGATGGTGGCTGGCAAATGGATGTCAATAACATTAATACCCAGATAGACTATGACTTGGTTAAGAGATAAGATAGAGGTTTCCATGGGATAATTTCCGACATCCGCGCGAGCAAAACCTGTTAACAGTAAGTGAAGAAGTTGGAGAAATTAACAAGTTTCCTAATATAATCGTTTTACGGTCCAGGTGATGGTTAACACTGGTAAAAGAGAGTTTGCAGTTGCCTATCGCCTACATCGCGTTACATTTCATCATCTTCTTCATCACAGAGTGCTGCCTCTCCGGTCGCAAGCCATACAACTTCTCACGGTAATTCTCATGCAGCTGGTCGTAGCTACCAAGCGAACATCGTCGACTTTTCGTCTCAAAATGATCTGGTAGAAGAGTGTATGGGTGTAAGCCCTCGGTTCCATTCATTAAGGTTATAAAATTATTTGCAACAGTGAAGTCGTGCCAAAGCTAGTACACAAACAAAAGACACATCCTAGTGCCACATAAAAAAAACTTTATATTAGTGTGAAAGTGTAAAGATATAGCTAAGTTAAATAAGCTCTTACTTAGATATCGCGGGAAGGGAAAGGCGCTTCGGTTTCATACGCACTATCTCCGAATGACTGTAATCCTAGGCCTATGGGATCGTGTAATGGCTGTTATCAACACAGAGATAGGCGAAATTTATCTTGTCGTGTTCTTGAGGCAAATCACAGCAGATATAGTATATTAAATAAACATTAGAACAAAGGGCACTACTTGCACAATCAATATCTCAAATCAGCATAGAATGGTGCCACTGCTGGGACACTGGGCGCTCGGGCGTCTGGGAATGAGAGATAATAATTTTCGGTTCTGGACCTGTCCGAAAGCTCAATACCCAAGAACTCCCAAGGACCATTAATCAGGCAGTGTTTTGACAAAAGAAAATATCGTACACTTCAACCAAGTTATCTGTGCAGGCGGGAAAAACAGAACTAAAATAAATGTACCAAGTTTGACATATCGATGCAAATTTTCTTGACAAGCAACGCCACCTTGAACTGCACACTTAAAGTGGTCACACTATAGCTATATTTCCAAACAACAAAAACGCAACGTTTTATGAACTAATTTGGAATCCAACCTCAATACCCTCAAAACGTAGGGTAAATATCTTACCCATTTATACATACGGTGCCAGGAAGCATATTGTACGGAACCAATAAGGTGATTTAAATTCACATCACCCACTAAACTTAAGGTAATAACATAACCAAATTAAGCTGCTACCTTCACTTATAGTTTGAGCGCCATCTTGAATTCCAAACACATTCGATTCGGCAGGCAAAGTTGTACCTATTACCTCCTGGGCGAAGGTACCATCGGGGGTCGGGCTGGGTGGGAAGTACCAGTAGGGTTCGTACTGGGTACGTCGTCGGTGCAAAGTATCCGTGTTTAGAGAAATGTCTCAGCATTTATTACGAATTATGATTCGGCGAAAGTTATACTGTGAGTGGTGTGTGGTGCAAGATAAGGGACGGGGCTGATTCTTATAAAAATATAATTGTACGGAGAGGAATGTTTTTAATCTCCTTAATTCGGTAATTGAACTTAAACATAGCGGCGATTTAAAAAATTAGATGTGCTAACAAGCGACACTCATCAACGTTTAGAATATTAGGTTGTAAATCGTTGATTATTGTGAACTCCAGTAAAGGCGTGTCATCATACCGATTAACCACCTTAATAGCCTCGCACCTCATCCACATAAGGATGCCCAGTCTTCCGAAAAAGGAATGACTAGTAAACACAGTATTTTTTCAATGGAAAATGTCATCATCAGTTGCAAACATAAAACCACTTGCCATCACAGAAAAAAGCGGTTTCCGCCGCGCCCAGTAACTTCTAATATATACGAAACTACATAAATACATACACACATGAACACTAAACCAGCCGAATCCAGTAGCAAGTCTTGTACTTACGTCAACAGCTTTGCTAAACAAACCGAGTTTTTATCGGCACCCGCGACCGGCCGTCGCTCACACCGAAGCGTACCGCGCGCCTCATTTGGCACCGCATGTTACGAACACGGGTAACTTCGCACGTAAATGGGAACTCGCTCTCTCTCTCTCACTCTTCGTCGGATATTCGGAAGGAGTTAAAAGTTTTGAAGCGTTATCTCGTTTAAGTTGCTTAATTACTGGCGTGTTTGTATTCTGTTTGGCGACGAAATATTAATGTGAGGAATTGTGGATATGTGCGACTGTGGAAGTTGGGAGTTAAAAGAGTTGTTGAGGTGTTGTGCGGAATATTAATTAGAGCGATTCTGTTATTCATATAATTGTTTTTGTGGCACGTAGTAACACTATTTGAATCAAAAACAGCTTTTGCTAACTAGCATTCTTTTTGTTGTTATGTTGAAGCCCCCGTACGTACCTGTATTAAGAAAATCACACCTTAAAACAGTTTATACTTTTGATAACATCGAAACATTCATCGAAGTTTACGTACTTCACAATTAATGCTTATCACTGATTACGAAAAACTTTAATGATTAAAAATGGCTGGGCAAATAAATGATCAGCATTCATTTAATTGCTCATTAATATTTAGATGCTGCAACTCGGTGTAACCGTCTGCGTATATTTTTTGCAACGATATCGCTTGCATATGGATATTGCCAATGTTATGATAATCACATCAAGCACATGTGAAGCCGATCACGTGCTGCCGCTTGCCGAGCCGGTTTTATAAACGAGTACTACAATAATTATTTATACCCATTTACAATGTTAAATCGGGTGTAGTTTGTGTGTTTGTTCGGAAAATTTAGATGAAATCATTTCTGTCCGAACGGTCTCACTTTCAGCGGTGACTGTATGGTGTTGTATGGTATAATTTGTTTGGATTGAGACCTTGAAAAGTGAATCTTTTCAGATGCCACCTGTTATGTAGAGACTCTTCACTGACTCATTGCTTGAGATGGGTTACTGACACCACATCATAAATATTTGTAAAAGTAAGACACATTTTGGGGCGATGAGCCAACAGAATGAGTGCCCAAGCATTAAAAATATTTGGAAAAGCAAAGAAAACAGCATGCAATACGAGTTAACAAGTAATAACATCGAAAACCAGAAAACACTGGTTATTTTTATCAAGTTTTGTATAAATAAACTTTCAACGCGCATTTAAATGATATAAAAACATAATATCCAAAGCCAACCAATTTAGTTCAACCAATAATCTTAATACAAACATCCGAACGAGATAAAACAGTTTCTCTTGTAAGAAGTTACTGAAGGAATGGAAATACTGCACTTTTTATTGACTTATTTTAAATCTTTACTTGGAGTAAAAACTTGTAGCGAGACGCAGCGTGGTGTTAATTAAGAGAAATTTAATTAAATGAGTTAAACAAGTTCCGTACTTAGTTATTAAGTGGGAGGAGGGTCAGCTGAGGGAAATGAAGTCATTTTTCTTTCCAGTCGGCCGCGGTGGGGGGAACCGGAGACGCCACTTGAGATGTTACAAGTTGCTGAGATTTTACTTGGTTATAGATGCTTATCACTTAACAGTGAGAGGATATCAAATATCTAAACACTGATCTAAATAATCATCGTTTGGCTGTAGCTCATTGAAAACATATTCAAAAAGATTACACGCACTTTAAAATAAAGGTACGATTTACCCAAAAAATCTGTACGTGGCGCCCCCAACTTTAAACTCCCCAAATCTATTCCCGTAGGGGATGAAACCGAGGGTTGTTATAAAGACTTCAAGGAAACGTTTGACACTTTTAGTTTAACGATCGAAAGCCCTTTACGAGTGTAGTAGTCACCTAAACATCTATGTTTATTGGTAACAAATGCTGCTGTGATGCCCACTATAACATGCTTGAAGATTTAAAAGAGTATTTGTGAGTGACAGTTTAATATCCGTGTCGTGTGATAAGTACTAGCATTTGATTTGTTGTAGTATACAGAACGTTTTACGATTTTGTTGAATTTATTTTTAGTCGAGTTTCTTGTAATGGCTTCGAAGAGAATGTTAGAATACGTTTAACTGTAGAAGTTAAGTATTATTGCCTTACTAATGTTATAGTTTTGGGTGGTGACAAGACACTCGATTGATGTTAAAGCGAATGAGATGACTGTGGCTAGAAACTGAGTTCAACATTCTCTTTTTATCGAAACTTTTACCTATAACGTGGTCATAAAAAAACCATTACATTAACCATTTCACCTTATTAGCGTAGTTCTGAATTTTCTTTTCTTTAATAATTCAAAATTTAGTCGATATCCGTCCGTGATTTTTAATTTTATTACGGATAGACCACCGTAACACACAACTGAGCCAATGCGGTTGACGAATTAACAATAGACCAAGCTCATAAAACAGCTGAATAGATTAGCAGTCCTACTTTCTCTACTCACTAGTGATGGGACATCATAAACAGATACCAGTACCGATACCGACCACACACCTCACGGAAATAGACACACCATCACACCACGGGTGTCCCATGCTCTTTTTACGACCAATAAACGTTCAGTGCGACAACACTGACTACAAACTACAAAGACAGAGAAACTCGTTATTTTTGGATTAAAGACGACCAATTAATTTATGGTGGAAAAATAATCGGACTGTCAAAATATTTTTACGTGAGATTGACGCGAAAAATCTGTTGTATAAATGAATTTAAACTTCAGTAAATTGAGATGTTAATCAGTCCCCCCTCGTTTTCACACTTTTGAATTTAGTTATTTGCCCACTCTTATGTTTATAGTGGGCTTGCTCATGTTTTTATCATGGCCAAGTTTACATTCAGCCAAGTTGGAATCCATAACGGATCAAATGCTATTCAACATAAAACGCTTTCGCAAAATAAGACACAAGTTTCAGGGCTCAGCCTAGAGAACAGTTTAGACTTGAGAAAATTGTAGCCCTAATTTTTGTGTGCCTCGCAAGCTAAAATCGAATTATCCAACATACTTGTTTAGTAAATTAAATACTTGTTATATTATCAAAGACTCATAACAATGAATTATTATTATTGCCAAAGCAATATGTTTGACACAAACAGGATAACTCTGCGGTTGATAAAACAGTAATACTGCGCAGTGACAGATTGATATTGAACTGAGCACAACTAACCCTATTCAATAAATAATTGATAACTTTACGCAAACATTGCAAAAACTATTTAATAACAAAACATGATAATGATTAAAAATAGAAGATTTAGTACCTATTGTGGGATAGTATATGGATAGTAATTTAATTCCAGGTTAAAATGAACACAAAGTATTGTAAACTTATTTAATAGAGTAACTATAGCTCTATCTTGCTCTGAACTCTTCTTCATATGAACTTTGAACCAAAGAGAGCAAAGAACACTACCCCCCCCCCCCTTCGATTTTGCTGCAGTTGAGTAGAAATCATTTCCTTTACAATCTTCTTATTCAACCTTTGGCCACCCAACGCTGTGCAGTTCTCCCAAATTTTTCCACATTTGGCGGCTTTATCTCATGCTAGCGAGTTTCTTCCGGCCATTTACTGACATCGTCTATCCACCTAGTCGGTGGTCCACATTCCGCCGTCCCGTCGGTGGTCTTCACTCCAGTACTTTCCTCTCCCATTTTCCATTCCGTCTACGGCATATTTACGGCCCTCCCACTTCCACTTTCTTTTTGTTGTCACTTTTGCTATGTCCGTCTAGTCCGTCTCCGCATTTCGGTGTTTTTCTGTTCAGCAGATTCGTCTTCCGAGTGTCCGATCAATAAGCCCCTTTACCAACATTGATGGGGTTTGAGATTAGCTTTAGTTAAGCCGTCTAGAAACAAACCCAGAACAAAGCACCGCATCAGTTATCCCAGGCTATCAGCCCAGCGAGGTGCAAACAAGGCAAATCAGCAACAAATACATTAAACATTAAATCAGCTGCCACCATTGCAGCTCATTTGTTTGCGTCAAATTATTTCGCGCATTATTATTTATTAATGTTGAAACCCGCGCCCTGGTAATGCATAACGCTGATATTAATAATTTATAATTTCAAGTGGATTTGTTAATCTAGTGGAGCAAATGCGCTTGTTTGCAGTAACTGCTTTTGAAGTTGTAATCTTTCATGTTAATTCCACCTATCAACGTGTATTTTGGAGTGCATTGATGGACATATAACTCTTCGAATTTGACCTTGATGCTTGAGTTTTGACTACCTATAGACAAAAGCATCATTCATAGCGAATTTCTCTGTAAACAATTATGCGTGGTCATAAATAAATAAAATATATACCTGTGTGTCGAATTGAAAACCTCCTACTTTTTTTTCGTTAAAAATACTTTATACAGATTTTGGCACACTTGGCCAAATTCACAACTTGCCATCATAAATTTTAATACATTCACAAAACAATTTCATATAAATGTTCACCAACAGCGTCAATACGTCAACGTCATCCGAAAGACTAAAAATACTTGTCTCCCTGTGCTTTACACTTCAAACTAGTGTCCCTATAGGTTAACAGATAATAAATTAAAACAGCTGTTAGATCGACCATAACTATTTAACAACATTAACAAATATTCTTGCCAAATGACTGCAATGACAACATCTCATTAGAACTCTACTTACCCAAGAAGGAATGAGGCGTGATAATATAACGCTAAGCGACAAATGCGGGACTAATTTAGAATGTGTGTAACAATTTGTCACAATGCCGTACTAGAGTTGGCAACAAGATAATGCTTTGAATTTCGTCGGTAGGTAACTATGGATGTTGCCATTCTGAGGAAAATTCGTAACTTCTTTTAAAATAACAACGCAAAACTCCTTTATTTATTGTTTGTATCTGGAACTATAACACAACAATGAAGTAATAATATTATACTTACGCTTACTACGCGATTCATGGTGCCGCGATTATCTTAGTATTTTAAAATAGCAAAAAAATTCATGCCATGTTTTTTTTTTGTAGCGTGCTAAAGCTGCAAAACGCTAAGGACTGTAAGGACTATGATTATTTTATCATGGTAATATTACAAAAGGAATCGGCTACAATTTCGTAGTATGCTCGTGCTAAGCTAGTGCTACGTTTTTCCTAGTATGTTAAGATACAAAACGTTGAGTGAGATCTTTCAAAGGATGCTGAATTGCTGATCCATCAACACGCTAAATGCTACGAGTTTCGTAGCATGCTGGAGTTACATCGCGCTGCGTGTTACATTTTCTCGTAGTATGCTAGAGTTACAGTACGCTGCGTGCTACGATTTCTCGTAGCATGCTGTAGCTACAAAACGCTACATGCTACTTTCGTAGTTTACTCCAGCTACTCTTACCTGGCAATATCCATCACTACTTTCTTGGAACATACCTCGCATTAATATGTTACACTCATTGTTTTCTATAACAAAAACACTTTATCTACCGACAAAAAATAATTTAAAAAATTCTAGTTAAAAATATACAAGGTTGTCTTCAAAAACATTCGCGAAACCGGTTGCTATATCTAGTAGGTACGTGACTTGCTAAATTACTGACTTTATTTGTTCACATAAATCTACCAGTAAGTAATGTGATCATCCTTGCAGTTTTACTTTCGGTGCGAAAAAAATCTAGACATGTTTGGCCCATTATTTGTCACCAACATCCAACTCCCATCTGCTACGACTGTTAAAGCACGCGTAGGTATGAAAGGGATCTTCCATTAACCAAAACAATAGTGAATACAAGTCATGGATCACTGAATACCCCATAGAAGTATCGGGTATCATGTCACGCGCAATGGTGCATTAAATAACTCGTAATGAATACAAACCATTGCCGTAACACCAGCGTGTGGATCGCTCCCATATCAGCCGGCCTTGAGCCCCGCTCAATAACACCATATACCAACAAATTATTTACCATCGTAACAACTCTTATACCAAAACTGTAAGACTGAAAATTAAATGAATTAACTGTAAAGATAGTTGGTAATCGGCAACACGTGTTGACCATTGTAAAAATCGACTATAAATTAAAAATGGAATTCTAATTCTTAAATCCAATCGAATAACGGCTGTTTTCCTGTGGCCAATCAAGTGTGCAGACACTTCAGTCTAATTTAAATTCAAACCTGAACTGTATAAGGTTGAATTTAAAATTTTAGCTAGTTGGTAAACAAGAAATTCGCAAATACTTCGAGGCCACGCTTCCTGGTTATACATGACTACAAAATATAAATTATGCCATGTATGTATGTAGGTATACATCGCCGAATTAATTGGTGCTGATAAAAATACATTAATTGTCCTTTTTTATTGGAGTGTGGTTGCCATCGTGGTCACGTGACCAGTTTGTGGTCAACTTATGTGTGATGATGATGACATAAGATAGCGAGGATCGAGACCTGTTGTGACCAAGAGATTAACCTATTAAAATGGTCTGTTATTTTTTCTACCTATGTAAAAAATGGGCCTCTGAAATTGGTATTTATTTACTTAATCCTATTTGCCGTAGATTATCACAACTCTTCCTCAGATAACAGACACAAATATTTTAAGCGAAGAAATTTTATTTTAGGAAAATCTTTCTTTCATAGTGTTTTTTTACAATTTTGTTTTTTGTAAACCGTAATTTACTACTTTGTAAAACTGAAAACGAGTCTAAAGTAATGAACGCCACATCCACGACGCCGACGCTCCCCGACCATTATCTTAAATAATCTTTTCTTATCACCGAGCCATCCCATACTTGCACAGGCACTGTATAATTACAAACTTAGATTAAGTAATCACGGCGCTATCTCCAAAAACCATTATCTCATCCTATGCAAACATTCACACCCCCTCACCCCCTTTGTACCCCTACTCACCCCCCTTCTATACGCACTTACGAAGTTTGTTGATCAAACTGCGAGGCTGATGACCACTTGAATTAATTAGATGACCACGGCGAGGGGACCCCTTCACCCCTTCTGACCCCCACGGGGTTTAGTTTGCGGGTTAGCCTTAAGCGGTATCATCACTAGCTTTTAATTTGGGTGTGATTAGTTTTTAGTGAAAGTGGAATAAATGAGTGGCGACTCAAATGAAGGTACCTATAATACGCACGGTAGGTGCTTCATCCGTTTCAGTGCAGAACTGAAGCTAATATGAAAGTACGGTGTTGTGTATGTTACTCTACAATGCTAGATCCACTAAACTGTTTTCAGTTGAACGTGCGAAAGTAAAATGAATCCCAGGATTCATTTTACTTCGTTTCGTTCAGAATCAGAACCCAGGTTCTGATTCTGAACTAATAATAGTAAAGTTATATGTCAAAGTTATTTATTTACAAAACTCAGTAAACAATGATATCTTATCGAAGGCGTCGTCCGCATTTGCCGCAGTTTCAAGGCTATTTTTAGCTGAAAACAGTAACAGTCTGTATTTCATCAATTCCTTGAGTTAGTCATAATTATCTTTATTTGATGCTTCATTTTTCTCATAAGAAAATACCGAAACTGTTTCACTTGAGCAAGCTTACCTCATGAATTAATTAAATATTTAGCTGGTGTTGTGGTAACTTTACCGACCAGTGGCGCCCTCTGTGAACGAGCTCATTAACAAAGTGCACGCAGCGCGATGATAAGGAAACCTCCAAGTTTCACACTCTCCAGAAACTGATGAATATTTAATGCTGAATTAAAATATTTTAAGCAAGGAAATTGGATGTTTTAAGTGCTAGTAGAAAGTTGAAGAAGGGTGCATCAAGGATTACCGTCTCTTAAGATGTTTTAACGTGAGTTTACTAGAAAAGCCGGAAAATTGTCGCTAAACAGATGAACTTAAGGTGCGGTACATCACACGGTGAGTTGCTCTAGCGTGGACACATTACATCGATTTTCCCCGAAAGATTAGGCAGCAAGTGCTAAGGGAGCTTAGGATGTCAATAGGAACACTGAGATGGCTAGCATTTCCAAAATTTTCATCAGTAAGTTCTTAGTGTAATGTGTGGGGTTCGATCCTCACTTTCACGTCTGCCAATCCGACGTTTCACCCTTTGAGCTAAATTCACTGTAAAGGCTCTACGTTAATTTGAATTCCCATAAGACCAAACCGGAGGCATCAGCTTATTATTTCTGCGGCCATCTTGATGCAATCAACGATTTCGAACCAAAAGTTTATTTCCACAAAGGGCTTACAAACTCCTGCGTTCAATAAATCCATCGCCAGTTATTTACAATGTTATTACTAACAATAACAAATTATCCTTCGTGTGAAATGTTATATATTTGTTGTTTTAATGAGCGGTGCAAGTGGGCTGCCTACATTACTTACAAGTTGAACCGTCGGTAAACAATAGGAACAAGTTATGTTAATTACAAGATAGGGCATTTAATTGTCTCGCTTTATGTTATTTTTCTAGGTATTGCGTCATTTTGTTTTGTAGGACCAAGGTCGTTTGTATTTCCATATCTTGGAGACCTGTGTTCTACCCTCTAATCGTAATCGCACGCCCATTTATATTTAGCAAATTGTGAAGGTCTGGTTCCAAGACTCGATACTTCGTCCAAATAAAAAAAAACTTTCTATACCTACAATAGCTAAATAGGACAAGATGTCCTAAAACGTGCAGTAACAGAACACCCAACCCATAGCACAATAGGTGCTGTGCCAATCCGCAAAGGAAGTTCTAAAGGAAAGTCTTACACCAGTACAGCTTGCAAACCGCAAGTTTCACGACTATCACTGCTCCTGCGTCCCCTGGTCCCCTGGTACCGGCGCCAGCGCAGGATGCCGCGGTGAGCACCGCCAGACCGCTTCCGGACGTAAACTGGATTAATTGATTACTGTACCTACATGTGAATTAATTTATTTTTGGGATGGGAGGCGATAAATCTAGACCGCAATGTTAAATATAGCGAAAATTAGTTTAACGAGTACGATGACTTATTAGTTATTAGTCTTATTTTATTACACACATAGTTCAATTTTTTCGTCATCATTTTTCTTATCAAAACTTGATAATCTTTGATGTCTCAATGCTGGGCAAAGGTCTCCCCCTCGTATTCCTAGTCCTCGCTATGTTTCGCCTACTCCTTTCAATCCGGTAAGATCGAGTCCAGGAGACGGTCAGATGCCAGATGGGCTAGTACCATTACGCAGCAGGTGAAGACTGGCGTCACCGAGACTGGTCTAGGAACCTTAGACAAATATTCAAAGAAAATCCTCCAGCCTTTACATAACATCATCAGCATACCCATTCAAAAGACACCATTAACTCAAGCCTCATGCAAAGCGAGCTAAATGAATCATACAAACACAAAAGAAGCAATTGACAATACCTCTTCATCTTACATAACAATGACATTACATATACATGTGTACATAGTATATACATTATGTACACGTGTTGTGTACATAATAAACAGTAGAGGCACTCCCTGCGCTCGCTATCTGTTGGTAAACGAAGTGATTCATGATGGCTGACTTATTGTCTTCACTGAAATACAAAACGTTTTGAATTAATTTAATTCAATTTATAGAAGTAGGCTCATAAATAAAATTGAGGAAAACAAAATAATGATGTTAGTTATGTTATTGGAACGGTACTCACATGTGTATGGAAAATTATAACACCTTTATTATTATTTTGGTTGAATATCAATTTTTATTTTGTCAAGCAACATGCGCACTTTTTGTCACTCATACTCGTAGGTGCTACTAGAGAACTATTGCGTTGTGAAGGTCAGATAGGCAGTCGCTCCATGTAAATTACTGATATTCAGCTGCATCCGGTTAGACTGGAAGACGACCCCAATAACGTTGGGAAAAGGCAGGCAGATGATGATGAGATGTTCCTAGAGAGAGAAATTAAAATCAAATCAAGAAAGGGGACGACTATTGAGATAACAACTAATAGGGAAGTAGAATAATAACAGTAAGAGCAAGTCAGGGATGATGAAACTAAGAATAAACTGCAACATTATTTTTAGTATATGCGAAACCTGAATAAACTAGTTCAGAATAAGTAATTGAATCGATTTCAATAATTTTACCTATCGCAATAATTTAGGTACCTACTGCCAAATTATTATTATCAATGAGCGCAAGACGACGCTGGAGGCGCGCGCTGCGTGGTAACCGCGTTTGTGCGGACAACTAGGTAACAGAACAAGCTTATAACTTTGTGATTAATCATGATACAGTTTTGAAATTTTGTACATAGATTCTTTACATAAAAATACTTGGCACGTGTATCAGGTTTCGCGTATACTAAAACTAATGTTGTATTTCTGATTAATAATTCACTTAAGTACCTATATTTCGTCGGACACACATATTATTTTGAGGAAAATGATTATACTGTTTTTCAGCTTTAAGTAGGTACTAAAGAATATTAAATAAAGATCAGTATCGAAGTGGGTCGCAAATATTCCTGATGTTGTTGTTGTTTTCAGAGGGTAAACATATTTCCATGATAAGAGTGGGTTCACGTCATTAGTGTAACAAGGCCGTCGCCCTGCCTATTAGCGAGTAGTGCTCTTTGTCTGCCACTTCTAACATCTACTATCACACTTTTAGGGTTAGTAGCAGTCTATTTTTAGCTCTGCCCTTAAATTTGTCACAGTCAATAATTGTATATGCCCATTTTCTCAATTAATCCCCAAATATTTTTGCACTGTTGGAGTTTAGAGTCTCAGGCCTCAACGCTAATTTACGCATTCATTTAGGTGTCGCCTAGTGTACGTGAAACCGGGCGCCTAACTGAGGTACAACCTATGACTCTATTCGTTTATTAATTATCATGAAAGTCTGTCCCAGGTATCATGAGATCTTGTCCACTTTCTACTCTGTAATACAATTCAAGTCAGCATTCTCATTTTGGCGAACTTAATCTAAAATACCACATAACTAAGTAAAAGCTGTGAGTTTATTTATTTATTATTAATATATGTATAACTAAGTACAAAGTCCACAGTTCACACTTCAACTTATCCTGTAAATAAGTAGTGTAAATAGAACACAAACAAACTGCCCACAGATGTTCCTTACATAACCAACACGTGTGGCCTTGGACGATATAATATCGCTTATATACTATATAACAAGTACTACATCACACATAATACACACAGCGATGACTACTTGTATATGTATAGGTACATCATAATGGCTTGAATTACCAACTGTTAATCCACGTGCGTTTGCGCTTGTCCTTTGAAGAATATTCTAGAATATTTTACTTGACTTGGAGTGGAAGCTACATAATAGGGCATGCGATTGATCAAAGCTTTAAAATCAAATAATTGAAATGCGCTCAAAACATAAAGTGCAGACAACATTAGTGCTAGACTGCTGGTGCATTTATAGGCACTACAAAACATTTCTTTAAAAAAACATTTATTTTTAAACAAACAAATATATCGTATGGGTTGACTATGGGTTTTGCGGTTCAACTGACCAACATAGTGACTAAACTATTGAATATATATATTTGATTCTGGAAACGTTAGCGCCTACGATATTTTATAATTATTATGTATAAATTGGTTTAATTTGCTGTTGTATTGCCTCCATATATTGTTTGCTTCGAAATACAGTCTAGTTTAGCACAGCAGAGCATAATGTTCACCGTTTAAATTCTACAGACAAAGAACACACGAGGACTTCACAAATCGATCGAAGCCGCTTACGTTAACTCCTCACTTCCACGTTCCGACTTCAGAGGATATCCCTCAAGAGTCTCCACACCTAAACCAACACACAAGTGCAAACACACCGCTTCAAATCGACAAATCCTCCGGGAGGACCGATCTCAAGCCGTCATATACACCCGCGGGTAGGCACACAATCACCCCTACATACACACATACATATATACTATGTACAATGTTACAGACAGTCAGACAGCTCATCAATTAACTGCCACGTGTTCTGCTGATGTCAGTAATTATGGCGTTATGACTGAAGCGATTTGATTGGGGGTTATTAGATGTAGAAAACCTGACGGCCATCTGTACAGACAGGAAGCCGCAGCAGCAGTTTTCTTTTCAAAATCAACGTGAAAATACATTGTGGTGCGCGGGGTAATGAACCCTCACCCAGGCACTAAGATGACCTCTTCAAAACAGACATACACACACACAGACAAATACACAGATATATATATATCGATATATATGTGGCGGGGCCCGGGGGCCTGGCTGATAGCTAGGTGAAGCTGATAACCCGCCTGCGCCGTATTTAGTGATAGCCTTGGACCAACTGTACCACTATAGCTACAACAAACATGCTTTATTTACGGAAACTATATCGGCTGACTTTATTTTTACCCGAATAAGACAAGATTACCTTTGACAGTAATACTTACAAGAATATCTGTGCCAGTCATCTAGAGAATTCGGAATACTATTATTAACCAACTGTTTGGCGATTGAAACACCATAAATAAACAGTCAATAAGATGTCGTCAATGGCCTACGATACGGATATGGGCTCCAGCCTTACTTATGACAGCACTTACCGAGCACGTACCTTACACTTGCCGAGATCGATCCGTGAATGGGTGACCACACTGACCATACGTTACAAATCGAGAAATCAAAACCCCACCGCGATTCGAATAGCACGTCCGTTGGTCTTGGCTGTCTCTTGTAGGTAGTAGTTTCGGGTGGTCAGAAACCCGTAAGTCTGACAATAAGCCTTACCAAGGGGTCTTACGCAATCATTCGGTTGAGGAGGTCAAATAGTCAGTCGCTCCTTATAAAATGCTGGTATAGCTGCAGCCGGATAGGTACACTAATAGCCAATCCCAGAATAGTTGGTAAAAGGCAGCTGATGATGAGTTTAGGGCACTCCAAACCGCGCACTACACCGTACCCGTTGTGTGGGCCCTTTTACTCCTTAATTTCAATATGTACATAAATAAGTACCTTAACCTAGCCATAAATCGTTACGTTTGAGGTACGGTAACGGCACCGTAACCACGGAATGGTACCTAAGTGTCGGTTGAGAAGAAAAACTACAACTTTGTATCAAAGCGGTGCGATTCCGCGGAAGTTGTAAAAATCAATGATGCTCGTAAGTGTCGCTCTCTCTCGAGGAAAGCTAATGTTTAGTGTAATACTTATTTATGGACTGTTTCTGGGTTTGATTACTGAACAGAAGGCAAATGGTTAAATTTTGACAAAAAAATGAATCCTTGCGAAAATGAAGCTGTCGGAGTGCGAGGACTTCAAAATTTTTCAACTGAGTCAAGGACGTACATTGCCACATAATGTAAATGAAGCGTTGTAATTGGCAACTGGAGTCCGTCTATAAATTCGACCACTATTTGTTGCTAAGTTCCAATACCTACAAAGCTATTGTGTGTAATATCACAAGCACTCATCTTACAGGCAATCGGCCGTAATACAGTGATCGAAAATCAACCGACTCTGTCACAATTCACTCTACGTACTAGATACTGCTAAATTCTGTTTTCCTACTATGTAACTTCATGGCTGGCAAAATCTTTATTTTCTAGGAAGCCTGTCTATTAAAGACACTTAGAATACTATTCCCTGTTCTGGCTTAACAGTAAGTCAAGTTATCTCACAAGTATAAACGTGGATACTATTATAATCGTAGTAATGACAGATTATCAATTAAATCGCAATAGTGCAAAATGCGCACTATATTGGTACAATAAGAATCTATTACAAAAACACTATAGTAGTGAGTGTTCGTATGTAGTGCAAGCATGCCAGTAATGCAAGGGAGATTCACGTGTGGGTCAGGAAGAGTTGTTTCCTCGTTATTATCATCATTATGATTCGATTATCGCTCGTGGCTACATAATTAAAGCCGCACGGGTAGATCTTCAAGGTTAAGCAACGCTTGCCGAGTTCGGTTCGTGAATGGGTGACCATCCGTTACACACCGAGACCTCGCCGTGCCTTGAAAATAACATTCAACAATTGGTTCCAGCTCTAATTCGAAAATCATAGACTGTCGTTACGGATAATCAGAAGCCTGAAAATCTGTCTGACGACCAGACTTGCAAGGGGTATCGGCTATCGTGCTACACATTAACTGAGTTGCGGAGATCAGAAAGGCAACTACTACAAAATAATAGTATTCAGCTATAATAATAATAAAAAAAATGTAGAACAATTTGTAAAAATTTAAATAAAGGAAATAATAATAATAATATTCCACAGCATTCTCCTGCCCTTATCCCAATTTATATAGTCAAAACTTTCCTCACGACAGTTTCCTCATTCCTTCGCATCACATGCCCATACCACGAGGGGTAAATATCTCGGATTAAAATAGCTACCTAGGTACTTTCGCCGTAACCGGGGAACCTTTCTAAGATTTCATGTCGAAAAAATAGGACAGATTTTCCACAGTTATGTAACCTACAGGTGAAATAATTTGTGTGTATACGTTTTGCATCCAACAATTTCTTCAGTGGCATTTGATATTGCTTAGTAACAAAAATCGTATGCATACGAATTGTTTTCATCCAGAATTTGCTGCTCTGTCGTTCAACAGCGACCCCAAAGGAAAATCAGATTTCACAGAATGACATTATCAGCCACAACAAGAGGAAGCTGTTACGTCACAGATATAAACACGATGGGGTGGCTGGCGTATTTATAGCTGAAATCAAAACAAACAGAAATATCTTTTACCTTAATGATTTCATAATCCACTGTAACTGCTTTTTTGTAAGGAAAATACCCAAAACAGTCGTTTCCTAATTGGTTATATTTACCAAGTCGACCACCCCAGCACATCGTGTCTATGAGATGTGTGCCTGTGTGCGTTTGTGTAAACACGTGGATGTGTGGGGGGGCGTGTCAACTGAAAGTTATGACGCAAGGTGCCGGACAGTCAGACACACAAGTGATTGATTTTATTTTATTAATCGATTTTGTTTCGTCATTTATCATTGGCTGATAGGCTTTTTGTTTGTTATGTTGTGTTTGATCATCATAGAAATAAAGGGTGGGTGCTTAATTGAAGGGAATTGATTGATGTGGCACATGTTTATGGTATATCATATTTCAGATCACATGCAAACCGAAGTAAACATACCCTCACTCCCGCTATACATTAATTATGCTTTAGGAAATAATATCTAACTTGTTGCCTTTAGAAAAGTTAGAAATGATACCTCCGTGGGGATGCTGAACTTCTATAATTCTGCCTTCGCCGTTAACAACCCCAGCAATCTCATTGAATACTTAACTGACGTATAGTATTCTTTACCATAATTATGAAGATGTAAAAGGCATAAAATATGAACACCTCCATCGACAAGTGTACTCCAAGTTGGTCGCTGCATCTATGGAAATGTTTTTATGGTGTCAGAAAATAAATATACCATCGAGTAACGTTCCGTTATGGTTACCAAACAGTCTGATAGCTTTATGTCCTCCGGTGCGAGCCACTAAATCATAGTGAAGGTGTACAGGTATGGGGTTATGATGTTAACTGCCGATTTTAGACACAATCTTAACATGGTGTCTGAAAGTAAAAGATCTCGGAAAGTTAAAGGCATACGTGTACTGATGTATGCTTTTTGGTATAGAAGTATAGAATAGAATTTATCTTTATTCGAGTATCCATGACTCAGAAAGTGTTAGTAAAACTTACGACTATGTTAGTAGCACTGATAAAACAAAACCACACAACAAATAACGGTGGATCACTGCTGCGACAACCCATGAGTGATAGCACAACAGCGACCCACATACACACAGTCCAGGCCACTGGCATCTGGTATGAGATGAGTATGTACGGTGTTGAGAGTCTTTGAGAAATATGCAATCCTTGAAACCGATGTCACGATTTAAACGTTTATTATTCAAAAAGTAATGTTACAGTTGATTTAACAAAAACATACCAACACAAACCATCGCGGATTGGTGTATAGACCTTCTGGACTCGATGGACCAGCAAGAATAAAACTCTTATACCCTTTTTAGCAGGGTGTCAATAGCAATAAACAGCGCTATTTAAATTAATACGAATAACGTACGTACGTTACGTTTCTATTTGTAATTCTCAAGCCGTATGATATTATTACATCTTATCTATTCAAATCAACCAATAAAACAAACTCAGACAAACAAGACTTACGACGAAACTTGTAACTACTCACAAGGCCCATAACACAGCACCCCTCCCTGCGCAGTCGGTTATCAGTCAGGTGTAAGCACGGGAGCAAGCGATGACGGCGCCGAACTTAGCCTGCCGGGGACTTTCACTACTCCGCCCTTAAGTAATGAACTGGCAGGGCTGGCACCAGATTGAAAATATAGTTTGGTACCTATATCTCTGAAAACGTGACAAAACTGGCATGTCCTCGACACGAAAATTCAAAGACATATGTGACATCTACCAACCCTCACTAGGCCCGTGTGGGATTACGGTACACTCACTCTCATAGAGAAGAGACATGTGTCCCAGCAGTGGGAACATTACAGGCTGATTATGGTTATTGCTTTTGTTGTGTTTGAGTGTGTAAATGTTTGTGTTTGCTTGTTACAGGAACCTGATGGCCGCCTACTGAAGGGGCCATAAACAGATTCAAATTCTGGCCGACTCAATTGAATTGAAAAATACAGTATATTGTGGTGCCTAAAATACCTGAGCCTCCACGAATAACGATACTTACCCATATAAGAACGTCCAGCCCGCCCTAGGCAGTGGGCACTAGGCAGTCATCTTCTAACCATGCTAATCTTGCCAAGCACTGCACTGTGTCTTAGACTAATACTCAAATATGCTTCTGAACAAGATTCTTCTGCTTCAAGAAAGTCCCTCCTGGTTCCGTCGAGATAGAGATTTCCATAAGTTCCGGAAGCAAGTACCCGAGCTTTCAAACAAACTTGGGTTGTTTCGACTTACATTCAGTCTCGGACTTCGTTCCAAATGTTCTGTTATCTACGCAGCTAAAGAGTTCAATAACGTTTATTATTATTATTCGCTTGCAAAATAAACGGACTTATTGAATTTGTAATTTGAGTTTGCGAACCCGTAGCCTGAGGGAGCTAACGGGGTTTTGAATCTAAAGAGGGTTAGACCCGCTAACATTATTTGAGAGGGGTTGATTCTGGTCAGGCGAAAAAATACGTGCCCCACATATTTGAATAACGTTGTGTTGTGGTTATCTAGTCCTCGTACTTATACATATTTAAAACAGTTCCGTGGTTGACTGACAAACGTCTTTCGTTTGAATAGCGCTCTAGAGGGTGTGGAGATAGAGCTCGGTACTTGAGAAAAACCTTTTGAAAGTCCATCCTTGAGTGAATGCTTGATTTTGTTAATACTTAATGTGCACAAAGCCGTAAATAATTTAAAATTTATTTTAAAGTCAAAACATTGAAAATTGTAACCTTATTCCTGTAATTCCCGAAGGGTTAACCAGAGGTGTATCTATAGTAACAACAAACATGGCTGCCGGGTGGCACATTGCGTCAGGGGGCTGCTAATGAGAAATTCCTGAAAGAATAACCACATAAAACTTTGTCCCAGAACCTCATGCTCATCAGCAGCACTTGCAACCCCCAGGCCCACGAGGCAGTCGTTAGGCAACAGCTAATCATCTGGCATTACAATAATTATAATAGGCCAACTATCTCGCTCCGTGGCAACCCTACAAGAAAAATAGGAGAAAAGTACAGCGCACAAGTTTTTATGTCTTTGTTAGAAACAAACGATTTTTTATGCGGCCTCCCTAATTTATACACTTACTTGTTTATTTTTATTATTGTTCGTAATTTTTTAGCGGCACTAGAGGGAGCCACTGTCTTCGCTTGCTAACTTCGCGGATATTTTTCAGGAAGATTGTTTGAAAGTTGTTGTTGAAAAGTTTTTACACCTGAAATTTTGAGATACTCTTGGGGATTGCCGTTTCGATACTCTGTTTCCTGGTATAAGAGTAAGAGAATTATATCGTGATATTTATGACTTGAAAGTTATTATTAACTGAGGCTAAGGTGTATTTAATGGAAAGTGCGGTACAGAGACTAAAAGTTTAATTATCAGTGGAGCAATAGAGAGGCAATCAGCGCGGTTTACGCTGTTTGTTATAATTAACATTATGTGTTTCCACGCGTTCAACAATCATATTATGAACATTATTCTTTCCTTTATTTATTTTCTTACACACTAATTACACTTTTAAATATTTCTGAACATTATTATTTCCTTTATTTATTTTCTTTCACACTAATTACATTTTTAAATATTTCTTAACACAAACCATAAAAAAAACATTTAAAAATATAAAAATAGTAGCCCACCGGTATCGGGAACAGGGTCCAAGCTACCGGCAGTCAGGGCTCCAGAGAGAGGAACCTCCTAACAATACGAACCGTATCCAGGAGTACCGCTTTCTGAATCAAGCCCTTGATCCAGCTGCCTAACGAGAGCCTCCTCAGGTTGGTCGAGGCTCTTGGCAATTAAGCCATGGGCTGAGACGACTATCGGCACAATGATCGCTGAGTCCACATCCCACATGTCGACAACCTCGCGAGCCAAGTCAAGATACTTGATTTTCTTATCTTTCTCGGCTTTCACGAGGTTCTCATCATCATAACTTATTATTCATCATCATCATCATCATTTCAGCCGAAAGACGTCCACTGCTGGACATAGGCCTCCCCAAGGGGGGTTTTGCCATAATCGCCACGCTTGGCAGGCGGGTTGGCGATCGCAGTATGGTTGTTGTAGAATCAGAGAACGCTGCTGCCCATTCTCTGGTAAGTCCCTTAGTCGCCTCTTACGACACCCACGGGAAGATATGGGATGGTGCTATTCTTTACGTCCGGACACCATACAGAACACTTATTATTATCATATTATTATGCGACAGGCAGATGAACTGATGGGGCGTTTGGTCCTGTACTTCTCCCCAACTAAAACGCTAACACATTTTTGACGTTCAAAAGTTGCAGAAGTACTGCCTCAACCTTAATTTTAACAGAACGAATTTGAACTTTTGATTTAGCCATACCTAGACAGTAGCCCAGATGGGTGAGTTAATTAACAAATAGAATAATGTACACAGCCTAGAGCTCAATGTGTAAATGAATACATTAAAACTATGTTCATATAAACAGACGGTAAACACACCTTAAGTAAGGAAACATCCGTTGCTAAGTCCTAAAATAACAACAATGTGTTCCTCTTATGTACTTATTATTATGTAAATAATGTACATACACATAGACATGTAAATATACATGTCTATGCGCATGTCTTCCATCTGTATAGCGGGTCATGAGTAATGTTACATGTATAATCATAAGTATATATGAATATAAATTCTGTAGATAGTACTGCGGATAGATAAGTATACTTGTAGAAAATGGTTCCTAAGTTGTAAATGTTATTGCTACGGGGTGATCCGTGTGACCGTGTCTACGAATGTAATATTTAGCAGTTCAGTAGTAAAGTATCAGCTGTACTTTAAAATAAAAGAACACCTATACTTTCTTCTCGTATGGTTTGTAGCGTTCACTGAATGTCCTTTTATAAAAGGTTTGTAAATCATAAAAATCGTGAACTTTTTAGAAGATACGACGACTACGACTCTTCCAATTTACCAAGCCGGTAAATCCTATGTACCGAGTGTAAATAAACCAAGTTCATAAAAAAAAAATGTTAGTCTTACAAAAACTCTTGCTTATGAATACATAATATAAAAAGCAACACTACACCATTATCGTCCCTCCAACATCAGAAGTACTTATTGCGAAGCTTTTTATTTCTTTCTTTCCTTAACGAGCATGACCTAATATCGTACGTAATAACATATTACGTCTTATTTCGACGGGATATTAATTCTGCGAGAAATGTTTGTCTACCCTCCGTGTGTTATGATGGCTTGTTTATGATATAAATAAAGGGCGAAAAGGGTGCGGATACGGGTGTACGGTGAACCGGAGATGTGGGTGGGTTTGTCTCGGTGTTCCAGGTTTATTTTTAACTAGCACTTTTAAAAATCATATTCCTAGACTTGTAAGATCGTCGGGGATAGTGCATATCCGCGAGTCCACCATACGTAAGTGCACGTATCTGCACTACGTGTAGGTTTACAGGGGAAGGTTATAAGTTTATTTATTTTTTTATTTCAACGGTTTTTGACCTCATTTTTACATGAATAGTAACAATTCATGTGTTTTATGTATTGTTAACAGTAGAAATCTATTAAGTTCATTAATTTACTCGTTACGATAATGCGTACCTAAATGAAATTGGCTACATTTTTCAGATACGCGGAATTATCCAATGCTAGTTCCGCGGATTTGCACTATCCCCGACGATATGTAATATAAAGATACTGAGTGGAGGTAGATAAAGATACTTGTAAATAAGCAAGTAAACTAAAATACCATCGCGCCTGCGTTTTGTCCAAGGGTTAGGCAGAGGTGTACCTACAATAGTACACTCACATTTCGCCAGTTAAGTTTAAGTCCCATGGAATAGGGGGCGAGTCTATTGCCATCGACCGGACACAGATCTAGAGCCTATACTTGTAATAGTCTGAAATAGGCATTTGAGTATGCTGGCTTGGTGACTTCTATTTGTGTCAGTGACTTCTGGTGAAGCCACTGAAAAGCAGAAGTTGCAGTGAGACAATTACCTCGTTTCAGATGCCCTTAAAATTTGATTTAACAAAACAAACATAAACGGATATTGGTTACGTGGTTAAATACTAATTATATCTCGCAAATATATCGATAGGTAATGTAATTTATTATGATCACGTGACCACATCTATAATGTAATCTGTCGCTGGCTGATGCAATATTGTTATAATTTAACGTCATAGTTTCATCACTGAACGTACATAGTTTAATTTATTAAACTGTATTTATTAGCATATTCTTTTAGCGATTAAATAAATAACATAATATCCGTAATTTCAAGATTAAGTAAGTTAATCTTTAGACCAGATATTTTAAGGAACAAAATCGTAAACACATTACCCGCCCTCAGTCGGGTAAAAATTTCGGAGTACCTAACTAGTTCGTATCTACATTTATAACTACTTAGGGTTTAGCAATCACGAAGAGCAGGAATATCGCAAGCGAGGGAAAGAAAATACATAAATAATTAATCTAGTTATTTTACTTTCACAACATCCCTAGTTAATAAAACGAACTTTGTAAATCATATTCAACTTCAGTTATTCCACTATCCGAATAGTGGAAACCCAACTGAAAACAAGGTCGCATTTGAACACAACTCGAAGTATTTCACCGGCACGTATACACTATGTATGTATTATGTGACTACAAAAGGGACAAGCTTATTATCAAATCAATAAACGTGATTATATCGAAACACGACGACTTATAGAAAGGGGCAGAAGTGCCACTGGGTAGTACTGTACACAACTGAAATTAGAATGATACTTTGCAAAAAAATGCTATAATTTCATGCAAATCCTTATCTACAACTTAGACCGACTTATAAGAGGAAACTTGCCTTTTAGTTACCAAACGCCTTAACGGCCTCGGATAACGCCAATCTTGAAAGCGCACAATTTAACAGAAACCAGAGAGCTCACCCACGCTTTTAACACAAGTGCCGCCGATGTCTCTGCACCAAAGCTAAAAGTTGACTTCCCTAGAACTTTTCTGTATCAGCGATCTAGGGAGATTTTCTATGAATCGTCATCACCGACCCACACTGGGCCCGCGAGGTGGGTGATGGCCCACTTGCCTCACGGAGCGGGCTTGTGTCCAAGCAGCACGGTACAGGCTGTTCATGTGTTATGATCGTGCAGCATTACGGAGACAAAAAATGTGAGCTTTTTATCTTCCACAGCGAGCTTTCCGCGACGTCCACCTTCTGAATTTTGTATTCCTTGTCAGAACTCTCGCTGCGCCGGCGCACGCTGCAAGACGCCGGGGGCTATGAGAGTCGAGAGGGGGGAGTGAGGTTGGGCAATGCATCAGTGCTACCTTTCTAATGAGTGGCGCCGGCGCCGCGAAGAAAGCCGCCGAGACAGGCCGACACGAAAATTATGCGTTCCGATATTATATTGTGGTTTAATTAGGTTTCAAATGCGATTTGCTATGAAAGTGGAAAAGAACTTTGGTTGATTTGAAGGGCATTGGTCATCGGTCATCAGCTGACCAATGCGCGGCAGCTGGGACTTCCATAGATACCATTTTGCCTCAAGTTTCTTTCCTGAAAAAATATTTTCCTATACAGCTCATGGCAAAAGATGTGGGGCATCTTTTGTCATGAGCTGTATAGGAAAATATTTACACTCCTGTGCTGCTCTTTATCTGCACATTGGGAGATCAGTACGAAATGCTAACGCAGTCGATGCAGCGGTGTTCGGGTCGAAGCTCATTTAGCTGAAATATCAGACTCGTCGACACGACGTAAAAGAAGAGCAGGTGTATTAGTCAAATTAGTAGTAATATCTGGTACGTACCAGAACAAATACGGACATCTACATAGGTCCCTGATCACTCACATCGTCTCTTCTAACTCCACCGACAATACATGTTACTGCAACAACACACATAGCCTCAGGGGCACACAATTAAAAAGGCAACTCATTGTATAGCAGCGTACTCTCGCCGTGACCTTTTCAAGCTGCAGGTACAGTTAGGAGCCCTGCGGCTTTGCCCTCCAGATCTGTGAGATTAGCAACCGGTACCACTATGTACAGGCTCGCTGGATCTCTGAAGGTTTAGCGTTACGTTTAAGACCGGGTTCAGAACCGGTATTCTGTTTGAATAGACAAGTGGCTGTTTTCCCCAGATTTGGTACAGCCAAGAACAGATATATGCACGTACCTACATATGTGTATATGGGTGAGAAAAGTAGGAAGCACTATATAACGAGATGACGTATGTATGAGGCGCGTCAGACTAGGAGCTCAGAAACAACACTTTTTGTGAACAACACTACATAATTATGTAGTCTACAGAAGGTCTTTAGTTAATTTTGATCTTCATACTTTCTTAATTAAAATAGGTAGGTAGGTATGTACTTATTGACTTAGTTCAATCTTCACCACAGCCGTATCAGAAGAAGACTGAGAGTCTGCCTACCTACCTATCTAAAATCTTTGAACAGACATTTAGCGCGAAATAGGGTCAGCCATGTTTTTTTAAATTCCAGACAAACATTGATATGACGTAAATATTGTCTCGATTACAAAAACACCAGTCAATAGTTTATCAATAATACTTTAATTACGATAGTACATTATATACAAACACAATACCTATTCACATAGGTACACGTGGCATCTGTTTTTATGTTATATATTCATTATGTACTCTCTATGAGTCAATTTTGATTACCATAACATTCCGTAGTTAATGAGATAAATCAATGAGTACATTAGGCATGTAAATAGGTAGGTACATGATTTTGCACTTTGTTATGTGTACAGACAGGTGCTAGATAAAAAAATTGGATGAGGCTTAAATCAAATGTGAAGCACGTGCAGGTGGGTATGCTATGATAACATCACGCCTGTGAGCTCTGAAGGCTTAGGCAGAAGTCTGCCAAACAGTACACCTACATTTTACCAATTAAGTTTATGTCCCACGTAATAGGTTTCTACTGAAAAAATCTTGGTGGAAAATTCAACAACACTGCCCCACCCGGTAATCGAACCCAAGATCTCGTGCTCAGCAGTAGAGCTTGCGACTACTAAACCAACGACGCACTCAACGAAATGTCTCTGTCAATATCCCTTGCCCTTGCCTTTATTGTAACATTTATCCCTTGCCCACTGACATAGGGCTGTTCCGTTTTCCCCTAAGCGCCAATAGATCTGACCGGAATTAAATGCCCCGGGCTAGTGACAAAGAGTTGCGCTTGAGGGCTTGTCAGGATTGGGTCAGAGGCATCAACCCATTTAACGACTTGGTCAATGAAGTGATGACCTATTTTGGAATTATCTAATACTAGCAACCCGCCCTGGCTTCGTACGGGTAGTAGACCTTATTATGTTTACATGTGCAGTCAAGGCAGCGTTTTCGATGAAAGCTCCCAGGCGGCTTGACTTTTTTCGCCACTTCCAACAATTGTCGCCATATTTCAACCAATTTACACAAAACTTTGACAACCGTCCTCATGAATCACTCTATTGGTGAAAACCGCATGAAAATCCGTTCAGCAGTTTTTGAGTTTATTGCGAACAAACAGACAGACGCGGCGGAGGACTTTGTTTTATAGTATGTAGTGACGTACATAGATACATACATACATTCACACCTCTATCTCAAGTGGTTAGGCAGCAGAAACAATAGAACGCCACCTGCTACGATCCTTACCTTATCTATTCTCTAAAACGACGGATAACTGAAAACATATAGAGTATATACAGTATATGTACTTAGTCACACCTCTGCCTAACCCTTCGGAGAAAAACATGTAAAATGAAGGAATTTCTTCTATAAATCAAATTTAAATAACACTTAGGCGGTAGATAGGTAAGTATATTTTCCCGTAAATACAGCCTAAAGCGCTGCCTACCTCGTGTACACAAAAAAAATGTATCCTCCCGAATGCTCAGCTAATTGTGTTTGTTCCGGTGTACGCTAAAGCGAGCAACTTCCGAGCAAGCAAGCAGCTTTCCGAATAAATGGAATAAATGTTTGAACGCCTGATAAAATTGTTATAGCAAAAACGTATTTATGCAACTCGATAATAACACGTTTCTCGCCCATTCTCGGCTATATTTGTTGAGGATGATGGGGTAACGGGGATTTTAACGTTCGTTATTATATTAATTTCTGATGCTGTAAATATGGTGCACTTATAATATACCATATTTTTGACAGTACATGACTACTAAGTTAAGAGTTAACTACATACAAAAAATGTTCTCCTTTATACAACAGAAGTCGTTATTAACAAAAATGCCATTACAGTAATAGCACTTAGTACGTCCTTTATCTCTAAATGAAATGAATCTATATCTGGAACCTAGAAGAACATGGCAAACAAGTTTCTTCTGGTAAACAAGTTTCTCAGTAATTGAATTTCCCTTTGTCCTATCTACAGGCACAGAATTCCTGGATCTACTTAGTAAAAGAAACCATCGTACAGAACAGGTAGATATTATGTCATAAATAAATTGGTTCCAAAAGAAAATACCTTCTTATAAATTATCTTCCAAAAAATATCTTCCATCCTTCGTACAAACAACAAACAAAGATAAATAGCGGAAAGTTTTTCCCAGCGAGAATATAATCGCTTCACTTTTCCTTACAAAACAAATCTGAGTAATTCATACTTTGCCTCCTAAGCGTGGGATGAAACGACTCCCATTATATTGGTAAGAACGTACTTACCTACCTACTTACTTTGTACTTTGACAGGATTTTCTGAGAATTTTAGCAAAGCTGAGCTAAATGAATACCACCTAAATGAATGAAGCCAATGTCCTAAGTCTAGTAATATTCAGGGCCGGGGTGGACCTGTTCATATTCAACAAAAGGACCTGAATTCGCTAACCATGTTTTGTGGCGAAAATATGGCATTTTTGATAGTCTAAGTCGGTAAGGCGAAGGTGTTTTGAGAAAACTATTGTAATTCCATAAACACATGGGAAATCAAGTCATTCGACAGGTAATGTAACAGTAATATGTGTATTATTGTGACCTACTTAATATCTTTGAAAGAATTTTCCGTGCACTTCTATTATTATCTAGGTACGTCAAGATACTGCTTTTCTGGGAAATCTAAATAAAAATCCAGGTTGTGTAAGCTGTACATTCAAGGAATTCTGTCGCAAAGTTGGTTTGGTGGTTAAATTAGTTAGCTCTCGAACCTCTAACGCCCTGGTTCGGTTCCCTGAACGAACGCTATTTTTTATCTGTTTAAATCTGGGGTATTGCAACTATATGAGTTAGGTATATAATTCATTTATTGGTGATGTTTATCAGAAAACTCACATGGGAAGATCTCGCTACCAGCGTACCTGAGGTCGTATATCAGATGTACGAACGTGGACGAAGCAAAAAGAGTATGTAAGAATCGTAGATTTCAGCTCGTAAACCAGTTTTTGAGTATTTTCATTAAGTTTGCTCTATGATTATTATCCCCCAAACAAAGCTAAAGTGACAGTTAACCAAACTTAATAAAGCCAAGTTTGACCAACTTACGCAACCTATTCGTTTACGAGTATGATCGTAAAAAGCAAGCACCTACATAATTGCACGGCCTGCCGTTCGCAAGGGGATTGCGAGTAGTTTCTCTATGGAAAACCGTAAAATTACATACTACTCGTAATTAAGTGATTACTTAGAGTAGCTGGAAGTTGTAATACAACTCTCTTTTCCTAGGAAAACTGTTGGTTAACTTGCTTTGAGCCGCGGGTCTGGCTGTTAACTTAGGTACCGTTAAGATGATTGATTTTCTAAGAACTTGGTCTTAGCTTTGACGACGGAGGTTGTAGAAATAAGGTTGGGTGACCTATTTAATCACGTTATTAGTCCTTGCATTGTAGGGCTTGCTGGAGTCTAAATAAAGACATAAAATAACTTAGGTATGGAAGTATTTCCTTTAGTTACGGAAACATACAAACTATAACTAATAACTGAGAATTACATAATGTTGATCCTAAATTGGGGACAGATATTTCGTATAGCTTAAATTGTACGTGTTGTTGAGGAATCAACTGAGTGTCAATAATAATATATTGGCAACTAACCCGTCGTAGTCTAATGAAAAAAAAAACCTGTGAACGAACAAACCGAACACACAAATCTAGAAATTTCTAGACCGTAGCCGGTCTCAGAGGGCGACCATTAGCGCTTAGCACGAAATATACATTATTCCGCTGCGCCTGCGCCTGTATCGATCAAGTTTTAGTCGCAAATAGGTAAGTTTGGTGGAAAGTGTTTATGGGATGCTATCAGCGTCAGTATGTTTGTCAATGGAATCTCTGCTGCTGATAAGAAGAGAGAGCTATTTCGGATAACTGAGAAAAAGAACTAAGTTCCCAATTAAATATGTAAATGACGTCACACCTGTATTTCCCCGAAGGATTAGACAGAGGTGTGCCCACAGTACACCCACGTTCAGCGCGCCAGTTATGTTTAACTCCCATGTAGAAGGGAGCGAGCCTATTGCCATCAACCGGTCACAAATCTAGATTGCAGATATTCATTTTTGGTCCTTTGTCTAGCTCTGTCCTCACCCTCTACCTCAACCTCAAACTTTCCTATATGTAGGACCTGGTGCAAAAGACAGCAGAATACATAGCTACACTTTTTTCCGGAGAAAAAACAGTCAAATCGTTTTCGGGAGTGAAATATACAATGTCTCCACTGCCTAATACTGATTGGTACAGCAAAAAAAAACATATGATTCTTTTGTGACACCGACAAGAAACAGGAGAGACCCGTTTCTTAGCTTGGAATACCAACAGAATGTTGTCAAATCTTTATCTTTGTTCCTTCTTCTTTTATCTTTCCATGTACGTGACTCCTCGTCTCTAATACTTACAACCTTCGGCCTTATACCTTCCAACAATAAAAAGAAACGTCTTCCCCAGCATATTAAGGGCTAATAGTATAATCTCTGTAACAACAACTATGTCGGAATATGACAATAATGCACAGGGGGCGCCACCGAACGATGTGCCCGCACATTACAAGTACCAGGGTAATGTCTGATTGTGATACTAGTTTAGATTCGTGAAGGGTGGAATGAAAGTTGAACTAATAGTCAGTGTTGATGGGTTTTTGTTTCAAATAACATCACGTTAGGCAGAAGAGTACCTATAAATACATTACGAAGGGTGTTATTCAGTCTGTCAACCGGGCACTGATCCAGGTTTGCGGGCTGGTTATGAGAAATTCCTGACCGAGAAACCCAGTTACCTGAAATTTGTTTAAGCTGAGAATCGAGCTCAGGACCTCACATTCAGCAGTAATGCTAGCGACCACTAGATCTACAAGACAATCTTCCAGATCTTTGTTTCGAAGGCTAATATTTATGTTAGGGTTTTGCGATGTGCTTACCCAACGGCCGTGACAGCTACGGCCTTAGGATGGCCTGGAAAATAGGTCAGGGCTGTTTTCCTTGAGAATATTTAGTAACATGTGTGAGAGCAAAAGCTCTCTTTGAAAAAACATTATTGAATGGAATACTATTGTAAATACCCACGTAGGCTTAGTTTATTTTATCTCGGAAAACTCGTGAATGTTATAATATCTTAATGAAGAAATAATATGGATTTATCTTACTTCTCTCGCACTAGGTTAGAAGAACAAAGGGGAAGCCTAAGCCCAGTGTTGGGACACGAGATACCTGCTGCCGTAATAATTATCTATGCACTCATTGATTTGCAATTCCTTATCCATCTCATCAGGCAGGCTAATCTAAGTGCCGAAAGCAGGGGAACATATTGTAATGATATATTTATTTTGACTGCTCGCCGCGAGGGGGCGCTAATTGCATTCTTCGTGTAATACATGAGTGACTGGATTCGATATTAGGCGCGTTTGGCAAATACGCGGAATTGCAATAAATTGGGGAGGCAGGAGATTACATTTTTTTGTATCATTAGTAGAATTGCCTTGGCTCGCCTGGAAGTCTTCAGTCTAGAGTGTACCTAAATGTGGTGCTGTTCCACAAACGATGGGGCACTTAATATCGTGCCTGCTTGTCCTGTTGCTTGCACTTTACAGGAACTGGTGGACGCTCTTAGAGGCGACACATTCGTAGCAAAATTCTGAGCCGATTAAATTTATTTTACTATCGTCACACTAAGAAATTAGTAATTGATGCTTACTTTTCCTCCATTCTCGGTCCAGTAATCAAAGCGTTCCTTTCAAGGCCAAATACTCCATCATACCGAGATACTCATGACCACTTTCATGGCTATAAATTATATTATATAAACACTGCTCAGCCCTCTATTTACTCTGAAGACGATAAATAGTACAGAAATAGTACCCACTAGCCGAAATATAATAAAAATACAGTCAATAACACATGAAACAAAGGCATCATAATACACCAATGTACAGTTAAATACAGAGAACTCACGATAAAACACAGAATGAGGTATTTAAAAAGTTAAGAAAAAAACTCGAGAATTAACTAAAATCTTTCTGAAAATGTACACCACGAAACAAAAGAGTGTTTCTCCAGGACGTGAAGTAAGAAAAATCAAGTAAAGGGAAGAAGACTAATTACTTATGAAGCTAAACGCACCAAAATCGTAATCGCATGTTAACATTCTTATTATCATTACCATCTGCCTGCTTTTGCCCAACCATGTTGGGGTCGGCTTCCAGTTTAATCGGATGCAGCTAAATACCGGTAATTAATATGGAGCGACTGCATCTCACCTCCACACCTCATTTACTGAGCATCATTTTATGTTATCAATTATACAAATATCGTAATATTTGTCTGTTAAGGGCATTACATGGCTCAAATCCCAAAAACAGCGTATGTTTAAAGAAATTTGTTGATGAATCCCTTCGTACGTTTTCCGTGTAAAAAATATATGTTATAGTTAAGTTCATCACAAATAAATTGTATTGTTTAAAATTTTAATAAACCTTCTCAATTTTTTTTGGTTAATCGTAGAAAATAGGTCCTTTTTCAACCTTAATTGTAAATTATCTCTGTAACGGCTGAATAGATCGGCATGAATTTTGTAACAACAAATACGTAATGATATACTTAACAATCTGTATTGTTTTTTTTCTGTTATTTCTTTTAATATTTTTAAATAATAAATAAAAACCGAAATTTTGCGAAATGTAAGGCAAGTCAACAAAAACCAGTACAGGGATCAAATCATCAAGGTCATCGAGCAATGTAATGCCCTTAATACAGAGACGAAGCAAACTGACCTGCAACGTTTGACTACTTTGACATAAGCCCCTCGACATTAGCACCTAGATTAGCTTTATAAAACAGTTTTTCAAAGTGAACCTTCTCCTCGTTTCACGTTAATCTAATAAACTATGTTTAAAACGATAGCAAACACCATTGTTGGCGGTTCAAGGTCGAAAAACATATTAACCGGGCGTCTAAAATATTGAGCCGTATAAAAATTAATGCTTTTGTTCTATTATAATCTATTATATACACGTGGCCGAGCGGGGGAAATTGTTATTGTGTAGTTTTATGTTATTCCTACTTAGGGAATGTGAGATAAGCTGGTAGGAAGGCAATAAAATATCTAAATTACTCAGTGGTGAATGTAGATACGATCCAATAATCCTCTTTCAATAAAATGCTTTGCAACCTACTTTTCATCAGTAATAATAAAATCTCATGTAGAAGGTTGGGAGTGTTTTGCCCCCAACTTGGTAACAATCCAGACTCCCCAATCTAAAACCCCATATTATCATGTCCGCTATGTTCAACCCTGCGACCGAACCCAGGCACCCCACTTCAGCAGTCACCTCCTGTAAACCAGCGAGATAGTCAACAGATGTACAACACCATCAATTTCCATAACCTCATAATTACTCACAATCCTCATCTTAGGTAAGTTACTACAAATAAATGATACCCAGCAGAGCTATAGGACGAACCGCTTTATTAAACTAAGGAATCGAGTTCAATTCTGAGCCAAATTACGAGTGAAAATGGCCAGAAATGGCCACAATATGGGCTACACGTTAAATAATAGCCGCTATTAATTACGAAGCAGACCAGAAACTAGCCAATAACACGAATCTCTTGCTCTGAGGATACGGAAGGCTAGTTGGGATGGGCACTCACTTTTATTCTGCATTCTTTGTTTTTCAACCTAACTGTTTACTGCTGTTTGCAAATGTTTTCGTAATCAAATACATCGGGAAGAAGTTCTTTAGAAAATGAGGCAAACACAGCTGTGTTTGAAAGAACCCATTCATGTTATCTTTATCATAAACCACCAATCCTGGCAATACTCTGTTTCAAAACAAAATAAAATAGTGTTGAAATCTTGAATAACGTGATGCCAATCATGTACTTATTGATGCTCACATGTAAAGCTTTTGTATCGATTCTCTGTTCATCAATGTTGTTAAACAAATTCTTTGTATTCTGACTTTAAAAGGTTAATTACTTGGGGCTTAATCACAGTTGAATCAATGAAGCTGATTATCATATCAAATTGAAGAAGGAAGCCGTAGTAGATTAGCAACTAACAAAATATGAAGGGATCATTGTGATACAAATAGGAGAACGCACAATCATAACATTAATTTATTGTTGATGCGAAGCGACTAAACTGTCGTTTCGACAATAAACGCGCCTGCAAACAATCGGCTCCCGTATGTTTCCCTAAAAACGATCAGGCTTACCATTTCCATTACCTTCAGAAATAACGGTTATATCGCCGAACTTCCTACCCTACATCCATTGCTGCATGCATATGCCGGCCGTAAAAGCCACATAGAACAAACCAACCAATGTAACGCAAACAAAGGAAAATTCTCAACAAAGAAAATGCAAGGGAGCGATGTAAATTATGGTGTAATTTGACAAATGGCGGGCGAATATAACGTAATGGTTAACAATTTATTAAATTTTGAATCCCCGAGCTTCTGGCGAGTAACAGAATGTTCCCGAGGTGGGCAGTAATGGCTTCCTACTTCCATCAGTGCCTCTGAGCCACCGCAAAACGTATTTCGTCCAAGTTTCAAGGTTACTTGATTATTCCCTAATTGCTAGACATTTTGCCACAATTTGTGGATAACAATTTGCCAAGTATTTAGTTACTCCGGTTCTCGTAATTTGGTGAGTTTCTGTCGGTTCTGGATAACGGGATGATTTCTCAGAATGTTTCCTTTTTGTGATTAGAGATTGTTGAAGTCTCTCAAGAAGTTAGCTTGAGCTTTTGATTTTATTCTCATTTATTCTCACTTCATCTCTGCAAATGGAAAAGTTTTTTGTTCCAATTTTGCTAAAATATTATAAATTCCCCGGCAAATCGGCGCATGATCACAGATTTCAAGAGATTTCAGACAGATTTCAGTGTGTTTCGAGATTGGTACCACTATATAAACCATACCTACTATGATATAAACAGTGGGTTTAATGACCAAGGAAATATCTAATATTTTCACGAGCATTTTTCTTGACTAAAAGAAATATTCTCAAACAAAAAGACATTTAAATATACTTACGAAATCCATCTAGGTCAGACTGCAATTACTGGAGCTTATCTCTTTGGTGCATGAGCCAGTGACCTCGTAGCTTTGAAGATAACTGCTCTAAGAGAGATTCTCGAGAAACTACTGATCCCTTTGTCTTCGGAGACAAAGGAGTGAACAGAGGTCTGGAAACTATTACTTTAGCCAGGCAAGCACCACAACTGACTTAGCGTTTTACGCTGAACACGTTGAAATGCCTCATTGGTCTAGTGGTTGCATGCACGACTGTTTAGCGTGAGGTCCTGGGTTCAATTGCCAGGTCGAACAATATGTTATTGGGTTTTTTCACCGGGGAAATTTTTCAGTAGCAGCCACAGAGTCTGGATGTGTGCTCGGTTGATGACAACAGACTAGCCTCCTATTACATGGGACTTAAATATACCCAGCTAAATGTGTGTGTAATATTAGGTACACGACAATACGGGTGTGATGTGATGACAGAAACATAATGATGCTTTAAACGCGGGTAACGCTAAAAGCATTTAGTGTTTTGTGGGACAAGCGGGCCTTAGACCTATGTGTTTTTGTCTTTGTATAACATTTAACTGCACTCATACTTAGCTTACCCAGATCCTATATAACCCTTTAATGACATAAACACCACCTTGTACCCACACATATTACAAAAATGACACGTGTTATAAGTTACGTTGAAAAGCAATTTGAGCAGCTAACTTATTTAGCGGGAGAGAGATCATTACTCGGAGGGCCAGAGGGCCAGAGGGCTGGCCTCTCATATTCCTATTCATGAATGACATTCCCCGCTTAATAACTACGCCCTTCAAAATGGACGTCGTGCCTTTAATTACTCTGGATGTAGTTACAGAACTTTGGCTGCGTGGGACGAGGTTTTGTTGATTTCAAATGCTTTTGAAAGTATTCATTTTATTTTTATTGAAATGCCGCCCACGCAGAGTTGTGAGAGAAACGTTGGAAAAGCTTCTGTCTGTGTTAAAAGTACTTTCGCAGCGTTTGAGTATTCGCTGCCTATAAATGTTCCACCACAGATGGCAATATTCTAATAATTTTTCATGTCACAAGAAACTAAGGTTGTTTCTAGAACCTACACGTTCTATACCAACCCCTCATAGACTCCAATAGTAAACGCATACAATAGTGATCAGTATTTAGAAATACCATTGAATAAGTACGTCTAAGAATCATGATTCGCTATCCTTATTGAGCCGCAGTTTAGAACCCGTAACTCCGTTAATGGATATTGCTGAACATGGCTTCCCAACAGATTGCTACGACGAAGGATCTTAGAGGGATTGCCCATAATCAAACGAAATTGAAAGTAATGATGTAAGATATTAAAGTTTCCAACGCAAGTCATCCAACTTTACCCTGCCCTATATCTCCCCTTCTTTTTTTGGGTTCCTTAGTAAAACTTTTACTTGTTTCTTCACAGACTTTACTTCACAGATACATTCGCGAAAGAAATAAACTTAAGTACTCATTGTTGTATTCAACCATTTAAATGAATTCTCAAACATGAAACACATTTTACTAAAATATTTCTTGATATTTTTTTATTGCCGTTTCTTGTTATTGCACCAATTTTCCAATAATTTTCAACCCCTACTTGACCACTCAAAAGCAATGCATCCCATTTTCTTCCAACTACAATACCTTTAAGATTCAACCTAAACATCTTCAAAGAGCCTTAACCGGCAACAAATATCCACACAAAAGTAGTAATACACAAACAACACAAAAGTATTTTTCAATTTCTTAAGGGCTTCTGTGTGCTCTACATTTCTTATACTTGATGTATGAGAAATTAAAACATATAACTAAGTATTTCAAACCTCAAGAACCTGTGGAAGTTGGATCAATAATTAACGTATTGCTGCTTATTGCCATTTTGTTCATCACAGGCGAGTTAATCCTTTGAAGAGGAGTTTTGAATAACCTATTGTTAAACACCGACAAAAGCTTTTAAAGTGATTGTGAAGTGATGACTGTCGTTTAAATAACGTTTTGAAAAAGCAGCCTTTGTTCTCAATATAGATTTCACTCTTTGAATGTTTTGTATAACATATAAACAACATTTCCTATTATAATCTAAAAAAATAGGAACTTAATTATAAATTCAATGCATTTTTGTATCAAAAGGAAACTGTAAAGAAAGAAACATCCTCCCGAGATTACCATGAAAATGTTCAATAAAAAGGTCAATAAACACCAAAGGTCCATTCCATCAAAAGGTCTAAACAAAGCTTGAAAGAAAAAAAGAAGAATCCTCCCATAAATAGAATTCCATCTCCATAGAGACGCGCGCCGGGCGCCGGGCGTCGCATCGCGCGTCGCTAAGAGACCGCCGTTTTCTCCGTCTTGCCCTTTATCAATCGGTACGTTTCCTCCCTTTTATTTTAACGAGAAACACTTGAGATGTTTCCCAAAGCGTCGCTCGATGGATATTTATTTATCGATTTACAAATAAACGAGGTTTCTTCGTTGATGTATTATTTTTAGATATCATTGAGTGGTTTTCTGAGTGCTTATTTTGATTATGCTTGCTTTGAGTGGTAAAGTGTGGTGGGTATACTTTATGAAAAGGTTGTGCAAAGTAACCAAGACGTTTTAATCTAGGATTGCTGTTTTCGTTTGTATATCAGCCAGGAAATAGAGCCTATGGTCTCCTAATCTAACATTAAGGAAGCCCCAAAAAGGCCTCCCCAGAAGACTATTTTTTTTTTTAAAACCTCCTACTAAAATAACACATACGATAACTACAAAAGTACAGCAAAAACAAGCAACAACACATATTTCGACACCGCCCTTCAAAATCCAAGATGGCGTCGTTATAACAAACACGGGCTCAGTACAATCTCCTCACAGGCAGTGTTGATGAATAAATACATGTTCTTTCATGTCGCTTCCTCGTACCAAGGATAAACGACTATTTATTATGGAACAGCGTCATCAAAGGTGGGTCAGCTTCAAAATAAATTGATCTATTTGGAGAGGAATCGGATTTGAGATGCTGGATAAGAAGTTTTAGAAATCAGTGTACTCCTCATAGTTCTTTGGAATTTTACAGATTTACCGGAGAGTGAGTTCCGCCACTTCTTTTACCTAGCTAGACTCGGATGTGACGGAGGGGACAATCTTGTATAATTTTGCTGGCCTAAAGTGTTCATTCTCAGCTTAATTCGAAAGAAATGGACTTTAATTTTCAGGAAAACAGTCTCTCTTCAATGGCGCCCTTATCCATGATCAAAATCTTTAAATTCCATGGTTCACTTCAATACTCATATGGTAGATGTTATGATATAAGATGCTCAAGTGTTTTTAAACGCCAAATTCCTTAATTAATCCCACGCGAATTTTCCACTCATTTCACAAAGAGCACTTCAGAACACTGATCTCCTATTAAACACTCTCTTCAAAACACCCTCTACGCTTTCCCATCCGGCCTTGCTCAATCCGGGCGTAGTTTCATCCTGTTATTTGTAATTTTATTTATTTCTGTCCGTTATTTATATGTTTCGCTCCATATCCTGGACGTCCACTGCGCGTTTCTCGTTATCAAATGTCCGTGATGTCATATTTTTATTTACACTCATTCGGAGATGAAAGGCGTTTTCACCTGTTTGTTTAATACTGTGTGGTCGGCAGCTTGGAATATACAGTACGGTAGGTATCACGGCGCGTTAGGTTAGTAAAAAACACGAACATGACAGTCCTCCCTTCTAAAAGTCGTTTGAAAACGAACTTGAATAAGGATCGAACTGCTTAAGGTACTGGTACTTTTTGGTGGTAAAACTGTGAATAGTGATAGCGAAATATGAAGAATAGAACAAACATTAAATACAGAGAAGTGGAGAAACGTTGCATTTAAAAGGTATTACTTTCCATTCTGAGGAGCTCGTGGCTAAATAATAACAGCCGCTCGGATCGATCTTTAAGTTAAGCCGTATTGCCTAGGTTGGTCTGTGGATGGGTGATCGCCCATTACATACCGAGTTTCCTCCGTGCCTTGGATAGCACGTTAAGCCGTTGGTCCCGGCTGTCATTTGTAGATCTTTGGCAGTCGTTACAGGTAGTCAGTGGCCCAAAAAGTCTGATAACCAGTCTTACCAAGGGTTATCGTATTACTTAGTACTAACTGGGTTGTGGAGGTCAGATGTGCAGTTGCTCCATGTAAAATACTGGTATTCAGCTGCATCCGGTTAGACTGGAAGCCGACCTTAACATAGTTGGGAAAACGCTAGGCAGATGATGACTTTCCATTCTGACCCTGTAAAAGTCACTTAAGAGGACCCTTATCACAGCCTGCCAAAGTTTATTGGTCAGTCATCGGCAGATAAACCAAATGACTTCGAAGTTCCCAATCGTTTTGAACTAGGATTACTCATAATTTGGCATTGGAATAAGTAATCTTTCATAGATAGTTGTCATAGAATAATACAAGTAAACAAACAACAAAATAGCAGTTATTATGTGATCATATTATTATGAGACATGTGCTTCCTACATCGGTCGTTAAAACCAACGATTGCATGGGGAGAGTCGGGGAGGCATGTTGTAGTTACCTCGCTTTGTATGCGGATTAGTGACCACTGCATGAAGTCTGAATGCAGATCACCGCTTTAGTTATAGGCACAGGATATCATTTACTAAAATTCCAAGCTGCGTTTCCTATCTTCATAATACATACAAGCAGTGCATGCACCCGATGCAATTTCTTATCGACTAAACTATACCAACTTGCATCCCCGGTATTTTACGGGGATGAGTTTATTTTCTTAATGCTCTATTTCGTAATATACGAGCAAAATTTCAAAGTCCTAACCCAGCAGTTCAGGTTTTACGTTGTCTGACAGCGAATAAATAAATTTAAGACAGAAGATAAACAAAAAATACTTTTATTCAGGACAGGGAAAGGATTTAAGGATATAAGTCACTTCTCACAAAATCCACATCCAAAATAGATGGAGCATCAGATTCAGAAAATCTACATAGAAATAACCTATCAACAAGGCTCGATCGACACCATGAACCCCTGAATCATGTTGATTCGCATTCGTACGCCATACGCCATGCATACGCCGACATATTGAAAGTCGGGTTCTATCAGATTTCCCGCTCCCAGTAATGCGCCTCCATTCCAACGGCGTACATTTCACAAATATCTGGAAGAGCGACGGTTTTCACCCGACAATGACAAATGTATGGGGTAACCACACGTTCGGGCGGCTTACGGAAGCGTGTGGTGTCTTTCAGGGAATCTAAAATGCTCGCGACGTGGACCGCAAAGACTCTTTGCGTGAGTGAGGTGGGCTTTAAGAAGCGTAAAGATAACAAATAGAACTTCCTATGGCATAGTTTATCTTTGTAATTAACTTTAGGTAATGTACAGCATCACTACTAACGTTGGTGACTACGTATATTGACAAGCTCAAACAAAACCGATGAGCGTTACATTTTCTAGAATTTCTTATTCTTGAAAATGATTTTCTAGTCTATCAGCCTACATATTGCGACTTACCTACATACATTCTTTTCTTATTGATAGATTTTCTTAGCTTTTCCCGTAAAATAGAAATACATTTTCACCCAAGTGTCACCAGTCCATCTCAATAATCCGAAATATTTCAAACCTTGCTTCAAGCCCGGGTCCTCAATAATCCCCGTCGTGTTGGTCCCCTAGTCAGGTGTGTATGATGACGTCACGTGCGGTCCACCATCAAGCGTGGACGTGACGTCATAGGCCGCGCCGGCTTATCGTTTGAAGGGTATAAGTTGATGTACTGCGCAACAATGCGAGCAGCTCAGGGATTTGGGAGTTCAAGGGGCTGTGTAGTTTTGTTTTAAATAGGTTGGTGGATAGGTGAGACTAGATTTTATGTATATTTTAGTAGGTACGGGAAGATATTCAGAATCTAAAAAGGCTCTGCTGTTACACAAACATTAGGATACCTGATATCGTGTCCTGCGTGCTTTGATGCCTTCACATTACAGTCCACAGGAATTGACGGTCGCTAATGATAGTGCCAATCTCGTGGCTAAGTTCTGGGCCTACTCATAGATTGCCGTCGACACCCGCAGCAGAATAAGGTCTGCTGGATATAAGGTACAACTTAGTACCCAATCAGTGTCCTTACTGAAGGATCGTTGCGTTGACGGGGTTATAACATACTCAGCTATTTTCGAAGTTATGGGCAAAGGTCTCCACATAACCTCCCACTCTTATTCGTCACTAGCTTATGCCCCCGGCATCGCTCGTGTGGAGTTCGGGAATTGCCCACGGGATCGTATTCCGGGATAAAAAGCCTACGTGCTATTCCAGACTATAATCTATATCTGTGCCAAATTTCATCTAGATCCGTTCAGCCGTGATTGAGTAACAAACATCCATCCAATAGTAAGTTAGATTACCTTTGTTAAATGAAATATGAAGAAGCCGTTCCCTTTTTCTAGTGTTTGCGCCTAGTAGACACAAATATGGCGCCGTCTAAAGATCAATCTTATAAATAACTAACAAGTTACCTGGAACTTTTTGGTTCCCAGACATAAAATTGAACGGGCGCCGCTACCTGTATTAATAGAACAGAACTAGACAGTTCAGGTCGTCCGGCGGCCATTTTTTCCATAAAACCCCGTTAGTCCATGGTGTCCGTTATGTATGGAACTCATAAGTTGTTCCAGGAGTAGGCTGGAGGAATAGTCTAAGAGGTGAAACGGACATTTCTACTCCGATGTTGTAACTTGTCTGGTCCGGTTATTTTATATAGGTAAAACTGTAGTTTGTTCTTTTAATGAACCTCCAATATTAAACAAATATTTTGTATGTTTGTCGAAAAATGCTGACACCAATCTACACCTAGCTAGAGCATATCAGTGCTGGGCAGTAAACGGTATAGGCGTAAAGGTAACAATAATTATGTTGTCTTTTATATTACATTCAATATTAGTATAAACTTCTATACTTTTTGTAAGGTACTCTCCAGGTAGGTAATCTCCAATCGGCCTAGTTTCACCATAGAAATAGATCTCCTGCCTGTTTTCGGTCATGGTGGCCAACACAGGCGCACACTCTCTTCCCTCTCTCTCATAGTCCGGTGGTCCATAGCCAGGTGGTCCATAGCATCAAAGCTAGACTAACACATGTGCCGAATCCACCCAACATCACTAAAGCACTGCCTCTCTGAATCTCTTGACCTCATCTCTGTCCTTGGACTAGATTGAGGTCAAGAGTAAGCCCAAACAGAATTTAAAAAAAAAAAAAAAAAAAAATGATGTTCTGCCTGCACTCGGTACTGCGGTAGCGAGCTCCCCGTCTATAATCCATAATTGAGCCGGCAAGGCGATCGGTATCGCGGCCGGGATACTGTTGCCTATCACGATGAGAGCACGTTCGCATTGATACACGGTAATCTAGCTCTTAGGGGTTTATTGGTGAAGATGAGAATGGTGGGAAAGTAAACGGTTTTATTTAAGAGGGATCTGCATAAACAGGAATTAGATACGCTTCGAAATTGACGAGCAATGGAAAATCTATCAATCAAACAGTCGATGCTGGGTTCATTTTAGCAAAAGGTTTTTGAATTTAGACTCATCTTTAGGAGCCACGATTGACTTAAAATGAAAAGAACCTTTAATTTGCACTTGGCCAAAGCTTGGACGCTTCAATCAATTTTGCTGTTACCGTGGTCTTGTAAACGAAATCTCGTTTGAAAAGTCAGTTTCAAATGATAAAGAAACTGCAAAATCTACATTAGTATTTATGTAGTTTATTTACCCAGGTAGTTATTTTTTTTTATAAACAATATCGTAACACATTGGAAACCCAGCCAAACACGTACCCGCGAGCGTTTCCTAAAACTCGTTGCAATTACTACACAACCAATTATCTATGAACGTGCTACCGATTTATATACCTGTGCCTCTGCTCGGCCCGCGGCCCGAGCGTGCGATGTACTGCCTGATAGCGAGCCAATGATAATTACTTTTGTAAACGAGCCGTTTCGAATTAACAGTATTGATTGCTTGAAATGTGCTCGATTTGTAAAGAAATTAGGTAGGCTGACACATTTTTGGAGACGAAAATAAGGTTGTCTTTAAAAGAGCCATTCCACGAATGAGAAATAGTGTATGTCGTAAAGGCGACTTTGAGAGTGCGTAAAGGGGATTGGCAGTAGTGCCCACGGTCAATCTGTGCCCCAATAACATAAACTTTGATCAAAAAACGTGTGTCAGACAGTATCGTCCTACCTGCTTAGAACAAGATGCGGTCACCATCCGTTTCCAAGCGTTTTGATTAAGACTATGTCTCTTTGAATGGTCCAGTGGGGAACTGAAAATTTAAAGTTACACACTGATATCATGTTTTGTTAAGTGATATGTCAGAATGACGCAAGAATACTATCATCATCATCTGCCAAGTCCTTTCCAGCCAGTGTAAGTAGCGAGCAAACTAAGACAATGTAAAACGTACCTATAGTTAAAGGGGGAATTATCACAAAACGCCGGTTTCGCCACCTCCGGCGCGTTCGCTGGCCGCCCTGAAGCCCTGACATGTGCACTCGTGTGTATGGGCTTGTATTAGTTACAGTCTGGTACCCCATGGCTCTGGCCGCTGGCTATGAGCACATCTAACACAACTGACTCACGGCTATGCCGTCATACTATCGTTTTGGGGTAGGGTAGACAGACATAGACACAAGACTTCGTTTGTGCACGATCTTAGTACCTATGCTCCTTTAGTTTATTTTCACTGGTTTCTCCAAACTGTTCGAACTGTCTTTCTTTAGGGCGTGGATTCCAAGTCGGGCTAAGCGGAATAAGATCGGTGAGATAGTAACAGGTCTTGCCTAGTCGTGGCTCGGAGTCTCTTTGAAGAATAAGATCGGAAATGAATAAGTGGAGTCACCGGCATTGCTCGAACATTTAGTAAACTGAAATAGAAGTAGGCTGACCATGTCTGTCGAAGGACTGATGGTCGATAAGGCAAAGGAGCCCTGGAGTGGAGGCCGCGTTTAACAGGGTGTTATGGTGCAGCTTGGCAGAGGCCAATGTCCAGCAGTGGGCTGCAATAGACTGACTAATTTGGTAGTAAAGACATTCCCCACACAAGCATAATAACACCGACCACTAACAACCCACATACAAACAGAAATATTACACTTTATACCCGATTACAATCAAACCGCGCAAACGGTCCATGCCTCACGGCGACGTCCAAACGGCACCGACAGATAAGATGCTATCTACACACCAACCATCGCTACCACAGAGACATGCGACAGAAATGACCCTATTTGTTCGCTTGATAAAGCTAGGAGGAACATAAAAACAAATTATTAGGTATAACTATTGCAGTGATAGCCCGAGTGGGGAATCGGATGCATATCAAATGTCATCGTAAGCTTATATTGTTCACGACATACTCGTAGAGAGCACAACTTGCATACCGGATTCATGCGTTATATTATGGTATGTGCGTTTAATTATGATAATTCTGTATGCAACTATAGTTTCTTAAAACCTAGACTGTAAACTGGTTATCTGATGCCTGCCAGCTTCAAATGTTGAATAGCAGGAACCAACAAATTGCGCAGGGTTAGTGGAAGAAAAACGTTACTCGCTCGAGCTCTATTTGTACCTATTAATCATCGAACTATGAGGCAACCACCTATAGCCCAGTCATATTAGGTAAAAAAAGGGGTCAACCTCGGAATGAAAGATAATAAGCTGCAAATTGGTATGAACCTTTGTTTTGTCATTCTAAATGTTGTCTCAAAAGTCACAATCGTTATCGTGTCCGCGTCTCAAGATATTCAAGGTCAAAGGTCACAAAAATCGGTTTTTCGCGAATATCTGGCTTCCTATCGGTTAAATGAGATTTGCATTTATTATAAAAGTTGTAGGCTATAAAATTCCCTACAACTTTTGTTTAAACTTTTTTTTCATACGACCAACCGTTTTGAAGGTAGAGCGCGAAGAGTGCACATCGTACAGTCATATACGGCCTAATGCAAGTAGCCCAGTCATATTAGGGCTTTCACCTCGGAATGAAAGATAATAAGCTGCAAATTGGTATGAACCTTTGTTTTGTCATTCTAAATGTTGTCTCAAAAGTCACAATCGTTATCGTGTCCGCGTCTCAAGATATTCAAGGTCAAAGGTCACAAAAATCGGTTTTTCGCGAATATCTGGCTTCCTATCGGTTAAATGAGATTTGCATTTATTATAAAAGTTGTAGGCTATAAAATTCCCTACAACTTTTGTTTAAACTTTTTTTTCATACGACCAACCGTTTTGAAGGTAGAGCGCGAAGAGTGCACATCGTACAGTCATATACGGCCTAATGCAAGGTCAAGCGTGAGTTATGGTTATCAGTACGTTATAAAGTCAATTATTTACTTGGAAATTATAATTATTAAACAATGCCTATTATTTATGTACTAACTATTAATTATTTATATTTAATTAAAGTAAGTAACTTGATTATTTATATATAATTATTCATATTTAACTATTTAAGTATAAAATATTATTAATTCTGGATTATATATTATAGTTTTATTTTAAGTTAAAATGATAGTAAGAGTATATATTTTACACATATTTTTATTTATTATTAAATACGGCATAATATACATTTATCAAAATGTGAGTTCAAATATCAAAAGTATCTTTGTTGATTTTAATTGTAATGAAATTGGAAATGGAAGCTAATTATCTTCTTCTTGTTCGTCGTCTTCTTCTTCTTGTCGCTCAAAAATGTTCGATTCATTGTCATCATCCTCATTATCTGTCATGTTCATCTCCAAACCTTCCAGAATATCGGGATCATATGTATTTTCTTCATCGGGATTACTTGGATACAGTGAAGCGTTGAGGCAAGCTTGTCCGTTGCACTGGCCGCAAGCTAAAGAACATTGTAGCCCTGATTTTCTGCATCCACAGCGGGAACCACAACCATTTTTGCAATTGCAAAATATTACGTTTAGTAGTTCGGCTGGTGCTGGAGGTAATAACGTTCGTATGGGCTCCAGGATTTCATTTTCAAGCATCCAGCCCCATTCTTGAGGTTCTAAGTCCTTCCCTAACCACGTTTGAATCTGGTAGTAGACACGTTTTATGTGTTGATGAGCTGCTACACTTGTTGGTGGAAGTGTTGACAGTTGTACAGGTTTATTTAGTTTTGTAAATTTGGGGCCTAAGGGCATAGGGTAGGGACAAGTATTTCCAGGTATATAAGTATTGAGAAATTTACGCGTTTTAAAGAAAAGATATATAATGTCGTGTTAACTTAAAATAAAACTAAAATATATAATCCAGAATTAATAATATTTTATACTTAAATAGTTAAATATGAATAATTATATATAAATAATCAAGTTACTTACTTTAATTAAATATAAATAATTAATAGTTAGTACATAAATAATAGGCATTGTTTAATAATTATAATTTCCAAGTAAATAATTGACTTTATAACGTACTGATAACCATAACTCACGCTTGACCTTGCATTAGGCCGTATATGACTGTACGATGTGCACTCTTCGCGCTCTACCTTCAAAACGGTTGGTCGTATGAAAAAAAAGTTTAAACAAAAGTTGTAGGGAATTTTATAGCCTACAACTTTTATAATAAATGCAAATCTCATTTAACCGATAGGAAGCCAGATATTCGCGAAAAACCGATTTTTGTGACCTTTGACCTTGAATATCTTGAGACGCGGACACGATAACGATTGTGACTTTTGAGACAACATTTAGAATGACAAAACAAAGGTTCATACCAATTTGCAGCTTATTATCTTTCATTCCGAGGTGAAAGCCCTAATATGACTGGGCTACTAGACGATCGTATAATAACCGACTCTTTTATTTAACATGTATGTATCAAATAATACTTACTTCAATGAAACAGACACATAGTCAATCGTTGTTTACCCAACCAACACACAATCAAATATCATCACTTCACTGCACCCACGCTATACTTACACTGTGATAAATGCTAGAACCCCTTCTCATGGCATGATTCTTACACCCTCCATGACACCCTTGGGAAGCAACACTCAAATCCCAGCAATATAAACGATCCACCATCTAACTGGAACCCCCTGCACAGACCCTTCAAATCAACGAGCGTGAATTACCCTAAAATACCGTCCGTCCGTCTGTCCTTCACGAAGACGGATGGCCCGCTTGTCCGGACACGAGTCGGACACCGACCCGTGATCAATAAAGGACTACGGACACTGCCTACCCCTTTGATGACAGTCTTCAAGTAATCATGTCTTTATTGTTTAAAGGGCTGCTGTCATCAGGAGCTGAGGAACGGTATTTAAGCACAGATTGTGTTGAAACATTAAGACATTAATCAGGTTCTGTCCAAGCAATCGTTACAGGCAACTGAAGGATTGACTGAAGAAATTGCTGTCACAACTCAAGGGAACTCGCTATTTGCCTTTGTTCTAAAACTATTATTATTTTTGTTTGGTATGTCGGGTAGTTGGTAAAATCAATGAGTAGTTTAATTTTTTTTTTTTATTATTTGTGCAAAACAGAAACGGCAGTGCCAGTTATCGTTACCAACATTATAATTTTAAAAGTGTGATTATTTAAAAACGAACTTTATTAAATGAATGAAATTTATTAGATTTTAAAGTAAATTCATTAATAGTGGAATAAGTAAATAAGTCGTGATTTATTAGAAACAATAAAATAGGTACCCACTTCAAATTTTCGCAATTCATGCATTTTGCAAAATCAAATGCAAGAATTGCAATTCACTTTCTTTTGACATACTCTCCAGGCGGGGTGTCCATCTTTTCCGATGTTATTTCGTGCTGGGTTTCTAATCTGTAAACAAAATTATGAAATTAATTAAAATGGTTTATCAATCAATCAAAGGGTCGCTTTATTTTAATAATGTGATAAAGAATTCGTCACCAGCATGAATTATCTCTGAGTTTTGTCACAAATTGACCGATATTGTGGCAGTGAGTATTGAACTATTGACCCTCGCATCATGAGAAAGCTCTGACTTTATTACTCAACGACAATAACGACTCAACCATTTGTTTTGCATTAAAAGTAAACGAAATACTTTGGAAACAAATTGGAATACCTAAGGGTACGATTAAGACACCTCGCGCAGTTCGCGGCCACGACCCACAACTTGTCGCAGGACCGGCCCTATCTTGAACAATCCTGGGGCCTAAAATGGTCGCTTTAGCAGAAGCATAATAGGATAATAATATGAGTCACGTTAAACTGGTCACCACATTACGAATTGTAACGTAGTTCATATTATTATCCTATTATGATTCTGCAAAAGCGACATTTTTAGCCCCCTGGTCGTGTGATCTTTCTTCCTGATTTCGATCATAAGTCGCGGTCCTGGCGTAGTACGCGAGCTGGCTTACAGTAGTCTCCAAAAGGCAAATTATGATAAATCTGACCAGTGTATGCAGATTATCAATTATTAATTCATTATGTATCGGCTTCGCATGTCTTCTTCATCCATACTAATTCTCTATTAGACGTCATCTCACTAGTTACAGGTGATAACTAGTGAGATGACGTCTAATAAGCGTCTAATAAGCGTAGCCATATTATCTTTCAGCATCAGAGTTGAATAAAAATGTATTCAATTCTAGTCAAACATGCGGTATCTTTGTTCTATCTCCGTATTGCTATGAACTGACCTGATCTCCAAATACGTCAATAGCTTGCTCTATAAATAAATTCTTTTCAATTTCAAAAGTTGAAGCAGCATGGCAATATATTTAGCAGGCGATGACCCGAAGGCGAAAAACCTTGAGCTCGTTTTGAATTACAAAGCAACTCGTTTTTGGGTAAAATAGTTGGCATGCCTGAGTGGCTATGAGACAGGTACAAGTCTAGATTTCCATGATGAAAAATCGACGACGATGTACCTAGGTTTTATTCTGAATAAATTGATAGAGAATGAAGTTTCTTATAGAAAATCATCCGTAGGAATATCCCACTGCGAAACGTGACCGCTGTAAAGCATATTCTCAGAAATAACAGATAATTCAAGACAAATAACGGCTTTCTTATTCGTCTATCTGAAAAATCTAAAAATCTTACACACATGACACACATCAGCAATTAGTTTCCTAATCTTAAGACAGGTTCTCTATGGTTGTGAATTGGCCTGCTGAAAACTATACCTAATTGTAATCGCGTCTTCTCATCTTTTAAAACAAGACGCGTATTAAAGCGAATCCAACTACCAATATATCTTAACATTTGTATGTGTGCTGTATTGTCAGCACAAGGGACTGTGGGCAAACGTATCTCTGAACCTGTACAGCGATTATTTTCACTCAAAACTTCACATCACAAATAAGCGGAGCTAGTAAGAAACATAAGGCTACTGCTCCCGTCTATCTATTTTCCTGACTTCATTTAAATATGGGGTAGGTAGGTAGGTATCTACCTACGTCTCCTACAAAAGTTAACGACCGCTAAATTCGAAGGTGATTCGTAGATGCCGCTGATAGGAATCCGCATGCATAATCCCCACATCTACATATCTATGCGGCCAAAAGGAAAATGTTACAAACTACCCACATCGGTTATTCATGAAACTTGTATGCATAAATAAAGAGCTGAATGTTTCAGACTTTTTGTTAGGTTACATTTGTGCCCATGTGTTTTGAAAACTGACGAAGAAGAATGATTGAGGATATAATATAGGTATCTCTAGAAAGATTCTCTCAAAAATATTGTTGTGAAAAGTCTTGTAAAGGTTCACGATTTTCACTGCAAATGTAGTCAGATATCACGTAGAACCAAGCCTTGACAGGCGGCAGAGGCGTGCCGTCCATAGAGGCAATTAGACCTAGCCTACCCTACCAACAACGCCAAATGCATTTATTATAACTATGTAATGAAATAATACAAAATATAAAAAAAAAGTTAAAACTCCTGTGAGATCGCTTATAGCAAATTGTCGCGCCCGTGTGACGTAACTCAAACTCACACTATACTGTAAGGTAAGTTCGTAGCTACAAATTCTCAATTCTGAGGCAAGTTCAGACAAGACGTCGTAAAGCCTACAAAACAATAAATTTTATTGATAATTTTACGCACACTGTTGCATATTTTCGTGTGTATGAACGGCACACATGTATAGATTATGTGCGTAACTCCGTACACTGTAGACGATCACCACGAGTTATGATTGGCTAGCTAGATTTATGAATGAAGAGCATTAGAGCAGTGTTCCCAATTTGTGGACATTTCCCCGAATTGCGGGGAATTCGAGAAAAAGAGACAATTAAAAGAACATGGTGCTATTGGCGAATTAATACTTTCCACAAAAATGATAAATCGTATTTATAAGAATTGCAAAAGCCCTATAAAAATAATTAAAAACTACATGAATTTTATTTTTCGCTTAGATTTTTGGGGAGTTTGGAAAATATTTTATGACAACACCACCGTTACTGTCGTCTGTCACTTCTGTCAGTATTATTAACCGGCAAAAAAATTTATTAGCCATATTGTTTCATGTGACAAACAAATTATATGCGATCTTAAATATTTTTATATCTAATTATGTTATAACTTATAAGTAATTCGTTTTGAAACGTACATTAATGTAAATATTATTTGTTAAGCACGTACTTAAAGATGGTATTCTGTTGTGAAGTGTGTGGTGATAATGTGTGTTTGTTAGAAGTTAAAAGCAATAAGTTTTCACAATTATCGTCTAATGATAAGATTCATGTGGTGTCTAAAGGCATACCCAAATTACGAGAGTTAATCCAAAAATATTATAATTCACCTCGTACTCTATTTCAATCCTCAAAATTATACAACATTTAAGCTGGCTGTGTGGGTGTTTACACACAAATAAATTATATTGTTTTCCGTGCATTTTGTTTAATACTTCCAGTAAGTGGAGTGAGGGATATATTGATTTGTATAATTTTCATTCCTTGTCAAAAAAGCATGACGTATCAATAGAATAATATCTAGAGGCATGCTTAAAGTTAAATACATTTGGTAAATCACGTATTGAAACTAGTTTGCATCGTCAGAAAATTGAATAACATGGTGAGTTCTTGTATTATTTTTACAGGCTTATTTTCAATATTGTTTTTTTAAATTTTATAAATCACCTTTTTTTTGGGTATCAGTGGCGGTGGCCTACCCTCCGTGGAAAACCACTGCACGCCACTGACAGGCGGGGATACCCACCACTAGGATGATAAAATAAATAAATACCCACCGAGGATGACGGCTATTACCACAAAATTCCACGTCAATATTTACGATAAATGAATATCTTTGACTCGTGTGTCATGGAGCTTTTGGTAACCATTGGTTACCAATAGGAACACCCTTCATATGTTTTGTGAGGGGTGAATGGGGGACTAATGTGTCTTTGGTATGTAATTTAAAGACGGCGACGTTCTCACAGAAAAAACATTTTAATTGGAAAGAATCAATCTGTATTTTTATTTTTTACCCCTCGAGAAATATCTCCTTTCACGTTTTTCACACAAATGTCAACTTGCAGAAAAAGCTCAAAACGACCCATACAAATATTTGTTTTAGCAAGAATTGAACGGAAAGTTTCCTGTAATCAGCTAAGTACATGAACATACAACAAGAAACCTCAGAACTGAAATACTACAATACCGAACTTAAGAATAATATCGAATTTCTTTTGATAACTTTTCCGTCCACACGAGTACGTCGATGCCAGGTATTTTTCCGATAAAAACAAGCTATATTTACTCAAAGTTAACCTTTAGCTGCCAAACAACAATAGGAGTGTCCCATCAGTGTCGAGTGTCGGATACAACAAGACACGGACACTTTGGACACTTTACAGACAGATGAAAAAGCTCCACTTTAAATATTAGATGAAAACCGACATTTATAAATTGTTTAGCTAGGTTAGTACAAACGGCTTTATATTATCTGCAATTTAATTAAGGCTTAACTGGGCATAACATACATAAGGCCAAACAGTCCCATTGATATTGATAACGATCAATGAACTCGTCAGCGTGATTTAGCTCCCGATAACTTTGTGTTTACAATTACTTAGTGCAACGAAAATTAAGGTTGAAAGCAGACGAGTATGTCAAATCATAACAGACCTACTGTCTTCCCTTCCCCATGCTACTAATGATCAGTTAATCTAATAACCCCGACATTTAGGACACGGCGCAACAAGGATGGGTGTGTCCAGACGCAGCGACCGTACGCCTGTAATAGTTCTTTGGAAACAAACATCAAGTAGGCTAATGGATAGTTAATCCAATAAAAAGCACATTTAGGAAAAGAGCTGACAGCGAGAAACTGTTTATAGGCGACGAGACGACTGCGATACGACCACGATCCAGCACTATATTCTTACGCCCGTTTTTCGCGAAAACTAGACGATAGCTAAATGCAAGCCTAAATAAAAACGTGCCGATTGTCTTAAATATTCGACTCAGCTGTTTGTCGTTGGTATCCAATAGGGTGCTTTAATTATTTTAGAAAACGTCGACCTCGCGAAAACCCCATCAATAAAAACCGTTCGAGTTTGCTTAAAAAAGAAATACGTCAAGACAAGTAAGGTTTAAAAAAAACAATCCTTTACATCAGTGGTTTGGAAAACACGCTAAAGATCGAAAAGTTTTCCCTTAAAAACAAGAAATATAGTGTACCTAATGCAAATAAAACATGCTTCTATAACCATATTGCCTTTACTTTCAAGTAAATATGGTAGGTATTCGGGAATACAAAAGCACCCATGAATATCTGTAAAGAAAGAACATGAGTTAACAACACGGTTGAACTCAATTAACAGTTTGTTAAAATAGTAACACGAAACGCTAATTAACAGCCTAGAGGTATTAAATTATAGATACATAAACCGTCAGTATGTACGACAGTTACTTAGAACAACCCCGACCTTCGCGTGAGCACGTACCAACTAAACGGGTGTTACTTCTTGGCAGTCAGCTAAAAAAAGTCCAACATTCCTTAAAAATGAGTAACGACCAATTTTGAAAATGATGGATTAATTTCAAATTCTAAAAAGTTCTGTGGTGTCTGCCTGCTCCCATAGGAGAAAGGTATGAGTTACACTAACACAATGCCCTCAATCGATTTGCCAGTATCGTCAACTCTAAAGACCCAACCTAAACGTGCTATATTTATCTTAATTCCCTAGTCCTGCCAGAGCCTACCTCCCCACACGTGCAAAACAAGAAAAGACCTTATCACAACTCTGTAGAAGCTATATTTGTGCTGCAGGCAGTAGAGTAAGTGTTTACTAGAACTACTTGTAAGAGGGGCGCCGACAAACTGCGAGTGACTCGTGTTTTGTCATGAGCTTATTGACTTTAATGGCGAATTGTTTTGCTGGATAAATGTGATTCAATATTAATATGATATTCTAAAAAAACAAAAGGTCTTGAATATTAAGATGGCTGGGACAGGCTGGATGTGGACAGCGGAGGATAGGGTGTTGTGGCACAGCTTGGGTGAGGCCAGCTGAGTATGTCCACCAGTGCACTGTGATAGGCTGCGTTGATTGATAGATTGAATGTGATATTCTACTGTTATGACTACCACACACTTGAATAGGTATTCATAATAGATTCTTGATACTTAAACCCAGCTTGACAATACAAAAATGCATTACCAATCAGCCACACTGTTTACAAAGAGCACAAAGAATTCCCAATTATAATACAGCGATCTTCCCGAGTTCAGGAGTTCAGTCCCCTGCCCAGTCTACACGACGCACAGACAGACAGAGGACCCACCAACCGATCACCATACAGTGACCATCACTAATACCCCTCTAAATTCAACGAATCAAGTTACTAACATGAAAAAACATTCAAATATACATATTTTTGTTGTATAATTCTTGCCATTTTATACTGGAGTCGAACCTGGGACCGCCAGGTGAGAGGCCGATCACCTATGGCATTGACTTCGTGAGGAAATCTTCTGGACAGTTTAAAATGGCGGGACATTAAAATGGATGGGAAGGAAATATAACTGACGTCAACGATATGAATAGTACGTGTAGCTGGGGGCTCCTACAGATGTAGCTGTAGATTTAGAGATCATTGTGCTGTGTAAGGCACTCTACTACGGAATCAATCTATTTCCACTTCATTATGGAACCAGGAATAAATACCTACCTATAAAGAACAAAGAAATGGACCTAAAACCAAAATCCCTCATCCAAAAGGCATACGACCGCCTTTTTTATGGCTTCACTTTTTTTTCCGGAGTTTTCTTCTTACGAGAGTTTTATGAAATTTATTTGAATAAAAACAGTTTCATATTCTTTGTCGTGTCGGTTGAAATACAAGTTGATAAAGGAGTTTTTTTTCGATAAAGTTAACAACACTGTATAATGTGCACACACACAAATTTAATACCAAGGCAACATATGGTTCCCTTGGGGCAGGAAAAAATTAGAACTCAAGGAGGCGGAAAAACAAATTCATGTCATCATGTATATGTATAGCTTACACTTTTCTCATATCAGGCGGAGCAGGGTTCCACCAAAGAATTAAATCGATAGACTCGCACTACCGCGTCAAACAAGCATCACTCTTCTATTTCGTTGACACTGACATTTGTCTCGATCACTCATACTGAAATTCGTATCTAACGGATACGAATTTCAGAGTTTCCATGCGGGATGTACGAGCTGACTATTCTCAGTACAACACGGAACAGCAGCGGGGTATGGGAGTGAAGCTGCGTCGCAAACTATGCTCCACATCCTATCCTGTCCACTTATTCCTAACACCTGCAGCCGCAATGACCCCTACGCTGCCACCGAGGAAGTTCAAAAGCGAAGTTCAGGACTAACAAGATGTAAATACTGTCGTGCCAGCGACACGAAGAACAACACTTTTCACGCGGCCTAAGCTCGGTGATGGCACATCTATCGATATAAATCTTCGGATTCCACGAAATACTTATTACTTGCGGGGTAATCATATGCTGAGCGATTTACAAAGAATATACAACCCTTCCCGTGGGTGCTGCGCGCCGATTAAAGGGTTATTCCAGGTGGGCAGGCAGTATAGGCGCCTGTTCACGGTAACATAATTGTGCTGAGTTAAGCTGATTGCTTTCGTGGAAAAAAATGAGCTTTAAATCTTTGAGAATGTTTGAGAAACCAAAGCGCCAAAGATTCTGGTTTGTTAAAGCCCCTTCTGGAAAAAAGACATCGACATAATCAGAGAATAAAGAGCAAAGAAACAACCCCATTACTGACGTGTCTGTAAAGAATACTCCTAACAAATCGACAATAAAAACCCTATATAGGCTCTACGACCACAAAACTTACAAGTACATTCTATGAACTACTTCAATAGTGCACGTGTTCTCAACAAACTTAGGCTTGCGACAGACACACGCGATTTACAACTCTATAGTCAATAGTCTATGAAGTGAAATGGAGTTCCAGAAATAACCAAGATGGCAGCTATTCGGAAATTAGGGCAGAGAGTGAATAGCCTTCATTGTCGCGTCTTCCCCTTTTGATTAAAACGCGTTTGCAATCGTGGACGAGTGGGTCTCGAGCCATTGTGGGCTCTTCGGATTGTCAGCGATAATTTAATAGACCCCATCGTCACAATGTGTTACAAAACATCCCTCTGTGACGTTCCGGTGGGAACGTCTTTGTCTCTCAAGTAATTGCTAAATTAAAATAAATGAGTTGCGGTCGGGAAATGTTTTGAGCACCCTGTATTACGTTTCAGAATGCGATTAGATGACATGTATGCCACAATTACAGTCATTTTATATATTTACACAACTGTACACAGTATAATGAGCTTTTTGATTTGAATATTTATTTCATTCGATCGTTGACAGCAATGTTACGTAATCGTTCAGAAAAGAGTCGCTTAATTTCCTCGATAGCAACACATGTTGAAATCTCAAAAAATGTTGTGAAAATTGGTTACGCAATTCAGTCTGAACAAAGTTAAATGTTCCGTTTCGCAAAAAGAATCCTAACAATAGCGAAAGCGTGAACAACACGTGGTTAGCCAGCACAATACATTTTTCCTTCAAAGAATTACAACATCAATGTAAAAGCGACGGAATACGCTCACAAAATCCTCACAAATTCACTCGGAGCACATTTGGTATTGTCGCCCACGAAAAAAAGCAACAAAACGAAATAATTTCGCGATACATGTTAGCAAATGAAAAAAACCCTCTCGTCGGCCATCCATCATGGCAGTAACGAACAAAAGCTTTTAGTTGTACAAAGCGGGCGAGTAGCGCATTGCGTGCCGCACCGCGCCGCGTCGCAGTCGCATGTCACCGCGATCGCGCGCGACGACATGTGTGCAATCAGCCTTATTGCATGCTCCACATTTTGTCACGGGATTATTATGAAACAGGAATTTTAAACAAGAGCATGTTGTGTAACCTGATTTTATAAAGTATTAGCTGCATGGGAGTGCTATGGCGGCACCGCGGCAGCAATGGGGACACATCCCATCGAGATTATGTACACGCCACACAAAAAGACATACTGCTGTGGAATACATGATTTGATTGTCAACTCGCTTCGTTCGTCCAGTTTCTGTACCCTGGTGATCGTGTTATCTACTAAACGATTTCGGCTAGTAAATTGAATCAAGCGACAAACAGGATACGTGACAAGGTTTTTAGGTAGTTAGGCTCAAAACCTATTTGAAAATTTGTCACTAAAATAAGGGAAATGACATGAAGGTAAGGTACCCTTTTAGTTTGTTTTAAGAATCTATTCGAAATCAGAATCTAAAGAAAATCGACCGAATTTAGAAGGGTCTCAATTTTCAATCAATAAACATTAATATACTTAATGTTATGGTATCAATCTGAGATCCTCCATCTCGACTAGTTTCCGAAACTAATACCACTTGTTAACGTCTGCTCTGTTTTACCACTCAATGTATGTTACACATAATTAAATTAATTATTAGGTAGTAACTTATTAACTTCATAGGTTGTTGCCCCGCAGGTAAAGACTCAAATAATATACAAGTTCCAGCCTAGCACATATTTGCACCCACCTATCCTATCTATCTAAATAGAGAACAGTTAGTATTGCACCGGTACTTTCCAGGGACACTTTGAAACTTAGGTGTGTTTGTATACATAGAATGGAATTCGGATTAGCCAGCTGGTCAGAAAAAGAGGATCAATCAAAATGTTTTCTGGAAATAGCTATAACCATTCTCCTTAAACTCAAGGGGAAGTTTTATAAAACCATGGTTAGACCTGCTGCCTTGTACGGATCAGAATGTTGGGCCACAAAAAGGATGAATGAAAGGCAATTACATGTGACTGAATGAATGCTAAGGGGGATGTGTGGTATATGGAGAATGGATAAAATAAGGAATGAGTACGTAAGAGGAAATCTGAAAGTGTCGCCGGTGACTGAAAAGTTTTGTGGTAATCGGCTATCGTGGTATGGTATGGGCATGTGATGAGGAGGAATGACGAAAATGTGGTGAGGAAAATGTTGACTATGATTTTAGATGGTTACAAGAGTAGAGGATGACCAAACAAGCGATGGATAACTGTGTGAAGAATGATATGGCTAGAAAGGCGGTGACTACTGAGATAACGAGTACTAGAGAAGTATGGAAAGAAAAGACATGCTGCGCCGACCCCAAATAAATTGGGATAAGCGCAGGAGAATGATGATGAGCTATAACCAAACGCCGAGGACTCATTTTAGCTAAGCTTCACATCCCACCCAAGAACGGCCTATTTTTTTAGAATATCTATGACATTAATCTATCTGATATCTCACAATTGCTAGTCCAAACCAAACCCTTGGACCAATAACAACAAACAAATGAATAGTAAAGCATTCCTCCCGGCTAACAGCTGAAGCGTTGACTTCAAAGAGCTGTCGGCGCTGTATTGTCTATGGTAATCGAGTTACTATTACAAAGCGCTCATCAAGCTCTCATTCATTACGACACAATTCTAATAACTCTACGGGTTGCGGATAATTAAATGTGGTTGTGGTTGCCTAGCGGTGGTGGCTAGCGAGATGTTTATTGTGGATTGTTTTGATAGATTAAACAGGTTGAAAACCATCCTGAACTGCCAAAGGGATTCTAATCAACTTTCTATCATAAGTATTAAGTGCTTACGCCGTGTGCAGTTAAGGTTTTTTAATTTTTCGTGGTCCACAGTGCAATTTATGCTACAAAAATAATTCAGAAGATCATAATTAGACAGACAAAAGAAGGATTGCTAAACTCATTAGTAGGTTCATTCATAAACTTGTTTAAGTTTCGCGACGTTTACCCGTTGAACAACGTATGGTCAACAGACGCTTATCTTTACTTCACTTTAGAAGGACCACAAGGCATACAAATTGTTTGTATCTGATCACAGAGTTCCTTTATTTTTGGATGAAAACTTGTGGCCTCAAGGAATAATTTTTACAATATTCGTGCAACGAATAGCGGCGGCCCCAGTATGCAACGTATTACGTTCCATACTGTGGCCGCCGCTATAGATTGTACAGAATGGTATTGTTTAACTGTAAGAGTGTAAAACGGTCTTTAAACAGCATTAGAGAACTGTGTAGATCTTCCGACTTAAGTGCTAATTAATGTTAATTGAATGGTTGCAGCCAGATGAGATACCATATCTTTACACCATTGACGACAACTTTAGTGCCACGGGAACGTCCGCTGAAGACACGACGGTGGCGCGGGCGGAGCGAGTAGATTATTTTTACACAATGATGCGAAAGCGCGCAGCATCGATAGTGGCTCGCGTCATGGCCAGTCCTAACAGAGTCCTGGAAATGATTGCTGACAGAGTGGACTGTCCTTATGTGATTCACTGCTGTCTGTTACATGTGTCGCCGTATCGTGTTGTTTACTAACACTTCGTTTTTACCCGACTGCGGCGAAGCCCAAAAGGGGGGTTATTGTTTGACATGTATGTATGTATGTGTTCCCTCGTAACTCTTTAACGATTGACGGATTTGGATAAATTATGTCATTAGGTTCGTCTTGATAGCGCGAGTGTCACTAGCTCTACATTGAAATAAAAAACAAAGAAACATGGCGGTTTTCGGGTGCCATATTGTGGAGTTAAATTCTTTTTTTTTCTTCCTGTACCATCGAGTGGGGTATCAAAAAGAAGGGGCTTAAAAGGTGGTTACAAAAATATACATAACTTATATGTTCAAAAGTAATTCGAAGTGGCTAAACGTATAAAAAGTGAGAAAATCGTATACACGGCTATGCCACACGGAAGGACCTTAAATATTGTATATAGGAAGTTTTACTGAAATAAGACTTCATTTCGATTTTTTTAATAATTAGAACTGCGTTCAAAGATTTTGAAATAATCGCCTGCCTAAACCGGGAAGCGAACCCGCCAATAATGTGAAAAAAAAAAACAAGTTTTTTATAATAACGATCGAAAGAGTCAATCATAAGGATTATTGTTTCCTCTATAACATACCATCTGAAATAAAAGGAAGACCATGACATTTTATATTTTATGCAAAACTAGCTTATGCCGGCCGCTTCCCCCGCGTGGAGTTCGGGAATTGCCTACAGCACTTCATCATCATCATCATCATTTTAGCCGAAAGACGTCCACTGCTGGACATAGGCCTCCCCCAAGAAGGGGGGTTTTGCCATAATCTACAGCACTTACTTCTGGGATATTAAGTAATCTATGTGCTATACCAGACTATAATCTATCTCTGTGCCAAGTTTTATCTAGATATGTTCAGCCATTCTGACGTGATTGAGAAATATCCATTCATCCAAACTTTCGCATTTATAATACATAGTTTATACAAGATATACAACATTATTTGTAGTATATGTGAAACCTGAATATAGTCTTTTCAGAATAAGTAACTGAATCGATTCCAATAACTTTTAAACCATGTTATATTTTGTCCCAAAAATATTTAAAAAAAGTTACAAGTTGGACACCGAGCGACATTAATGTCGCTCGGTGTCCAACTTTTAACTTTTTTTTTCTATCGCAATAATTTAGGTACCTACTGCCAAATTATGTTTATCAATGAGCTCAAGACGACGCTGGACGCCCGGCGCGGGCGCGTTGCTTGGTGACCAGGCTTTTGTGCGGACAACCAGGTAACAGAACAAGCTTATAACTTTGTAATTTTACATGACACAGTATTGAAATTTTGTACACAGATTCTTTATATAAAAATACTCGACAGGTGTTTCAGGTTTCGCATATACCAAAACTAATGTTGTATATGTAATATTAGTACTTACTTTTAAAGTTGAATGGGTAATAATGAATAGTTAGTGTAAGTATTTAATTTTATTTGAGTATAATACAGACGCACTCGCGTTTTTTACATGTAGTTACTTACAACTCGCAAATATTAGTTCATAGTAATATCAATTAGGTACGTTACATAAGTGAAATATTGATACTTGATTTGAGATTGGACACCGGTCACGACAACCAAATGATTTATTAGGAATCTATTTGTAGGCATAATACTTTTTCATAATATTCAACATCAATGTCGCGTATCACGAGCCAACGACACCCCATTCCACCCTCCAAATATCATGTCTCTAGCGGTTTGGGCTGTGCGTTGATATATCAGTCAGTCAGTCAGTCAGTCAGGACTTTGAATTTTGTATGTATAGATTTTGTTCAGGAAAATGAATTATAGACAAACTGAACTAAGACTTACCTATTATTTCAGACATTCATCATGCAAAGATAAGTAAATCAAGTCTTCTAAAATAAACAAAAAAATTTCTTCCATGTGGCATAGCCGTGGCACATCGGACCCGTATAATATAAAAGGTTAAATCGTCTGTGAAATCTTTCAAGTTACTAAACTAAAAAGCTGGAAATTAAAAAAATTGAAATTGAAAAGACTAAAAAACCCGACGGAAAAGCATAAAACAAGCACATTTTAAATTAAACAAAAGTTGGAAGCAGGCGGGGCCTATTTCATTTTCATATATTTTTTTTATATTATAAAAATGGGCCCCGCCTGCTTCCAACTTTTGTTTTTCAATTACTTTTTTAAGGATTATGTCACTATTATATGAGCCTCCGCTCGAATTAAAGATTTTGAATTTTAATTTGAAAAACCAGCCAAGTGCGAGTCGTACTCACACGCACACAGGGTTCCGTAGCATCAAACAATACAAATAAAAATATTTTGAAGGCTCATTCATATGTTGTATTCAACAGCAAAACGAAAATTTGTTTTTCATAGTTTTTTTTTGTATAAAAATCGTAAAGCGGTTCACAGAATACACCTACCAAATTTCAACTGTGTAGTCCTAATAATTTCGGAATAAAGTGTCTGTGACATTCGGACGGATAGACAGACAGACAGACATGACGAATCTATAAGGGTTCCGTTTTTTGCCATTCGGTTATAGAACCCTAATTAAGCAGCGCTGACAAAATACCATTTAATTATTGTGTGCTTAGAAAATCTGTCCTATTTATTTCATGCCCTTAATAGGAGAGGGAAGTTCCCCATTGTCTCCTGTCCAGCTAATAAAACGGCCGCTAATCCTGCCCAGTATATAAAACATAAATAAGCTGAACGACCATAAGCCGTCAACTGCAGCGAGCACATGCTACATTATGTAAAGCTACACAGATCTGCACAAAACGCGGTGAGCAGCGACCGTTGACCCGAGCGTACCTGGGACACTCGCCCTTTTGTAGGGCTGACTCTTTCATATTATTTTTATCATATCATAAATAAAATTAAAAATGATTTCTGTCGTTAATAAAAATATTTTAGGACTATTTATTGAAATAGTCCTAATTCTAATATAAATTCCATCAAAATTAATTACATCATTGAAAGAAGCTCTTAAATTCTGTTTAGGTATATCGCGATGAGTTTCAATGATGAATTTCGCCCTGAGTATCTTGTAGTACCTAACTAAGCATGAACGATTTTCAGGTTTTTGTCACAAACCCTAACGTGACTAACATTTTTTAAAGTAATACCTAGACAGTAGCGAAGATGACCTCAAATGATCTGGATATTTTACACTTAAGATTTCAAAATAGGTCAAAAAAATATATATATATTTTGCCTTGCAGGCTCGAAGGACTTTACAGCTGGAGTTCATTATTAGGATTGGTAATGTAAATGTCAGCTTTTCAAATGTCAAACTCGTGAGTGATTTCGGCGAGAATGAGTACATCGTATTCGCGATTATAGGAAGCCATTTACACAAGCGTATTGGGGCAGACTCTCAACACATCATCGACTATTGATTCGGGAACTCGTGTTTTTAAAATTAACTTTTGTTACTACGGAGAAACAAGAAAAGATGGAGTGTTTTAATGAAGCCTCCGTCAGTGACAATCCATCAATATACTTTTCACACACATTTTTCTCTTCCCCTTCTCACACACTATCGTCTACATTTCTTATTCATTTGTCCTTTTGCAGGTCTGCTGCCAGAAATTTCTTAAGAAATAAGCAGTAACTATGTACTCAAATTTATTTTCCTGTGCTGTCTACTGTGTGTACATAAATGGTAAAATAAATAAATACATTTCTGCATGGATCGTTTGGCGCTTGATTAATGTTGATAAGTTATGTGGAAAATGTGTTATCAAGTATTGGAAAAACAATACGAGGCGGTAGTAGTGCTAGTACCCACCGACCTTGCTCTCGGTCGAATCAACTTTTTACCGGTGATCAAAATGGCAACCCTATGTAAAGTTCACTAGTGTCCACGTTATCAACAAACCGTATTCACAATATAACGCATTGATTATCAACTAGTTTTCCCCTCGAGGATTAATTCAAAGCGTTTCATGTCATTCAAATTGAACCTCTTTGTGCGCGACAAAGGAGCTTGACTTGCCGTAGTTCAACGACTTGATTCAACTTCGTTATACAGTGTGTTACTTCAAAAATACACACTTCGCTCTTGTGGAATACAGGTCAAGTTTCAGAAGTTCAGTGTGAAATGTAGGGTTAAATGTAGTTGGATTAATCTAGTTGGCAAGATTTAGTTTTCTTTAGATAGGTACCTACTAGTAGCTTAGCTAAATCTCGTTTACGGTAGTCTGTTCTGCAATGTTTATGATAAAACATTGCTCACACACGCAAGCATAAAATAGTACATTTTGGTATAAGTGGGGAACTTTTTTATTCGAGTCGCAATTAACACCCGAGCTAACAAATCGACAAAAATTAATCCCCACGCGTATCAAACGATTTTAATACGCTTTCGAAGAAATAAAATTTTAGAACGGAAAGTATTTTTGTCAGGTATTATTAGTAAACTGATTTAATTTGCTTTTTTTCCGCGCTTTGCTTTCGCCAGGTTGAAGAAGAAGCAAAGGTATGATGCCGCTAAACAGCCTAATATAAAAAATAGAAAATTCAAATGCTTTTGAATTTAGAACACAAATAAATGTTAATTTGTTATAAAAAATCATGTTTTTCTATAATATTCTATTTATAACACAATTTTAAAAAATATTTACGCCGTAAAGACGCATTTCTCTTTGCCGAGATTTAAAAAAAAAACAAACACCGCTGACTATAGTCATTGAACCCATTTGGGTTCAATGACTATAGTCAGCGGTGTAAGTATGTGTTGACATTTTTATTTCCGCACGTGTGCGGAAAAGTATTAAAAATTCACGTGTGTGAAATACATTGCATGTTGAACCTAATCATAGTGCGATAAGAGCCAGTTTTCGAAAGAGTGTATTGAAAAAGTATTCATAAAATAAAAACATCGTTTTTCAAAACAAACGTCATCCCTATTTACTTACATTGAAATCCCCTACAAAAAACATAAAGCATAATCCGAATACCCAGGTCAATATAAAAGAAAGGCATAAAAGCACGGTAGCTCACACTTGTTTACAGCCCATACAACTTACCCCCATTTCGAATAAATTCACACTGTAAAACGTGAACCTATTGACAGCGAGCCCATTGTTATTTTGCACGTGTCTACTCAACTATTTTTTCCCATGGCAACCCTTTATTTTGTCTCGCCTCATGGTATATAAAAGCCATTAAAAGTATTTCAAACGTAATAATTACATGCTTGCCTATCGCTATTGTAATGGTTTTTTTTCCTTTTAATATTGTTAAACCAATGTAACTCCTTTCTACAGATAGTCCCTTTTAGATTTTCTATGTAAATAGTAAACTGTGACATCACTAATTGGCAACTCAATGCCTCAACAATTTATTAAGCAACTAAAAATCTAACTTTATAGTTAACTAGCGGCTCATCCCTGCTTCACACGGGTGGGTATATACACATTTTTTTGCTATAATAAATATGTATAGCCTGTTACTCGGGGATAATGTAGCATTCTAATGTTGAAAGAATTTTTGAAATCGGTCTAGTTGTTTTTGAGTTTGTTTGTTACAAACATACAAATCTTTCCTCGTTATTAGTGTGGATTGAAAATTAATTGGGTTTTCTGGTCTAAAATAAGATGTATTTTTTTAAGAGAAGTTAGGCCTTGTAGTGATTAGTAAATGTTGTCAACTATCAATTCTTTAAACCTATTTGGTTTTCGCTACAATAAAGCCGACGAAATTGATGTCAGGTTTACCGACTGCATGATTTTCACCGAAAACACCACAAAAATCCAAGTCATATAAGAAGAAAATATTGTTAAATATTATTGTTGTTGTTGTTATTGTATTGTACTATGACCGGTCCATCTCGAACGCGCTTCTAAAGGATACCTGTCAATAATTTTAGGTTTCAGAATTAGCACGGAATCGCACTTAACCATGCTCTTTTCTGTCGCTTGACATTTGCTAGAGCGAGAAGAAAAGCGCACTGCCGATCGCATTGTCAGAGTAATATTATTTGAAGTTTTAAATTTTAAATTTCGAGTTCTACTGCATTGTAGCGTTTGAATAGTTCTGTATCAAATAATCAAATCAGAAAGAAATACCGGCAGTAAGTATAATATTATACAACATTAGTTTTAGTATATGCGAAACCTGAAACACGTGTCTTGTATTTTTATGTAAAGAATCTATGTACAAAATTTCAAAACTGTATCATGAAAAATCACAAAGTTATAAGCTTGTTCTGTTACCTAGTTGTCCGCACAAAAACGCGGTCACCACGTAGCGCGCGCCTCCAGCTTCGTCTTGAGCTCATTGATAATAATAATTTGGCAGTAGGTACCTAAATTATTGCGATAGGTACTCAAAGTCGCTCGGTATCCAACTTTTAACTTTTTCTTTAATATTTTTGGGACACAACATGGTTTAAAAATTATTGGAATCGATTCAGTTACTTATTCTGAGCAAACTATATTCAGTTTTCGCATATACTAAAAATAATGTTGTATAAGCTCTAACTATTCATACACGAATCAGGGAAACATCTAACGGCTATAACGAAGCGTTATAGCCAAGATCCAAGGAGCGCGCGCGGCGCGATTAGATCAAAGTAGTGCGCGCGGCTTGCCGCGCTCCTTCCCCCCGCGCCTCTTCAGTCCCGCTCGGTACGTGTGACGTGTCGCACGCGCCATAGCTAACAAACGATCGGTCGCGAAACAATCGTAACAATGCCGAACTAAAGATATACGAACCAGGAATACTTGAACATGGTAATGTGCTACAAGGAATGTGGAAATGTTTTTTTCAGAGCACAACCCAAGCAGCAAAATTGTACTATAACTAAAGCTTATTTCGCTAAAAAGTTTTGTAAACGTGATATAACGGTGTTTATGGTGAGAGCATGTTGTATTAAGGCTTTCGACAACACTCATTTGCTCTATAAGCTTATAAAGAAAATATGTTCCCATAAGCTAGTGATGTAAACTTTTACATACCCATTTTATACAACTATTATAGACAAGTACTATATAAGGCTTACTAAATAATAACATGTATAGAACAACTTTGTTCTATAAACTTGTTCATTGTTGCCGCTTTGCGTCTAATTTAATCTGTGAAAGTTTAAAATTTACCTGTCTGCCTGTATCATTAATGGTTTTTGAAATTCAAGTATACGGCGTTTTTTTTATATGGCTTTATGTATCTGCTATAGTACATAGTGTCGTAATAGTCATGCCTGCTCAAAAATAGAGCGATTTGGGATTTAACTGAATTTGGTGTTACTCCTTATGCTTGAAATTAAAGCTATAAGAGTTTTTAAATCGCTGTTTATTAACATTGTTATACCGGTCAGGAAGACACTTATTTAACTCAGAATTATTATGTCACAGGTTTTTAGATACCTGTAATACACTGTAATGAAACCACAGCTAGCAATCAAAGTCAAGTCGAGAATGCAAGAGTAGAAAGTGGTTCCGTACAAACTAATAATCTATTTTAAAAAAATCTAGAGCACAGAGATAGTAAATGATTTAAGTGCCGATATGGAGTTCAGCTGTACTGGTGGTGGTGGTAGCTGGCTGGTGGACCCGAAATGACAACCATTCTTGCGCGGTCGCACGGTGTCATGACGTTCGAACAACAAGACGATGAACAACGAGATGCATGCCGCCCGCCGTGGCCGCGTCGGCTCGGCGCGGCGCGGGTGCGGGGCGCGTCTCATTCATAGAATAGGTTTTATGCAAAATATCTCAAGAAATTTTAGAATTATAATAATGTCGTAAAAACAAAAACACTTAGATACAATTTATTTTTTCGTTGCGATGGCCTCTTTACTACTTATAGAAGTTACTCTTCAAATATTTCGTGTATGAAAAGATAGACCTTATACATATATTACAAACCTGAGGTTTCTCAAGCGACAGTCCGATATGATGCTGATCCGAGAGCGCAAGTTGCCGATATCGAGGGAAGGCAGTGTTGCTTTCGATTTGATGTAATTACTCATCTTGGGCAGGAATCTGGAGGCGCTGCGAAAAGGGTGTTAACACGTAGATATACTCGACTGGAATATGAGAATAATGACAGAAGAGTATGGACAGGGTCGGCCCGTTCATATACAAGGTGGAATGGACACCGAGCGGCGCTAAAACGGTTAAACGACTTATTGAGTACATCATATGTATATGATGATTTTGCAATGTAACTTTTAAAACGCAAATGATAAGGTACGTGGCTCTTAACAACCAGGGTATCAGCCTGGAGCCTGGATCTGTGCCCGGCTGATGGCAATAGGCTCGCCCTCTTGTAACATGGGACTAATGGCGAACTGTAGCTATGGATACTAAACACAACACTGCCTAACTCTTCGTGGATACAAATGTGTTGTTATGCAAATTGTTTCAATACACTCACGATAATAAGTTATCGTGAGTGTATTGAAACAGACTCACTTCACAACAATAGAATATCAAACGGATGAGAGAATATCATGATCGCCTTACCCCGGCTTCATAAAGCTGGTCTTGCTCTTCTCGCTCTGGTGGCGCTTCTTGGGTCTGATGGCAACCGTGGAGTCGCCAGCGCCGACCAGGTGCCCCTGCATCTCCTCGCCTTCTACTGGGGTCGTAGTCTTCAGCTCGCCGTACGAAGACGAAGACTCCTGGCAGAAACCAGTAGAACAGAGTCGTGAACATGATCATTATATTATTATATATTATAGCTAGCCCATATTGTCACACTGCTGGGCAAAGGCCTCCCTGATGATGATGATGATAATGATCTAAAAAAAATGGAACAATAAAAACTGTACCTTTTCGGACGGTCCCTCAGTGCTGTAGTCGGTGACCTTCTGCAACACTTCGCTCTCGGTGTTGAAGTCCTCCGACGTGATCCGGCTGGCGCTGCCCGACTCCTGCACATAGTCCCAAGTCGCATCCTGCTCCATAAGATTAACACTTAGGCAGTGACGATACTTATCACCTTGAGCTAGTCAAGGAGATTAGTGTACATGCAATAAGAAGTCATACGCCTCGTTTAAATTCGGATGATGAGACACGACCTCGTGCCGTACTTAATGTGAAAAAGTGGTGATACGGGATGGACACAAGTCAATTCAGAGTCGATGAGTTTGGTAAAAACAACCCAGAGCAAAATTAATCGAATTCCTATGCATTTTAAAAACTTAATGCATCTTTTAGGTCGACGCGCAGATATAAGCATTGCACGGGATCAACATCCCATCTACTCGAGCTGCTCGGGGATCTTTCTCTGATATATAAACACACTTTACACTGGAACGCACACTGATAAGCACTGTAACGGCATCGCCTCACATCGGGATAATCAAAGTAGTAAGTGAAAAAAAAAAACTAAGTCCCCTGGATTTTTATCCAGTTCACTATGCTTAGAGAATTTGTACAGAGCCATCTAAATAGTTTAACTAACAATGTTCTACTTACTTCGTCGCCTTTCTTAACACTCCGCATGAAGGATGGCACGTTGATCTTGCCAGGGAACCTTGATGACAAAGACCACATTATCAACTAAGCCTTTACTAAAGAAGCATAACGTACAAGCAACTAGAATCAATTGTATGTATTTTCTTGTAAAGTTGGACATTCTATTTCATCATCATCATCATCATCAGCCTATAGCAGTCTACTGCTGGACATAGGCCTCCTCAATCGCACGCCATTTAACTCGACTTTCAGCAATTCTCATCCAGTTGCTCCCAGCCAAGATGCGAAGATCGTCACTCCACCGAGCCTGAGGGCGTCCCACCTTAAGTTTGACGATTCGCGGTCTCCACTCAAGAACACGTCTACCCCAACGGTCATCGGTTCTACGGCAAATATGACCGGCCCATTGCCACTTCAGCTTACTTATTCTGTGAGCTATGTCGACAACTCTGGTTCTCTGTCGGATCACATCGTTTCGAATGCGATCCCTCAGAGAGACTCCAAGCATAGCTCGTTCCATAGCTCGCTGAGCGACCTTAAATTTATGGACCAGCCGTACTGTGAGTGTCCACGTTTCGGCTCCGTAAGTCATAACAGGCAGGACGCACTGATTAAAGACCTTAGTCTTTAGGCTCTGTGGAATACGCGACGAGAAGACCCGGCGAAGCTTCCCAAATGCTGCCCAGCCCAACTGGATTCTTCTGTTAGCCTCCCTCTCAAAGTTGTTCTTACCAAACTGCAGAGTTTGCCCGAGGTAAACATATTCTCGAACAACCTCGAGAGGACCGCCATTGACAACAACAGGTCCTGGGGTGACGTGTTCGTTGAACATAACCTGGGTTTTGTCCAAGTTCACCCTGAGACCAATGTGTATTGAAGAATCAACTAGGCCATCCAGCATCTGCTGCAAGTCGTGCAGCGATTCAGCCAGTATGACGATGTCATCTGCAAATCTCAAGTGTGAGATGTACATCTCATAAACATCAACGGCGTGTACACGCCGTTTGTCTAATCCGTCTGTACTAGCACCACATGGTTAGGAGACGGTGCTACTAACCATGTGGTGGTAGCGAAATTATATTTATGACGACGTTTCTTGGTATCCGACCGTCGATGGTTTTTGGCAAAACGCATTGGTGGTAGAACTTTTCCAATATTGGTTCTATTTTATACCAGAATGCTACGTCCCTCTTAATTTTCGAAAAAGCAAGCCTTTTGGACTCCATAAAATGAAATAACAGAAATCTCGCCGAGTTATGTGTAGTTGGCCTTGTACTTGGTAGAAGTAGGTAATTATGATTCTGTTTAATTGTAACGTTTTGTCTTGAAACTTGCAGAAGTCTATTTTTTTTTTGTTCAATTCTTTCTTCAGTTGATATACTTGCAATTTTATAAGGATATTTTACCTCTACTATCGAGTCTTCACGACTTCACCTATCAGACCAGCCGGCAAGCCCGGCTGGGTTTATTTTCATCGGCAAACAGTCCACACTGTAATATCTGTAGCGCCGTTTCCTTGATGAATTGATCGATCGCCTCAGATTAATCTTCCTTGTCAAAATTGGTAGCAGCAGTTCCTTTAAATTATAATCCGTCAAATGCAAAGAAGGTACTACTACCTATCGAGTTCTTGGGTTTTATTAAAACACGGTCCAGTAAACACAGCGGAGTCAAAAACACTATATTAGGATCCATTAAACATAAGCCGAATCAAAAGAGTAGCAGGAAGAACAAGTCCAATAAACAAGCCTAAATCATAAGAAAATCAATAACTTCCCGTAGGTAGATAACAAACGACCACCAGAAAATATCCGGAACGAGTCACTCTCGATTGGACGACACGACACACGGCGCGGGTTGTTTACTAGTTCTTTTAAGAGCTTAAAACAGATAGAAAGCATGGTAGATGACCATGATAATTTAAAAACTTATATCTTATGTGTGTCATATCAATTTCAATTCGTACCCCCTCTCGCCGCCCGCATACCGCAGGCGGTGAGTAGCCTTCGCGTGCGGACTACATAAAAAAACAGTTTTCATTAAACTACTACAGATGATGATGATGATGATGATTTACCTCGACACGGGAGTTTCATTAAAAAGCAGAATTCCCCAACCAACAGAAATAAAAATTGTAAACATTAAAAAACTCGAGTACAATAAAATAGTCCTTACAAGGATTGCAAACTAATTACCAATACTCCGAAGGTATTTCTTCAATGACCGGCGTATCCAAAGAGGTTGAGCTTGGCCACTTCTGTAAGGCCACATCAGGTGTGTCTTCGACCACGTGCAGGTTATGCTTCCCCCACGTGTCTTTAGGCGAAGGGTCGGGCCTTTCGTCGGGGATCCAGGACTCCCTGCGTTTAGGGATCCAGCAAGGTGGATACGCGCTGCTTTCCTCGCCAGGATCGTGCCGGTAGAAGTGCCTAAGAAACAGTTTTTGTTTTCTCGAACCTTTTGAAGGGAACGATGTATGGGATGATGGAGTGATGAATGGACTGTGTGAAAGATGATATCGCTATAGGGGATGACTACTGAGATGATATCGCTATAGGGGATGACTACTGAGATGATATCGCTATAGGGGATGACTACTGAGATGATGATGACTAATTGGGAACTATGGAGGAAGAAGATATGCTGAGATGAACAAAAATAAATTGAGATAAGGGCAGGAGACAAACAGCTAGTTAGCAAATTATTGTTGAAAAGAATGGATGGGGTCTCGTGGTCATGTAAAATATTAGAAACGAATTGAATCTATAGGTATTTTAAAAAAGTAAAAATAAAAATCTCTCTACATTTCCAATCAGTCTAGATTACCAATCGATCAGCTTCAACCAGGCCTCAGTAGCGCAATGCACGGTGAACAACGTGCTCTGTCTGCCCAGGTACTGTTCGTAGATGGTCTCGAAGGTATCCTCCAGGATTTCCTCTCTGATATCAAATACCAACAGTTCGTTCTCCTCTTTTTGGAGGATTTCCGCCCTATTTTAAAGGATCAAAATTATTTGGAGAAACAGAATTAAAAACCCGCTCAAGTGCGAGTCATACTCGCACACAGAAGGAATTTCGTAGCACCAAACAGTATAATAAAAATATATTTTTAACGCTCATTCGAATTTAAATCTACGTTCAACAGAAAAACTAAATTTATTTTTCATAGTCAAGTCAAAGTATTTTTTTTGTGTGATTTTTGGTGATACAGTAGGTCTTATAGTTAGGTTATGGTAACTTAAAAATCTACCCATTGGGCTTACATGGTGTTGCTGGCTCCCTCGATGCAGGTCTGGGATGATGAGGTCAGTGCAATCAGAAACTTGGTTAAGATTTGTGAGAACTACGCTGCTAACCATGGGTACTACTACTACATGTATAGATGTGTAAAAGTCGAAATTCATGGGTTTTAAGGCGGCGGGCAAGAAATGTCCAGAAAATGTCCCACCTATTAAAATTAACGACGTCCCGATTCCTCGGGTACTCCGCTTCCAATACCTTGGACATTTCATTGCTGACGATCTTAAAGATGATGACGATGTTGAACGGGAACGCAGAGCATTGGCGGTGCGGGCAAATATGTTGGCCCGTAAGTTCAGATGCGGTCAAAATCACTGTATTCGAGCGCCCTATGCATCAGCTGTATTAAACGTGCAGTCAATGCGTTACATTTTCAATACAACAACGCTTTCAGGGCGCTGTTGCGACTGCCATGATATTGCAGTGCATCTGCAATTTTTGCACAAACCAGAGTAGAGAGCTCCTCATCTGTAGTGCGCAAATAGAATGCAACACTTCTCGCCAGATTGCGTGGCAGTAGCAACAGCCTCTTGAGAATTATTGCTGATAGACATAATGAAAGTCCCATAGTGATTCGAGGCATCTTATAAAAACCACCCTATCTGTAGTAGACTATAAGTACTAACATAGTTTATAAATTAAAATGTATATTCTAGAATGTATTGTAAATATGTTGTGTAAATGTCATTGGATCATGTAGTCGGTGAAATAAATAATAATGTTATAAATTTTTAAATGTTTTTTTTAATATGTTTATTTTATATGTAAAAATATAAAGAATGTGTATTTAAATGAATTAATACAAATGAACAAAAATTTGAATAGGTATTTAGAAAACAATCAATTTTTATAATAAACATTTAGATTGCAATTAATTTTTATAATCAATATTAAGAATACAATTAATAAGACAAGTTTTTGTATTTTCAAGCATAAATACTATATCAGCTTAATTTATTACATTTTGTCAAGAAGGAACTCGTCAGTGGTATAGTAGTATTTTTCAATTTAAAAAAAATATTTAGTTTTCGGTTCAATTGTGTCAATTTTAAATCTTTAATGTCATTTGGAATGTCAGAGGACCGCCCGTCTTTGAGGCTCTTAGACATAATTCGTGTCTCTTAGACTATAGCGTTGCTCTGAATCACTATTTTCCAGAAACAACAATGCGGTCGCGTATATCTATGTAAAGATAAGGTAGGTAATGTTAATATTTTAAGAGATTTCAAACGCGGTTTACGGCTTTTCGTTGGTTTAGGACTACATATCGATCTAATGCACCTCTTCTGTGCTTTAAAAATATTATTATTCTCGCAGGAATTTACCCAAAAAATTACTCTGTAACGTACGTAATATGGAATCTACATACCCAACGCACGCATAATACGCAACTACAACATCTGCCTGTATGTTAATCTTCTTCTTCTTTATCGTGTGGTTAGTGCCTAACCTGGTGTCAGAGTATTCATGCCACCCATGGGCCTCTTGACTTGGTTTTACATGCCGTCGAGAAATATCTCGCAGGCATGCTGGTTTCCTCACGATGTTTTCTTCACCGAAGCAAGTGATAATTATACAATACGATACACGACGAGGACTACGATATAAGAGTATTAGTTTGTTAATGAAAGTAACTCTTGCAGTTTGACGAAACCCCTATCTCAAAAACTAAATATCAAATCTTATTCAAAACAATTTTCGTTGAAAGCTGGGTCCCCTAATTTTTATTTGGGATCATACCTAAATACATTTAGTCCTTTAAAAAAACTTACATGTATGGCTACAATTCCCATGCCTTTGTATTTATTTGCTCATAGGACGCTTGGCTAATAGGACATTTTGCTAAAGTCTAATTTTGATAATAGATCGTTTTGCTAGTCTAAATTTGATAATAGGTCGTTTTGCTAATAGGTCCACTTGCTAATAGGACTCTTTGATACGGAGCCGATTTTTTACGTTCTACAAACCTATATTTTTTTAGAATCTTTCTACTCTTTCTTTAGAAACTAGAGGGGGGTGACTCAATTTTTACGACTTTAGAAGCAAATACATTATTATCTCATCAACCATTGACTTAATTTTTGGAACCTCGAAATCATTTTGCAAGAACAATCGATAGACCCCCCACAGTTATTTTAAAAACACTGTTTTAAACTTTCACGGTTTCGGTTTCGGGTTTTTCGGTTTTGGTTATCGGGAGCTCAAAGTAATGAGCAATCACGGAAGATATCTCGTAAGTGACAGTATAAGTTTAGTTATATATGTATAAGTTTAGTAATCATCTTCCTGTGCTTGTCCCATGTTATTTGGGTCGGCGCAACACGTTTTTTTCTTCCATTCTCCTCTGTCAGCCGTCACGCTATCATTTACGCCTTTTTCTTTCATATCATTCCTCACACAATCTATCCATCGTCTCCTTGGTCTTCCTCTCCCTCCTCTTCCATCAACATTATTTCCGCAACATTATCATCTCCGTTAAATGCATCATCCATCTTCTTTACAGCCCAGCATTCCGATCCTTGAAAACGAATGGATCTGGTGTGTGACGTCTCGGTTTACTTCGCCATCCCCTTGAACAACCGACCCGAGGTACCAGAAATTGGAACAGCGATGTATGGGCGTTCCGGTAAAAGTTAAAGGCACAGAACTGAAAAGACCGCCGAAATCACAGAACAAGTATTCTGATTTGGTTCTACCTAATTTCAGGCGTACATTTTCCAGTCTTTGCCACCTCCAATCTGCTCTGGACCTCTAGGCCATTCTTGGATACCAACACAATATCATCGGCAAACAGCATACACCATCCCTGGTGTATGTTGTTTGCCGATGATATTGTGTTCTGGATGTCCGACGTAAGTGCGTCCATTAGGTATCACCAGAAAGAAATAAAGGCTTAGAACTGACCCTTGGTGCAAGCTGACAGCCACATTGAAGCTGCCGGTAGTGCCCGCTGTAGACCGGGCTCGGATCATCTGCACATACTTCCCAGGCATATCTCTCTCTTTACACATTTTTTTTTTCAACCCTCAGTTACATACTTACATGTATGGAGGGCCACCCCTATTTTTTTTTTTTTTTTTTTTTTTTATTTAAATAGTTAAATATTATACTGCAAGATTTCAAGGATACCACCGTTTTTTTTATAGCAATATTATTACAAAACACCGAAATAAAAATGAAATTAAGCAGAAAATTAAAGAAAAAAACCAATACATGGAATTGACACAATATGACATCTCACGTGTCTGTCAAAAATTTTGGAAGAATCGAATATATATGAAGATAAATAAATGTTGACGTAGTAAATGAGGAAATGAGGAGTGCTTTGGAGGGTGTGATTCGAGAATATCGGTTCATGCAACCCCACCTTAGACCACGCATACCTCGTTTGCCCATGCATAACAAAAATAGGGCGCTGGTGGCTGTACTGGATTCGCAGTTGTCAAACTATTTTGACAACTGCGAAGACCTCACCGATGCTCACTCAATCCTGTATTGTGCGGCTATAGCGGCATGTCGTGTATCTCATGTCAAATTTTCAGATGACAGAGCTACACGACCTAAACCAGCCGTTCCGCCATGGCAGTACAGGATTGAACGACGTATTGGTGGGGCCAGAGCACTCATCGGCAAACTGATCTGCTTCAGGGAGGGCAATACTCGCCCTAGAGTGATGCGTTTTGTGAGGCGGGCATTCTCGGGGACTGATATCAGTCCTAGAGACTACATGTCCCGTATCACAGAGCGCATCGACTTCCTGAAGCAGAAAGTGTATGCATGGGCAAGCCGTATTCGTAGGTATAAGCGGCGGGTGGACCGATACACTCAGAATCGCACTTTCCAAAGAGATGAAAGGTGGGTATATAGGACTTGGGAGCGACCGGACCAAGGTGTGGCTGACACGCGCATACCGGATGATGATACCATGTGCTCGTTCTGGCGCAGCATCTGGTCGGTGCCTGTTAGCCATACCGAGGGTAAATGGACTCGGGAGGTTGAGCAAGCGTGCGATCTAGTGCCAGAAATGGGGGCAATCACTATCAGCCCCCAAGACGTAGTTCGTGCAGTCCGTCCGTTGCCTAACTGGAAATCTCCAGGGCCGGATGGGCTGCACAACTTTTGGATTAAATGGTTCACTAGGTTGCACGCTCGCCTGGCGGTCCTGTTCCAGTCAGCCTTAGAGTCAGGGTCGCTGCCAGAGTTCCTGACAACAGGTATAACCCACCTGCTCCATAAATCGGGTAGTACTGCGGAGCCCAAAAATTATAGACCGATTACCTGTCTTCCGACGGTCTATAAAGTACTTACGTCCATTTTGAGAGCTAAAATTAACAAACACATTGATGACAATTCTATCATGTCCGCTTCTCAAAATGGACGTAGGAACGGATCCCGCGGTACTAAGGAGCTACTCCTCATTGATATGGCCATTAGTCAACAGGTTCGCCGTTCCCGAAGGGATCTGTCGACATGTTGGATAGACTATAAGAAGGCCTATGACTCGGTGCCACATACATGGCTCATGAGGGTGCTAGAGTTGTATAAAGTTGATGCAACTCTGCGCACCTTCCTGATGTCATGTATGGGGCAATGGAGGACAGTCCTTCGCTATCCAGGATGTCGGCAAATCCAGAAGAATAGCGAGCCGATAAGGATAGAGCGAGGTATATTTCAGGACGATAGTTTGAGTCCACTTTGGTTCTGCTTAGCCTTGAATCCTCTTAGCACGCTGCTGGAGGATTCAGGTCTAGGCTATCGGTTGAGGAGAGGTGGTCAAGTTATATCTCACCTCCTTTACATGGATGACCTGAAACTCTTTGCCCCCAACGATTTGCAACTGATGGAGCTACTGAAGGTAACTGAAACTTTCAGTAGCGCCATCAGGATGGAATTTGGTGTGGACAAATGTGCGGTCATGCATGTAAAGCGAGGGGAGATTGTGGAATCTGTGGGAAGCCAGCTCTCGGATTCCATAAATCTTAGATCCCTCTCAGCAACCGAAACCTATAAGTATTTGGGTATGTCGGAAGCGCTGGGCATCAATGTTGCTGACATGAAGCAATCGTTGAAGGAGCGCTTCTTTGGCCGCCTGAAAAAATTATTTAATAGTCTTTTATCAGGCGGCAATTAAGGTACGTGCCTTCAACGGTTGGGTCATGCCGGTTCTGAAGTACTCTTTCGGCATACTCAAATGGACTCAAACAGAACTAGACGCCCTGGATAGGAGGGTCCGTACATTGTTGACGGCATATCGAATGCATCACCCGCGTTCTTCTATTATGAGACTGTATATCCCGCGGAAGTGTGGGGGTCGAGGCTTTTTAAACGCTAAGACTCTCCACAATCGCGAGATATGCAGTCTCAGGGAATATTTCCTTGAAACCGACGTGGGGATGCATCGAGATGTGGTTGCGGTGGAGATGGGCCTCACCCCGCTCTCCTTGGCTAAAGAGAACTGGCGCAAACCTGTAGTGCTTGACACTAACGACCGCATGGAGGTATGGCAGAGTAAGCAGCTTCACGGACGCTTTTTCCGGGCCTTGCATGGGCCCGATGTAGACCTATCAGCGTCCGTAGCCTGGCTACGTTCCGGGGACCTCTTCGGAGAAACCGAAGGTTTTGTCTGTGCAATTATGGATGAAGTTATGATGACGAATAACTACCGGAGATTTATTGTGAAGGACGGTACGGTTGACATATGTCGGGCATGCTACCGTCCAGGCGAATCAATCCGTCACATTATCTCCGGGTGTTCTCGTCTGGCTAACGGAGAGTACTTGCATAGACACAACCTTGTAGCCAGGATTATCCATCAGCAACTTGCTCTAAAATACAACCTTGTGGAATCGGAAGTGCCGTACTATAAGTATGTGCCCGACCCAGTTCTCGAAAATGACAGTATCACATTGTACTGGGATCAATCCATCATCACTGTCAGGACTATTGTAGCCAATAAGCCTGATATAGTGGTGGTGGATCGATCAGAGCGGCGCACAATGATTGTTGACATAACGGTTCCGCATGATGAGAACCTCGTGAAAGCCGAGAAAGATAAGAAAATCAAGTATCTGGCTCGCGAGGTTGTCGACATGTGGGATGTGGACTCAGCGATCATTGTGCCGATAGTCGTATCAGCCCATGGCTTAATTGCCAAGAGCCTCGACCAATACCTGAGGAGGCTCTCGTTAGGCTGCTGGATCAAGGGCTTGATTCAGAAAGCGGTACTTCTGGACACGGCTCGTATTTTTAGTAGGTTCCTCTCTCTGGAGCCCTGACCACCGGTAGCTTGGGCCCTGTTCCCGATACCGGTGGGCTACAATTTTTTTATATTTTTAAAGTTTTTTTTTAATTTTTTTAAGGAATATTTAAAAATGTAAAATAATTTGTAAAAGTTTAAATAAAGGATGGAAATGATTTAATTTAACAATTTTATTTTATTTTATTTTAATATTAATATTGGTTTTAATACAAAAGTATTTATAATAGTTCTCTAAAGACTAAAAAAGGAAATACCAGAATATAAAAACAGAAATTTGGAAACCAAAACGAAATACCGTTGATGAAAAAATGACGCCTCTCAACGGCGTCGTCAAAAATGTCAAATACTGAAAATTACATATAAGATACAAGATGATAACCGAAAAATGATTACGAGAGCTGCCTACCGACGCGCACGCCTTACAACCCCAGACTCGTCGCTCAGCTCCGCCTCGCCGCCGCCGGACCGCGGATCACCTGTGTCACCGGCAGTGGCAGTTGCGTCGAGCTCAAGCGACGAGTATTTCTCTCCGCCGACGTCGCCAACACCTGTACGTCGGCAGGGGAGAGGCCGGCCACCGAGAAGCTTGGGACTTAGGGGCCATCCGGCCCCGAGCCGGGTCCCCGCTGCCGGTGGTTGTGTGCAGCGCATGAGATGGACTCGTTCCATTAACGAGAACGTCATGCGCGCATACTACGGGTCTACAGAGGGGGGAACTAACCTCACTGCGTACCGTGTTGGGATGCTATCTCTGTTCCAGGTACTTGAACCAACCGTCAACGTTTCGGCCCAACGACTGTCGGATCAGGTGCGGGTTACCAACGCAATCACATGTTGGATGACGCCGTACTCGATAGGCTGCGCTCAGAGGTACTGAGCAACCGTATCGTTTTAACTCCGGCACAAACCGCGGTGCCAGCGTCAGTTATTGACGCAACCCCGCCGCGGTTCAACCCAGCTGTTGTAGAGGAAGATGATAGGGTTGCTGTGGTAAGTAGCCAGTGCAACAACCGATTGAGGAGCGCTCTGGAAGATGCGCTTCGTGAATATCGAACCACTCCTACCCAACTTAGGCCCCGATTACCGCCTCCTGCCGGAGGCTCTACGCGGGGGTCGTGCGGTCCATGGCCCTTTACGGGGCCCCGGTGTGGGCGCGTTCTCTGAGGTGGCAAGCCGCCCGCTACCTGAACGCGCCCCAAAAGGGGATAGCCCTAAGGCTAGTCCGGGGGTACCGCACGATCTCCGGTGAGGCGGCGAGCCGCCTTGCCGGATTGCCGCCATGGGATCTGGAGGCGATAGTCCTCGCGCGCCTTCACAAATGGCGCGCTGAGGCACTACGTCGGGGGGAAACTCCGCTGCCGCGGCAAATCGCCGCTCTGCGGACAGACCTCCGGCGCGACCTCATGGTGACATGGAGAGAGCGACTGTCGCAACCCCGTGCAGGGTACGCCACCATACTGGCGATAAGTCCCCTCTTTGAGAAGTGGCTAGAGAGGCGCCACGGCGCCCTCACCTTCCGCCTGACGCAGGTCCTCACCGGACACGGTTGTTTCGGGAGGTTCCTGCACCGAATCGGGCGGGAGGAAACGCCCGGGTGTTTCCATTGTGAGGATCGTCCGGAGGACACGGTGCAGCACACTGTGGAGGCCTGCCCCGCTTGGGCGGAGCAGCGCCGTGTCCTCGTAGAGGCGATCGGCGGCGGCGACCTCTCGCGCCCGGCCCTGGTTCAAGCTATGGTCCGGAGCGAGAGGGAATGGGAAGCCGTCACCTCCTTCTAGGAAGCAGTCATGCTAGTGAAGGAGGTGGCGGAACGTGAGAGGGAAAGAGCCTCACGTCCCAGCCGTCGCGGGAGACGCCCTGGGCGTAGGGGGTCACGTGGTGGCCCCCGGCCACCGTAGGCGCGGGCCTGTGGACGGCGAGTTATGGATTAACTCGCCGTCCGGCCGTGTTATGACGACAGGCCGTGTCGACGGCGCGTTCGTGTTTCACGCGCGCCTCAAAGAGATGTCAGCAACCACGTAGGGGTCCGCACGGGCCGATGCCTGCCAGGGCTGCGGGACTGTTCGAAAGAGATACCGCGGCCCTGGAACACAAAGGGCAAAGAAGGAACATGGATGGGTTTTAGTCAGTACAAGTCTGACACTCCCTTCCGCTCCGCCCAGAGCGGGGGGGGTCATTTGATGATTTCGCATCCTAAAAAATAAAAGGCCCCGATTACCACGGTTACCCATGCATAATAAAAATAGGGCGCTGGTGTGTGCCTTGGACTCGCAACTCGACAATATATTCGAGAGTAGCGAGAACCTCGTTGATACACACTCGATCCTGTACTGTGGGGCTGTTGCGGCATGTCGTTTAGCTAACGTCAAGTTCCCAAATTGTGACTACTCGACCAAAACCAGCCGTACCAGCCTGGCAGCGCAGGATCGAGCGCCGCATCGACGGGGCCAGGGTACTCATCGGCAAACTACACTGTTTCAGGGAGGGCAATACACGACCACGTATGATGCACTTTGTGAGGCGGGCATTCTCGGGGACTGGAATCAGTCCTCAAGAATACATGTCCCGTGTCACAGAGCGCATCGACTTCCTGAAGCAGAAAGTTTATGCTTGGGCGAACCGTATCCGGAGGTATAAGCGGCGGGTTGATCGGTACTCACAGAATCGCATGTTCCAGAGCGATGAGAGGTGGGTATACAGAGCTTGGGAGCGACCCGAGCTAAATATGACAGACCTGTGCCGCCCGGATGATGCTGCTACAAGTTCTTTCTGGCGCAGCATCTGGTCGGTGCCCGTCTGTCATACTGAGGCTGACTGGTTGCGTGATGTCGAACGAGTGTGTGAACCTATCCCAGAAATGGAGCCAATTTTGGTAACACCTTTAGATATAGCCAGAGCAGTTCGTCCGTTACCGAACTGGAAGTCACCGGAACCGGACGGACTGCACAACTTCTGGCTCAAATGGCTTAGTAGTTCACACACTTGCCTGGCATCCCAATTCCAGTCATCCTTAGAGTCTGAGTCCTTACCGCAGTTTTTAACAACAGGCGTTACCCACCTGCTCCATAAGTCAGGTAGTCCCGCGGAACCCAAAAATTATAGACCGATCACGTGTTTGTCTACGGCCTATAAACTTCTTACATCCATTTGAGAGCTAAAATTAATACACACATTGACAAAAACTCCATTATGTCTGCCTCTCAAAATGGATGTAGGAATGGGTCCCGCGGCACTAAGGAGCTACTCCTCATCGACATGGCCATTCGCCAACAGGTTCGTCGATCCCGCAAGGATCTGTCTACATGCTGGATAGATTATAAGAAGGCCTACGACTCGGTGCCACATACATGGCTCATGAGGGTGCTAGAGTTGTACAAGATAGATGCAACTCTACGCGCCTTCCTTGAGTCGTGTATGGGGCAATGGAGGACGGTCCTTCGATATCCAGGATGTCGACAAATCCAGGGGAACGATGAGCCTGTATGGATTAAACGGGGAATATTCCAGGGCGACAGTCTGAGCCCACTTTAGTTCTGTCTAGCCCTGAATCCTCTGAGCACATTGCTGGAGGATTCAGGTCTAGGCTACCGGTTGAGGAGAGGTGGTCAGGTCATATCTCACCTTCTTTACATGGATGATCTGAAACTCTTTGCCCCCAACAAATTGCGACTGATGGAACTACTGAAAGTAACTGAAACTTTCAGTAGCGCCATCAGGATGGAATTTGGTGTGGACAAATGTGCAGTCATGTATGTAAAGCGAGGGGAGATTATGGAATCCGAGGGAATTCAGCTCTCGGATTCCATACACCTGAGATCCCTCTCCTCATCCGAAAGCTATAAGTATTTGGGTATGTCGGAAGCGTTAGGCATTAACGTAACTGACATGAAGCAATCGTTGAAGGAGCGCTTCTTTGGACGCCTGAACAAGGTATTAAATAGCCTTCTTTGGAAACAAGGTGCGCGCCTTCAACGGTTGGGTCATGCCGGTTTTAATGTACTCTTTCGGCGTACTCAAATGGACTCAGACCGAACTCGATGCCCTGGATAGGAGAGTTCGTACACTGCTTACTGCAAACCGGATGCATCACCCACGATCATCGGTGATGAGGCTGTACATCCCGCGGAAGTGCGGGGGTCGAGGGTTTTTAAACGCGAAGTCCCTTCACAACCGCGAGATGTGCAGTCTCAGAGAATATTTTTTAAAAGCCGAGGTGGGTATGCACCGAGATGTGGTCGCAGTGGACAAGGGACTCACCCCGCTGTCCATGGCTAAAGAGAACTGGCGCAAACCTGGAGTACTTACTACCGATGACCGCAAGGAAGTATGGCAAGGCAAGGAGCTTCACGGGCGCTTCTACCGGGCTCTTCATGGCCCCGATGTAGATTTTCTAGCGTCCGTGTCCTGGTTACGTTTCGGCGACCTCTTTGGGGAAACTGAAGGTTTTGTCTGTGCGATTATGAACGAAGTTATGTTGACGAACAACTACCGGAAATATATTATGAAAGACGGGACGGTTGACGTGTGTCGGGCATGCCACCGTCCGGGTGAGTCCATCAGACATATTATTTCTGGTTGTTCTCGTCTGGCTAACGGCACAACCAAGTAGCCAGGATAATTCACCAGCAACTTGCCTTGAAATATAAACTTGTGGAATCTGAGGTACCGTACTACAAGTATGTGCCCGACCCAGTTCTCGAGAAAGACCATGTCACGCTGTACTGGGATCAGTCTATCATTACTGACAGGACTATTGTCGCCAATAAGCCTGACATAGTAGTGATAGACCGATCAGCGCGCCGCGTAATGATAGTCGATGTTACCATCCCGCATGACGAGAACCTTGTGAAAGCTGAGAAAGAGAAACAAATAAAATATCTCGACTTGGCACACGAGGTTGTCGACATGTGGAATGTGAACTCGGCTATCATTGTGCCGATCGTCGTGACGGCCAATGGCCTTATAGCCAAGAGCCTCGACGACCATCTTTCGAGGCTCTCCTTAGGCGGTTGGATCAAAGGCCTGATTCAGAAGGCAGTACTCCTCGATACGGCTCGTATTGTGAGGAGGTTCCTGTCTCTGGAGCCCTAACCACCGGTAGCTTGGACCCTGCTCCCGCTACCGGCGGACCACTATTTTTTATATTTTTAAATGTTTTTTATATTTTATTTTTATATTTTTATTTTGTTAAGAAATATTTAAAAATGTAATTAGTGTGTAAGAAAATAAATAAAGGAAATAATAATGGAAATGAAAATAAGAAAAAAAAAAATTTGTCCACTATAACACATCCTATTTGTGTAGCGGTTCATAGAAGGCACCTACTCTCAAAATTTCAACTTAGTGGTGTCAATAGCCTCGGAGTAAATTGGCTGTAACATACGGACGGACAGACCTGTCTGTCTGTCCAGACGGACAGAACGGATCTATAACGGTTCCGTTTTAGCCACTTGGCAAAGGAACCCTAAAAAACGCGTTCTCGGTATTTAAGTAGATGGAAAAAAAAATTACCATGTCCGTTCGGGAACATCCTTCGGCAAAGCTATCAGGGTCCTTTGCTCATCTGAAACTTGAAGTTTACGTCCCCTACGGGAAATTTTATATTTACTATGTGATGTTGCCAAATTAGACATGATTAAAATATTCAAACGTTAAGAGTTACAAGTAAAATAATGATTTTCTTTCGCTAAAATGAAAAGTATCAAAAATCTAAACAAAGCTTTCGAAATAATACGAAATGAAATACTATAAATACACGTCAACACATTGAAGTTTAATGAAGTTGTCATCAGATTTTATTTTAAATGTGTCCCTTATTTCTGTTTTTTTTTCTTAAATTAAAACTTTTTTGACATTTGAGACTTGTTAAGAAGAACATGCTGCAGTGCCGCAAGGATCTTTCTTTTAGAGGTGGAATGAAATTGTCGAACAGGCGCTGTTGGTAACCATTTCTAAAATTGTCTCTGGAAATTGTATAGAAAAACAAGCTGGCGGCGTTAGTTCAGATTATGACCATGTGCCAAAAGATACATGTACAACTAAACAAACCTACTCAAACAATTAATTGCTGCTCGCTTCGCTTACTGCTCCGGTATCACCATCAGTCACCGTCCTGCCCGCCACTCCCGTAGCACGTTATCAGGTATTTTCATAATCTTAATTACTTGGTTCAGCTTTTTATTAAACATTTTATAAGTTTTTTATCATGCTTTATCTGATGTATGTATTTGGGTGGCTATACCTATTGATGGCTAACGGATTATTCACCAAGGTAAATAATATCAAGATTTAATATAAAATTGATAATTTCACGTTAGTGAGTGATGCTCGTCATGTTGTTGTCTAGGCGAAAAAATTTCGATGTGATTTTTCGATATTAAATGTCTAATACAGACGCCAGCACGTCAAGCTACCCGAAACTGTCTAATTATCCCAATCAACCTTGAACCTAAAACTTTAGCGTTAAAGTTGAAAATCTATTAAAGAAATTTGACAGATTGTAGTAGCTTGATGTCCTGGCGTCTGTACCTACTGAAAACAAACCATATTTTCACACCTAATAAAAAGAGAAAAAGCCTCAAGCGTCGAACCTTCTTATTTGTATTTCTTACTTCTTTACTTACTTTATTTGTATTTCGCATATGGGGATTTGAACATTTTAGGCTTACTTTTATTTAATTGAAAACTCTTTCTGTTTTTGAAATCGGTAGAAATACCAAAGTTTTGCGAATATATTGATATTCTTAAATTGACTATTCCTTTTAGTATTATCGAAAGTTTTTTATAGTTCCCATATTAAATTCATTGTATTTTGCTTATTTTGCTAAATTTTTGATAATAATAAAACAGTTCAAGTTGTAAATGAAAACAAAAAGTGGCCAGAAACAAAATTCAACCATAGACATTTTAATGTTAATGACAGTTGTTTGAAAAAGTGACAAAAACCGAGCGCAAATTACAAAAAATCATTGCATTAATTTTATCTTGAAAATATATAAAGTGCAGAAGTATGTACATCCATTAGAAAAGTGTGCTTTATATCGAACGCTAAATAATGAGTGTATATTTTCTTTGTTTAGATTTTGTTAACGTTTGATAATAACAATGTATACTTTGAAGGGTATCTTCCCCGAACCAAGTGAGTAGTTCCGTTACACTTGATTTTTAACTCTAAATACAAAGAGCAGTTGTCATGGCCATCAGTTTTATTTGTTGGGACGCCACCAATGATAAATTTATGTAATTACCGAGTTTAATAACACAAACTGTCATGGCTATCGGTGAACAGCAAAATAGTTTATTTGATAGCTGTGATCTTATTTATTGTTTTTTTTTTTAGCTACAATAATGTCGTGAGTTTCAAGTTACTCTTACTTGACTATTAACTTCAGTCTGTGTTGTGTAAATAATTAACTGTTTCTATGATGTCGAATTATTTTTTAGAGAAGGACCAAAAAAGGAACTTTATCAGAGAAAACATGAAACAACTGAAATATATCCAGAGTCAAAAATCTCCTAAAGAACCAAAATATGCCACGCGAAATGTCCACCCGCCGCGTTTGACCAACCCCGTTGCGACCGGCAGTTCCCTCGGACAAGTGAAGTCTTCGCCTTCTAACAAGAGTGGAAAGATTGCCATCAACATTGGGAAGACTAGTTCTAACAACAGTCGCAAAAAAAACACAGAAATAAAGATGAAAAAAGGCGACATGGCTGAATTTCTCAAAAGAAAAGAATTGAGAGCATTAAAAGCAGTAGATGACTGTGCTGATGAGGAAGTGAAGTCAACAGAGTCATTAGGTCGTCTCCGTGATGTTGGCTGTCAAACAATGGAGTCTAATCTTGCACAGAAATTAACTGACAACACAAAGTTAACAATGTTATATCCTAAGAAAGAGAATGATGATTCTGAAGCTAATTTGAAGGCCAGCGGAGACACTGGGCTTCACAGAAGTCCTCCTCCATCGCAGGGTCCCCGCCGAGCTGGTGATGATCTAATAGAAATTGATAGAAATCGCAGCCGGTTAAATGCTATTTTAGAGAGAAAGGACACCAAGGACCCCTACTTACCATCAGGTTTATATAATTCATACACTTATCTAGTACCTAGCACTTTATTTTACTCTTAACCTGGTTTAGGTTTGGCTGGAAGTAGATGATCATTATTTGTTATTCCTTCTGGATACTGAGACTTCTCCCACAGATAGTTACCATTTCCCCCTTTTTGGCAAATGATCACTCATTTGTTCAGCTATAGGATGATGGGACAGAGGCTTCTACCCAGCATTGGGATGGGGAGGCAGTTTAGAAATTTGGTGGAAACATTTGGTTTATTATTGTAGTAGCTGCCACATGTAGTCAATCATCTCTGACTTTTCTTCTTTGACTATCCATAGTTTCTAAATAAAAAAAAGGAGGCATATTTTTGTAGTTGTGAGGTGTATATTTAATTTGTCTTGATATTCAAGCTAAATTAAGCTGTTTGTGCTGACTAATAATGTTTTTTCTTTCAAAATCTATTAAATAAATCTCCCATTTGTTATTTCCAGGTTACCAAAAGGGTGTGGTACCTAAATACATACGTGAGCGCAAGGAACAAGGGCTGAAGGAGACGGAAGGCTTGAGGGCCGATGACGATGAGTCCTTGTGTCCGAGTGGACATGTGACGCTGCCTGATACCGAGCGCAAGGAAACGCTACGAATGCTTAGGAATAGTGAGTCTATTGACATCTTAAGTGCTGCCCGCTATTTACATTAGACCTCAAAAGCATTGTTGGCAGCCAGTAGAGGAAACGACATGGCATCTCATGTCCATTTCTAGACACAACGTCCAGTCATCCATAGCCATACCTCCTGAGTAGATGGCATTAGAAAATGTGTTAGGGTAGAATATTTAGAGATATTTTTATAGCCTTTCTTAAGCTCGCCTCAATGCACAGTATTGCTATCGCTATCAAATTAAATTTTACCTAGTAGTTTTTTTATTTCCTTTACCCTATCTGTTACAGCTTATTTTCTTTTTTATAGGTTTTGCAGAGTTAGTAAGTGAACTGAACAAATTGCCAGTAAAAACGGACACGCTGAAAATGCGTAACAGAAAAATGGAGCTAGAAAAGCAGTTAGCAAAGCTTGAGGAAGGTATCAAAGTATTTTCCAGACCCAAGGTATTTGTAAAAATAGGAGAGTGAGTCGCCAGAGCTTGCTCAGAGTTTCAACTTGTAAATTTGTGGTGATCAATGGCACTTAAGTGCAGTCAGATTTTAAATGCCTAAAAATATCCTTTATGTTTAGTAATGTCAAACAGCTAATCAATTAAGCAGTTATTGTGTTGTATGTAATGTTTTTTTTAATTAAGAAAAGTTATAGCAATAGAAATTATGTCTACACTTATTTGTTAATTGTTGTATGTTCACAATCACAAAGCCAAAATTAGCAGAAAGAACAGATTCAAACATGAGTTGTTCAGTTTATGAGCCTCGCTTGTTATGATATTGATGATCTGCCTGCACAAACCCAGTGTCAGATTCCGTTGCAGCGAAATCTAAATTGTATGTTATGTCATATTTGTTGTATGATCTCGGAATTATTGTGATGTCGCTCAGTTAAGTTAATCCGACGTTATTTTATGTTAGTATTAATTATATGATTGTATTTTATTTGTTATTGTAACTAATATAATTAGATGGGGTTGTATGATTTACAGTGTTTGTATAATTATTGTTCGTGATTTAAATACGAGTGAGTTTGTTAGTCCGAGTCGTTCAAAAATGAAGAAGGCTTTTAGAAGATAGAATTTATATTTTCCAAGTTTACAAGATGACATGGTGCTGTCATTATTTTAAATAAATTATTCTCTAAAGCTATTTTACGATTTTAAATCAAACAACAATAAATGACGTATTAATTATTTTTCACAATAGAAGCCCGACATAAGCTAATTATAACATTTTAGGGTTCCGTAGCCGAATGGCAAAAATTACCCCTTAAAGAACCCTTATAGATTCGTCATGTCTGTCTGTCTGTCCTTCCTTATTTCACAGACACTATTCCTAAACTAATAGGACTACACAGTTGAATCTAGGTTTTTGTATAAATATCGTAAAGCAGTTCATAGAATACATCTATTCTGTGAACTACTTTACGATATTTATACAAAAAAAAAAAAGATTAAGCTCCACATACATGGAAATGAATCTAAAAAAAGGTCATTAAACCTATACTGTGCGAGGTGTCTATAGAGAGATCTTTAAAAATGACATTGAGGTCGTAAAACCATTTTTTCCCAAAGTAAATCGTTTGAAAGATAAGAGGAAGTCTGAAAGTGGCGCCGGTGACTGAAAAGTTGTGTGGTAATCGGCTGTCGTGGTATGGGCATGTGATGCGGAGGAATGAGGAAAATGTTGTGAGGAAAGTTTTGAGTATGAATGTGGATGGGTATATGAGTAGAGGAAGACCAAAGAAACGATGGATGGACTGTATAAAGAATGATATGGCAAGAAAGGAGGTGTCGGATGAGATGACGAGTAATAGAGAAGTATGGAAGAAGAAGACATGCTGCGCCGACCCCAAATGAATTGGGATAAGGGCAAGAGAATGATGATGAAATCGTTTGAAAGATAGACACTTCCAAAGTGGTAACATGAGTGCTCCTTCAGGGCAAGAGAATGATGATGAAATCGTTTGAAAGATAGACACTTCCAAAGTGGTAACATGAGTGCTCCTTCCTCTCCCCTTCCCTCTAATTTCTTAAGTAAAAGGAGGAACATTCTGAAAAAATGTAGGATTGTAGAAAAAACTTTCAACGAAAATTGGTTTAAATAAGATTTGATGTTCAGTTTTTGAGATATGGGACTTTTTTTTAGAATTGCACTACTGCTGACAAAATAACATTTCAGTATAGTTTGTATTCAGTAAAATATAATATAATCTACATCTTCTATCTATACATATAATAAATTTGTAGACGTGGCGTTTCTGTAAATTGAAAATATTTATGAAAAAAAATAGTAGGGGTGTTAAAGGATCACTAACAGAACCCTTTTCTACAATTTTTAGAATTTTTGTCTGTGTCTGCGGGGTCTTGTTACGGCATCATGCGAAAATTATAAAACCAATGTGGTTAGATTCAATGCACAAATATTGTGCATAACTAAAATAAATAAATAACTTTATTTTACAAAATACAGATTTAACATGTTTTATATAAAAACCGTTTAAACGAGCTTTGGTAGTAACACAATGCAGTACAATCTAAGAACTGAAATCTGTACACAATATGGAAAACCCTGCCTCTCAAACTAGGTAACCTGTATCTTGAGAGACAGTGATTCAGTTTAAAATGTGATGCTATAGGTATAATAGTAGACTGTGTCGACCTACCTGAGCGATTGAAGATGTGATGTGTGTGAGGGTGTCTTGTTTGTAATTGAAGATATGTAGGTAGTGAGACGACTTACCTAAGTAAGGCCCTGTTCCAGTAGCCATTCCGTTCATTTTGATTTTATTGCATATTTATTTAGATCGACAATGTTTAAGTTTTTGAATGAATTTGTTTGTAGATGTGTATGTACTTAAGTTGAGCGAAGGAGGTTTTGTGAGGGGTACTTAAGGGTAGTTTCCTCCTTTTTTTAGGATCAGTTTGCGGAACGCTAGCGTGTTTTCTAACAGTAGACTGCAGTAAAAAAGCTGGCGCACTGAAAGTACTTTGGAATCAGCGTATAGTTGCGTAGTGGGATAGCGATAAGGTTTGCGCGACATCAGTACGACTCTCTGCGCTCTTTCAATCCTCAGAAAACAGGTTTTATTTGTTTCACCCCATACTGTGATGCAATATCTAATGACGGATTGACATGCATAGTACGCCATCTTCAGGGTTTCAGGCGCAGCCGAGTCTCTAAGGGATTTGAAAATATGCAAAAGTTCCATAGAGCTAGTGATAATGGCATCAAGTTAGAGAAGGTTATAGTCACTGTTTCATTGTAATCGGTGCTCTTTATCAAATGCGATATATGAATTTAAAGTGTTCAAGAAGAATTTATCATCAATATGTAAGATACATGCAGCGACATCTATTGAACCAAAATGGTACTAATGAATAAAAAGTGCTCACAAGATAACTATAAAGTCGACTGACTGGCCTCATTTTTAAAGTTTTGTTAGCAAAAGGTACACTAGATTAGTCTATATGACGCTGCTTTGAAAATCTATATAACCTAGAGAGAGAGAGTGTGTGTTCGGTTCGATCGTTATCCATGCATTATATTTTACCAGTTTAACTCCGTTCATTTTACTCCATTTTCCGAGTCGCGGTGTTAAGATTTTCCTTGAAAGAATGACCCTCCCCAGTGTCAGTTGCCTAAAGTTTGTTTTTTTAACCAACGAAAAAAAATGGAGGTTCTCAATTCGACACATATAATTTTTTTAATGTATTATTTATGACACGCATAACTTTTTACTGAGAAGTCCTATAATCATGATTCTTTTTTTTGTGAAAAGCGTATCTCATAATCTCAAAGTTGGCCCCATATAAAATTGAAAAATCGTGTTTGGGCTCATTTTCTGCACCTTGATGAGAACTTTAGACCTAGCTGAAGTATGACTGTCATCGAAGGTCTGACGATGGAGACGGAAGGCAGTTGCAAGAGGTCCGCAACAGTTTACAGCAGTTTTATCGTAACTTGGTTCATTTCATGCACATTGGTGAGAACTTTCGACCTAGCTGGAGTATGACTGTCCTCGAGTGTCTAAGGATGAAGACGTAAGGCTGTCAAGGGGAAGCCCATAATTGGGAAAATAATAATAAATTCTTTATTTCGGACAACATTAGATCAACTGTGTTAGTAAATTACTTATAATAATTAATATTAATTTAAATATTATCTCGAAGTATTATTTAAAACTAATTATTTGAGTTCGCTTCATGAGGACGACGCACAAGCCGATGGAAAGTACTTCACTCATTCATCACCCCCACAAAACGTCTCAGAATAGGAGAGTAGATGTTCTCCGCCACTGTCCTGAGAATACTGTTGTCACTGTACCCCAGTCTTGTTATTAAAGACGAGATTGGTTTTTTTCGAATGACCGCATAAAAGTCGTCAGTTCGATTCAGCGCAAACTTCTCGAGATGCGCTACTAAAACGGGGCAGTATTCTGAAAAAAATATTATATTGGATGCGCAGGACCTCCAGCGATCTTTTTGTAAAGCTGACCCACAGAGTCCCCGTGTACATACCCTGACAATAAGCTTTGTATAGGGTTATTTTAAACTGATTAGAACAACGGTAGAATCTGCGCGCCAACATATTCCCTCTGACCGCCAATGCCCTGCGCTCCCTCTCTATGTCCACATTGTCTTTAAGGTCGTCAGTAAGTATGTGCCCTCGACAGCCTTACGTCTATGTGGAAAACATAAGTAGAATATTTTAGCGATTAATGCAAAATGTTCTGACAAATTATATTGTTGCCTACTTGAATCTATACTAATATTATAAAGCTGAAGAGTTTGGATTGTTTGGCTGGTTGAACGTGCTACTTTCAGGAACTACTGGATCGAATTGAAATATTCTTTTAGTGTTGGATAGCCCATTCATCGAGGAAGGCTATAGATTATATAACATCACTCTACAACCAATAGGAGCGGCGCATCAATGAAAAATGTTGCAAATACAGGGAAAATGTATTCCTTTTGAGAGCTTCCGTTGTGTGCGCTGCGTAAACATTGAAAGTCACGCAACAATCATGTATGACGGAATCGTTCCCCTTAAATAGTTCCAAAAAAAGTCTGCGATAGCATACGTCTATTTTTTAAGAGTCAACCTTAAAATACACTCTCTAACCCCCTCTCTCGATTATGTGACGCAGAGGAATCTATACAAATAAGTAAATTAAATTAAATTGTCTGTTTGTAATTTAAGAATAATAGTTTTTCACTGAAGATTCTCTCTTCATATTATCTCTGCATATTAAATACGTACGGTACTTATAACTAAAAATACATTTTTTTTTAATTTTTGTCTGCCGGTTAGTATGTCTGTATGTTGTTCCGGCTAATCTCCGAAACGGCTGGAATGATATTGACGGGACTTACTGGCGGATAGCTGACGTTATAAGTAGTAACTTGGGCTACTTTTTATTTTATAAAAAGGATTAGGGTTCCATGCAAAAAAATTAAAACGCTTGAAATTGTTATCAAAATCTCGATTCAAATAGGGAAATTATATTGGTAAGTATAATAAATTCACGCGAACGAAAGTCGCGGGACACAGCTAGTTAATAAATAATAATAATATCTAAAATTATATCATAACTTCACACCTGTAATCTTCGCAGGGTTAGGCAGAAGTGAACCTTAATAGTATACATTAAACTTGCGCGGATGCACGGAGCGGGCATCCCTTCTGTCGCTCGCGCTCGCACAATTTAACGCTGCTCATAAAAATTTTAATACAGACACGAGCGTGCACCCGCGCGTGTATTAGTGTTGTCACCTAAGGCCCCGACTCGACCGAAGCGGAGACGAGACGAGAGTTGTGTTGTAAACCACCAATAGTTTCGTTATCTGTTACACACATCTCTGCTTTGGTGGAGTCCGGCCTAAATGAGTAATTTGAGGTGTATCTACCTCAAACCTTCCCCATGTTGTCACCCACGAGAGTCCAAAGCCCACCATAGACGATAGGTTTTGCATGTGTGGTTTTGGCTGTACAATCAAACTGTACAGTTGTTCTATAAAACTGAACTCTGTTTTGCATGAACATTTAAAAACTTTAAAACAACTCTCATGCATAACCTATCGTATGGCGGGATGATGTTGGTGTTGTAAAATTTTCGATCTTTTAGTCCGACTCAAAAACGAAGCTTGGAACAGCGTAGAACTGGATTTCATGGTGCAACTTTGGAAATGTCCAGTTATGGACTACAAAAAAGGATTGATTGGCAGTAGTGGACAGTCCTGCCGAGTCTGGATCATAAAGACGTGTCAGCATTCATTTTATTTTCAATAGATACTGCCACATTTAGAAAACTACCTATTATACTAGTAGGTACTACTCCCGCTTTTAGCTGGCATCAATCATATTCATGGTTAGTTTATAATATCACAGAACATAATAAATTATCTACAATAAGTTTATTAAACAAACAAAATTACTTAGTAAATCTATACCACATTTATAGGTATTTTATACATATTTGCGAGATTACCACAATCCACAAAGCATCTGCAAAATGACACCTGCCAGATAAGTTAACTGGGACTAGCTGGTAAAACAGTTCCAAGGTGTGTTTTGTACAAAAAGACACGACCCATTACGTAAAAAAAAATAGGACAGAATTTATCTGTTAGATAGTTTAACAGCTAGTACTTGTCTGGAAGGTGTTGTAACAGGCCACATCTCTTTGGTATACCTAGATTATGACTTTTTTGAAGTTGAGATATTGAGAAAACGGATAATGCAAACTGTTTCTGACTGTGTGTCAAGTTCTTCACAACCAACCTATTGCCAAAAAGTTATTTTTAACAAGACCTACTAAGTTGAAAACCTTCAGCAATAAATTTTATAAATTAATGCTTTATTTGATCTAACTTTCCCATCAATGATGCTACATGCTTTCTACTTCTTTCTATATCCATGAATTTATACAATAATGCATAATGTCTTAGTTAAGCTAGTTTTTTAACATGTTGGAAAAAGTAGTCATTGAACACAATGGGACCCTTTCTGAACCATTCTTCGTCACCTAAACGCCAGTGGTAGAACGAAAAATCAGGAAAAAAGAACTTGATCTCCCTTTCAGCCGAATCTTGAGAATCTGAAATACCAGAAAGTATTTGTGTTATAAAATTACCATAATAAGGATTAACCTTTTGAACGCCAGAGCATAAATGCATGCGCATGCCCTCGATGCCAAGCCACAATGCTGCAATGTCACCTACCATTTTGTCACATTTTTGTATTGTTTGGTGTACAGGGCATGCGCTTGCTTGTCATGCATATGTGACAATGGGGTTCAAAAGATTAAGCAGTGTAGCAATTAAAAGTTAAGAGACTACAAGGTCAATAATAAATCAATGGTAACATTTTACTTCTTATCTACAGTCCATTCCACCTGAATATTACCTTAATATTTATTATTCGTATTACCTTTGACACAACCCATATGACAATGAGAATAAAGGTTACTGTACTGGAACATCCAAGGTAAACTCACAATGAAAGGAAGGCCTTTTTACTGAAAGGAAGGCTTCCCTCAAGCATTACGATGGTAACAAAAAAAAATGTTTTAAGCAATCATTTGGATATATCCTTGCTTGTGCTAAGCTCCACCTTCCTGTGTCAGCCTTATACAGGATATACCCACAATGACAAACAAAGAGAGGCCTATAGCAGGGGGAGAAACCAGGAAGATGATGACAAATCCTTTGTAAATTTCACTTTACCTGATCCATGTGCTACATTTCTAGTGTCTGATATGCCAAACATGCCTCTCAAAGAGTATGGATCCTGGAACTGTCCCTTGTACACACTGGTAGGGCCTAGCAGCTGCCTCCACAGCTGGATGGAGTTAACATGACCCAGCACATGCAGGTCTATGCAGCCACTGAAATGTATTGTGTCCAAGAATTTTAGAGGGAATCATTGGGCTGGTATGGGTTCATGTATTTACCGAGATGGTAAAGATCACACTGTCCACATGGTGGAATTATGGCCAGCTCTCACCATGTGGAAGCCAATGTTGAAGAAGAAGGAATGTTATAGGCTGATTGAAACAAGAATCATCCGTTCTCTGGGCAGTAGAAAAAGGTGTGTAGCACAGCCAACTTCTACCATGTAATAAGAGGGTGAGCAAACATGAGCTCGTATTCAAGGCTTCGACTGAGATTTCTACTGTAAATTTAATTAATCTTTGCTCACTCAGTGAATCGAACCCTGTGAACTTATGCTCCTGTTAGTCGCGCTTGATTCCACTAGCCATACCAATAAAGCACTAGAGTAAGGTTGTACCATACCATTTGCCTAATTCTCTTTTTTAAAACTCACAAATACTCACCTAGACATAAAGGTAGTAAGACGGTTATAGAAGAATTTGCCTACATGTTCCTCATAAAATCTACAAGCCGTGTCTGTGTCTAAAGTAAGTCTTTTCGTTTTCACAATAACGAACTTATTTTTCATAATATTTCTGATGAAAGATCGCACTACAGGGTTCGATACCGCGTGCGGTTTTATTATAGCTAGCGTTAGTTCTAGCTTCTGCATTGCGTGATTTCGCTTTATGTTTTTGAACCTTTCGCTTTTCCTTTTCCCAAAATGCATCCATCTATCAAATCTATCAAAATCACTGGCAAAGTAGCAATGTCAAAAACATGTGTAAGCAATGTTGCCAGTACGTGCTGGGTAATTGGGTATGATTAGGAATGTGGTCACACTGGTCACAATCCGGTAATAAGAATGTGAACTGTGAAGCGACTTTAGAACCATAAACTATCCCCTTAGTAAAATAAACATGTGTCATAGACTGGCGTCACAACAATAACATTGTAGGTTAAAAATTAAATAATTCTAATTATTCTAATAAAACATTATAAAAATGCCTGAAATAGAAGCAAAACGAAAGGCGGACGATTTGTCCCTACTGCCATCAAAACGTACACGTACTGAGATTACCGTTGTCGGTACTCGGGAGAAAGCAGTAGTCACTTCATCCGTAAGTATTATTCCTCTATTTCCTGATTACATTTCCTATGAATACGGTAGCTATAAAAGTTAATTCTTCCAGGTCCCTCGTACTTCAAACCTGTATGCACCTATAATGTTATTGGAAGGCCATCAGGGTGAGGTCTTCACGTCTAAGTTCCACCCTGAGGGTAAACATTTGGCTTCTGGAGGCTTCGACCGTCAAATTTGTAAGTCTACTTAGTTCTAATGATGCATTTGCTATATAAGCTTATAGAAAACACGTTTTAGCACTCATGGTGTTGTCATTTAACAACAGACAAGTCAAATCCAATATATTCAGCAGTAACTTAATCACTAACTTACAGTAAATCAATCATTTTTCTTTATGTTTCTAGTCTTGTGGAATGTCTACGGCCAATGTGAGAATGTGATGGTGATGAAGGGCCACACGGGTGCCGTGATGGAGCTGTGCTTCTCTCCAGACGGTGCCCATCTGTACTCCTGTGCAACAGACAACTCCGTGGCTGTGTGGGATGTGCCAACTGGCACCAGGATCAAAAAACTCAAAGGACATGCTAGTTTTGTTAATTCTGTCTCAGGTACACGCTTGTATTTAATTCATTAACTTATGTTTTATTTATTAGAAATTGAATTATACCTATTTTATCACATACTTCAATTTTTATAATTATAAAAGAAGCACTGCATACAGTGCTGCATACGGGTCACTCTTGAGATTTATTTTTATAAAATCGGACTGTACAGTTATAGATTTTATGTTAAACTGTTTTTTGAAGTTTAAGTTATCATGTAATAAATATTACAAGATAACTTACTGTTACAATACGGAGAACAGTGTTAAATTGGTGAATGTCTAACGTTTTTAAACAATATTTGGTGTGCTATTAAATGCAGTGACAAAAAGCAATTTGCTGGTGGCCCGAAATACAGTGTCGCTTTGCACTCTTTCACTCTTGAGCAAACTAGCTATCTCGGTCTCTGTCACACTAAGAAGAGTAAGAAGAAGTAACATGGATTGTGGGATTTGTAACAGAGAAATGAATACAGGCGAGACTATTGAATGTAATGGATACCATTATAGATGTGTGAATAGAACCACAGCGGCGGCACTAAAATTAAAGTGTACTTTTAAGTGTGCCTCCTATTCTAACGTAACTCAGCATAAACGAGTAACAGAAAACAGGCTTCCTGGCTATCAAATACTACGATGAGATCGGGCGAATTGTCGCAAGCAAGGAGACGTATTTTTAGTGGCCACACCGACATTCGAGTTTCGACGAGCGTATGATCAGTACCGCAACCACGCGGTTGGCAAGGGCACCTGGCGAAAGAACCGCGAGCGTTTTAGGAGTATATTCGGTCCAAGAAAGGCGATTCGAATCAGCGGAAGGTAATTAAGGACGGACGCGTATTTATCGGAATCCGAATGTGTCAATGAGTTCGCTCGGTTTTTTCAGTCGGTGAAATACACAGGCGTTCTCAGCACGGTTGGGTTGTGTGTACCAGATGGGTACGTGGGGCGGCGGAGGCAGCCGCAGCTGCTATGGGTACCACGCGATATGGTGTCACAACAGATTGACTGCTTCAATTGTTCTCTGAGTGAATTCACACGAGCTGCATTTTGTAAAGTTGCTCTTTGGTTGTTAAAATACTTAGTTTAATTGTAAGTCTTCTTTGTAAGCTATTATAACTTTAACTACAATACTACTAATGAATTGTTATTTTCCAGGTGCCAGAAGAGGTCCTGAACTACTAGTATCAGCCTCAGATGACAATACAATCAAACTTTGGGATGCAAGGAAGCGTAACCCCATAGCATCCTTGGACAGTGGGTACCCAGTCACATCAGTGCTGTTCAATGACACCGCTGAGAAGATCATCTCAGGAGGGATTGACAATGTTGTCAAAGTTTGGGACATCAGGAACAATCAGATTTCATATAAAATTAAGGGGCATACGGATACTATTACAGGTAAAGGATAAAGAAAAGTTGTAATTCTTATTCAATACTCAATACTTTATTGCATTCCATAATGTTACATAAAACAGTTGGTATGTTAAAACATTGAATTGTTTATTATGTCTCTAAACTTAATAAGGACATCATCATAGTTTCAATCGCTTCTCTTACCAGTCCAGGTATATATGGCGTGTCGAGATGACTGAGGGTTATGTAACTCAATCCAGTGGTTCGATCCTGATTCCAAAAGATGTGTGCGAGTTTGAGCTATGGTCGATTTTTGGGTGTGATTGTTTTGCATCGCCCTTATGTTCACGCGGTTCATCCTACAAGTTTTAGTACATCTCGTCTGACCGATATGTGTGAATTGCATAGAAATTCTTGTACAAGTCGCAAAGTTAATGGTGTACATAATTGCACAGATGTTACTGTGTAGGTACAACTGCCCAAATGTTGCTGTGTACAACTGTGCTTATACCTCTATTCAACTACACTACTTCTGTATATGGCTACAAATAGCAGAATGGGTAACTCCAGATCAATGCGAAACTCACGCCTACCTTTTTTGCCCTAAGCACAGTCAAAACAGGTGTTTATTTACACCCTTTGTACTCATTTTCCAGGCATGGCGTTATCCTACGACGGCTCATACCTTCTCTCGAACTCGATGGACAACACTCTTCGGATATGGGACGTGCGGCCGTTTGCGCCTTCTGAACGTTGCGTCAAACTCATGTCTGGCCATCAGCATAACTTTGAGAAGAACCTGCTGCGGTGCGCGTGGTCGCACGATGGATCTAAGGTTTGTTTTATATATATAAAGTGATACATTACATTACTATCTGTTGTATAGTTCAATTAAGTCATTACGGTTATTTAGTTTATGTCGAGTGGCGAGAATTTAAACAATGAGTGAGATAAATCACTTAGCTATTCTCACCTACGAATCTCGCATGAACATTCTGAGAATGTTGATATGGCGAGGTGCGTTTAAACGTACAGACTTTAACCCTTTATAAGACAAAGGGAATAAAAGACTCCGCTCCTGATGGTCACGAAAGGAACTACTTCTAATCTTCACCTTTTCGCTGACACTACAGCATTTTAAATGCTGTTTCCGCGAAACTTCGCCACTTGCACGACGTCCACCGTGGCAAGGCAGAGGTCACTTTGACTGCATATTTTGGGGCACAGAAGGCGCTATGCATATAACACGTTTCTGATTGAGCTCAGGTGGCGGCAGGCTCAGCGGACCGCTTCCTGTACGTGTGGGACACGACGTCGCGCCGCGTGCTGTACAAGCTGCCCGGACACAACGGCTCCGTCAACGACGTGGACTTCCATCGGACCGAACCCATCGTGCTGTCCGCCTCTAGTGATAAACAACTCTACCTCGGTGAAATCGACAATTAAGGCCAAATTACCGCGACACTAAACGCGGTCAGCACGTCTTAACTGTGTTCAGTGTCATAATTGCTCTTGAGCACGGTTTACATGTACCGATCGTCTTTAGTTGCAATGGTTGCGTTGGTGGAATCGCTCTTAGACTGTGAAGTGATTGTGGATTGTTTGGACTCTTGTTAAAAACGTGACAGAATATAATTATTTTATTATAAAGTGTGTAAATAGACCCTTAACATAGCCGAAAGGCACTTGTACTCCCCGTCTTTGCGATCATTTTTTTGTTCTAGACCATACTTTGCCTTCTAGTTACGGAGATATTGCGGGTCAAGGTTCCAACTTTTTTTTTAAATCATCATCATCATTTCAGCCGAAAGACGTCCACTGCTGGACATAGGCCTCCCCCAAGTGTCGCCACATTGACCGGTCCCGTGCGACTCGCATCCAGCGGATCCCTGCAGCCTTCACTAGGTCATCGGTCCACCTAGTGGGAGGCCTTCCAACGCAGCGTCTTCCGGTTCGCGGTCGCCACTCCAGAACTTTTCGGCCCCATCGGCCATCCGTTCTGCGAGCAATGTGCCCTGCCCACTGCCACTTCAGTTTGGCTATTCTTCGGGCTACGTCGGTTACCTTGGTTCACTTACAGATGTCCTCATTTCTGATTTTATCACGCAAAGAAACTCCGAGCATAGCCCTCTCCATTGCCCTTTGGGTGACTTTAAGCCTTCTGATAAGGCCCATTGTGCATTGTTTTTTTTAAATACATGTTTTTAATGTAAGATTTTTACTTTACACTCTTCCACGACCCCCATACTATTCAATTCATCCATCAGCACAATGCTTTGAGTGCTTTCCATAGTCCTACCGTAAAACGTGATTTCCCACCCCAAAAAAAAAAAAATCGATTCCCAGCAATAATTTTTGCGTAAAGTTACTTAGTTCGATGTACAGAATGCTTGGTTGGCGGCTATGTGAAGGGTATGTTTACACCCTGTAGATTGGTTTAAGATAATGATGAAATCTTCTGCATTTACTTATAAATACCTACTAAGATTGGTGATAAGGATAACAAAGAATTTATCTGCTTGTCTGCTCAAAAAATTTTAGGCGACTGTATGCAATGTATTGAGACGACAAGCGGGAAGTGGTGCCGAATTATAGAAAAACTTTATATCAGTGCCACTTCTCCAAGATAAGGTACAAAGTGTATCTCAAGCCTAAAGGATCTCGCGCACTTCGCGACAAACATTCTTCCTTGTTCCGATCAAAGTCGCGGTCGTGGCCACATAGTTCGTGAGGTCCCAAAATATTCAAACAAGATGTCAGAAATATTTATAAGAAAAGTCACATAGGGTGATCATTTTAGGATAATAAAAGAACCATCAATTTAATTCAGAATTTTATTTTATTACCGATATCACAGTAAAATACGCAAAACTAAGCTTACTTATTGTTTCTAACGTGTTAATGTGCAAGTGTGAACAACACCTCTCTTAGTTAAGTTCTTACAGATCAGTAGGCAATTGAGTTTTTTTTTTTCTGATTGTCCCGCCATGTTGACTAAATGGCACCAATTCTACAAAAAGTTCGAAGAGACCTACCTATTCGTGATTCGAAAATATTGCCGTCTGCATCCAATCAAAGAAGATCTATTTCTATTGCAGATCGCTCTCGCCCTTATGAGGTAAATAATAATAATAGAATGGTAATTGTTGCTAATAAACCTGACATTGTGGTGATAGATCGATTGGAGCGTCGTGCAATGATTGTTGATATAGCGGTCCCTCATGACGAAAACTTCGGGAAAGCAGAGAAAGATAAAGCAATTCAAATAACTAGCGCTCTCTAGCTAGCGCGTTCTAAATAATAGCCAATAGCCTCGAACAACATCTGAGGAGGCTCTCGCTTAGCAGCTGGATCAAGGGCTTTATTCAGAAATCAGTACTTACCGACATGGCGCGTATTGATAGGAGATTCCTTCCTCAAGAGTCCTGACCTAGCTCAAAAATGAGACCCTATTCCCGATGCCGGTGGGCTACTATTTTTTATATTTTAAAATGTTTTGGGAATATTTTAAAATGTATACAATAACTAAATGAAATAATAGAATGGTAATAAAGTTAATAAACTTTGGGTAACAAAATTGACCAGTTAAATAACTAATAATAAGTTATACATGATGGGGTGGGAATATGTTAAGAAGAATAAAACATAACAACTTATTTTATATAAAATGTTTTCTTAATTTTTATAAGCCTAACCAAACAACTGTGTTCGTGATTGGGCAGAACACAACTCGTGTGGGGGCGGAAGTTCAGGAATGTAACCTAACTGAAAACTATCACTTTTGAAAGCCATCAAGTCTACATCAGTCAACTCTTCCATCTTGCTATAAACAGTTGGGTCATCTTCCATCAGTAACTTGTTGTTCACTTGCCCGAAAATAGATGAAGGATTCTGAGCAGGCTGGAAAATGTTCCCTTGACCAAATGGGGAAGGATTTTGACATTGATTCGGCTCCCTAGCAAAAATATTTTGGTTTGCAGTAGCAAATATGTCAGATGGGTTTGTTTGGTTATAATTATTCTGGGCTGCTAATGCAAAGATTGATTTAGCATCAGTATTCTGGTTCTGTTGTGCAAATATGTTTTGGGCTTGACTTTGTCCAAATGGGTCATTGGCTTGGGAAAACAATTGTTTTGCTGGATCATTGGCTTGAGCAAACAATTGCTTAGCTGGATCTGCAGCTTGAGGATTGAAAATGCTATTTTGGGCTTGGCTAAATATTGATTGAGCATTATTCGCATTCTGATTAAATACTGAACCATTTTGGACTGCACTGTGGAATATGGAAGCTGCTGCAGCATGTAAATTGTTCTGTGGCTCGTTAGAGAATGGTGAGGAAACTAACTCTCCTTTGTAGAGACTTCTTAACACTTTGATTATGTTCACATTGGGTTGCAAAAGTTGTTCATATTTCAGTCTTGTTTCTTTAAACAGATTGTTAATATATATTACCTGGAAGAGACATTTATTTTGATTAAAACATATTCTATATTATTCCATATAATTCTAATAAAAATAAGATACTTTTACTTACAGCTTGTTCAATATTATTAGTGTTTTTGGCCTCATATATGAACAATCTAGCTTCTTCTGGTGATAGGTCAGTGATTCCTGGAAATATTGGTTTTTCTTTGAAAGGTGAGTAGCAGGAGAGGATCCACTGGCTTCCTCGTAGAGCAGCTTGCACGTCAGACTGCACTTGTTTCACTAGCTGCTCATCTGTTACACTGCCAGGCTGTGTAGCTACTGTAGCTGTAGGTAATGGTGCCGGCTGTACTGGTTGCATTTGTGCATTTGCAGCTGAAACACAGAGTTAATAAATTAAAAAGGGACAATTAATTAGTATAACCTGTGAGACTTAAAGTGGAGAGTAAATTGTGATACTTTTTAGTTTTATTACATAAATCTTGTTATTGAACAGAAATCAGTGAATATAAGTTTTTAAACTATCATGGTCACTAACATTATCATTAACACTAGAAACGGTATATTTACCGTTTTTACTGATTGTTTTGAGTTCCTGATTTATAGAAAACAAGAAAGTAGGAGGGTGGGTACGTGTAGTCAGTGAATAATTTAGTCATTTTTTTATACCAACTGCATCTCTCTCTCGTTCCGATATAATAAGTAAACAATACGCGCGTAAGAGTATTTTGACACAATAAAATAAGTAGAAAGTACCACTCTACTATGTAGGTTACAGTAGCGTTATGGACAAAATATGTATTATCTCCAGTTCTTGTATATTAAAATATAAAGCCACACGAAAGTGCACTGAAAAAAAAGATGTAATGCACGTTTAAAAACTTACCATGGTAGGTATACTTGGATCCGTACACATGTTCAAACCTACAGTTCTTTCCATAACGACAGTATCCTGCCTGGAAAAATTTACACACAACCATTTTGCTAATGGAATCTTTCCTAAAATCGAAAATTTTGTTGACTGTTATGTTGTTGGCCAATAGCCTGTTTGAATCAGTGACAAGCAGCCGTGACTAGATTTTGATTTAGAGTGACATAATTGACGTATGGTGACAGTGACGTTGTCAGTTTTTTTTTTCTGGTTTCGCACGGGTTTATGCATTTAGCCAAATATTGTTTGTTTGTTTGTTAGATTTAGCGTTAGAAACAAAGGTAGGGAAACGGAAATTTAAAGGTAAAAGGTGAAATTTTCAGGTCAGTGTCAGGTTGTATGTTGATGAAAATATGATTCGCGCCAGTAACACGTATGTGGTTACAGAATTATGCAAATTGCAAAAAACGTTAGAAAATTTTAATTTCGCAGACTACTCTGGCGCTCCCACCGAGGCTCGCGTCCACTAGGCTCGGCGAGCCGAGTCGAATCGAATTGAAGACGAACCTAACGACGTATAATTTATCCAAATCCGTTCATCCGTTTAAGAGTTATGAGGGAACATAGAAACGGATATACATACATAATACCCACATTCATACATACAGGTCAAAAACATAACCCTCCTTTTGGGTTTCGCCGAGTCGAGTAAAAAGGAAGACTGCGAAATTTTTCACGTTACTAAACTAAAAAGCTGAAAATAAAAAAATAAGCACACTTTAAATTAAACAAAAGCTGGAAGCAGGCTTGGCCTATTTGAATATAAAATTATGAAAATAGGATGGGCCCCGCCTGCTTCCAGTTTTTGTTAAATTTAAAATGTGCTTGTTGTTTGTCATTAGTTCTCCTGCCTCCTGTGTAGATCGGATGAACCGAGTCTTCAATCATCGGGAAATTAAATTCTTAGAAGAAAAAAACTGAGGAAAAAATCACTATATTGGTCTAAAACGTAAAATCAAGACATTTAATTATTTTATTTCACACACACACCAAGAGCAGGCAGATAAATGGTCCAGTGAGATGCGCTGGGATAATTGCACTGTGCATGTGTGTGTGACCCGTCCATTTTGTTGTGAATAAGCACAGGTTTATATCGTCCAATTTGTTTAATTTCGTCCTTTAAAAATGAATGGTAAACCAAATCGTATCACTTTGTAAACTCAGACATAGTCTAGAAACCCTAAATTTGATACAAAAAAAAATACAAAATGCTGTCTATGACTAAAAAGTTTTGTTTTTCAGTCAACTAGAGTGAGTAATTATTAATGTTCTGTTTGTGAGTCAACCTCACTTCACACTTGTTTTTATTTAGATAGAATTGATTAATTTCTGTGTGAGTAATGTGGCGACAACGAAGTTTTATTGTTTACGACTAGCCGCCGTAACTTTAGCGTTATCATGACTTTATTGTTTCCAACTTAAATAATAATTAAGCTTTAATTTGGTCTATTTAAAACTATCTATAACTATTTTAGAAATAATATTTTCCTATTAACTCTTTACTGGTACATTATCAAAGACTGTGATTGAAAACAGGTTAGTTTTAAATGATTTTTTTCAAATATTCATCTAAAAGATCTATAGTAAAAGATAATTTGCATACATAGTTCTAAGATTGTTTTTGAATTGATTCTAAGATCCTTTAAAATAACCCTCTGACCTTTCTTATATTCTTCCAGATAAAAAATGGATCAAATCCACATCTATATTTTGTATGTGTTACTTGCTGTTAGTGTTACAATTGGTAAGTTTTTGTTTCCATAATTAATTTCACATTGGCCTACAGAATACATTGTCAATAAGCTCAAACTCAAAGCGTTTATTTCAATTAGACTATTACAGGCACTTTTGATTGTCAAAAAACAAAACAAGAAGCAAAGCTACGGTCACAGTCAAGTTATTATGCATTGTCATAATAACTTGAGAAAGTACTGTAGTTGCACATTGCAAAGTGTAGATCTCTATGGAGAAGAATGGGCAAGAAACTCCATGGACACTCTTTTAAATCAAAATATTGTTACAAAATCTTGGTTACATCATTCATGTTGAGATTATACATATATGTGAGAACAATGTAGAAAGACGTGCACATTAAGAGTGTCCAGAGTAAAAGATTAAATCAACAATTTATAAATAAAGGAATTAAAATAAACCTTGCCAGCTAAGAGATACCCAGTCCTAACTGACAGTGCTTGTTCACGAACATGACGCATGGATCAGCGCCGTTCTACTCAACCATATTGAAGGGAACTAAATGGTCTGACACACCCGCCACCATCAGCGAAACATTTGAGTGAGCATGACATTCTCAGCCACCAGGGCACATTCAAGTCAATGTAAGATAAATAAATGTAAATGGTAGCTTTTCAGTACATAGTACTTACAAATGTGCTATGCAAGTATAAAATACTAAGAGATGGAATCTATACAATATAAGGATATTTTTACAATCTTCTGCAGCTTCCACAATAAATTAACATGGTAATCAATTAGTTTGCCCCTATGGTTGTGGGGCAGGACCAGCATAGAGCCAAGCATTTTTATCATAAATGCAATCCCCCAACTTATAATATGCTTGCCTACATAGTGTGCATTTTATACAAGATTTAAATTTCGTCTCATTCAGTTGTGGGGAGGTATTTTATTGTAACATTTTAGACAGTACCCCGAAATGAAAAATGAGTCTACTTTAGCTAGCCTGAAGCCTGGCTGAACTAGTTGCTCTCTATTTCTAGTATTATAGTGGTGACTGTCACCTAAATAAGTGTAATTTTTCCTAACATACATAATGTTTTCATAGATGTATTGACAAGGTACTGTCATGCTGTTAATTTCCCTAAACAGTTCTCTTAGAGAATCGCGTATGCGTAGATCATATATGGCTGTGATGGCTCTTTTCTGCAGAATAAATATAGACTCGATGTCTGCAGTCCGTCCCCGTAGGTAAAATACCGTATGACATAATACTATGAAAATAAGTAAAATAAACTAGCCTTGCAGTATCTACATCAAGATTCGAAACTTTATTTTGCATGAAATATGGTACATGGATGGTCTTATAAATAAAAGGTTTCTCATATTTCGCTGACTTCCTTCAGCATGCAAACTTCAAATTAAAATACCTAACACAATGTTCTCTGTTTAGGTACCTAGTTAAAATTTTAACGAAATGTTTAAGAAACATTAAAAATAGATTTTTCTAACAGCATATGCTGCTGAACTCAGCTGTCCTGCAAGAGATGTTAAATGAGGACCCCATTGTAGCCTTGAGTCGAGTGTGATTCCCAAGAAAACAGTTTTATAGACAAATTCTAGTTTCTCTTGATTCAATACTATGTCACAATCACTACTTTTGACATTAGGTAGCGCAAATCTTATGCGCTTAGTTTTCCATCATCATTCCTCATAATTTTAGCCGAAAGACGTCCACTGCTGGACATAGGCCTCCACATTAACCGGTCCCGTGCGACTCGCATCCAGCGGATCCCTGCAAACTTTACCAGGTCATTGGTCCACCTACTGGGAGGCCTTCCAACGCAGCGTCTTCCGGTTCGCGGTCGCCACTCCAGAACTTTTCGGCCCTATCGGCCACGCGTTCTGCGCAAGGCTCGGATATCGGTTAAATTTTCAAACCGTTATTACGTACTTTGACGCAAAACCTTTATTTTCGGTTTCGTTCGCATAAACCGTTATTATTAAACCGGTATTCGGAAGAGTATTAACATAAAGGTTTTTTCGGTTTAAACGGTTTAGAGCAATAAAAACCGTTTAATACGGACGCACGATAATCCAACGTCGCGCGCTGTTTTGTTTTTATTACGTAGTAAGAAATTTTTAGTTTCGGTCGGACATTTATTTATGTCATTGCATCAATAAGCTCCGCTGCAAAAACAAAAAAAAATGGGTAAGTCTCTAATATTTTTTTTTGGTGAAATTAAGTTGATAATGACGATAAATAATCGGTAAACATAATACATATTACTTTTCACAGATCCTATGGACCAGTTAGATAATCAGTCATTTTTTAATGAAGAAGAAAACTCTCAATATCTCGGTAAGTACCTAAACACTTCAATTCTGTATTCGACATTAAGGCCCGCTTGCACCGCGAATCGCTAAACGCGTTTAACGCTAAACATATTTAAAACAGCATTCTGTCTCTGTCATCTTTAAACGATTGATAGAAACAGAACGATATTTTAAATACATTCTACGTTAAACGCGTTTAGTGATTCGTGGTGCAAGCGGGCCTTAAACTCTCAAAATTAAAGGATAAATAGGCCACAAAATGCCCGATCTAAGGTCCAGTTTCACTGTTGGTATTAACGACCAGTGAAACTGGGTCTTAGATCGGCCGTTTTGTATGTCTATGTGATAAAAACTATTTGAATGTTTATTTAAATGAATGTTATATTATTTTGTAACAGGTGAACCACGAAAAAGAAGAAAGGAATATTCTGATGATGAAGATCAATCCCAATCATTGCTAGCACCTAAAAACCGTACCATCAACTCAATAAAATAAACACCCAAATTTTGAAAGAGGATTCAGAAAATAGTTTTGATAGTAACGAAAACAAATCAGGCGAAGATATCAGTGCTAAACCAGGAGAAGAAACTACTTCGAATGTCAAAAATGTGTTTTATGTATATTTGATAAGGACCTTGATAAAAGAAACTATTATTTTGGAAATTTGCTAATAGGTGAAGTACATTTTTTGCCGCCACGTATGCGCTTGAAGCATATATCATTATGTTAAAGTATATAGATGCTTTAAAACATCAACACCGAGAGAAATCAAACAAAATAAAGATTTAATTTGTATAATGTGCCTGGAGGAACATGCGAAATATCAATGTAATCATTCGTACTGAAATGTTACCAATAAAAATAAATAAAGGAAAATAAGAGCGAAGTTTTATTTTAAATTCAGGAATCTAGTAATCTGCTTAATGTGTGGACACCGTTTTGCATGCTGTACTTAGTACCTACTTAGATGGTGGATATGGATACATTTTTTTCACGGTTAATTTGAAATTTTTATAAATATTTGGGAAAAGAAAAATTAAATGCTTTTTCAATAAATCAGTTATTTAATCAGTCTCCTCGTTTACATTAATATAGGTACAATTTTAGGTGGCTTAATTAAAAATAGTAAAACTATACGCTAGTTCAACTACACCCTAATTAGGTAACACACGATCAGTCACAATCTGTTTTATTTTGACAGTTCAGCAATATTCATTGCGTTATTTACGTTGTTGAGCAGATTTTTTTTTCGAAAATAAATGAAGCAATAGATTAGCAAGCTGTTTCAAAATGATTCAGATTATGACTGATCGTGCGTTACGCAATTAAAGTGCTGGTTAGTTCAATTGTTGAACAAATGAGACATTTTTTCCCAGTTGGTCAACTTGGTACAATTCCTTTTGACGGTTAAACTACTGAGACAAAAAAGTTGAACTCACCTGTTAATATCACAAAATAGAGAAGTACGTATAGGATCTACTTCTTATTGGTTAGTTACGCAATCAAAACGCAAATAATAATATTCATACCTACGGTATATTATTATTTGCGTTTTGATTGCGTAACCAACATAATTAGTAATTTTAAACTATCAACTATCAAAAAGGAATTGTTAAACTAGTAGTAACGACAAAGTCTCACTAGTTCAAAGGTTGAACTAGTAGGAATTAGGTCATCTAATGAACAAAGTAAATTTTTGGCTAAATCAGTCTTTTTAACACAATTTTTGGTTATAATTTTGCATTCGATTTTTTTAAACAAAAATGAGAGCATATAGGTAATTTTTATTAATTACTCTTATTTAGTAATTCTTAAGTAGTAAAAAAGAACATTGTCTAGGACAACATGAAAATGTCATGATGACTTATTCGAAGTACTTTATAAAAAAAGTTCTCTAATAATGAACTGAACAAAAGACCAATCAATCTACCACATAATATTAATTTGACAAAATTATTTGTGATACAAATTGTTATTTCAAATAATCAAAATGTCAAAACAAAACAAAAAACGAAAACAAAACAAAATTATTTGTGATACAAATTGTTATTTCTAATAATCAAAATGTGAAAACAAAACAAAACAAACGTATTTGTGATACAAATTGTTATTTCTAACAATCAAAATGTCAAAACAAAACAAAAAACGAAACAAAACAAAATTATTTGTGATACGAATCGAATGAAAAGAAATAGCGTAAGTATTAAGTTCGTCTGGTACCGCGCCGCTATGCGCGGCATCCTTACAAGTAGTCACACGTTGCAACGGCCAACGCGTTTGCCGACATGCCGCTCGTCGAATAAACCGGTTAATTTAGGTTAAAATAAAGTTCTTTAAACGTTCACGTTCTTAAGAAAAGTTCGGAGGAAAACCAAAATAAAACGGTATTAACAGGTATATTTTAAACCGGTTCCGAGCCTTGGTTCTGCGCGCAATGTGCCCTGCCCACTGACACTTAAGTTTGGCTGTTCTTCGGGCTACGTCGGTAACCTTGTTTTTCTTGCGGATGTCCTCATTTCTGATTTGATCACGCAAGGAAACTCCGAGCATAACCCGCTCCTTTGCCCTTTGGGTGACTTTAAGCTTTCTGATAAGGCCCATTATGAGCGACCACGTTTCGATCCCGTAATCACTGGCAACACACACTGGTCATAGACTTTGGACAAGAAGATACCACGCAACTTCCCGAACGCTGCCCAGCCGAGTCAGATTCGACGATTGACCTCTTTCTCGAAGTTAGGCCTACCTAACTGGACCGTTTGTCCCAGGTAGACATAATCGTCTACAATTTCGAGTGAAGAGTCTCCGATCTTGATAGGAGTGGGTATTACATGGGAATTCAACATGACTTTAGTTTTTTATCTAATTTGTATAAATATCCATGCATGTATCTAATACCTACTTTCACAACAACAATACAAAACTCAAATTCCTAACCATTTTAAATTATTTATAAAATATAGGTACCTACTTAGGTCAAAGGAAGGCATTCTGTTGAAATAAAATTGGTTTGGAGTATGTAACATGACCAATGTAATTTCACAAGCATGTTGATCCTAAATTACATCATCATACCTATTCCTGTTAAGTATGGCACAGTAACTTCGCTATTGAGTATTACTGTCATCTGTCACAAAGTTGCAATCAGTAAGAATTAACAACTTTGTGTAGGTATAAAGGGCCAATATAAAAAAAGGAGTTTAACATGTTTTCATTTACAAAGTCTCACAATACAACTTTCTTATAGGAATAGGGTTTCCTGTTAAATAGGAATAGGGTCAGTGGGTCGTCTTAGGGGCGGTATGATTATAGTTTACATCTCGATTTCAAAGGACAACAATACAGTCAGCAAAACAGATTTTTATTAAAACTTGTGCTAAAAGCTATACTATGATGATTGTGGGTAAAGAGGATAGATTAATTAAATGTTTGTTCAATTAACTTTCGTGGCTGACTGTACTATGTACCTATGCGAGAAAGGGGAGAAACAATGTGTCTTTGTGCCTGCTTAGCGACCAAACATGCTGTATCCTTGCTGTTGCTTCTGAACGTAACAAACAATCACGTTACAAAAAAGATTAAAACTTAACATTACTTACCAGTTAATCATTTTGTAACTATTACTTGTTTTAGGGTCACAAGTTTTGTACTTAGATGATAAGATTGATAAGTACCAATGGATGTTTAATATTGGTAAGTCAAATATTATGTACAAAATTTTAATTTAAGTAACTATTATTTTAGGTTTAAGATTTTATTCAAAATTTAGTTCCCAAACAATTCTGTTTTTAAAAACCGCTTTATTACACTTTATTATCCACATGAAATATTTTTTAATGATATTTTCAATAGGTCTAGTCCAGCGGCCTCCGGACCACCTAACAGCCCGCATAGCATAGGTCTTTCATCCGACCCGCGAGCTATTTAAAACTCTATAAGATATCAATGATATTGTGCGAACATTGTTTAAAAAACGGGCCAAGTGCGAGTCGTACTCACATGCACACGCACACAGGGTTCCGTAGCACCAAAGAATATAATAAAAATATTTTGAAGGCTCATTCATATGTAGTATTTTATTACATTGAAGAGCGAAACTATATTTGTTTTCATAGTATGTTAATAAAAACAATGTTACTGCTGCAGTTTGATGAAAAAATCCCTTAACTCAAAAACTATACATCGAATTCAAACTAATTTTCATTGAAAGTTTTTTTACGTTTTACAATCCAATGTCTTTTTTTTAAACCTATCTATAGACACCCCGCACGTAAAAGTTCGATGAAAAAAAAATGTTTCATTTCCATGTATGGGCAGCCCTCCTTAATCTTTATATTTTATTTTTTTTGTATAAAAATCGTAAACCGTTTCACAGAATACATCTACCTACCAAGTTTCAACTGTATAGTCCTAATAGTTTCGGAATAAAGTGGCTGTGACATACAGACGGACAGACAGACATGACGAATCTATAAGGGTTCAGTTTTTTGCCATCCCGCTATTGAACCCTAAAAATGTCCCTAAGTCAGTTATTCCCGCGCCATATTTACCTAGCCGCCCCGCCTCACCTACCCGCGAATGCAGACCGCACTATCGCACTCTAACTCGGTGAAGCTAGTTTTTTTTTTATTTTGAGGTCACTTTGCATTTCTTTTGGCCCGCTATTTTTACAAAAATTCTAAACTTGGCCCTCCATAAAATTATGTTGGGCACCCCTGGTCTAGTCATTAGAACTTCCGTGGTAATCTGGAGCACAGTAAGTTAAAGACATTTAAATATGAAAATTATTCCACAAATGGAACGTTCATCAAAAGATCTTTTTTCCTATCTGCGTTCCATTCTTCTGTTGGTTGGTTAATTAAAATATATCTACCTGTTTATTATATTGAGAAAAGAGCAGTATTTTATTTTTGATAAAGAGCAGTAAAGATGGTCAAATATACTATTATTATACATTTTCAGACTTACTGCTCTCTCCATTACCACAGCTACAGGAAATCACCAATTAGAAACGATGTTTTTAATAGACTTTACTTGATTACGATTTCAATAAACTGTCTTCATTTTCAGTGCGATACATCGTTTATATCTTAACTATACAAGGAGCGAGAGAATTATTCACAATTTGTTATGAAATGGTTTACGGAAGATTCAAAACTGAGCGGCTAAAAACTACCAAGTGGCTTTCCTTAACGTACATTGCCTGTATAGGCATTTTAATAAGCAATCAACAGAGGTTTATTAGTGAAGAGTTTCCTTTGATTTTTATTGCTTATTTAATTGTGGAATATCCGGAAATTGTGAGTTAATTTCCTTATTTTTGACTGTGTTGTGTATTTTTGCCCTACCTTTGCTAGTATTATAGTATTTGAAACTTCTGGTAAAGTGGATCAGTTATTTAGGTACGTATTTTAATATTTTTAAACAATCGGTAATCTGGGAAAAAAATCCCATATCAATACTGTATCACAGTAGTAATAAAACACCAATTATAATCTTATTTTGTAATCCTGATAAGGCAAATTACAGGTCTCCTTAACATTTCAGATGGACAAAACCGAATCTCCTATAAGGTATGGAGTGGGGATGGCTTGCAACTTTTACGAAGGTTACCTCATGCACGTGATACCGTCTGACGGCGGCAATTTCGGCGGCTTCGTGCAGAATATACACGCCTTCGAGTCTCGCGAGGGTGTCGTGGTACCGGTCAAGAAGCTGTTCATCGTCATTACCAAGTCAATGTATAGTCCCCCAGATCTGCAGCAGTTCAATAAAACAAACAGAGATGACCTTCCGCAGCTCGAAGCCTGTTCGGTGAGAATCGGTGATTTTGCAGAGGTTCGTCGCGTCTTGACAAAACTAACATCACGGTTATAATTACGGGTTCATGTCGTCATTATCCTCCTATCCTTATCCCAAAATATTTACTGTCGGTGCAGCATTAGTAGCATTTGTGATCTTCGTTCATCCATCTTTATGGTGCGTCATCTCGGAATCATCCAAATCTCATCCTTTGTCTACTGTCTAGCCCAGTGATTCCCAAAGTGGTCCAGGTAGACCCCCAGGGGTCCACGGGAGACTCGACGGGGTCTATGCTGGCGTGAAAAAAAAATGGGGGTTCACAAGTTGTAAGTGGCGGCCACGAAAATTTATCTGGTTTCCATAGTAAAGAACAAAAATGTTGGCTTGGCTTTACCTATCAATGATGGCTTATAATAAAGTACAAAATAATAACAAAATAAGTATTGGAAGGGTTTGGGGGTTTTGGTATTGGTAGTATTGGTTTTGTATTGGTTTTGTTGTTTTGGTGGGATTTTTGATAGGTTGTTTCATTGAAAAATGATCGTATTAAGACTTTAAAAAAGGCATTTGGAAAGTTTAAGATTCAATTTTTCAGATTTTTTGGCAATTTGTTATAAGAGCTACGGGTCTCATGTATTCCTAACAGATAGCGCGAAAAAATAATATTGAAAATCCACTCCGAATTTAGGGTTGGATTGGAACACAGGCGCGACGCAAATTTCCATCGTTAGATCAATAATCTTCATATTTTTTAAAGAGTTTTGGGAATATGGTAGAAATCATCCACCGAAATTTTGGGAACCTCTGGTCTAGCCATATCCTTCACACTATCCATCTATAGTTGCTTTTGTCTTCCCCACTCGCATAGGTTTTCCATAGTCCAAACTTCGTTTCATATTCCTCCACTTCATGGGTCACTGTGTAGGTGTAGGCAATTGATTTTCACGCTATTTCAACTATTTCGGGTTTAAGTAATGCTTGATTGCATCTGTTTCCCAAGACTGGGCTCCCATCAAAGATTACAGTTATCAAATTACTCTCTTTGTAGACGGACAAACAATGCTTAGATATTACAATTTCTGCAGAAATGCCCGCGTTAAGAGAACTCTACAATAAAAGGTTCACTTCATTTAGAAGGAAAAACTTTAATTCCCAGGAGCCTACTCCGTGTGAGGTGGCTGCTGATGATGCTCTGTTCCAGTCGCTGGATGACGTGGAGAAGGATATCGCCGGTGTGAAGGCCCGCAGCTACAAGAACTCGGCGTACCGCATCTACCGGCCGCACGGCCTGCCCGTGTCGCTGGTCGCCGAGTGCGCCACGCCCCTGCACACCCTGTACAAGGTCATCGAGAATAGAGAGCTGTATGGAGGTCAGTGCAGTCCTTTCACACTGCAGCAACCCAACAAAAACCTAGCGAGAATAAAGATCACAGTAACCTTGACAGACTTTTCAGGATCACCAACCTCACAGTGACAGTGGCGCAAAGTCAAAGGACAGTGGTTTGCTGACATTGTATTTCTTACTTATCACATCCTCATCAATCTCCTGCCTTTTTTGGGGTCGGCGCAGCATGTCTCTTTCTTCCATAGTTCTCTATTACTCGTCGTTATCTCAGCAGTCACCTCCTTTCTAGCAATATCCTCTTTCACGCAGTCCATCCTTCGCTTCTTTGGTCTTCTTCTACTGTTATAGCCATCTACATTCATACTCAACATTCTCCTCACTACATTTTCCTCATTCCTCTGCATCTCATGTCCATACCAAAATAACTGATTACTACACAACTTTTCAGTCACCGGCGCCACTTTCAGACTTCCTCTTATCGAGTACGTAAGAGGAAGTCTTTTCTTTATTTTATCCATTCGCCGTACATCCCCCTTATCATTCTCATCTCAGTCACATGTAATTGCCTTTCATTCATCCCTTTTGTGGCCCAACATTCTGATCTATTTCTTATTTATCTGGAAGGGATATTGCGAGAAATTAAAAAAAGTAGATCAGTATTTTGTTCAATTCTATTTAGTTTTGGTTTTTTTCGTGGGTCAAAAAAAAAGAAAAAGAAGAAAGAATATTCAATTGTATGTAGAAAAAGAAAACAGTTTCACTTCACAAATCGTATTTGACCCCTAATTCCCTGTATTTTTCCTAGATGACTATCGCAAGTCATTGCCAAAAATGTTCACAAATGGAGTCCTTTTGTTTCAGACCTAGCCGATGTGAATGTGGAGGAGGTGCGCGATGACTTCTGCACGACGCTGAATAACATCCTTTCTAGAAGCTCGGAATGCAGGGACAGGGTCGAATTAGTTTTCTATGATAGTAAGTTTACTCATCGTGAGGATCGTGTTGACCGATGTCGTAGAATCAAACATTCGAAAACATGTGAAATTATACCAACGTGTACTGGGCCTGCGTGGCGGGGCCCACTCCATCTCACAAATAGGCAGGCCTGTGTCCCAACAGTGGCAACATTGTTTGAATAATAATATGTTGTGTTATGTAAGTTTACACTCGCATCTACAGTCAGCAACAAAATCGTTTAAAAATAGGCAAAGATTTTTTTTATCACGACAATTTTTTTGTCTTTTCAAGAATACAGCGTGTATCAGAAAGTTGGTCATATTCCAGGGAGTGATACACTGTACAGACCATCATATCCGAGAGAGTGATACACTGTACAGACCATCGTATTACAGGGAGTGATACACTGTACAGACCATCAAATCCGAGAGAGTGATACACTGTACAGACTATCATATTCCAGGGAGTGAAACATTGTACAGACCATCATATTCCAGGGAGTGATACACTGTACAGACCATTATATTCCAGGGAGTGATATCCTGTACAGACCATCATACTGAAAAACTTTATCTATGAGCCAACATCGTAATTGCAAAAACACGTAGGTATTAAAGTTTTGGACGGGACGGCCGATTTATTTTTTTGCGAAAATTATGTTGGTATCATAGAGAAAGCTGTTCAGCAAGATAGTTTGTACCACACTCTTAAATATGAGCACACGTTTCTGGTAATGCTGTATAGGGCAAGGGCTGTAGGATGATGATGTTTTTTCGTTCGTTACAGATAACGATCCGGAATCAAACTTGGCCGACGTGTTGCTAAATAGAATACGCCTACTTGAACCAAAATTTGAAGAGCTAATTAGTGTTAGGAGATAAGATAAAATGAAACACAACCTAGTCTTTTTTAGTTTCAAATATTGACAAAACTCATGTGTTGCTAAAGCTTTGTAAATAGTTATTTAAATATCAATGTAAATATAGCCGAGTGCAATTAGACAAAAAATACTCAAAAGGTGGAACTAAGTTTACAGTGGTTGGATTTTCATGGGACTTTTTTATTGACTTCCTAGAGGTGTAGAGAAGAAAGTTAAAAAAAAAATTTCGCCGCTCGCAAGTTTTTTAAAATTTCCCTTTGCATATTTTTTTTCGTTCATGAATAACTTGAAATTTGCTGAATTTATATTGTGGCATAATAGTGGAACCTGTGTGCATCCATTAAACACCAATTTGGTCTGTTTTAGTGTTCATTGTTGTCGACGAAATGCATATTTCCAGGTTTTTTTTAAGACAATTTCCAATTATTTCTAAAATACCAAGACAAAGATTTCTTTTGTCATAACTTTCTTCTCCACTAGTCAAGGAACTTAATAAAAACAAAGCCCCATGAAAATCCGACCACTATAAACGTCGTTCCACCTTATTGTTTAATTGCACTCGACTAATATCAGTGTTTGCTGATTGTACATAATATTGTGCCTGCTGTGGTAAACTGAATACCTCAATCGGTCAGTCTGCATCTTACCTGATGATGAGTTGATCAGTGATCCAGACAATTGATTTGAAAGAATACCATTCTGAGGCGTTCGCCTAAGGATATTCTGGTGCTGTATCAACTCTGATAATTTAATACCAAAAACATAACATAATTACATTATGTCTGTTGTCAAGTTGTTAAATCTTTAAACAAATTTAATGAATAGACACTAGTTATTTTAAATCTCTAATGTTCTGTATGGTGTCCGGACGTAAAGAATAGCACCATCCCATATCTTCCCGTGGGTGTCGTAAGAGGCGACTAAGGGACTTACCAGAGAATGGGCAGCAGCGTTCTCTGTGATTTTTATAACAAACATACTGCGATCGCCAACCCGCCTGCCAAGCGTGGCGATTATGGCAAAACCCCCCTTGGGGAGGCCTATGTCCAGCAGTGGACGTCTTTCGGCTGAAATGATGATGATGATGATTTTAAATCTATCCAAAATCATATTGGTATTTTTTTTATTTTTGTAATGACGACGTGCTTAATGATTGTTTAATATCCATCTACGTAAAGTTAAGGACGTAACATCTGACATGTCCTAGTTTTTATACGATGATTGTTCTGAGCATATATTTAAAGTTTTGAAATAAAATTAATTTAAAAAAAAAGATGTCTTTTATTGTTGATATTTCAGATAAAAACTACAATGTAGGAAGAGCGTCTTTAGCATCATCACATCACCATCATCTGCCTAACCTCTTCCCAACTATGTTCGGCTTCGGCTTCCAGTCTAACCGGATGCAGCTGAATACCCGTATTTTACATGGAGCCACTGCCTATCTAACCTCCACAACCGAGTTAGTACTAGGTAATACGATACCCCTTGGTAAAACTGGTTGTCAGACTTTTTGAGCCACTGACTACCTGTAACGACTGTCAAAGATCTTTAAATGACAGCCGGGACCAACGGCTTAACATGCTTTCCGAGGTACGGAGGAAACTCGGTTTGTAATGGGTGGTTACCCATCCACAGATCAACCTAGGCAAGCACGGCTTAACCTAAAGATCGATCCAAGCGGCTGTTATTATTTAGCCACGAGCAGAGAGCTTCTGAAAATGAGATTAGGTTCTCCCTTCTTTTTGATAGCGGTTTTTTCTCCTTTTTAATAATAACAGTGTTAAAAAATCGAAACAGCGGCATGGTAGGGAATAGTAATAATACCTACCAATAATGGGTAATTTATACCTACTATTAGTTTATCTTAGAAATTACCTACCTACTGTGTAATAATTATAATTTACAAGTGCTTCCTCTCTCCTAACTCACTTAATTTGCTGTGCCCGACAGGGTCCATGTGATCTAATTTTAAGTTTTACCACCTAAGTACTACATGTGGAATGCAATAAAGTATTGAGTAGGGATAGATACCTATAGATTATACAATATATTACATGGTAAAAAAATATTTACTCTAGTTTTATTTCCAGGGAGAAAATGGGAATACGTTAGTATGGAATCAACGCCGCCAAGGAATACAATCAAGCTAGAATGACTTAGTTATAATAAAAAAAAACCTTGGCAAATTACTTAGAACTTTGTACTACTATTTAAAAAGTAAAAATAAACTTTTTATGATGAAAACTGCAAGATGTTAGTGATATATATTTAAAGGAGATGGGGATTTCTGGGACAATATTTTTCTATTCCAAAATATACAAAATAGCTTAATTCACAAACTGGAAGACGAGAAATCTTAAAAATAAGTTTATTACACGAATAAAATAGGATATCGATTACTATAAACGATTTATGTGAATGACTTTAAACAATTGAACATAAAAACCCTTGCACCAGGTGATTGATTCAATCAAAATAAATGGATACATTATAATGAACTTAATGTCAACTGTTTAAAAAAAATAAAAGATCAACTTAATAAAAATAAATCTTAAAATCGATTCTCGTTTACAGTTCGATTTATTACTCTTGTTTGTCAACTGTATAATAATATTTTTTATTCATCATTTTTAATCTGTGCTAACAAATGACAGCTCCCAGCTCCCCTAGGAACTTAAATACGAACTGGAATGATGACATGCAACTCAAGTGCGTTCCGAGCGAGAGAACTTTAACAGTGGATGTCATCTCTTTCTAATAGAGTATCCGATATTTGAATGGATGGATGTGTGAATTTGGAACACAGATAGTTTATAACCTTACTCAAAATTACAGGGACTTCACGAAGTGAAACCTACATACAGTTATCATCAAAGGAAAAAATGGAAAAAAAATAACTTGATAACGCAAAAATACAACTTAACGCGAAAGTGTATCGGCCATATTGTTTATATTAGTGTCATCTATGCTGCCATTCAGAAATAACTTAATTCATTAATAATACTATTTAGCAAGAAATTATAATTGTAATATTAAATTAATCCCATTACGATTTATGTGGTGCTAGTTTAGCTATCAACGTGATTTCCGATTACTACTTATTTTTAATTTTATTTTATACGAACTCTACTCATTTGAGATAAAGTTCATTTTCAAACGGTTTTTTGATATCAAGACTTTTGTTTGTAATCATTCCAGTTAGTATATAAATTCCTTGGATGAAATGACATAAAATTAAGTGCATGCTGCATTCCGGAAGGAACTGCTTCACTTTTGTTTTACATGTAATTAACTGTAGTGATAATTATTGTTAGACAACTAAGTCCAAATCAAAAAGCGGCTATTAAACTGGTCGGTCGGTCGTCAAGGGACTTAGATCACGGTTGAGTCTAGGAGCGCCTAGTGCTGAAGTGTTGTTGATAATACCTATCTGGTGAATTGTGGAAACTAGCTTATTAGGTATTTGGTTAATAAAGATGTATTTAATATTTTTATGAAATAAATTTTCGAAGTTACTTGAGAAACTTTATGAACTCAAGGTAGGTAACAGAGCATTGAACAGGGGTATAAAGTTTTAAAGATTATCATCATCATTCTCTTGCCCTTATCCCAATTCATTTGGGGTCGGCGCAGCATGTCTTCTTCCATACTTCTCTATTACTCGTCATCTCATCAGACACCTCCTTTCTTGCCATATCATTCTTTACACAGTCCATCCATCGTTTCTTTGGCCTTCCTCTACTGTTACTAAAGTTTTAAAGATCATAGATACTTATTGTCTATATAAGCTTTAGAACCTCAAGAAATATCTATTCCTCTATAAAAAGTATTTTTTGTCCTTTTTTATCCCTTTGTTCTTCTGGATAGAGATGATGATGTTTGCTGTTCAGAAAATCTGATCTAAAGTCGAACTTAACCTTGATGTTAAAACCATTTTTAAATTATTCCTGTTTATGGAGAGAGATTTGTGATTTACTAGATGTTTCTGAATGTCCGTTGGCATTGACCTTAGGAACTCAAATAATTATAGATAACCATTCAAAGATCTTTATTTACAGTACATTATGACTCAACACTTTTATAACACAAATTGTTTACTTTACAGAAACCAAAAATGGATCAAAAACAGCATATTTACATTATGAAAGTTTTATTTGTTGGCGGCATTGCATTCGGTAAGTTTTTTAACATCTGATCTACAGAAAAAGTTTAATTCAGCTGGGTATAAATAATTATGATTGTATTTTTAATCAAATGGCTTGAGTGGATAAATTGTTGTATAAATGTTTTGATTGAACTTCAATAATAAATGATAAAAAAGCCAAATAATAATTTGGTATAAATTATTATTTGGCTTTCTTGGTGAAAATGAAAACAAATAAAAAAGGTTACAAAGTAACAGGCTTCAGATTACAACTTGAAAGCTAAATTGTTTCTGCCAAGTGCAAACCTTTATTTGTTTTACATAATAACAATGATCCCCAACTGCCCACGGCTCATGCTACATTGGAATACAGTCAGCAGAACAACCAACAAATGTAAAACTCAATATTGTTGTATGGAAAGACATAAATTATTGTTTCTTTTTTTTATTCACTAATAAATAGACTCAAATAAAATAAATTAAAGCTTTTACAAAATGATGGGCTGTTATAGATATTGCTGGAAAAATCCTTTTAAACCTTTTTTAAACATTGCCCCACTAGGATTTTTTCCTGTATTGTGGGTGGCAAGTACCAAATAATACCAGTAAAACTTGACGGCACGGTTGGCGCAGTGGCTGAGAGATCGACTGCTGCACTTCGTGTCGCGGGTTCGATCCCCGCACGGAACAAATATTTGTATGATCTACAGGTAGTTGTTCCGGGTCTGGCTGTTTGTGTATGTGAGTTTAAATGTTTGTAATCGCACCCACAACACAGGAGAAATTCATAGTGTGGGGCAACATATACTAAAAAAAATAAAAAAAATGTAGACAACAAAAATAGGCTATTGTGTAAGTCATTATTTTATTTACAGTTAAACTTCCATAGTGAGCGAATATGGTGTGTGTAGTAATCCTATGGTTGGTTGCAGGCTCTCGGAGTTTGGACTTAAATAAGCACATTTGGATTTGCAGTATAGGTGAGATTTTTAAAGATTTTCCTAATAATTACTTTTTTAGGATTATATCAGTCTGGAAATTACTTTGCTTATGTACTTACATTATTTACAAACTTTAAACCGACTTATAATATGTACAAGTATCAAAAGTAGAAAAGAATTAGAGGGTGTTGAAAAATTCTTCCGCATCTCTGTCAACAGGAAAAGTGCCCAGAAAGCTGGCAGTATTGCCACGTTAAGTGACATTATTTATTGACTCGTCCCATATTACAGGACTATACCGCCAGAAAAGGGTAAATAGGTTTTTAATGTGTTGGTCTGTTATTTTCTGATGGGCTGTTTCGTTTAATAACGCCATTATAGATCAGATTTTACCATGCTTCCTAATAGTTGTCCCTTTCATATAAGTAGGTGCATTTTATTATCTAAAACTACTTAAATATAATAAAACTGAAGAGTTAATTATTTATACTGGAAACGGGATATTTACCATGTTTACTGTTTCTTTTGAGTTCCCGATATTTCGGCGCTGTTGCAAGCACCATGATCACGGATAAACTGAAGTTATTGCGGGTTACAATAATGTTAGGGACCATGATAGTTTAAAATCTTATACTGAAGAGTTTGTTTGAACGCGCTAATCTCTGGCACTACCAGTCGGATAATACCCCAATTCTTGAGGAGCTGTTGTTAGAAATTTAACAAAATATCTTTATTTTCAGCGCGATATGTCCTCTACGTCCTGGTAGTACGGGCGATGTACGGTGCTTGCGTGCTAGCCCACGACGTGGTTCGCCACAAGCGTGCCATCGACGCTCAACTCCTGCAGAAGGTTCACAGAACGCACGCCACGATGTTCTTCGTAGCGGTTGGGATCTTACTGTTCAACGAGCAGACTTTCATTGATATAAGCTTCTTTATGATTTTAATTGCGACAGTGATTACGAAGTATCCGGTAGCTGTAAGTATACTACCAATTTTCTTGATGTTTTCTCAATCAAACCAGTCAATTGAAAGCTAAAAATTTTTTTTTTTTTTTTTACCTGTCTGTGCTCCTAAGGCTCGTCCTCACTACACAGAACAGTGCGCTTTTCGTTTAGGTATCCATTTAGAAGTGGCCCAGAGTAGGTATGTTAAAACGGACATTAATATACTAATGGACGACAATGTTTTATAGGGATATCTTAAAAAGTTCATTTTTTCCCACCATTTCTTATCCCTTTAGTCAAATAAGTAAGAACCAATCTTAAATCTGAATACATAATATTTCCATCTCATTCATTGCCTCTACCTCACATTACAGGAGACAAATAAAAAGAAAATATCAATAAATTACGCAGTGGGGATGGCTTGCAGCTACTTCGAAGGTTACTTGGTCCACATCCTGCCGTCCGATGGCGCCAAGTTCTTCGGCTTCCTGAACAATATACGCGTATATGAGGACCAGCAAGGCGTGGTATTTCCTGTCAAGAAGCTGTTCATTGTGGCTACCAAGTCACTGTACAGCCCCCCTGCCCTGGAAGACCTGAATAAGCCTGCTAGAGATGATGTCTCTTATTTGGAGGCTTGTAGTGTGAGAACTGATTTATTACAACTATATAAATATAAATCATAGCAAAACTTCACAAATGTTTTCTCCGAAGTTTTAAGCTGGGGCCACACACATTTCGCCATGTTTATTGCTGCCATGTAATAGGGGGCGAGCCTATTGCCATCAACCGGGCGTAAGTCCTGATTCCAGGCTGCTACTGCGATGTTCCTGATGCAAACACCCAAAACAATTTTTTGGATCTGGAAACCTCATGCTCAGCTTTAGTGCTTGCGATCACTAGACCAACGAGGCAGTCTACTTGTGCAAATTTTTAAGCTTCCAGAGGCTTCCAGAAGCTTCCTTTTAAGAGCCAGCGGTTTAGGCTCCATGTCTGGCAGTGAATTCATTTAAGAGCGTTTACGAGCTACGGCATTTCATACAAAATTTCAAGTCCTTATTTTTTTAAATGACTAGACCGATTTTATTTTCTTCCTACCGACCGAACCGATTCGATTAACTTCATGTGCATAAGCAGGATACATAGCTTTAAAAAGTTTATAGAGAACATTTTCGAAAATAGTGTTACAGCTAAATAAGCCCGATTTTTAATTTTCCTTTTTTTTAAAGACTTTTCGAAAATGTTCTATAAACTTTTTCGACCTATATAAGGTCTATCTTTTCATACACGAAATATTTTAAGAGTAACCTCTATAAGTCGTAAAGTCGCCATAGCAACGAAAAAAAAAATTATCTTAGTGTTTTTTTTTTTACAAAATTATTATAATTCTAAAATTTTTTGAGAGTTTGCATAAAACCTTTACTCCCATATTCTAACAATGACAGTAGGTAAATACGACGTAGTAAACTAGCGTAATGGATGTTTAAAAATTAGGAGCCAGTATTTATTTTGTGGGTCAAGTAATTTTAAATTATTTATTTTTTATAAAAAAATATACTCAGATAAAAAAATCCCTTACAATGGCTTCGTAATAGCCGTTAGATGATTCTCTGAAAATATTTCGTGTATGAATAGTTAGACCTTATATTATAAGTTTCATTAAAATCGGTTCAGTCATAGACTTGAAAGTTTGTATGAAATGGCATAAGTCGTTAACGCTCTTAAGAATTTTTTGTAGATACTTTCTGTTTGTGAAGTTTACTTGCCCACGTAATTTTACTTTAAGGTAATTGAACATTTGTGGAACTTATGGCGCTGGGGTAGCTACTACCAAACATCGTCATTGGTTGAAAATCTGTATTTCAAAATAGCCTGACCTTATTAGTCAGTTTCAGAGCGAGCTATGATCGTGCGACCTTCTCCATTGGTTTGTAACACCGCTATAATTCCGTTCCAGTCCCTGAGCGAGGTGGAGAAGGACGTGGCGGGCGTGAAGAACCGCATCTACAAGAACTTCGCGTACAAGATCTACCGGCCGCGCGCGCCGCCCGTGTGCCTGTCGGCCGTCGGCGGCACGCCCATGCACACGCTGTTCCGCGTGCTGAAGAACAGGGATCTTAGTGAAGGTGAGAGGAACATATAATCATGATGTGAATAAACGTGACGTAGAAACTGCATTTCGCCGTGTGAAGATAATTTAAGGTGATGCGGTGCCTTTGCTCTAGATTCTTACTAGCGTCTTAGTATTGTTGAAAACGTGTATCCAACTGACTGAGAAAGGCAGGAACATTCTCGGCTTTATTTAAGGCAACATTCGTCTCATCAAACCAGTGCAGGTCTTAGGGGTCCGATAAACTTACTAATTATACACTCTGTTATCTCTCTACCGCCACTGGAAGGTTGGTAAAAAATGCCCAAGTCATTCAGTCCTCTTTTATGATGCATGAAATTTAATATAAATCAATTTCAAAAATCGATTTTCAGAATTATCTGGAATAAACCGAGAGGAGATAGTGGCTGACTTCTTTAACTCTCTGCGGAAGATCATAGCTAGGAGTCCAGAATGCAGGGACAAGTGTGAGCTCATTTATTTTGATGGTAAGTCTTCATATGAATACAAAGTTTAAAAGGTATTACAGAAGACTGAAAAGGCAGTTCATAATATTAAACTGTATTTTTACAGATACGGACCGAAACCTGAATTTAGCTGATGTTTTGCTAGACAGAATCCGTGAGCTTGAACCTAAATTCGAAGAAATAATCACACAGAGGAGGTAGAATTCAAAGAGGCTAGTGCTCCATTTGAGCTCTTAATCGTCGTTTTTGCGATAGCGATGTACCATTTTAAAAACGAATAACCCTTATTCGTTTTTAATATGGTACATCACTTTACTTGCAATAAAAATATTAACTACGACTTTTTAGATCTCAGATATTTGTAGTAATTTTAGTAGAGAACCTGGGAATGAAAGAAAAACGCCATTATTTGGATACAAAGATTTAAATCATTAGATTCGTCTTCCGCACCAAATATTTAATGTGTCAAAAAAAATCAATTTGAATAGTGTTGTCCTGGTCACTTATGCTGAAAATCGCATCTGGCGTTCCATGCGGGATGTGCGAGCTTAATCGCGTTGACACGGTCAGAGTATGCTCGGTCCGAGTGGACTCGTAGGAGTAAGCTTTATTCGATTTGTTGATATTGACATAGGTCACTCTGATCATTTTCTTCATTCTACAATAATTTTTCACAGTCAACATCGAAAAATGTCGGATTTTGTGCGAAATAGTATCGGAATCGTCGCAGACATGTTAAGCGAAGAGCAAAGACGGGAAAAATTATTAATATTTTTTCCTACTAAAAAGAGAGCTGTACTCATAAGATCTAGCACGGAAAAGTTGGACGCGATCCGAGTCTACACGCATCGCTCGCCGTCGTCCGAGTGCGCTCAGATTATGGGTTGCCACAATACGAGTTGCGTCCGAGTAGGTCTCCGGTTCCACTCGGTCCGAGCATACTCTGATCGTGTCAACGCAGCTTTACTTTTCTCAGTCTAAACACATTTTCGTACGAACGCGAGAATAGCGAAAGCTAATCTGACGATTTAAATCCTTGTTTGGATTCGTTATTTTTATTAATATTGTTAGGTTGTTTTAAGAAGCCTAGTCAGTGCGACAGGGACGTGTTTTGTAGAAGATTATTTTTAGTAAAATGTTAAAGTTACAAATTAATTGGTACATATTTTTAAAGAACTTGTCATCATTTTCCATGGGAAATGGCAATGAATATGATTCTTTTTTGATTTAGAAATGGTACTTCGTAAGTACAAATAGGATAAACTCCATATTTTGCAACCATTTGTTAACTGTAAAGGTAAAAACTCCGACCGACGGTGGAGCAACTAGTGTGATATTAGATTTCAGTAAGTTGCACCAAAGTTTAATTTTATATACAACATTAATTTTAGTATATGAGAAACCTGATACACGTGTCTAGTATTTTTATGTAAAGAATCTATGTACACAATTTCAAAACTGTATCATAAAAAGTCACAGAGTTGTAAGCTTGTTCTGTTACCTAGTTGTCCGCACAAAATTGTGGTCACCACGTAGCGCGCGCCTCCAGCGTCGTCTTGAGCTCATTGATAATAATAATTTGGCAGTAGGTACCTAAATTACTGCGATAGGTACTTAAAGTCGTTCGGTGTCGAACTTTTTACGTTTTTTAAATATTTTTGGTAAAAAATATAACATGGTTTAAAAATTATTGAGTTCAGTTACGTATTCTGAACAAACAGATTCAGGTTTCGCATATACTAAAAATAATGTTGTATAAGGGCATTAGAATAGGTTTCTTGCAAAATTTTGCTCGCATAAAGTCATATTTTTTACTGTTTTTAGCTCCTGTTTTTTAAGAGCACCGACTTGTGTATACTGTGAACTGACTGCATATTGATCAAAGCACCCTAAATTGACAGACTATGTGACCGCTCATTATAGTCAATAATTTGTGCTATTTCAATGTTCATCTGATAGATGTTTTAAATATTGGAATCTCTTAAAATTATATTATTATGCTTTTCAAAAGTAAATTGTTTACCGGCTTTTGTACTGACTGTATCATGCCGAGACAGTTATCAAATTCAATCAAAACATTTATTGATTATATTCACACAAATCTCGCGATATCTGCCTTTTTTCTATACTAAGCCAGGAAACGGCTAAATCTACCTGTTCTTCATTAGCACTGCTTTAGTATGTTAGCTAGCTACGTGTACGTATATTTTTGTTTTAATAAGTTACCGGCTCAAAGTCAACAGCTGTAAGTATCTACGCATAGGTTTAAATAAACGAATCAAAGTTTACTATTATTTTTAGTCTCATCATCATTCTCTTGCCCTTATCCCAATTCATTTGGGGTCGGCGCAGCATGTCTTCTTCTTCCATACTTCTCTATTACTCGTCATCTCATCCGACACCTCCTTTCTTGCCATATCATTCTTTATACAGTCCATCCATCGTTTCTTTGGTCTTCCTCTACTCATATACCCATCCACATTCATACTCAAAACTTTCCTCACAACATTTTCCTCATTCCTCCGCATCACATGCCCATACCACGACAACCGATTACCACACAACTTTTCAGTCACCGGCGCCACTTTCAGACTTCCTCTTATATACTCATTTTTTATTTTATCCATTCGCGTAACACCACACATTCCCCTTAGCATTCTCATCTCCGCCACATGCAAATGCCTTTCATTCATCCCTTTTGTGGCCCAACATTCTGATCCATACAAGACAGCAGGTCTAACCATTGTTTTATAAATCTTCCCCTTAAGTTTAAGGGGAATGCGGGAGTCGCAGATTGTTCCCGTGACCTGCCGCCATTTCATCCATATATTATTTTTAGTCTCATTCTTCGAAATTTTGATATAGACATATATGTTTTCTTTATAGACAGATATGTTATTAAACATTTTAAATGTGAGTCTGACAAGATTGTACACAAAAAGTACTTTAAATAAAGCTTTATTTTTATAACCCATGGTTGTTTTTTTTATATTTTAATCCCTCATGGCAATCTTGTAAAAAATATATAAACTAAAAAGAAAAAGAAGGTTAATTGTGTCTTAAAGTTACATGCTATACATGAGTTCAGACAGCCCCAGTAAGTAATTAAAAATACTTAAGTTGGGCTTGCTCGCTACTTCCCTTATTTAATACAATATTGAGACTAAATTATTAGAAAAGATTACAAAACAATAAAATAAAACAAAACCCAGCCAAGAAGCAAAGCTGGTAAAAATATATGATTCTTATAGTGTCCATGAACTTATTTACAATTTAAAATAATAAACGTGTTTATTAAAAACCGGCATTTGTCTCAAAAGGCAAGATGCTAAGTTTCACTGTATTTAATGAACTGTCAAAAACTTAAAAAAAACTACACGTCAAAACATTTTCACGTGCGCGGTGCCTTGCATTTTATTAAAAAAAGATAAATTAAACAATAAATGAGTAAACATGGGTAAACGTAAATATGACAGTGAAAAAGACCAGTCGCCTAAAAAGGCCAAGCAGAATGAATCTGAAAATGGTGAAAATGTCGCTGAAGAACAACCTCAAAATGAAGTTATAGAGACCGAAAATAAACAAGTATTTGTATCGAAAAAGGATAGTTTTGATATTAAATATTTCCGAAAAGAGCTAGCAGCTAAGCAGGGCCAGACAATGGGTAAGTTTAAGCTCTATATTACTGAGAATGTGAAAGGAATTGTACTCCTAAGTATAGGCCCTTTCAACCCATATATATATATGCCTATATAGCTTAAATAATTTATTATAGCATTTTATTTATCTCTCTTGGTATCTCATCTTTAGTTGTGAACTCAAAAGATCTTGAGAATTTACCAATTTCAGTTGCATACAGTGGTTATTGATAGAGAAAGTAACTCAAGTTGTTATTAAACAGACCAAATTTTAACTTTACAGCTCTCACACAGTTCCTGCAAGTCTGCCTGAACCCTGACAGTCCTGCTGACTACCTGCTGGAGTACCTCAAATGTGGTGGCAACTCCCATGAAATACTACGGCAGATAACTGCGGAGAGTAAGAAAAACCTCACACTAGCCACACCTGTCTTTCACATCTTCCACCTTATTATTGTGAAAGTGCAGTCATCCCTGCCCCACATGATTACAATAACCGAGGAAGCATGTCGGTACTTCCTCAACACATTCATGTCAACTATTGAGATCATGATCAGTGACAGTTCTGGTCCTCGGCACAGGAAAGTAGTCCTTAAACTACTAACTTCAATGGTCACCTTAAATTCTGATTTAGGTGTTGAAGTATTAAACCAGGCTCCGTTAACTCCCAAACATCTGCAGCATGTTGTAGAGAAGCCTAACTTCAAGGAAAAAGATAATGTGAGGACTTCATTTGTACACTTTATGACTTCATTCTTGATAGAAGGTCACCTGCCTTTGATCAAAGCTCTACTAGAGAAGCAAGGCCTCCTTGCCCTCGTAATTCCAGGATTGATCAATGATGAACCAGAGGCAGTGTTAATATTTTTGAACATTTTGAAAAAGAATGTTGTGGATAATGCATTGATTTCAAAGAGCCTTAAGTTGAAGACTTTCAGTCATCAAGTACTGCACAATTTGTTTAAAGTGTTCTCATGGAAAGGACCCCCAGAGATGAGCCAGGAAGTGAGAAATGAACTGCGTCCTGAAGTCATGAATTTACTGAGCGAAATCATTTTAACATTGTTCACATCACACAAAACAGGTCTCTACTTCATAGACAATTCTTTAGGAACTGTTGATGCAAACAAAAATCAAAATCTGTACAAAGCACTGCTCACATTGAAGAGACCCTGGGAGAATGACCATGAGAGAGAAGTTATCTTGAACATTATCTACAAGTGTCCTGATCTCCACCGGGCTATATTTAGTGTGATGGAACACAGCTTTGAACCCCAACATTCTCCAATATGGGAAAGAACTACAGATTTCACCATTAAGCTGCTGAATAAACTAAAACCAGAGGACATGGTAGCAAGAATGACTCATCTCAATCCTATACAAATTGCAAACTTTGTCAGATTCATAACTTTACCAGTCCCACTACTAAAGTTCATCAACATGAATCTAGGGAAAGAGCAAACAGTGTCTTTATACTGTGTTAAAGTTCTAGTAAAAATGTTGCAGTCTCTGAAGAGGTATTTACAGATTTTGGAAACCAAAGAATCAGCACAGATTGCTGATTTGCAAAATAAGCTGGAGTATTTCATTCCTAAGCATTTGCCGACTCCTGCTGCAATAGTGTCATTGATAGAAAATGTGATATCAGGTAAAACTGATGCTGAGACTACTAAGGATTATAGACTTCCTAAAATAAGTGACACAGATGCTTTGATATCACTTGTTGATTTACTGCTGCTTTACAATGACATCCACCCAGCATATTTTGAAACTTTAGAAGGAAGTATATATATGAAAAAGATACTGGATTTCTCTAAAACATTGAACACTGGTCATGTAGCTCTGTTGAAGTTTAAAGTTGTATCTCTCTGGCTGACACTGGATGGCTCTGCCATATCTCTAAAGAATCCAATGTTCAAAGAGCTCTTCCTAATCATGTTAGATGTTTATATGAGTGATGACGACGATACTTGGGTCGAAGCTAAGGATACTTTGCGCATTTTTTTCAAAAATACATCAATATTTGAAGGAGATGAAGATGAGATACATTTAATATTGTATACATTGAGAAACGCTAAAGTAAACCCTTCCTCACTGATAAGCGATATTGTAGAATATGTATTAGAACACATTACAGACCTAACAGACTACGTAAGGAATCAGTTAGTGCACTTCGAAATATCTTCAGAAAACACAGAGGATAGTTTGAAAAAACTGTTCAATGACCTGATGGAAAATAAGAACACAGAAGACAATGTGTTTCTGGAAAGTAAGATGCCGTCGCCTTTCATTGTAGGATGCATACAATACTTGCAGGCACACAAGGATGCCAAGAAGAATCTGAAACATTTCTTGTCTCTGTACATCGCTAATTTACTTCACAGCAACTATACCCCTGAGTTGACTGAAGTATTAATAGGAGATTGTAAACTGGATGCTAGGAATTATGTCGGCAGTTGGATTGGACAGCCAGTGCCAATCTCAGACGCCATTATAGGTCAAGATAATGTCCTAAAAGCGATATCAAATTCTATAATTGACAACGAAGATGTTTCTTTGAAGGACGTGTTCACCTTTTTGGAACAGGTGACAGAAGATTGTGACTTCACAATTAATAATGTCCAATACAAAATCGATACTACGAAGATAGTAGACAGTTCAGAAATATTGATATGGGCGAAATATCTGATATTTTGCACAATAAGACTGACAAATATGGGACAGTTGAATGAAGAACAACAGAAAAGAATAACGGAATACTTCCAATGCATTATCGAAATCGGTAAGAAGCATCTCTGGGTGGATGTGTGTCGGATGATAATATTGGCGCTGTTCAAAAACCCACAGTTCTTAAAGATTTATAAACCTCTTAATCTGGGCAAAGATTCATCAAGCTTACACGCCACGGAATTTCTCTTACAAGTGTTAACTCAGCACAAGGACATTATAAAATATTTAAATAACAAACATAAACTTTTAAAATCTTATCAGCAAAAGAACTTTAACGAAATCGTGAAAGCGTTCATCAAAATCAATAAGAGGAAGAATGTAGACAGCCAATATACGATCCACGTTTTAGAAGTAGTAGGATTGTCTAGCGAAGATGACGTGAGATTGTTCAATCTTATTTTTAGTGCGGACACAGATGCCTGCTTGAGAGATGATAAAGAACCAAGTTTAGTGCTAGAGTTACTAAGATACTTGATAGAAAAGTATTCAGAAACAATCAGCTTGGAGCTACAACCGAATGTGTTAAAGAAGAGTATCACTTTGTACACGAATTTACTTTCAAACAAAGATGTGAATCCTAATCTAACAAACTTAGAAACCGCATTAACGAAATACTTTGAAAATAAACCACACCAAGCATTACGCGTATCCGATGAAGATTTCAAAAAGTTCTTCTACATCAACAACATTAGAAAGTCTACTGCTAATCTTGCAGCGGTGTTACTAAAGTTCAATGTAAAATTCTGCAACGTTTTCAAAGAAGAAATCGCCAAACCTGAGATATTAACTCAAAGAGAAATAACGTTGCCTTTGGGCAATGCCGTAGTAAGCCACAATCAATTCTTACTTGATAATAAGGACTTCTTAGCAACTGTGTATAAAGAATATAAATCTAATATTATAAAGATGCTAGAAAAACCTCATAAGGCTGGACAAATCTATGTAACATGTTGGCAATTTATTAGGAAGTTGGTTATAGAATGCATGGACCTGCAAGACTGTCTAAAATTGTTCAATAAAATCCACAAATTCGAAGCTGTAGAGTGCAGCCATATACAAATATTTCAAAGTATATTTCTGAAGATATGTGGTAATGTCGCTAAAAAGGATCATCTATTCAACTATTTCTTGTCCATGCTGAATTTGACAACGATAGCTATGAAAGAAACAAAGGTTGATGCGTTAAATGAGATAGTGACCAGCATGCATACCGTTGTTCAAGTTTGTAAAGTGGTCGAAGGGTTAGAGACGGAACAGAAAGATGATTTCAAGCAAATGATCGAGAGTGCAATATGGCAGAATTTCTGTAAGACAACGTTAAAAGATTCTTTAAAAGTAAAAACGGCTGATCAGGGGTACACCATAGGACCTAAACTTCTTGCGTTGCTCACGGAGTTGGTTAAACTTTTGTATTCTGACGGTCACGACGATATAACTACATTATTTGACATGGTGACGTCGCATTCAGAATTTTTGAGTGTTATGCTCAGTCTTTATAGCTCTGAGATTAAATCTAGGCTGATTGAATTTTTATACACGCTAATATTGAAGAACAAATCCGTTATGAAAACGCAACATATTCCTGTGTACTTGAGCGCTTATCATGCCACGAGAAGTCCTTGCGACAGGCTTATTGTTGCCATTTTACATTTCTATGAAACGAACGGTCAGCCAGTCAACGAGTACAAACCTTACGTCTGGGGTGATTCCGCTGCTAACTATTACGCCGTCCGTAAGAACAGGTCGTCATCCTTGTGGTCCCATCCAACGCCCAATCAAGTTTTGAATATATTTGACAAAGAAGTAATTGAGCGAACTGTGAGAAACTTCCCTGTTAACCAGAAATTCGAATACCATTATGAATTAAATCCAAATATTGGAGTTGCGAGTGAAGTAACGGATTCAGTTAGATCTGTGTTAAACGAGATGTTTGAAGATGGAGTGTTGAAGCCTTGCGTGACGAAGGATGGTGAGGGAACGGTGAGAAATTTGATAGTGAAAGGCAAATATGAGAGTATAGTATCTCAGTTTATTGGAGGGGATTTGCTGCATACGTCGAATTTAGACCAAGATGAAGGGATATACGATCCTGTGTTCGTGTTTCCGCTGCTGAGTCACTTGTTGGCGCCGGGGTCAGTGGCCTCATGCTTCAAGATGCTGAGGAGTGGGCTTCTGTCGGTGCCGGTGATGGCGCTCAGCTCGCACTGCCCCACCATGCGCGCGGCGGCTTACCACGTGCTGCATCGGTTCTGTATGCTGCTGGAGACTGAAACGTAAGTTCTTTGGATAATTGTATGACATAGATTTTGGTATCGAGCTATAAGGTTTAGACATATAGATTTAATGACTTCAACAAGTACAGTGTGGCAGCTTTACAATTACAAAAAAAATAAGTGTCTTCTCAGTCCTATTAAGTTGTTTTTCCTCTTTATTTGTTCTGCTATTTCATTTCAGTTTCTGACTATTTGTTGTGTTGTGACAACAAGTAGTCAGGGTTGTGACAACATAGCAGTGTGCTTCGTGCTAATGAATTATATTTCTTTACAGACGACACAAAAACGACAAGTTATTCCTGACAGACTTCATCAACACGTTGCGTCGTAGTCTCAAGTCCGCCATCACAAGCTCCGAACACTTCGATGGCACAGACATGAAGAACCCCAAACTGCCAGCTATTGATGCTTTGTACCTCGCTAGAGCTCTCATGGTGTCCACGGCACCTCACGACCCCTTATACAAACCAGTCAATAATTACCTAATAGCCAAGGATTACGTCGACTGCACCCTGGTTCCTGACTTCCTCAGCCTCTTTCACGATAGTGACGTCGAATCTATCGACAGAAGACTCTGGATCCTTGATATCATCAAGGATGGGTCAAAAACCATGACAGATATAGATGTTGTGTTCAAAACGATGTGCTTGAAAATGATTATGGATTTCTATTCGTCAGTTTTGAGTGATAGAAAGGTTAAAGAAAGAATTTTAGGCGTAATGAGTTCAATAGTGGCTGTACCGAGAGCTTTTGAGATATTAGTTGAAGGATACGGGTTGTTGTCATGGCTGCATTCAGTTGTGCGACAGACAAATGATAAACTGTTAATCAGAGGAGTTTTTGGTCTCATCCAGAATATGATTTACAGTATGAATATCGCTGCCTTCTCCAGAAATTTAGCAGCTAAGAATGGAAAAGTGAATGAGTTCATTGAATTGAGAACTAACAAAGATGTGGAACAAGAAATTTTAGTGATATTCTACGATTTACTGAAACATTTAGATGATTTACAAGTTGAGGACGCAGCTTGTTATGTGAAGATATGTAGGCTTATGTCAAAAAGAACTGTAAAGAGTTTATCTAAGAAACAAATGTTGAGTTTAGTGAATAAAGTGGGTATTTGGTTGAAAGGTAGTGAAGTGATACGCTTGCTATCGAAAGCGTTACTCGCCAACGATTCCCTTATATTAACGAGTCACAATATGGGTGTTAGTTTCGATTGTGAACATAAAACAAGTTTAGTGAACACTTTGACAGAAGTTGTACAATTGTATGTTTTTTAAGAGAGGATTTTTTTAAAGTTTTAAGACGTTAATAATAAATGTAGATATAATAAAAAATATGGTCATTTATTTTACTCTGACTTAACACAAAATGTTAGGTTTTTAGATAAAACCCCACTAACTTCAATTATCCTTGCTGTATAATTAACAAAAAAACCGCTACAAGTGTACTGCGAAAATAAGTCACCGAATGGCACAAGTGAGCATCGGTAATCAATCAAAAAACTTTAAAATGCGTTTATCTCAAAACTGCTATTTCTGTGTTAGCAGTATTTTTGAGGACGTGCGATGTAAGAAAATCGGCATGTCCTAGAACCAAAAACTGCAAGAGTTGTGCGATCCACGAACCCGCACTGGGCCCGATTGCTATCTGTGAGAGCGATTGGGCCATAACCACTATGGTCCATCCCTTTCATAAAGAGGAAGACTGTGTCCCAGCTGGCAGGACGCTACAGGCTACTTTGGCATGCTTATGCTATTTCCCCGCAAGATTGCACCTTTAAAATCAATAAAAAAAGCAGACAAATCCGAATCTGAAAAAGACTAGCTACAGGATAACCAAGTAAATGTGTGTTGTTCCATATGTCGCCATTGCGTGCCACGATATTTATAGCCATTTGACACGACCCACGTCGCGTGCGCAAGCTCTCTTACACATCGCCGCTTATCAGATCTCTGATGCTGATTCATTGCAACATCTCCTAAGTGATGACCGGCATTAGACTGATATACGCGAATAATTGTATTAGTATTTAGTTTGTTGACTAATTGACGCGATCTCTGATGTTAATCTCACGATATTTATTTTGTTTATGTCCTTCATTCAGTCGGGCTACTGTATATAAAATGACAAACTTAAACAAATGGATATCAAAACGTTTAATTCTGATCATTCAAAACTTTTGTTATTAGACCCTGACTTCAATTGGCACATTAGTACACATAGGTACACACATAAACGCACGCCTTTTTCCACTGCTACGATCCCTACATACCTGCACTGTTGGTCAGTGTAGGTAAATAGTACCTATTTAAGCTTCTAAGCTTTTATATGCTTGCTATGAAACCAAATGTATATCGTAGCTCTTCAAAAAGGCGGCTTGTTGGAAGGGTTATAAAATTTACAGAGGATGGTTTCCTCGATAGGTACAGAACTAAAATACTCTGCCACACCTGTCGACATATGTTCCTTTTTTCTGTCTACGAAAGATAGATTAGCTGTCTTCAAGCAAACGAGAGCCCGTAGGCACGAAGGTAATCAATATAAGAACCGTCACGTAATAACTTTTCCAATTAACAGCTGGTATAGATAAGTGGACGTGTAATGTATCTTGCGATATCGGCCACAACTCGACGCGGTGATTTTCTTGTCCGGTGCGCGCTGGACACTTGTATGAGAGCGCTCGGGAACAGGACAAGTTGATTCTGTGCGCCGGACAACGCCATCTAATTATAATTGTATTTAAATATGTTGCCGTGTTATTTATGGGTTGAGTTGTTTATTTTCCGTTTACATACGGTTATTTGCAAGGCATGCTGCTTTGGGGTGACCGAACTTTAGAAACAGGTTGGAAAATGCCATGAGATCCAGCAGTATTATGTTCAGGGGGGTGCATTATAAGCTCTCCGAAACTAACCCGAAGTTTTCGTTGTTTTAGTCTCCATCTCTGATAATATGTTAGATTTCGTTTGACATTCATACAAGAAGTTTTATCGACGTTGTCTTACCTACTGAAACTATTCCACTACACTCGTAATCTACTCTCCCCAGTTTCGCCATATTATAACCCAAAACCCATGTCATAAATGATTTCATTTCCTTTGCCTAGTAACGACCTTGCAGGAATTTAACAATGATTTCAATCACCAACCAAAAACGAATTTGCATATCACGTCATCTAATTAGGATCACAATGTACAATTCAGTTCGCGTGCATAAGTACAGCATGTATTCAAAAACATTTTACCTAAAGCCATTTTTTTATCAAACAATATTTGCTAATTTATTGTCTCCTGGCAACAGCATAGCATTTCACAAGCGTAGATATTCTCAAGAGCATTTGCTTTTATAACTCAGACTTATAGTTAGCTACAAGATTATCTTTTAGGACATTTTTAGGAATAAGTCTCTTATAATTGTTTACAGTAAAACTAAATAATTCAGAACAACGTTTTGATCCTATAGTAGCATTTTGTGAGTGAACAAGATATTATATCATACTTAGCTGAGATCACTATAAGTTTGCGCCGTTATAGTGTTGCTCAAGACTCTTTTAAATCTAATACTTGATACAAATTGATATAATTTCGTACTTGATAAGAGCGCTTAATGATAAAAAAAGCTTATAAGCCACTAGATCAATAACTTTATTAGTAAACCTCAGTCATTTTGTTGAAATTCAGTTGTTTCCCTTCGTCTTGAGGAAATAAGTTGAACATGAATTTAAGCGATTGGAAACGATTGAAAATGAGTGGTGGTTACAGGAGAAAAGTTTAGCAGACATATACGAAGGGAACACTAATTTGTTTTAAAATGTAGGCGAGTTATCTGGACTGAAACTGCTACAAGTACTAATACTTAATAGTTACTTATGAAGTTCTACAAAGTACTTAATGAAGAGCAATTTCAAATAATGGCGAATATTCATAAGAATGATGAAATATTTTATTTACAACAATATAATAATGTGCTATTTTTCGGAGAGGATTGTAAAAACTTACTAAATTGCGGTACATATTTACAGTAAAAATGACTTCCCCACGAGTTCATATACTATATTTACGATACATATCTTGTAATTAATATTCTACAATAATAAAAAATAATAGTAATAGAAACTTATGTTATTATAAAGTTGTACTACAAAACAAACGGAATCACCAGCCGAAGTAACAACAAACTCAACAAAGAAAACCTCTATTAAATAATACTTATAACTAATAACTAAGTACGTTACTAGTGCATTATAAACAAGATTGGTTTAGTAAGATACTTATGTCAGATACTAACAAGAGCGTTTGTGCTTGTAATTATGTAGTCTCAGATCATTATAGAAGCTATTGCGCTTCGTCAAGTATATTATAAGGCTCAGTACCTAACATTTAATAAGTTGAAAGATAGTTATAGAAATAAACGCTCCTATAACTGCACCCAAATCCAGCTTTGTAGCATGCTACAAAGAATTTATAAGTAAAAATAAAAGTAGTCTTATAGATCGCTATAAGTACTGATTTTGCTAGTTGGGTTTACCTATATCCTTACTTATATGCCCCAGATGAGTTATGTATGATAATAATTATATCCATAAGTAGCGTCGCCTCCTAATTATTGGGTCGATCTTATGTTGTTCCTCACTGCAGTGTCCATCGTCATAGATTAATTCATTTGCACGGTGGGTTTAAGAACTCCCTGTATACTTCGCGACATGACCGATCTTTGTGCCTCATTTAGTAGTTCCCACGGCGCCGCCCGCCTCCAATTTATGCATTGTTACATTTATACCGGCTGATGTTACTGCTATGCGTAGGAATGCGAGTTTTTTTGTTAGTTTAGGTGCGGCTTTCATCTTAAATGTACCATAACCTATCGGTTTTTGCACTAGTTCGTGGGTGTGGGTATGATTTTATGTGTCAAATGGGTACGGGGTCAGTGTTGAATGTACATGTAGGTAAATAAATGTGGGTAGGCCTGATACTTGCTCTTTCTATGAGAAGGTACCAAGAAGTGTCACAGACTGGAGTCTTTCGGCCATCGTTCCTATCTGGAAAACCCTGCATGCTCCCTAAAATATAGATGAGAAATCAGAACGTTATTTCCTTTTCTGCACAAGCATGTGGTCTTCAGTCATTGCCCAGTGGTTTACAACGGGACTGCATTATTCTTAACATCAAGTAGATCTAATAAACGAGCAAAAATTGCTCAATCCTCTATTGACATATCTGCAGTAATCCGAGCATTAGAAGGTATTTAGACCCGCCAAACTGGATCAATGGGTTTGTTTGACCGCCTGTCGGATTAGCATCACTTGTCGCGGTGTCAGGTTGAAAGGATTTAAGATATGGATGTGGAAACTGGCTTTAACACCTACGCGTGTGAATTACTAGTAGGATTCAGATTTAAAGAAAGAAATAAATATAATAGGTGCGGAACGTTATAGCAAAGAAGACACATTTTTTTGCCAATTTGGATACCTTGATTTTTTTATGGCTTTCATTTAAGTCTAGATTATCACACCGTCGAGAAAAAAAACACCATATAAACTGACCATGAACGAGGTTCTAGTAAATATCAGTCATTAAACGAACAGCGTTAATATCGTGAATGGCTCAAAATGAACATATTTCCATGCTCTGGTGCTCATAAGAATACATTTACACATATATGCAAAACATAGGTTTCATCGGAACAAGGTAGGGTGACTATAATGTTGACACACCAATTTTAAAATGCTGTTAATCGTTTTGGATCATTCATCCATCATGTCGTCAAAAAATGTGCCGACTGCCTATCTTGTCAGATAATTGAAGTCACATCTAGTTATAGACAGGCGCGGTCCCAGCCTAAGGCTTTGGGGAAGGGTTCACACAGGGCCGTAGCCAGGAATTTAGAAGGGACGGTTACCCCGAATAGATTTTGGTGTTAAACTAATGGGTTAAACTAGTAGGAACAACTTTTGAAAACCGAAATTATATCTACCATCTATGGATTTACCTATACAAAACGATCATGAGCGCCTACAGGTTTATTTCCGGGAGGCTTGTATGTACGTGGATTACAAGAGTTTGTCGGTGGGGATTCATGCAAGGAATAATTTTGTCGACTTATGTAGAAAAGCCTATCAATTGAGAAATGTCAAGATTCAAGAGCGGGCTCAGCGACCTCGTAAAATTTGGCACCCAGTTCGAATTAGTTAGGCTTTCAGAAATTGAATTCACTTTATATCTTAGAATGTATTTTATATGTCCGTAAAAATCGAGGGCTTTTCAAAATAAGAAGCGACTTTCATAATATAAATACACGCAGTAAACACGAAATTGTTATACCTAAGTTCAGACTAACAAAAACTAGCAAGTCTTTTCATATAAACAGTATACGCTTTTATAACAGGTTGCCAAAGTCAGTTATAGAACTGACCGATGGAAAATTCAAAAACTACATCAAACGTGTCCTTATTAAAAAAGCATATTACAAAATCAAGGACTACGTTGAAGATAAAGAAGTTTGGCTTTAGTTCCTTCTGCGCATGCGGCTTCCCTGGTAGCTCATAAACGGCACAAATATGTGGATGTCTCTAACTATTCTCAATCTCATTTTTTCTCCTCTTTCGAATCAGATTTACACAATAGTTTTCAAATCATTTATACATCTTTTGCTCAGAATAGTTACAGCACTGATAACAATATTTGTGTCACTTGTTTAATTTAGTATTTTACAATTCTTTTTTTTACCTTTGTATAGATTCTTTTTTATCAATTGTTTGTAAATGTGTGAACATTGTAGGCTTTGTAGATTCCCAGCTGCTTGTTAACTTTTGTTAACTTTTTATTTTGTTCTACATTTTTTGTGTAGTAAGCAACGACTTATTGTCGGGCCTACGCTGTCCCCCCATACTTAAGTACAAATGCTGTATCCATGATATTAATGTAACACCAAATGATTTGAAAAGAGTAACCATGGAGTTTCTTGCCGGTTCTTCTCCATAGGAAACGACCAACCCGAACCGTGCACCTTTTTTTTTTTTTCGACGTTTTATAAGTGCCCATCTAGGCCTATGTAAAATAAAATATTTTGATTTTGATTTTTTGATTTTTTTGAATAATTTTATAAAGAAAAACTGAAAAGATCGCAGAATGTCAGAGCGAGCAAAGCAAGCTCGAAAATTTTCATATTACATCGGGCAAGTTAGATTTTACCTACATAACTCCTGAGTTATATTTTTCACTCTTCCTCGGAATTAAGTTCTTTTTGTTCATTCATACAGGAATGAGAATAGGACGGACTCTCAAGTTTTCCAGAATTGAAAAAGTATAGGATATATTGGCGAGCGCAGCTAGCGAGATAATTTTAGCATTCCGCCCTGGGATGGGTTGATTTCTTTATAGTTGTCGTTCTTTTTGTTCATTCATACAGAGATGAGATTACTGCCTCGGAAAGTTTCGGTTCGTTTCTCTTGTCGAACGATTAAGCAGGAAGTTAAAAATTTATATCCGAAAAAAAAACAATTTTAAGAAGGATTGTCAATTTTGCGTTATGACTTTGGGGGGGGGGGGGTCATGACCCCTGGAACCGCGCCTTATAGACCGGGAAGTGCTGTTTCTGGTTCAGTGCTTGCGATGGGTGAAATAGATGGCCTAGGTCATCTATTTTAGCACCATACAGAGGCTTCGGTGCTGCTATTTCAAGTATCAAAACGAATGACCGGCCGCTGCAATACGTCTATATTTTCAATTTGTCAGATACAAATCTCATTCATGGCCACACTACACCTTCATCCCTGATTCGCTTCTCATTAGTTCCTTTGTGTATCAGATGGACGGGGGCCATTTTCCAAGATGGCAGTCCTCTTATTTTACCGCCAATACCTATGTTAATGTCGAACGCACAATATCGTGCTGATCTTACAATTCTTTTATTTACCGGTAAAAAGAACAAAGATATAATTGACGGTATCTTTCACTGTAGATTGTGTGGAATAAGAAAGAATAAGAATAAGAAACTTTTATTTGTGAACATAGGTAGTTACACGGTGTGAGATGTTACAATATATGTATAAGTTAGATTCTCTATGTTTTGCCGTGAAGCGTACAAATATGAACGAAATAAATGTATTAATTTGATAACAATTGAATGCCGTCATTATCTTATGAAGTTGTTATATAAGAACTAGAATTTAAGGTTACGATAACATATTCAATTAAATCCAGAAATAAAGTGACAATTATTTAAAAACAATATTAAAAATTAGAAATCTATAATAATTTTTATCAATTAATTAGCAATCAAGATTAGATGTCATGAATAAGAGAAAATAAAACAATTAAACAGAGGTCAAATATAAAATATCATTAAATAATAGAAGTCAGTAAAAAAAAAATGGCAAGATTAAATCGTATTTCGTCTTAAAATAAACAAATATTATCAAAATACACAATTGGATGTCAAAACAATAAATTGCAATAATAAAATAATAAAGAATTTAACAGACATGTCAATCATTAAAAAATCATAGTACAAATCATTGTACCTAGTATTTTTTCCTTCACAAACTCATTTACATTATAATAGTATAGATAGATCCTATGATCTACTTACCAGAAAGTTCTATAAATGTTTTTTGAAAAGGTGAATATTTAATATTTTAATTGTTTCTGGTCATAAATAATTGGTGCCATACAAAAAACACTATTATGCATCAGAGCTGTTTTCGACTGTCTCGAGCACAACATATTGACGTGTCGTCGACTCCGGTTATTTCTGTCAGATAGCTTGGGAAATAAATTGGGGTTTTTTTTTAACGAATACTGCGACTTCGAATACGTACATACAGGGTAGTGTCAGTATTTTACATTTAATAAAAAAAGGTTTACATGTATTTGTACATTTTAACCCAAACATTGCCCTGATGCACTTTTTTTGGGCTTTAAATATAAGTTCCCCATTGGATGAGTTTCACCAAAAAATAACTCCATATCTTAATATTGAACTAGCCATGCCATGGTATGCTGTAACAATAGCGTCCGCTCCTATGACTGGCGCAAGTTTATATAAAGCATATGCGGATTTGCTTAGTCTCTTCGCCAAATCTATCGTATGTGCCTTCCAATCTAGCCGTCGGTCTATGGTTAACCGTTGGAATTTGGTTGTGTCAACTTGATTTATTTTATTGTTCTCGTAAAGATTATTCATAGTCAAATTTTTGCGTTGTGAAATCTCATTAAATTGGTCTTGTCAATATTTATCTTAAGGTTATTGTTATTAAGCCATGTTATTATTGATTTAATAGTGTTAGTAACGTCATTTTCATATATTAGTTTGTCATATTTTAGTTTATCTTTACAGTAAAAGTTGACTATGCTGTCGTCGGTAAATAGTGTCATGTGATGTTTCGTTACTTTTGGCAGGCCATTTATGTAAAGTATAAATAGAGGGGGCCAAGCACGTTCCCCTGCGGCACACCATATTTGATTGTTTTATCACGCGACCGATGGACTCTTTCGTTTTTGTTTTTTGATCCACTTGTGTAATTTCCACATATTGTTTTTATTTTTTAGATAGGACTCAATAAGTTGTAGGATATTGCCTCTTATTCCGTACGCGTCTAAGGTGGAGTTATTATTTTTTAGTTTTGTTATTGGGGAAAGTCTTCAACTAACTAATGTTTGGCAGCATCGTTAATAGTACCTACGTACTTATTTAAATGTGCTGATATTTCTAAATGAATCTGTAGTTACTTAATTAGTTTTGGTCCCGATCTTAAACTGTAAAAATGCAATAAACCTAATTAATTATTACCTACGTAAGTACTAACTAAAAAAACATTCGCATTATTTGCAAATATGACTTTAACGCATAAAGCCATAATAAATTTACACAAATAGTGAATTTAACCAACTGATTAATTAAACACAACACTACCTAGGACACTGTTAATTAAGTGGAGCTAGAAGGAGGGTAATATTTTTTATCAGAGTAGTTTCATTAGGTTTCCAATATGAACGCTCTTTAAGCTAGATGGCTACGCATGAATTATCGCAATCTCTCAAGTGATGAGTGCTCTGACTGGCAGTTACAGTCTTAAAATAAAGAACCCGTCGCTCAACGTTGAAGGCAACGCAACGTAATGGCTTCAAACACTAGCTTGCACTTAATTTACGATCCCTTTCAATATGAAATAACTTGTCAGAGCAGCTGTAAAGGTTCCTGACTTTGAGGTGCATGCGAACACGGTCCGGTAAAAGATGGCGCGGATTTTTTAAAAGAAAGTGTGACTTTTCATCGATCAGAAATTGTTAGGTAAATAATCGAATTTATATATTAAATTACTATTTTATTAACCTACTTGAAGTCAGGTAGGTGTGTTTGGTATGACTTCCTACTTTCGCATGCCTTTGACTCCATCTCAATATCCAATCGCTTAGGTATTTCTCTTTTTCTGTACAATTTAATTTAAAGGAAGGTATCAGAGTGGGTAAAACTCTTAATTGTTTTGTTTAGGGTTGACTTTCAATTCGCTACTTTAGGGGAAAATAAATAAATAAAATAAATTCAGAGATACTTTACTTATTTCCGTATTGATCTGCACTAAGGTGCAGACACCGCCTACATGTTACGTAAGTACCTGCACTAAACTGAATTCCTACAAAGACTACAAACTTTCTAGAGATCTCGTTTGACGTGTACAACTTTATACTAACGACCAATTTGTTAGTTGATCTGTCACGTCAACGTCTAGACAACTTTGTAAAGCGTCGCTCCTACCCACCTCCCACATTTTCCGATAGGCCGGTTTTGTCTTTGGTTGGTTAAATATTGAGCTAATCTAGTATGGTAAACTATGCATAAGAGCTACTTGAATTAACAGGAGCTTTGTCCAAATACGAAGACTAGATAAAAAATGATACCAGCCATTAGCGAAGCAATTCATACAGTGAAGTTAGTCCAAAACATAATTTTGACGGTTTTTCTCTCCTCTCTCCACTCACTCCTCAGAGTCAAGAACCCAATGTTTAGAAGTACATCAGTATTTAACAAAATGTAAGTGATTTCAGCTTTCATTCTGTACCGCGTCTGTAATGGATTATTTTTGTAATGGCTCCTCTATAAGCCATGCAAAGATACCCCCTGCTTCTTGAAGTTAGCTTCACTAGCCTACCTTAATGTAACAGCAGCCTATGATTAATTGTATCAGTTAGCTTTGAAGTATCAAACTTAATGTGATCTAATTACGTAACTCTATGATGTCCGCGACTTATTGCTATGTATTTTATTAACAGCTTTAATGCGTGTGGTCTCGGGTAATATGCAGGCTAGTTATTACTTAGTTACTTATTACGGTTAATTAAGGACACATTATACGGGGCAAAATTTAAAAAGCTGGCAAAACTCAACATACTTGATGGACAGGATATAAAAACCAGCGGTAATTGATCTAAAAAGAATATCATCGTTTTTTATGTTTCACATCTGTTGAGTTTTTTAGTTAGTTGGTCTAGTCTACAGTACTTTCACAAGTTATTATACCTTGTGTCTGTGACTGTAGCTTCGCACTGGTTTGTTTTTCTGATATTCAAAAGTGCCTGTTATGGTCAAGCGCGCCTGCTAAGCATGAGGTCCTGTGTTCGATTCCCGGGTAGGGCAAAGTGTTTAAATAGGGTTTTTCCATCAGGAATTTCTCGGTAGCAGCTACGGAGTGTTGTGCCCGGTTGATGGAAATAGGCTTGCCCCCTATTACATGGGATTTTAAAACATAACTGGCGAAATTTAGGTGTACTAATAGGTACATCTCTGCCTAACCCTGCGGGGATAACAGGTGTGATGTGATGTTATGAGTTTCTAGCTAATCAAATTTGACTTTTTACAGGATCTACGATCGTACACAATCTGACATTCGTGAAAATTTACACCACACACAAAAATAAACACCTATTGAGTCATTGTTATGCGTTTCCACTATTTCGTAACTAAGGCAACGGGAAGGAATGCAATGTAACTAACAGTCATTGATCTCCGTATTAAAATCTTAATAAACACAATGAACGACAATAAAAACTTCAGGGAAAAGCGCTTGAGAAACACGAAAAGCTGCATTTTTTTTGCAGTCCTATCAAGTTCTGAAGAATACAGTATCTGTCCCTTTCTACATTTCTTTAATTTCCACATGTCGGAAAGGGACAGCACATTTCGCCGATGCAAAGCCTCGCGGTTGTATTCCCGCGGTGTTCGCCGGAGACGCACGAACGCTTTCGAATGTAAAAAAAATCGTTATATTTTTTATTCGCATTTTCAAAATGTCACGTATAGTTTTTAGGTTGGGTAAAAAATAAGCTGTGTCCGCGTTTGTGGTTACAGTGAGGTGTAATGGTGTGAAATTAATTTGTGTCCGTGATAGTGGCTGGACAGAAAGTTGAAGTAAGTTTGGTGAATTATTTTAAACCATGTACCTACCTAATCCCTTACTAATAAACGCGGAATAAAAGTAACGTCAGATTATTCATAAAAGGTGAAAACAGACCCTTCACGAAGCCGTCAACCAAGGATTCTGTACATCAAACTAAGTAACCCTACAAAAAAATATTGCTGGAAGATGACTTTTTTTTGGGGTGAAAAGTCACATTTTACGGTAAAACTCAATGTAAAGCACTAAATATATTGTGCTGATGGATGTATTGAATAGTAGAGGTATTTGAAGTAAAGTTATAACTTTATAGACTAAAAGACTAAATTTAAAAAAAAAACATGAAAAGTTGGAACTTTGACTCCCAATATCTCCGTAACAAGAAGGTTCCCAGGTATGGTCTAGAACAAAAGAAATATCGCAATGACGGGGAGAGGCATTTAATTGGCCTTTCGGCTTCGTTAAGGGTCCATTTACACCCTTTATGTATAAACCAAGTTTAAATTTACTTAGGGTTAAGTTTGACATAATGTTTACTTTGCGTTTAGGCTCTTATAAGATGTAGATCTGTCTTTAGGTACTACTTATGGACTTCTCAAAAAGTTCTCAAAGTACTCAGTAAATATTAACATAACGTATTTTCGTTAAACATGAAAACACCGTAATGATGAAATATTGGTATCTTGAAGCAGATTTGCAAGAAAATGTTAAGCTAGTTAAAAACTTATGAAGCTCAGATAGCTGTGATACGTATAAGGAGTTAGGGCGATAATTTCAATAACTTAACATTAAAGATATATAATTTACTTTTATCGTGGTATGAGAAAGTTATAGTGCGTAATTTTTACACGTTCAGAAACGATATAGAGAAAATTACGATGAAAAGTTAGAGAGATTAACTTTTCTAATCTATTACCTGTCTACTCATAAAGTATAAGTAGGAATAGCGTCATCAGCTTATAAACTACCCACACTTAGGACACACTACTGTGAGAGGTTGACTGCCTTGGTCTAGTGGCGTAGTAGCATGAGGTCCTGGATTCAATTCCCAGGTCGGGCAAAGTGTTATTGAATTTTTCATCAATAATTTCTTAGTAGCAGCCACGGATTCTGGATTTGTGCCAGGTACATCTCAGACTAAAACTTCGGGGATTGCGGTGAGAGGGAGTGAGCTATAATCCTCCACTTGGATCCGGAAAGGGTTTGTCACAAGTCTTCCAATTTTGATTCTAGGACATCCCCTTTTCCCAAAAAAGGTTTTCTACAATTCAAATTACAACCCAACTTTGAAAATCTAAAGAAGGTTCCTAAAACCATTTTGCCGGAAGTTCAACTTACCCCAAGTCAAAAAGCTGGGGTAAGCCCATAAAGCCTAGGGCACACGATCGATACAGACACCGGTAATGTCACGAAGGTCTATGTAGGGCGCAAGTTGATCACGACGCTCTGTTTATAGCTTTATTTGCGCACAAAATATGAGATTGCACCTTAAATAGCGTCTTAAGGTTACGGTCGTGATGTGTCAACGGCTTTTTATTGTTTCAATCGAGTTTTGAGTCGATCCAAGGGAAATAAGTATCATGTTACCAGGTTGAGAATTGAGTTAAGGCAAGGGGAAGACATATTATTATCCTCATAGGCGCTAATAAATAAGTACTGCTGGAAATCATCATCTGAATAGCCAAAAAGTAACCCGGGACTTCGGAAGGTTCCTTCAGACTATTTTTTAGTACTTCCACTTGGCAAACCGACAGCTAAACGTCTTCTGATAATGAAAAAAAAAATAAAGCTACCTAAGAACTTGTTCCTACCGTAGCGGAGGGTTGAAGTGATGTCTCGGACAGTCACTAAGTTCGCGTTATTTTCACATCGCTTAGCTTCAACGCAAAAACTATTGGATCGCTGGTTTTTAAACCAGATCTATCTTCGCTTCGGTGGACAAATGGCCTTAGTCTGGCTTTAAAAAACTGGATCAGTATCTATTAAATATACTTTCTCCCTTTTGTCCTGCTTTCTATTCCGATAAGTTCATCTCATCATCTTGCAAATGTAGCCTGTTTATAAATAACAGTTGATATTCTAATAACTACCGCATGCAGCAGTCATTTTCACAATAACAGCCGCGGACGTGGTAACTACCGCCTATTCGACGGCCATCAGTCCTGACCACCGCCCGAAGGGATCGTCGTCGTGACTATAGACACTATAGTAGAGATTAGCTTTAAATAAGGTTGACTATAGTAAGGTGAGAAATGCGGATGCTTATGAACTTACCTTTTCAGAAGCATTTGCGTCTTTGATGCTGTTGGCTGGTGTGTTGCTGGTTGGATCTTGTGTAGAATGTAACGCAATTCGGTATCAAATACTTTCAAAATAACCCATTTTTTCTAACAGCAATTTTTAATTCGTTTTCAATTATTTCTCTTGAATTTGCAAGTGCTCATATGTGCACCCACCCTCTTTTTCTCAAGCCATATTGAAAAGAAAACGGAGAGGTTTAGCTTAAGTTATTATTGTCATGCATCCCGTTCATATTCTTTATGAAATAACTGTAAAATGTTCTAAGCATAGCTCATTTAAATATTATTGTAAATCTGGCAACATTTCTTTATCGGCATCCTTTTCAGAAAAGTCGTATATCTTTTAACGACTTAATCTGGCTTTGCCAATAGGACTGATCTGCCATATTATGGTAATAACTCCTAAGCTCTATGTCTAGATAATCACGGGAAATAAAACAAATGCTCTGTCATGGACGTCGTATATCAGCATTACTGAGACTTACATTGAGGTGGGCTTTACGTCGATTTGTAAAGATTAGCTCTTGGATTGAGTCGTTTTGATCTTCTAAATATTGCGTGATTTGATTTATTTTTAGATTTACTTGAGTGTTCACACTTATCGATGTAGAATCGGTTTGAGCCGATCATGTAATACCTTTGTCTCATTTAGTTCGGCGTGGTGTCGAGTCGCGTCATGCGAAATCCGAATGATGTGAATGGTGTTTTATTTTTACTTTTATTGCATAGAAATTAAACTCATTTTTAAAGGCCTCAAGCAGTTTCTATGTCGATAAGTGTAAATGTCACTCCGCCTAACCTTATCACGAAATTCCTTGTTGGATTATGATAATGCAAAAACATGCTTTCGTTCGTTTGTCTCTACTGGATTGGCTATTGTCACATGGGATAACTTTTCACCTTATTTTAATTAATAAACTAGTACCTATTAGCATCTAAAGTATCCATAAACATTATTCATCCACCAGTGGTCGCATGCTCAGTTAAAACAAATGACTATGCGTGACGCAGCGCACTGGTCCGACTCGTACAAAGTGGTACGAAGTGAGCCTGCGGCGCGAATTAGACGGATGCTGGACAACATCTCTTGAGTACCACAGTATTTTAGCTGTAGGGCTGTGTGCATGCCGTGTCGACGGTGCGTTCGTGTTCCACGCGCGCCTCAAACAGAGGTCAGCAAAATGGACGGGGTCCGCAAGGGCAGATGCCTGCCGGGGGCTGCAGGATTGTTGGAAAGAGATACCGCGGACCTGGAACACAAAGGGCTATGAAGAAACATGAATGGGTTTTAGTCAGTGCAAGTCAGACACTCCCTTCCGCTCCACCCAGAGCGGGAGGGATCATTTGATGATCCCATCCGAAAAAAAAGAAAAGAAGGGCTGTGTGCATAGATTACATTAGAATGCTAGTTGTGCATTTTCAGCCTATTTAATACTCCCTTCCTGCTCCCTGTTGAAAATTCAACAGCGCTCTCTAAGTCTTGTCTATTGTTCGTGAAAACAGACATTGCTCTTTGTTCCCTTATAAAAGAATTACGTAACCTAATCTAAGTACTTTCTGGTAGTTTGTCGTTTCGCTTTTCATCTGCTAAACTTCATTTTTGTCCCGGTTATGATATTGGCACAACTGTGCACTTGAGATTCCATAAAATCCAAGACGAGGAGAAGACGAAGAGAAAAAGAAGGAAAGTTGAAGAGTGGAAGTTTCAGTAACAAAGCAGCTAAACAGAAGTCGAATCGAAAGTAACTTTTGATTTGTTCCTTCGCTTCCACTTTTGCTGTCGAAAGCAAACAAATGGAATAGTTTACACCAAGAAACCCCAACAAACTTTGATATCTACAGAAATGATTTGTGTTTTTCAAAATGTTCACAATCATGTTCTGTCCATTTTATTAAGCGTATTTCAGTACTCTTGTTGAAGGTACTAAGTTTATTTGGTTTCTGCTTCTCTATTCAAATCTGATAAATAAAGTTCACCGTAGTAGCCACGTTGTGTTGTGACTACGGATCAATAGGCCACGGGTTCAAGTCTTACCTCGGTGAACTATTGTGACCTCGTTCTCAACACGAGACTGAATAACTTAGGTTCTTAAAATTCTCCCTTTGTATAAGACGTTCTTTATACGCGAACAAGCTACGATGATCCACACGCACGACGACGGTTGCGAGTGGGTACCACGCTTCTGACCTTTCTGAAGAAGATTCTTTCAGTTTGTAAAGGATTTCCATCTTCGTGACACCCCTGAGATAACTTACACTGCAATGAAGACGTGCCAATGATCTCCGCGACCGCCTTTAATTGGAACACATTTATTAAGACGCAGCGATCATTTCAGATCCTCTTTTAAATTAGATCGAGTACCGCAACACTTAGCGGAGCGGAGAGACCTACTTGATATATTAAATCGTTGCTGTAGGTATAGTTAGGGTCTGCCAGGGCTGCGGGACTGTTCGAAAGAGATACCGCGGCCCTGGAACACAAAGGGCAAAGAAGGAACATGGATGGGTTTTTAGTCAGTACAAGTCTGACACTCCCTTCCGCTCTGCCCAGAGCGGGGGGGGGTCATTTGATGATTTCCCATCCTAAAAAAAAAAAAAAAAAAAAAGATATAGTTAGGGTGTTCTGTAGTGATGAGTTGATGACGTTTAAATGGCTGACGGTTACACATAGTGTTTTTATTTATTTATTTATTTAACACTTCAAGCACAAAGTACAGAGGCGGACTTAATGCCATAGGCATTTACCAGTCAACCTTTGGGTGATGCAGAGACAAACAGTGGTAGGTGCAAATATATCTGCAAAAATTTAATTTATTATTTAGCTAAACTACAAGGATATATAAAATACTATAACGATATATCAAAATACTATAAATATATATCAATATATCATATATATGTAAATTGAAAAGTAGTAGCGAGGAGGAGTGGAGGAGGAGTGGGTGGTGGAGTGGAGTAGTAGTAGTGGTATGTAGTATGTTTGGTTTATTCTGTGTTGTTCAGCTCTCAGTCTTCCATAGAACTAAAATAAATAATGGTGGTAAGCATTATGAAGTGGCTTCAAAAAAATACTACCTATCTACCTTTATTTCATTATTGAACTCAACATGATCAACATGATCGCGGGGTCACCATGGTAGGGGTAAAAATGTTACTTTGATTAAGCAATGAAAGTAACATTTTACCATAGATTTTATCATCGATAAGGAAGTTATCCTTTTATTATATTATTGAAAAGCAACAAAACTGTTTTGCTTTAAGTTGTTCGCTACTAAAAGCTAATGTCGATTCTATTGTCAGTCGTAGAAATACGAAACAGTTTGAAAGCGATAGCCATAGCCTTTTTTAGGGCCTCTGGTAGTTGATGATTTTTTAACATACTTAGTGATATTCGATGTTAGTAAGTATTGAATCCGCCGACAAAACTCTAATTATACATCAAGCTTACAGCAATACAGCTAATAACATAAGCTCAGTGTTCACACCTGCATAATACCTGCGTATAAGCGTATATAAGCTGGTATAGCGTTTCAGAATGCAGCAGTCGAGGGAAGCCTGCGCATCGCCACCACGTAACCGATACCGACGCGTAAGTTACTGATACCGAGGTGTTACCCGTTCACGTGTAACTTTGTTGCTATGTAATTATGCGATGCTTATTAAAGTCGTAGCATTGAGGAATACCTAAGAATGCATAATGTTTGCAACGCAAAAAAGCAAGGTTGATCGGTGACTATCGACTATCGTTATTTGAGAAGAAGGCGATACTCATCCTCCTTCGGGCCTAGTCCCAATTTATAATCATACATCTATTAAATGTTGTCTCTGTAGGACCCTCTATAACCAAGATACTCTTCTTCTAAAAAACTATCATGATCATATTTCTGCCTTTTTCCCATTCTACTTCGGACCGGGGCAACACGTTTCCTTCTTCCATTCAAAAAAATATATTTAGTCAAAACCGTAAGTAATATTTTCCCAAATCATCTGAGTACCCACATCTCACTGCCCAGTACATAAAAGTGCCTGCATGCTTTACATACTTCCTCCCATAAAATCCCACGATCTCCCATAATATTGAATCAAAAACACGCATTAATAGTGAAGTAATCCCACAAGGCTTCATTAGTGAATACCGAGCGTACTTCAACGCGATATTTCACATCCAGAGTTTTACGGTGCTCTTGAACCATTAAGCGTATTATCGGCCAGTATTGAGAGACCGGTCGGTATTAAGAAGTCGTCGCGGATTATGATATTAAAATTAAAACAAGCAATATTTTATAGTCCGTTTATCCGTCCTACGAGTTCGAAATTAGATGTTCATATTCATATTATTTATTCATCAAACAATTTACATTGTGTTCAAATTTTACAAAATAATTACATTTCAAAACACAACACAAGCAATAATCATTTTTTTAAATATTTTTAATAAGTTTCCCTCGTGTGCTCTCTCAGCTTAGGTAAATACTTCAACGAAGGACCATCGTATATAAATACCTCAATATTAATAATAGGTGGGCAATCCACCAGTTCCGCCACAAACACTTTTCAGTTTTATGAAGAAAACTTCTTCGAAACCTGATTTTCTTAAAACTTTCAGAATTATCACAAGCAGCTAATTTCCAACTGGCTTCAACGCCTCATTATCACAATACTCCATACTTTAACTTCTGGTGCCAGAGACAAAGACCAACCTGTCGCTTAACCCACTTCGGAACATTTTCTCAACAATTTAAATATAAACTACGGCATGACCACCGTCTGTGGGTACTGTTCTGTTAGTAATCTTCCGGAACAATGAAGACTGTAATGGCGGGTGTCATCCATCGATTAAGGAGAAAGCCATCATTTGCAACCAACCATTCAGTGTGCCAGCGTCCTACGTGAGAGATGAAAGCTATGCTATACTATGCTACGCAAATGGTTTACAAGAATTCGGTGTGACACAATTAGTCTTTATAGCCGCCAGTCTGGTAGATGCTGGCGCACTATTTCTCTAACACGAAAATGTGATAAGATAAACTGTAACCAACTTACCAGCACCGGTACAGACTACGAAGGAATATTATCAGTACCAGCCGGGAGCGTCCGTGTACCTGGTGACGTATATAACTTTCCGTAAATACTCTAAGGAGTGGCAAGGATAATTACGCTTTTCTATACGCCTCAGGAACTGAGATATCGTGCAGAGTATAGCCCTCCAAAGCGTTGATTTGCAATCCATTCCAATTTCTACTCCACGGGACCACTAGACATAGGATTCCCTAGAGCTGTCTTACAATTTTGGTATACAACAAAGTGTACTCTATCTATATGTCTCTCTCCTGCATACGCTTTATACTAACAAAAATCTACAGAAACCCATGGGCCAGAAGTTGTTTCTGTGTGTGTTGTGTCTGTTGTTTCTGTGTTCCTTATCCATGGATAAGGAACACAGGTCTTATCATGATATAGCGTTGCATTGCGCCGCTCTACTTCGTGTGTTACCGTAGTCGTTAGTCGTAGGACGTTGAGAAATTGTTCAGAATGCGACGATTCTGCGTCAATAGATAGTTGAAACGAGATAAATGGAAGCGGCTCTGTTAAGTCAGTAATTATAAGAACCTAAACATTAACGTTTATGTACAAAACAGGTGGCTATCGGAAAACTTGCTTTGCTCCGAGCAAAGAGAGCAATGAGAGCTTTCTTATAGCTCAAGCTGGTTATGAAGAATTTTATGCGACAGTAAAACTTAACGTTAGTATCGTACAAGGCACGGAACATGCATGCCTTCGGCAATTTGAATTAGCGTAAGCTCGTATTCTCAGTGCGGTGGGCAGCGCTATAAAGCACATCTACTATTCGCCATTCACATAATTTTACATATACAAGGTGTAACATAATAAACGCAAGACCTTTCGTGTGGTGTCTCGGACCATGAAACTGAACAACGTCTACGAGAACATGAAATTCGCAAAAAAAAACGGACTTTCCTTAGGAATTGACGCGATTAGCCGATCAACATATTTTATATACTTATATGGTAAAACTAAAAAAAAATGATAAGATTCCCAAACGATAGAAAAAAAAAAAAATCCGTTTGATGATCTCACACGACCGACACTTCCCCTACGATCTTGCGATTATTATCTTACAATTTGTGTTATTGTCATAATGGAAAAATCCAATTACATTAGTTGGATCTGAACCCCATCACATTTCATTTCAATGAGAGCATTTCAGTGTAAACCACCTAGGTCTATGTTCCGTAACAGTTATAACATTGACACTCTTGGACCCGTTGTTGTGCTGATTGCATTCATTTTATTGGTGAATTTGGCCCTGTAACAGATCAATTCTACTTTCTTTGCAACATCGTAATCGGTCGGGCTGATGAGGAAGGGCGGAAGGTTATGGCGTGCGTCGCGAATTTATTACCGGCTTGACATCGGTACCGCTCAGTACCGCTCGTGCTAATACGATACCTAATACGGTACCGATAGATTAACCGGAACTTGTGACACGCGGTGTTAACGGTGATATTTTGCAATGCATGAGGACAAGTTTTTGGGGGGTCGAACATGCTGAAGTAGTAAGGGGACTCCCCCATTACTACCTCAACATTTTATAATGTCAGGTTGCAAAATGTGCCCTGCTTGGTTCTGTGTTGATACTGGAAACTGAGGAGCTTATAGTTAATCGTTGGATGCTGTTCATCATTAACTGGTATTAACCTTCTTTAAAACTTTTTGCGAAATTGTTTAAATATCCCATTCGGCGCTGGAGTTCTGAAATATATTGATGCCTTCGTTTCAAAGCAAAAAGCCAGTCATTCTAAACCAGGGCATCTATTCTATGTAGCATGGCTCGCGGAGTCACGGGCTCTGCGTATAGAGATGAAAGCAGAATGATAGAATGTCAACTTGAAGCAATAAGGTTTTCCATGTTGGTTGTTGTGAAGAACAGCCCTTAGGGTAGAGAAACTCGCTCCCCAAGTCCCCATCCACTTAATATAATGACTCCCTTTATCGCTTTCTTTAACATTTAAATTTTGACGGCACAATAAAATCAGAGCCGTCGAAACGATGCCATTCTTTTGACTCATTCCGTCATAAAAATCAGCAGTCGTGGTGTTTCGCGTTCTCACACAAAAGGGCTGGCTGCCTCCCCGCGGTGAGCGAATTTATCGTGATTTGCTGTCGGTACCGTGCAGTACCGCGCGCGAATACTTTAAATTAGGGTTTTGTTTTATATCTGAGGTTTTATGTAGGACGGTTAAAGTAATTAGGTTATCGTTTTAATTTTTTGCGTAACTGGGAACTTGGGATTTTGTTATCTAAATCAAAATCTGGTGCTTTAGTATCTAATCTGGAAATAATAAAGAGCTTTACAATGCTACAAGAATCATCGTGTTAGGAGGCCCTGTTGGCAAACAATTTGTGGAATTGTCTAGAAATCGTGTTGAAAAAACAAAATGATGCGTTAGTTTCGGTTACCAAAGAACCATGCTATGCTAAGTGAAATTAAACAGCTCTCATAATTGGTAGTTTCTGTGCCAGCATTACTGTTAGGTCATAGGCCACATAACTTACAAAACGTAGGCAAATGCCATGCTCCCGATAGCCGAAAGGTTATGGCGGGGTCATTGAACTGGATTGTCATTTAGGCATCAACTTAATTAAGACACAAAAATAAAGTCAAAGGTTTGAATTATGGCGAAATATAGGAAAACTCACAGAACATTCACAGACCTAAATTTCTCATTGTAGCGGCTCAGTGTCTAGTTTTGAGCCCGGTAGATGGTAAAAGGCTCACCATTTATCACGTAGGACTTAAAATAACTGGCAAAATATGGGTTTACCCCTCTGTCTAATTCTTAGGGGACAGGCGTGATGTTATTCGTGAAAAAAAAACATTAAAGTACGATTAAATCAAGTTCCAAATGTAGGTGTTTACCGAATAAAATAAAACGAAGAGAACCAAAATAATCGATGTTTGTCGCGTGACCGATGTTTCGATCGCGATAGCCTTGTCGGATACCACAGAGCAGAGGTTCAGCTAAAAATAAACAAATTAACCGATAATCGTAAATTTTTAGACAGTTGGGGGGCCTTGGGGGCACGATAACTGGGTTAGTGGGAAAATATGTCTTTGGTATTGGTTTTCAAGTAACATTGATTTGTTCGTACTAACAAATCAATGTTACTTGAACTTTGTGGTGTGGCCGTGTGGCGTGGTTTTTAGAGTTCGTCAATTGAAGTCCTGTTACTTTTTTTTATTTCTGCCATCAATCATCATTGAATGTGTTCTTCTAATTGTATTAAAAGGGTTTTATAACGAAAACGGCCAGCATATATTAAAAAAAAATAAAGATAAAAATAGTAGACCTGAATCTGGAAGTGAATTCGCGTATTTACAAACGTTAAAAAATTTAGTCGCAATCTCAACTCAGCGACAAACAACACCAAAGTTTAGTAAGTTACAAGTTCTAGAGTTAGACTTTTAAAAGATTGAAACTGTATGCCTTATATAATAATTAGTCCCTCTGGTCTGAATTAAAGGCTCAGGCTCAATTCAACTCACTTCGATACAGCTTAAGTGAAGCCGACATTTTATAGAGGCTCAAAAAAGATTACCCTGTACGTTATCGTCCACCAACTGACTGCAACAAAACATAATCACTAGTAACTTCTTCGTAAAAGGGTGTGTTGAAAACGTGTCCTATAAATAGTAGCCCATACAGGGTTAGTTAGAAAATAAAAGTGTGGGCGCCCAGTTCCCAGTTCCCAGTGCCGACAGTCGCGCAATCGTTACGTTTGTAATTGGCCTAATAGTCGCAAGTGCGCGCCGCCCTTAAATTACTACCAGTGCGCCAGGATTCCTGTCCACAATTATTTATTTATAAATACGCACCAGTAAATGTGGTTTTATATGTTTATATTGATAATACAACTTTGCCCTGTGGAATCATATATTGAGAAGTTGACAATCGTAAACATTTCCAAAAGGGAAATATAAGAATTAAAGAAAAAGGCTTCGCTGGAAGAAAGATTAGTCTAATATTATTTAAAAGATCCTCGTTGGCCTAGTGGTCTCAAGCGCGCCCTCGTGGGGATAACATGAGACATCAACATAGCTGGCGACATGTGGATTTACTCACTGAGCATGCTAAAATCAAGAGCATACTTTACCATCACACATTTTCTATCTCAAAAAACAGTCCCCTACTAAAGGACACCTCGATAAATTACTTAAACTCCTTACGTAACAAGCGACAGTGTATCCACCGACCAATAAATCTATTCCAACATAAATCGATTCTAAGTCGATCGGTATCGGGAAATAAATACCTTTTTACGGTAAACCGGCTTACCGGGCGTGGCTCGCCTTAGACGGAGCTCAGCCGGGGTCCGAACACACGGACCACGGTTAGAACTGTGTGGCTTGTTTGTTGTGCTAATTGAAGCGATGGCGGATAAAAGTACGTGTAGTTTGAAAAAGTGAGGTTTTATTAAAGATTCTGTGATGTGTGAATTTGTGGGATTTTAAATCAGCGATGTTGGGTTGAAGGTTGATAAGTAGGTACTTCAAAGATGCGTTAATACCTAGAACCATGCCAACAACTTATTGTCGGGTTGAAAGTCCTAGTGAAATTGCTGCTGTTCGCGCTGCTCTGATATCTACATAAAAAAAAATACTAATTGATATGCTTTTTGGTTAGGTTTCAGAAGTATTAAAGTCAGTATGACAGTCGAAACTTCAAAATATGTTATAATACTTAGTTATTTTTGTAAGAGAAGCCACAAAGAACATGTAAAACTGAATTCGACAATTAATCATAATCAGTAAAATTTGAATCATAGAGAAATAGAATAAGCGATTCTAACACCCACCATACTTGAACAAATCCGATTAGAAAGTCTTTATTTAATAAATCAGCTTAGAAATTCTTGAAAATGTAAGGCTTCTTCCTTACGTTCACTTAAAAATCCTTCTTCATTCCAAACCTTAACGATTCTTATTAAAAGCCGCGAAGACACTTGATCCGGGAAGCCGTGCAAACATCGAATATATGTTCAGACGTTGACTTGTGCATGAACCTGCAGTACACGCGAGTGTGGTAAGAGGATGATATTACATACGGCTAGTAACATGTGGAAATGGATACGAACATACATTCATTAAGCTGGTGATTTAAAATGGAGGACGAAAGTTTAAAACGTGCGAAATTTTTGTTGCCAGATGAAGTCTGAAGCGAAGTCAAAACGAGAAAACCTCATGCTGATACGACCTTAGAGAATAGACAGTTCCTCAAGGTTGGTAGCGGTAGCAGACATACTTGTTAGTCTGTCTAAGTCATTAGCATGGTCCTTCTTAGCTTATTGATGGAAATAGTTGATTTCCATCACGAATTTAGCGCATTCAGTAGCGTGCAGACTACAGTAACAGGATATGACATTGTGTGTCCCATTGTTTGTACAATTGCAACGCAGTTGCACTTCAGGGCGGAGTCATCTATGAATCCCCAATTCTCCACCTGAGCTGGATATCCCCTGCTTCAGCCATCCTGAGGGCTTAAGTAGCAATCGCTTTAATAGCGTATGTCTAGGGACTATTAACAAGATTGTCATAGCGATTTGGTAGCTTATGTTAACCAAATACGTTTTGGACACTTTCATCATTCTTCTTGTTTATAGTGTGTCACTTTGTATAGGTCCTTTGGATCGCTAGCATTGAGCACCCAGTGTGGTCTTGGCTCTAGGGATACAAATAGATCTTTTTTTGCTATGAAGCACGAGCATACAGCCCATTAGTGAATAGTACGTAACAACATTCTTATTCGTCTTACAAATCAATCATAACACTTGTAGAACCAGCTAATTAAAACCGTGAACCGTAAAGCAATAAATCGGCAATCAATCCAAGACTTGCATTACTATAACGGCAGTATATTAAACTGCAGATCAACTGACTACAGTTAACTTATGAATCGAGGCAATAAACTCATAAGTAGACATCCAGACAAGTGAATAGAAGGACGGATATGACATAATTGAAATTATTGACAACGGATTAGCAGTGGTCCATGTAATATGTCCAGTACTTAGTCAATTTCATATAGAATACAGCAATTTATTGAAGACTATTACGGTAAACACTGATAACTGGATTTTACCAAGTATAATTTCATATTTGATAATATTTTCTTGCTACAACAAACCATTTAGTTTTCAAAAAATGTGAACAAGATTATATTCATGGACACATTAGCATTGAATCTTCAAATAGCATAGCATCGAATCTTCAAATCTTTTTCGACAGAAAGCATAGCCACATACGTATGTACTACATTACATATTTCAAAAGTAGCTTACTAATTAATGCTATGCTTGCTTTATTTTGTCTTAGCAATTCCTAAAGATGAACCACTTATTTCGAAATCGTATAAGAACAAAAAAAACCCGTACGCAGCGAGTGAAGACCCAGAATGGTCGAAGGAGCCGCCCACTCATAAATAACTAGACAAAAAACTCCGTCGGCTTACTAATGCAGGTAAACCACTCGTCTAGGCTAGTAACCTAATCTAGACGTGCCTCTATTAAGGTATCCGTTACTTAGAGTAATGTCTGTAATAAATTATTCGTTGACAATTGTCTGCTTTATCTTTGAACAGAAACGTTCAGATAAATAAAATACCGGTATTTAGTCGTGACTCGAGATAAAAGCTGGACTTTTGAAGGATAGCACTTCAAAATGTTGAAGCTAATGTACCTTAGATTCTTGGAGTCTAAGGACTAGTGGGAAACGCCTTCGACTGTAAAGACTTACTATCTTGATGTAGACTTGCAGATGAAGGGTAAAGTTTAGCTTGCATGTCTGCGGTTACTGTTCATATTTGTTTTCATAGCTTTGCAGCCAGCTTACAAGTATAAAAAATATCTTAATCATGCGAGTTAAGCTAAACTAATTTAGCTTAGCTCGTGTTCTGGAAAGGGCTTGACAATCAATCAAGTTTAGATTTTTCAGAAATCTGTTTTTTTTTTCAACCAACGTATTCAAGAGACAAAAGTTGAACCAAAAATAGCATAGTAACAATATTTATTTGGACTTTTCCAAATCTTTCCTTAGGCAGGGAGAAACTCCTAATTATTGTTTCTTGTTCACCCATAAGTCGAAGTGATTAACCTGAAACAGAATGTAGATGATAGCGCGTCAACAGCTTGCACCAATGCGATCTCGGAATCAAAGAAAGTGTGCCAGACAAACTATTTACCTAGCACTGCGCGGTCTGAGTCTAGTCTAGATCTAACGACTTGCTGTCTTGCTACATTCCAATTAAAGCGCTATATATATCTACTCCTTAATTAATTGACTTCTACTCGCAGTGTGGTAGGAATATACATGTGTGCTGTTGATTGCTTTCTTAATTTATTTAGAGGAAGTACTGAAGACTGTTTAAAAAACTATTTGGTTGATAACCAATCTATTTTTTTGTGCTCTACGTTAATCAAATTATCTCGATGGTATCTTAATATGTTTAGAATAGGTATGTGGAGGACTGGGCAGAGTGGGCTTTGAGGTGGAGCCTAGATTTGTTATAGCGAAAAAATATTATAATTAACGTCATGGTTTCAACATCAAAGTAGAATATAAATCATGGTTATTTATGAAGATTCCAGACGAGTCGTGATTTCGCAGTAATAGACCATTGGCAAAAATAACGTATAGTCACAATTTTGATGTAAGTACAATAAAGAATATTCTATGTGTCTTTGCAGGTATCTAACTTACAAATTAAACGTCTCAGAAAGCGTTATGTTAGAGCACCCAAGACTTACAAACATTTCATCTAAAACACATACACAGAAGTGAAATTCCCAACGAACCTATTATATAGTCTGGTTTGGTCTGAATGGACCGCTCGAGACGTGCGCTGACGCAGCCGCGGGACTGTGCGGGCGCGGGTCGACGACCGCGTGCAATTCGTCAACGAGTGTCACTGCACCCCGCCTTCGCGAAAATACGCAGCGGTTATTCAATAATAGTCTGAAACCACTTTGCTTTGCGAAAATACGCGACTTGTTCAATACACTTAAACTGTCGTAATAAAATGCGGCGTAATAAAATTACAGGTAAACTTAGTTACTTACAAATTACATGCCCGACTATCGACCCACTGGTAAAGTACAGTTTCTTTGCCATGTGAAATATCTCACACAATGATTAGAAGTCGAGAGTCTCCTTGAGTTAGGAACTCTTTCATTGAAATATGTGTGAAAAGTGATCAATGTTTTCGAGAATGATGGCAAAAGATTTCTATTTTTCGATTCTACATGTGTCATTTGCGAGTCAAACTGAGGGAGATCGATGCAATACCTTACATCACCAGGCTGAATCGATTCTGCTCACACCAGGCCACCAGCGTAGCGTAGAGTTTATTCCTGATTCTAAAATGTTTGTGAGAAACATCGTATATTTAACTAGCTTTTGCTAACGGCTTTGCTCCCGTATTTACCCATTGAAACATTTTAAATGTAGCCTATGACAATCGGGGATAATGTAGCTTACCTTTAGTAAAATATCGTCGTTTAGTTTCTTGTCTTCTGTTTAGTCGTCGATACAAAACAATGTAAGTGTTAATGTGTGTTCTCTCAAATGAAATGGCCGTTTAAGAACAATCACAATAGGATAATAATATGAATTTACGGGATTCATATCATCGTATTCTGCTAAAGCGACCATTTTAGATCTCCAGATCTGTCCAACGGTTCTCCCAAAACAACGATAATAATAATTGTGCCAACAACGCAGTATCTCCAAATGTGACAACGAAAAATATCTTCCGATCGTTTCTGAGAAGCCCGTATTGAGTGGACGTCGCATACCGTCGTGGATAACTATTTAAAACTTAATTAAGTAATAATGTAGCACAATTAGTGCCTCGGTACACGGGACGAAGAACGACTTCTCTTTTTATCCAGTGGTAAATACTTGGTATTGCATTCAATCAGCACTTTGTAGATTGAAAAGATAGGAGTGGTAGGTTTAATAATGTTAAAAGAAGTGACGGTGGAGTTGTACTTAGATATCTTATTCTTTGCCTCGGGCTGAGCTTCGGGCTATGACGATTATAAAGGCTGTGCTACATAGCAGTGTATATGAATGACCTAGCTTGTAAAAGTGAAAGGTTATTTTTAAAACTGTGCTGGAATAAAAGATTATCTGAGAAATCTGCTGAATAAGATTTACAGTTTATTAATTTTACTTATCACCACAGTATCAAAATCACGCCTGGTTTTTCCCCAAAGGGCAAAGGCAGAAGTGTGCTTACTTTGAAACGACGTGAATAACTGAGGAAGAATTGACGTACCAACGTCAATTCTTAGTCAGTTATTCACGTCTGATCATAGCCTAAGTTAATATTTGTATTCGGTTCACCTCTGTGAAGCCGCGGCTTTACAAAAAGCGGGCATCAGATAAAATCTACATCGAGACACTTCTTTTATTCCCGTATCAACACTCGAACAAAATAAATACAAAAAAAGTTGCAAACGATAATGCCTTATCTTAATGCAGTGTATCTCTTTAACATCGGCTTTCTGCGACGATCGACTTCGACCGTGGATCGGGGCACTTAGTACAAGTCTACCTTTATATTTAAGCATTTTGTATGAAAAACCTGTTGTATAGCCTCCTATTGTTTCACCTTCCTTCCTTGAAATATAACTGGTACCAAACGAGTTTATATTTTAATCTTATTCGGTCATACTTATCATAGTTGCTTTCATTGCTGCTTGTGTTGTGGGGTGTTGTGTGTAGTTGAGAGGTAATGAGCAATGTATGGAGAATAGATCGATACATAGTGGCCGTAGAATGTCGTGGTGCAAGTTATAGCCGGAGGCTACGTTCTCTGGTCCATAGTACCTGAGACAGGTATTGGCTGTGGTCTAAGTCATAAAATCTTTGATGAATAGAACGGAATTTGTATTACTGACAAGAGATTGGAATTGGAGTCAAAAGCTCTTGTAAGAGTTAATCAGGAAAATTCGTTAGGTGTAAAAAAAATTGCAAGTAAAACACCATGTGTCAGTAGACTTATTCACATTGGATGAACAACCCCTTGGATAGTGTTTGTCTCAGTTGCAGATGGCTAAAAAAAAGCTTTGCCCGGGCCTTAGACGACCCTGTATAATTTATTTCAACAACCACAAGTTCATCCAAACAAAACGCTTTCTTTCCCACCTTGCACCACGCACGTAATAGCTTATTAAGAACGTTCCTGGGATGTTTCCCGATGGTTAGCCGCGGCCTGCCCCGGCGCAGGAATGTATTAATTCTCTATAGCGGCCGGTGTAACGTCCAACTCGTCATGTCATGCTATGTGCTACGCCGATTGTGTTTTGAAGCTTTTTAGTGGCTTGAGTGCTTGTTTTTTCTCATTCAGGGACCATGCAGACGATGGACGTTTTGTACGATCGAATCTGGGGCGCACAAAAACTTTGGCAATTCGCAGAAGTCTGCATGTTTTTTGTGATGGGCTTTTTGTTCGTCGTATGTGTAAATTTGTTTATATATATCGACTATTTGGATAGACAAAGCCTGCATCGAGGATATAATTATAATTATTTTACCGACGGTTTTATGATTTTGTTCGATTAATAGCATATGATTAGGCACACAAGGTTATCCAAACACTCCAATGGCTTTATTGGAAATCTCGCAGCAACTTGCACCATAACTTCACCACTAGCGGCACCACCGTAGTCTGTTATGCCACCGGCTGATCAGGAAAACGCGACAAATCACTATAAGTTACTGTTTCAGTGTAATTGGCGGCACTTTCTATCGACACGTCACACGGGGAGGGGCGCGGAGCAGGGTGCGGTGCGCTTTTCACTGGAGATGGCGCGGCGCTCGCGCACCCATACACATTAATATTTCATTAAGAGTCAGGGTCTGGTGGTAAATCTCAGGGTAGGGTCTTGCAGGGTTTCTCTAAAATTCGGACGAGAAAACAATCGAAATGGTCTGTGAAGGTATTTCTGCTGTGACAACTAATATTCATCTTGGCCTCGTGCTGGAGGAATGATTATCAGAAAAAAATAAGAAAAAGGATGTCGGACGGGATGATTGATGAGGATTTTGTTGAACTGAGAATGATGATGACCCTATAATTTAAAGGAAATTGTTTACCCTCATTACAGTGACGTAAAATTACCCGGTACCCCTAGGGTGTTAAAATGTAGACAAAGAAATAAGTATAAATAAAGAATTCAAAATATAGGCACCTACTTTAAGAACAGCTTGGGTTGTGGAGGTCAGATGGGCAGTCGCTTCATGTAAAGTACTGCTACTCAGCTACATCTGGTTAGACTGGGAGCCGACCCCAACAAAGTTTGGGAAAAGACAGGCAGATGATGACTTTAAAAACAGCGTTCACTGAAAAAAGGTGCCTTTCTTTTGTTTTATCAAAATATTCTGCGTTTCCTCAGTTTAGCATAGTGATGTCATTCTCTATGAACTTCTGTGACTGCAGGTTTTTCAGCAACCACAGTCAGCACCTTGTCACTTTAGTTTGAAAATAAACGGCTATCTTTTTTTTGTTTGTCTGTTTTACGATGTGTCCTGCCATCCCTGGTCTTGTTCCAGTTAGCTTGACATAGTTGAGCACACGTCACACGTCACTCAAAACTGGTTCAGAGTCGTACCTCGTTATGTCCTTATTATCACGCTGCTTTACGACGAGAAGTGGGCAGAGCTTTATGTGGACAACAGTGATGAATACTATACTTTGATGGGACTTGTAAATGTTTACAAAAGCAATTAAGTCAGTCTTTTACTGCTATTTCGATAGCGTTTTACTGTAGTTCTGTCTTCTACTTCAACCGTACGTGCACAATAAGTTTAAGAAAAACTTGCATCCCGGTAAGTGCCAAAGTAGGAATTTACATCGTAAACTGCAAGTGATCAGTATGCGTCGCTGAGCTTCATCTTCCAGTTCAAGTTTCCCCGAAGAAGCAAAGGTTCACTGAGACCGGCGAGCCATTGACTGGGTTTGGAATGAAAATTGAAGCACTTAATTTTAACTGCGGTAGAAGGACCTTAGTCCCGTTTGCATGCCATTTCAAAAGTCTCATTATGGTGGAAATAAAACTTGGATCGGTCTAGGATGGTTGACTATCCATTACATTGAGTTTCCTCCATGCCTCGGAAAGCACATTAAGCCGTTGGTCCCGGCTGTCATTGTAGACCTTTGACAGTCAGTCCAGGTGGACAGTGGCCCGAAAGTCCTACAACTAGTTCTACCAAGGGGTATGGTATTACCCAGTACTCACTGGGTTGTAAAGATCAAATAGGCAGTCGCTCCATGTAAAATACTGGTATTTAACAGCATCTGGATAGACTGGGAGCCGACCCCAACGAAGTTGGGAAAAGATATAATATTGATCTTATAGGTAATGTTAGAAAAAATGCCCTAGCTAGACGAATAAGTACCAAAAGTATCTCATTATTAACAATAGTTCCCGCATACCTCGGTAATAAGTGTTAATACCATTACAGAGTTAATAGCCCGGGAACCGAACCCGTCATTTGCGCCCAATTACATAATAATACCCTCTTTGGGCAGAAGAATGGGCGCCGTACTGGACAGTCATGGACACTAATACGAGAACCGTAGAACGTACCGGAAGTTAACTTTAGTTAATAATTCAATTAAATGTAGTTTTTTTAATGAGATTTGACGCATTGTTTTTTTTGTTACTTATGAGCACTTATGTATGTGCTAAATATTTTAATTCGGTTTAAATAATGCCGTTTTTATGGTTTTCATTTTGAACCTAATCAAAGTCTCTCTCTCTTTTTCCAGACCAAAACTTAGTATTTTATACTTACGATGATTTATAATGAGATTGATAACAGAACAGTATGTGTTACTCGATGCTCCCATAAAAAAGACACTGTATCTACAATATACGTAGCATTTTCTGTAGAAAATAGAATAACCTGTTGAATAAAGTTTTGCCTCAATAAGTAATTTCTTTTGATTTGACCGTCAGAGGGCAAGAGTTGCAGATTTTCTGACCGTGGTCGCCATTATTTGTATCACTTTTCTCGGTTCAACACTCTCCACTTCCAGTGCTCATTGGCTCTCATGTCAGGTACGTGTATAAATAAATACATTTACTTGTAAATTCGTCCGTTACAGCGAGCAGCATCGTAAATACAGTTCAGAGGCGGCGAGGCGTGGCGGCCATTAATAAAATTATTCTATATCACTTCTTTCTTAATCTTAATCGGTTAGCGATTACCATATTAATTGATAGCTTGTACTCGACGGTGGCGCCATCTGGGTACAAGTTATTAAGTAATTACTTTAATATTTGTAAACGTTTAAGTTAGTGGAATATTCATAAGAAAGTGCCCACTGGTGGACAGGCGCGGGGTCTCAGTGGGAAGTTCAGTAGTTACTGATCCAATAGAACAGGCAGTAGTACTAACCGGTTTGCGAATGCGTTACTGAATTAACAAACAAAGTTTATGAAAGATTTGCTTATTGCCGACCCACTGTTAGCAGTTTGTCAATTGCTGTTTACTGTTATATTTGGGAAGAACAGAAAAAAATACTCATTTACCTAACATAAAAATCCTTATCCAGTGCTGTCACAGATCGGCTTTAACCGGACATAAAAACAGGCGTTGTCAGATGAGCTTTATATACCAGCATAAACTTAAAACTTTCAGGCATTTGAAAAAAAAACATAATATTTATTGTTAATTCCTGGTAACTTTAGAAGCCAGTTCGTTTTTTTTTAGTAAATCAGATGCTTGTTTTACATATTATATTGTCCCAAACTTATATCCTGGCAAGTTTATAGGACAGTTTGCCTTAGGTTTTAAATAAATCAAAGAACCGTTCATCCCCGTTAGGTATTTAATACCGTATTTTAGATCTTACAACCATTAACCTGCAGCTCTACTTTCAACTAGGAAACACATCTCGACAAGCGTGCCATTAGGCGTAATTTGTGGAAATGTACAGAAATTCGCGTGCGGACGATGTTCTCTACCTACCCTCGGGGGAGAGGTGCGCGAGCGCAGTGTAATTGTCGCTCCGAGCTCGAGCTCGCATGCGCAGGCGACTTAGATTCACTTGAGATATGTAGCGCAGGAAAAATGCTACGCTTTTTATTAAAGCTGTAAAGATGTGTCTAGGGTTTAGATGTGGCTTAGATCAGATACGATTCAGATACCAAATCGAAAGTACTCAATCTATGATTAATTAATAATGGTTGCAAAAAATATGTAGCATGTCTGTCAAAATTGTACCCTTGGACGATTGTGAGTTCACAGTAAGTTCCCGGTTCAATTTTAATCCAACTTATGTTCGATACACAGTAACACATCTCTTAAGTTAGTGACAATTATGAAGATGGCAAAATTGGAATACGAGCATTGCCCATTCACATTGGAAGTAGGAAGCAGGGAAGGCCAGGCCTTTAAGGCCAGTCCTCTTTAATACACCCATGAATCCATCATCAATTTTGAGAAAAACCATGATTTTTCTTCGAAAAGTGGCCTTCTGTGGTGGTGTCTTCAACACATCAGATTGCCCCAAATGTTTGAAACCAGACTGCTGTACCATGACTAACATTAACGTGCGAACACTTTACATAATACCGCTTCACTGATTGAATTGCAAACAAACGGAGCACAGACAGAACAGTTGCATGTCGTTGTGAACGAGCACACACAACAAATGAATGTAACATTATGGACCATTCACGTCTGAGTTAATTCGTATGTCGACAGGGTGGAGTGAGGAGAATTCGTGAATTAAGTCCCAATTATCACTTGCAATCAACATTAGTTGATTCAAGTAATAATTTATGGGACTTACCTGATATAAAGAAGGCTTTTTCTATTTCTGTGTTGCAAGACTTTCGACAGCTGTTGCGGTTTTATCGTGTCTGAAATGGAACCTATAAAACCAAGCGCTTTGGAAAATCAGTTATTAATTGCTTGTACGCACGGCGGCTAATCAAGCTATGCAAAACCAAATTAAGCTGATCTCTCATCGTACGTGGAGCTCATACAAAGCGAAGTCAGGTTATACTGGTTATGTACAGCTTGATGTGCCGCCGTGTGTGTACATCTCTACAGGTTAATGTTTAACTTCCTCTTTTGGTGTTTAGATTGATTTTTAAAACAATTTGATATTTGTAATTTCCTTTTTTCAATCAATCTTTGATTCATTCAACTCACCTAACAATTAACAAAATAACAAAAAGTCTCAAAAACAAATAACAAACCTATTTCACAGTTTCCAATCGCGCACAAACGCGCCGCCATTAATGGGAACACTTTGAAGGCACGGCCATTACATTAACAGCCAATTAGAGATAAATGTTATAATAAAACTAATCTGTTGGTTTTGGTCATTTCCGCGTCAGTCACGGCTTCATTACGAGATTACGAGCCGGTGAGCTCGAAAGTGTTAAATCATTAAACCTGCTGAATGGTGTATTGCGGTGTATGGTTATGTATTTTTGCGGCATAAGCACAGCCGTATTTAAGGTGGAATGATATCTTTACGTTATTGTCACGCCACAATTTTACGCCCATGCATGAGAATTCTGTACATATGGAATTTGACAAATTTAGTTTCAAACACGTTATCACACAGACCCTTAGACCACTAATTGCTAATAATGCTAAAAGCCAAGCAACTTATATTAGTTAAGTTGCTTCGCAGATGAGTTCACCTGCAAATTGTTCATAACAGCGACTATGTCAGTTCTTTTGATAGCCATAATTTAATATATGCCTGTATTATTAGAAGGATCATGTTTAACAATGAAAGTTGTTGGACGTTAAACGAAATACGCTTGTATAAGACGAGCAACATGTTATTTTTGTTTTGTGTCCTTGTTAGTTTTGGCAAGGAGAACAGTTATCAGATCTCCTCGCATATTTATTAGTGTGCGACAGAAAGCCGAAGCTGATCGAAGCCGAAGCTTTGGTCGGTCGATAATAAAGGGTGTAACAAGACCCTTAACGAAGCCGAAAGGCACTTGTTCTCCCCGTTATTGCGATCATTTTTTTGTTCTAGATCATAGATGGGAACCTTCTAGTTACGGAGATATTGGAGGTCAAAGTTAAAACTTTTTCACAATGTTTTAGTGGTTTCATCGAGTCTTATCGTAAAACAAGATTTTACACCCAAAAAAAAGTCGTTGCCCAGCAATAATTTTTACGTAAAGTTACTTAGTTTTATGTACAGAATGTTTGGTTGACGGCTTCGTTAAAGGTCTTGTTACACCCTGTATTAGAAATTTGAATTCGCGATCAGTTGGCAAAATACGAGAAAAAACTCAAGCATTCGTATTTATTATCCTCTAATCCTCTACTTCCTTAGTAAAACCTAAGTTTTATACATTTCCGTTGTTTAATTTCCATTCGTACTGTGCAATAAATACTCGAAGCAGGTACATTTCAGTGCAGCAGTTACGGAGATAAGAGCTCGACATATATCTGTTACACGATCGACGTGCGCGGCCTAGCGATATATCTTACTGTTTTAGCATCTGCTAAGAAAATATAGAAGGTTTATGTGAATAAACCTATGTGATTGAGTGAGAATGTGAATTCTCACTTATCAAATAAGGTACCTACTGAAATTGCGGTTATTCTTTTAGGGACCCAAAAAAGGTACCTAAGCTAGCGAGGCATGAGGGGGACACGAAGTATTTTCCGTGTTTTCCCCACGGCAAGTTTATCCGGTGTAGCAGGAGGTGTGTTTTCCTCTAAAATTTCCCGGAACACATCGAATTACAAATACTTTTTTGGAGTATACCTGCTGTACTTTAATTTTAAACCGTCTCTCCCATATCCCTTGCGCTCGCTATCGTTATCGACACATCTACGACTGAGCCGGCGCAGGTTTTATAACAAAGTTGTTACAGTACTTAATATTTATTATTGGTATTCACGATTTAAATGCTGTTGGAGTATTTTAGCTTGAACCCGTTCAGTTACCTATATATAAATAACTCCTAAGAAGAAAGTCCTTGCTTTTCTCTGAATGGGAAACGCAGTTACGCAGCACTCAAAGTACAAGACCACGACTGTTTCATAACAACACAAAGCTGGATTAGGATTTTGATATAATCCATTTTATTTTTAAACTGCAGGCGGCAGGCTACAGGTAGCCGTAAGTAGCCTCACGCTTTTATACCGATGTTTGGCAGTGATAGCCTTCTAACTACTTTAATGTTTGTGAGCTCTGACCCCCGCTCTACTACTGGGCTTAGATTGTATGTAGGCGCAAAACTATTGTAGAGCATTCAAGTTTTATGGCACTTATACACCTGGCTTGTACTTGTAGCGGTAAGTATTTGCGTGTTTATTGTAAATTTTATGCTCTTCATTCATCAAAGATGACTTGTAGCTATCTTAACAATTTGTGGGGTCTCTTTGTTTGCTCTAAAAATATCTATAGGTAAGCAAAGAAACCGGCACGCCATCACAAACCGAAAGATTTCGAAGGTTTCTAATCTATTGATTCACATTTTTGGGAATATCGTTTTCTCGACTATGTAGACAATGCAATGAATAAAATGAAATTGTCAAAATGACGACATTGCTATCGTTAAGTATGTTACGCAGTTCCCCCGCCCCGCGCCGTTCTGCTATGCACCATAGTATGTGTAAACATGAGAAATTCTTATTACTAATGACATGGCCAATAACGCTATATCCACACTTAAATATTTACATACATTTTAATCAGTTCTTTGTTTTACTATAAATCAATATCATGACGAAACCACAAGTTGGCTGTCATTTTCACGCCTCACGCCATGACAGTTATGTTCCACAACACGCACTTGTTCGGTCCCTGCTGCACCGCTGGCGATTAGCGAGGAACCAGTAGACGATAGTAACTAAAAAGAATCTGGTGAGAAACAGGTATCGAGTAACAATTCAAATAGAGTTGGGCAGTACATTTAGCAAAGAGTGATGATGGCAGCTGAAGAAGAAATGAAAGAAGAAGAAAACTGTAACCGAGTGGTGTGACGTAGTGTGGTGGTGACATGTGGCAGACAACGTTGCTGCCATCGGGAGACAAACTGTATGAGGCTGGCGCAGGCACTGGCACGAAAAAGAGAGGTCTATACCCTGCAGCGGGTGAATCCAGGCTGCGGATGGTGATGATGAGCAGCGAGTGCACCATGACGACGGACGATTACTCGCTGGTATGCGTTTTTAGCGAGTGTTCTGTATAGTGGTCCGAAAGTCTGACAACCAGTTTTGCCAAGGGTTATGGTATTACCCAGTACTAACTGGGTTGCGGAGGTCAGATAGGCAATCGCTCCATGTAAAATACTGGTATTCAGCCGCATCTGGTTAGACTGGAAGCCGACTGCAATTAAGTTGGGAAAAGGCTATACAAATGATAATGCAACTAACCCATCGACAGTGTGAACAGTCAGCGATTTAGTGTATGTATCTCTTTAACTGGCTCGAGACCTACAATCTCTTATACATTTCTTGATCGAAACAATCTCCTATGGCCAGTCGCTTCCTCGTGGTCGGTGGGACAACTGCCTTGGATGGTAAACAAAAACCGCGCGCGGCGCACGCGCATCGACGACCGTTATTGAGTCCAATTCGAAAGTTAACCTGTGGGGTTCGGAAATATACGGGATGAGACACGATTGGTAATCGTGAGGTGTAGCTCTGTTACCTGCCTATTTATGAATATGAGTAGGTCGTAAACAGTAATATTGTGGAAAACTTACGTTGGAAAGTCGGTATTAATTACCGAATCTCTCAATGATTAACGTGTTCACTGTTTTCTGGTTTGAACCACGAATAAGGCTCTTTCTATTCTTCTCAACCCCAGAATAAACTAAACAAAATTATACAGTTTTAGCGGATTAATCAACTGATGTTTTAATCAAGTTATAAGAAATGTTTATTCAAACACTTTAAACTAAGCAAAAAACTTAAAACTGATAATTCGGAAATTGCAGTTGGAGTTTATTGATGAGTCTCAATATTAATAAAAATAGTTAAGCGGCTATAAGCAGCCATATTTTGCCAGCAATCTGCCCCGTCTTAATATTTTGACATAAGTTCCCCGCTGAGCGCGATATCCGTTAAATTCGGAACTAATTGAACGTGATCCGGTGTAGTGCTGTGCGCGCGCGCCGGTCTAACGTTACAGTCACTCTGGTGACGGTGAGCGGGTAATGATGTCGTGATATATGGTGTTTAGAAGAGATTTGAGATGACAGACATTATGGAATAAGAATAATGAAATTTAAATTAAGAATACAGACATTATATAAAGCGGCAATTACATAACAACACGCTAGTAAGACCCGTAGGGTGAGGCACTAGTGAGTGCGACTTATTGGTAGTACACCCACATTTCGCCAGTTTTGTTTTAATCTCATGTAATAGGGAGCGATGCTATGCCGCCCAACCGGCACGCATCCAAGTTTCTACTCGGCAATTCCCGACCTGGGAATCAAACCCATGACCAGCAATTAGTCCATTGATTTAAGGAGTCATGACTTGCAAGTTCAAAACCGATGTGCACAGATATTAACAATGACATTTTATACGGCTTTTTTACTACAGCTTTGCAACTTTGCAATTCAAGCCAGAATCTGTAAGCCAAGAAAATCTAGTGATTGAAGATGACGTTGCGATCATAAAGTAAATGCTCTCATACCTCGTAGGCAAATTGCGACGTCGTCGGCCGGCAGTGACTGACGAGCATGACGTACATAGTCAATAGTTTTCTCATTTTGTTATTTCCATATCCCCGTGAGAGGACGTAAAGTTTTCTTCGGAATACACTTCACTGGATTTCTTTCAAAGATGGGTGGGCTTCATCCTTGCAGGGCCGACAATGTACGGTAATATATGACCCTCAGCTTGAAATGTCTGAATTCCTATAACCCATGTGTTGCTACAATAGTATGAAAGTACATATTATGCATAACTTTATGCATATGATGTTACTAACCCATAACATTTGACTTTATCTTCAGCAACTTAAAGTCCAAATCAGAATAGACACCAAAAAATCCTTGTTATAAGACCATGAACATGCCATTGTATGAACACAGACATAATACTGCGTTCATCAAGAACCTTATGTGTCCAACAATAAGGCATTTTTTCAAATAGTTTGGTGAGAGAGTTATGTTGGTGTGTTGTTATTCAAATTCGGTCGGCTGACAACTCTATAGTTTTGCATGGCGGACATGGCCGAACAAGTTTTGTTTTATTTCGTTCGTGATAAATGCGCGTGCTTTGTGCTCGTATGCTATGGGAAAAGAAAATGCTTCAGTAAAGTACAGCGCAGTTTGTTTCACGTGGAATACCAAGGCGAATGGCTGTGCTGTGTTTATTTGTTAGCGAAAGGAAAGAGGAGAATTTATCAGCTGCTTGGATCAAAGATGTAGCACGTCGCCGCTGTAAAATTGATTTTGAAGTCAATTTTATTTTGTGCCGTCAGTCATATTTGTGTTGTGAGTCACGGTGAACCCTAGTATATTATGTTACGTGCTCTAGGGTATTCAAGACGTTAGTAGGGCACTAACGACAAAAGCTGATCATCTCTTACAACAAGAGCTATCTTTATCTTTACATGGCATAAAACAAAGTCGTTCCCGCTGTCTGTACGCAACGGATTTTAATACAGTTTTCAGTGATAGATAGAGTGATTCAAGGGGAAGGTTTATATATATTAGTGTATCTACATTGCACCCATGCGAAACCGGGGCGGGTCACTAGTATCTGATAAGACTATGTATGTTCTCCTCTCCCCTTCAGTAAATGTATGCGCTATGTTGTGGTTTACTATGTAGGTACCAAGACTACAGTATAATATGAAGTTCTTCTTCTTGTTGTGTGTCTGTTCCAAATCTCTCAACTTTTAGCGGTTTTGTGTTATGGCCTCTTTAATAAGATCATCTGTCCACCTAGCTGGTTGTCTTCCCACATTCTTCCATCCTGTCAGTTATGTTATGTTCCGAAGGGACCTTACAAACAAATAAACAAGTTAATTTTCCCTTTTCCCATAACATTTAGCGAGTAATTATGGAAACTCTTGGCGCCACTTCTAGTAACAATAATAATTGATTTCACAGTCGGACAGACAAACAAACATTCACACGTTTATTTATTACGATAGTTGTACAAACATTTATTAACTTTACTGTTTGAAAGCGTGACCGAAACATAAGGTTATGCGAATGAGAGATTTATCACATCGTGTCGGTGGAATCCATATATTTTATTAAACCGGATTGATCATATATTATGCCAAAATGTCTAGACACGAAACTATTTTTCTTTCTTATCTGGTAACATACAATCAGCTTTTGATTTAAATAGTAGTGCTAGAGACGATCGAAATTTGTCGAGGTTTTTATTCCTCATCATCAATCTCAGCCCGACTTCACCCACTGTATAAATAATGTAACATGTCGTCGTGCTGTTCCCAAATCGCTGCTTAATACACATTGTTACTTCACGTAGTATACCTCTGCCTAACCCTTACAGGCCTGATGTTATGTTATGTCATGATACTGACTTCCTACAGCTCCCATGGCTAGGCCTCAAGCAAATAACTTGACGAGGCAGATTGTTTATTGTATAAGTCTTTGTTGACTTTCATTGTTAAAATATTGAGTTCCTCAGTTAATTTATAAAAAGGCAGACGGACAGTTAAATGCATATTTATTTAATCGGAGAATTATAAAGATATCCAAGTTAAGGCTTCAGCCAAAAAACCCAGACGTATCAAAAACCTGTTCTAAAATAACAATAATATATTTTATTTGGGCATAAACGTCCATTTTATTATTATTTCTTCAAGTGGAGATAAGGAACATCGTGATATACTGACGGAACGGTTATTTATTTGAATGGTTGCTGAGCTATTGCAAAATTTAAGTACCTACTTCGTTAGTTTATTTTATGTATTTTACAATAAAACTTATTAAAGGAATTTCTAGATGCGGTTACAAGCTTTTTATCGCTTGATACTAAGAAAAGCAAAATATTCGTAGAAGTAGCTGCAGAAATTGACGTCTATTAATATTACATATTTTAGCACTGCATCAAACATTAGATTTAATAATATTAAAAGAAATGTTAAATGAACTGAAACGTTAGATATATTGCTAAATATATTGTTAAATTTACCTACTTTTAAATGAAATGATAATAGAAATATTATTGAATTTTTAAATTAACTGTTAAACAAACAAATAAAAGCTAAATAAACAAAAAAAATTAGGCCTTTAGTGTGGGATGCAACCTGTGTCGATACTCTTGCGCCATCCCATCTTCCTAGCTCATCGTGCTGTGCTGGGGCTGCGGCTGCGGCTGCAGAGAACCTCAAGCGGCGTAAATATAGTAACCTTATTGGTAACTATATTTTCGAGCCGTTTGGGGTTGAAACTCTAGGTCCGTGGGGTCCGAGTGCTCACAGCCTTTTCAAGGACATTTCTAAACGTTTAGTTGACTCTTCCCGTGACCCAAGGGCTGGCTTTTACCTTGGCCAAAGACTTAGCGTTGCCATACAACGTGGCAACGCCGCCAGTCTTTTGGGCACATTACCAGTTGACTACGTTGAGGAGGAGTTTTTTGACGCCATTTTTTAAGTTTATTTTTAAGTTAGTTAGTTAATATAGGTTATTTTAATTTATTAATGTATATAAAAAAATTAGAAATTAACATAATATAAAATCATGACCGTTGATGTTAATCCCGCATGAGGTTAACCGAGTACTTAAATTAGATTCTGAAAAGACATTTGTTTTAAATAAATGAACCCTATTGAGTATAGGAGATAGTTAAAACCAATCTACTTACTTAGTTAGGCTTTTAAAATGAATAAGTAATAATAGGTACAGGCTATACTACTTGGAAAAGCATTTCTATGTCATATTATGGCTTATAATGTGGAAAGTGCAGCCGAGTCAACTGCTCCAAAAAATATTACCTCAGAAAGATATACAAACGGGACTGACGCAAAAAGAGTATGTAAGGATCAACCTACCCCACGGGAAAAGGCGTGAGTATGTGTATGTATTTAAAGAATCCGATACATCCCAAAACTTAAGCTTTATCGTCTCATAAATAAAACAAAAACAACCAAATACCGAGATAAAACGTGTTGTAATTAATTGTAAGTGCTATTAAAGTACGGCGGCCATCAATAAGACACCCGCGCGCTGGCACAGCTTGCAAGTAGGGTAACCATTTCGTGAAAAGTCCTGACGAAAAGCCGGAATAAAATGCTAAAAAGTCCGGACATTTTACGTTGTAATTTTTCTTTTTTCGCCAGTAATTAATCATCATCATTTTAGCCGAAAGACATCCACTACTGGACATAGGACAAGTGTCGCCACATTGACCGGTCCCGTGAGTCTCGCATTCAGCGGATCCCTGCAACCTTCACCAGTAATTATTTTGTAAAAACTTGGTTTTTCTATAAGATCCCTTAAGTTCTGTGAAATGACAAGGCCGGACAACGGCCGGAAAGAGGGCCAAAAAGCTGGACATATCCATCACAAATCCAGACGTATGGTAACACTACTCGCAGGTGTGAAGCCTCTCACTCCATACATCTTACAGATTAGCACACTTTAATATGCAAAACTTGAGATAAAAAGAGTTGTGTTGACATGCCTGTATGGACGAGGGGGATTAGTATGACATGGGTATTTGTCATGTTTGTTTTTTTTGTTTTAGTTTTAGTGTCTAGAATAAAATACGTATGGATTTTGGTCAAAGCGATCAATCTCATTAGAGATTAGTCAAGGAGGTAAACAGGTGTACTCTGTTAGGGCACGCCACCATAGTGGCGATAAGTCCCCTCTTTGAGGAGTGGCTAGAGAGACGCCACGGCGCCCTCACCTTCCGCCTGACGCAGGTCCTCACCGGACACGGTTGTTTCGGGAGGTTCCTGCACCGAATCGGGCGGGTGGAAACGCCCGGGTGTTTCCATTGTGAGGATCGTCCGGAGGACACGGTGCAGCACACTGTGGAGGTCTGCCCCGCTTGGGCCGAGCAGCGCCGTGTCCTCGTAGTGGCGATCGGCGGCGGCGACCTCTCGCGCCCGGTCCTGGTTCAAGCCATGGTCCGGAGCGAGAGGGAATGGGAAGCCGTCACCTCCTTCTGCGAAGCAGTCATGCTGGTGAAGGAGGTGGCGGAACGTGAGAGGGAAAGAGCCTCACGTCCCAGCCGCCGCGGGAGACGCCCTGGGCGTCGGGGGTCACGTGGTGGCCCCCGGCCACCGTAGGCGCGGGCCTGTGGATGGCGAGTTATGGGCTAGCTCGCCGTCCAGCCGTCTTATGACGACAGGCCGTGTCGACGGCGCGTTCGTGTTCCACGCGCGCCTCAAAGAGATGTCAGCAACCACGTAGGGGTCCGCACGGGCCGATGCCTGCCAGGGCTGCGGGACTGTTCGAAAGAGATACCGCGGCCCTGGAACACAAAGGGCAAAGAAGGAACATGGATGGGTTTTAGTCAGTACAAGTCTGACACTCCCTTCCGCTCTGCCCAGAGCGGGGGGGGGGGGGTCATTTGATGATTTCCCATCCCAAAAAAAAAAAAAAAGGTGTACTCTGTTCCTTGATTCTCATAGTCCAACGCGACGGCCTTCCGGCACGACCCCCAAGTGCCTAGTTACTACCATGTATTTCCGAAACACAGGGGTGTCATACGAACAACTTGACTCAATAGAGGCATCAATTGCAATAAAGATATTGTTGCAGTTTTCATCACAATATAGAGTATTTAATAATTTCATATTAAATACAAATATAGTCAAAAAAATCTCTATGATTTGAAGTCGTGAAAACTATGCGAAGCATAAGCGGATTTCTAGTGGGTACTGTATCTTTAAAATAAAAGTAAATTAGTTTGCAATATTTCCACTTAGCTATAAAAAAACATATTTCAATCGATAATCGAAGCCTATTCTTATGCTAAACACAATATAACATTAGCATAATGATACTTTCTCATTCATAAATATAATATTTTCCATAGACATTCTTTGAACATGGTAGGCGTCTAACAGCAATAAATTTTTAGTTCTCTGATGGCGATAAAAGATTTTACATAAAATCACAAATTGATATCTACACCATAAACGTTTTGAAAAATATCAATAAAAGTTTTACTTTCTCATGTAAAAACTTACACAAGTCGAAAAATAAAATTTCGGAGTTTATGGTTGTATGCCTTGACCTTTTGCAACGTATTATTATACAATGGCCTTGTTTAATAAGACGTCGCCGTCAGATACGATCGGCCTTACCCTACCTATATAAACACTAACTATATAACAAGGTTATAGTGAAAGAAACATTTTTTTAAACAAGCTTTTAAATATGACCTAGGTGTGACGTATTTTTTGTCGTATTCTTCTCTGCAAACCATTTTAATTGACACCCATATCATAGAGGTGCATAAAAAAAGAAACTGCATAATCCGCCATATTGAATAAATCCAAAATGGCGGACTATTCAGTTTTATTTATTGAATGACATCTTTTAGCTAACCATGGATTGTCATCGAAACTAAACATGTGTGCAAAATGTCAGCTCAAATTTATTCATTTACTGACAGACAAGACAGCGTTGTCTTACCAACTGCTGGGGCCAGAAACGTGAAGTTTTTGACAAGTGATCCATAACTATATCGAAAGTGAGAACTACGTAAAGATTTTTCAAAATGCTTTCCCTATAGGGGTTAAATGAGGGTTAAATATGTATGGAAATTAGTCGTTGCCGCCGATGGGGAAACCAACCGTGCACACAGCTTGTATCATGATATAATCAGGGCCCAGCTTCTTCCCATTAATTACCTAACCTATGTAATGTCGTCGTAATGTAACTTCCTTAGTTATTTACACCCGCAAGTTTAAACTTTAATCGGAGCGGCTTTACGAACATCAAAGGCTAATCAACGATCAATTAAAAGATATTAATGAACTCAAACATACCATAAAGATCAGAATCATAGACAACACAGCGCCATAAAAAGAAATGTTAAAGAAAACCATAAAACACTTTCCTTTTAGAAAGTTACGTCACTTTATAAGACAACCGTCAAATTATCTTAATAATGTAATCAAGGGTAAGTCAGTCTCGGGTTCTGTCTACAAAACTACAGAACTACAATCAGATTTACGTAATATGATCCTTAAAAAAGATATTTTGAATATACTACCACATCGTTTACAGATGGATCCAATGCTGCTGGAGTACGTTCTTCGATCTACCATCGATTATGACGATCACTGTAACGATACTCTCTTTGAACACTCTTATTTTTTGAAGTAATAATGCGTTATCTTTTTAACCTGAATGCGTCAGAAGGAGGATTGTCATTTCATTGTATCATCATCAGTTCAGGTATCATATTTAAAGAACTGTGAAAACGGATAGGGCTACCACACAAAAAGATTGCGCTCAAACCATATGGTTAAAAGACCCTAAAATCTCTAACACCTAATCACCGACAACAGATCATAAACCACTCATTTACTCCACTATCAGGTATCTAATCTGCCCCCCGCCCCCGCCCCCCCGGGTGGTCGGCGCATCACCTCAGCCACCTCTCAGGTTACATTCTGTCCGAGGGCTTCATGCCACTGTTGACAGTAGCCGTCAAATTAATTATAAGCACAGCTACAGATAACGGGTAAGCAGAGATTAAGGTCTTAGGAAATTGTGATGACAGGCGTGTAAGTTGGGTAAATAAAAGAGGAGGCTGGCCACCGACGCGCAGATGGGAACAGGGTTGAAACAGGACTCTCTAAAGAGAAAAAAATCTTATCCAACAACGCGATGCTTTTGTGTCTGTTTCATTTATGGTCTCTCCGCTTAAACCCAGGATAAGTCCAGTTTTTTACATTCCGTCGATCTGTCCTTTCGTCTTATCGTATTATTGTCTTCTCTGGTGTCCGCACTCAATTATAAGAGAACAACACATTTCGTGGTAGGAATATTGACCAACAGGCAATATGCTAGGAGGACTGACTGCCCATGTTACACTGAACGTATATTTAACTAACACCAATAGTGGATAATTCGCGCCAATAATCCTGTACAACCCTCCAGGCCCCATGTTAGCGGACCAATGTATGTTCTACCTAGAAGGCGTGACAAGCAAGCCCTTAATCAGTTCCCCTGCAATTTGCATGCACCACAGTGTAATGTATGTGCTGCTCGGAGTTGTAATTGTTAAGTAATAACAGATCGGTAGATATCGCGGATCTGCCTGTAATCGGTGCGGGTAGTTTGCGCGTGATATTGTTTGAATAGGATCGTAAATTGTAAGCTGAAGTCGATGAAGGCGTAGAAAGTGTTCCTTCCTATAATTTCTAAGCTTCGTTCAACGATCCATCCGACAAATCATCTGCTGATCAATTGTATTGGGGTTGGCTTCCAGTCTAACCGATGCATCTGAATACTAATATATGTAGTTTACATGCAGCGACTGGCTATCTGACCTCCACAACTCTGTAACTGGTTAATAGGATTCAAGTTCTACATTAGCTTTTAACGAGACGAATTATCTAACCTTGTAAGACTTAGATGAGGTAAGTGTCCTATCAAAAAATTTATTATCCATCAAAACATTTAACTGTACCACACCATAAATAGTGTTGTTAATTTAAAAGCAGACTTCGGAAAGCAATTGAATCGTTTTATATTGTAAACAGCATGAAATTCCGCTTAGTAATAATGCTGTTTAAGAAATCACAGCAAATGTAAAGGTTTGTTCAGGTGGGGACCGAATTTAGAGACACAAATTAACTAAACAGTAGTTAAAAGATTTACTATCCAATTCCAGATTACACAGCTCTTTTTTAAGTCCAAAAAAAATAGGAGCGAACCTACTGACCCGACCTGGCAATTGAACGCAGAACTTAATACATACGTATGTAGGTATGGCTCAACACCTGATTCTGTTACAACGCTTCATACTGACACCTTCCTACAAACGTCTGTGCCAGTCTATCATTATCTCGGACCTACATAACACTTATTACTATTACAAAATAATCCCTTTCTCTCGGTCGACATTAGGACTTGCGAAAATGCGTGGGAGTACTCGTATCTCTGAATGACAATAGCATATTAACCTAAAAGTGGTACAGCACATAAATTGTAAATATTAAGACATAATTATTACTTTTGCTGACACTTGCGATAGTCTGATATATGATTATTAGTAATCAAACCCGATTTTGATTAATGTTAAGCTTACCAAGCATTCTCTTATTGTAAAGTCTATAATTGTCTCAAACAGACAGAAGATACAATTTTATTCATCAATAATAAGTTATCGAATCAGACGTCAATTTGCGGACATCCCTGATAGTTAATGTTAAGCAAGAACGTTTAGTTTAATCAAGTTTCAGTCATAAACATTTGCAACCAGTAAAACCTCTCCATCTGAACCTAGCCTTACTTCAAAGCCACCGCAGGTTCCCTCACTAATTGAGCTAACGCGGATTATGTCTGAATTAATTAAACGTTCTTATTAATTAGGTAATTAGTAGGCTTATGAGCCGCGATGACTGCGCAGCGGGGGAGCACGGCTTCATTCCCGGCGTGCGATCTTTTCCATATGTTATTGGATTACGATGTTATTCACAGAATGTTGAAGAAATTGATTTCGACGTTGTCGAGAATTTTAATAATTTGATGCTGATTTCGTAATTAAGTAATTTGTTAAAGTTGTGGTAATTTCTTTGGGATATAAAGTTGTCTTTAATATATTAAGCTGGCCTCTTCTAAAATAAAATGTCGCTCTGTTTGGGATGTACCCAAAATCGGTGGCCCTTTACCCAAATAGGGCGCTATTAGGGAAGTTTCTGAGCGAAAATGAAAATAAAGTAACATTATCTTGCACCTCCCAATACCGTTATCGGATACTAATCTACTTCTTGTCGCTGCCGGTAACACTTCAAATTTGGTTGGCAAAAGATTTCGCCACCTCTGCGGCTTCGTTGGTGGAAGCACAAAGGTCACTCTGCCTGCATTTTTTGTGACACAGAAAGCAGAATAAGACATGGAACCTAGTCGAACAAACAAATAACTTCGACGATCATAAAGCTTCCCAAGCAAACAAGCACCTCAACACTTTACTCAATATTTGTATCACGCATATCGGCTCCCTTAGATCGATACAACATCGTGCTACAACATTTTTTATCACGTCGTGCCACTTGGTCACGTAACACGTAACACACACGCGTGACGATGGCGGTGATATATTACCAGTTGCAAGAGCTTGCATCCTGCACTTGATTAGGTAATCTGATATTTTACGGGGCGAAGCTTGTAGAGCCCTATTGTTAGGCTAAAGTTTCTTGCCTGGAGCTCGAAGTTAGTGCCAAGAATAACTCGCATTACTTAAGGCCTTTAATAAATCATTAATTCATAATACAATAAAAGTGTGCTTTTATTGGTTTCAACTAGGCCGAAAATAAAATCATATTCTCCGGTTGATAAATGTGTTTCTTTAATTCCAAAACTCAAACCTTGCGAGGAGTTTTCTCTGGGTTGGTTGATACAATCATATTTTTATTTAGAATGATCAGTTTCAACTGTCCTCAGTCTCTTCTCAAATCCATACTCTACTAGTACAGAAAATTAGCTAGATACCTTACAACATATTTCCGCAAAAGGCTTTGGAAAGCATGGCTGCGTAGCGTCAACTCGCTCGCAATCAGACATGTCATGTGTTCGCGGAATGGCCGCGATTGACGCGACCCTCGGGTGCAGGTGGCCATTAGCCGTGAACCAACAGATGCTTCGAATGCCTGCAGTGCTAGTACACTGTCATTATACCTGATTGAGTACTAGCCAAACATTTAAATCGTTAGATCGCCAAGCGCCGATCGTTTCTGTTTCATTCACAATGTCGTTTGAATTATATTTTCTGGTTTCAAACAGGATGAGCAGAAAGAGAAGGATTTTATCTCAGTTCTTAGTTCTAGCAAAGTTTTAGTTAAAAACAACATAGGTGAAATAATTAACTGTGTGTTATTGTTACCATGATTAGTCGCTTTACTTACTTCATCTTTAATTAATAAATGACGTCTACCCTTATCTTTATTATCGTACCCTTTGGTATTTCTGAGATACTAAAGGAACTAAAACTATGCTTATAGTTTTAGTTCCTTTGGGTGGAAACCGCAGAACGCAACGAGTGAAAATCTCTACGTCTTATTGGCTCGTCAATGTTTATACATTGCCTTTATACTATGGATGAAGGATAACTTCTAATACATTCTTTTTAAATAAATAAAAAATCGAATACCCCCACGCATCTTAACACTCAACTCAGCCTACTATACTATTCCGAATCTCCGCATCTCTTGAAATCCAGAATCAGCAAATGTTAGGATCAGAAAAGCGTCCAGACAATTAAGATATTCGAAACCCTTATAAATTATTCAAAGCCAGCCACTTAACCTTACAAGGCAATTTAAATATCAAAAACCTTCTTACCTATATCTGAAATACCCAGAACTATTAAAACTAACATACTATTGTTCAAAACTTCAAACAATAACGTTCAAACATTTCCTTAGAAGACTTGAAAGCGCGCCGCTCGACTCCTGCGCATACAGAGAGCTTTTAATAAGTGTGCTAGGAACCACAAAGCTTAACTGTGGTTTCACCAGCACTATGTTACTTTGTGAGGTAAAAGCCTCATCCGAGGTAATACAAATGTTTATAATTTAGTTTAAAAATCAATAGTTACTCACTAAATATCACAGGTTTTCTTGAAATCTCGCGGTTTTTCCACCTGCCTACCTTTTTTTCAAGTACGTTGGGGTCGGCTCCCAGTCTAACCGTTAGGAAAATCTAATTTAAAAATATTCCAAAAAGTGAAGTTACTAAATAACACCACTTCTTATATCTTTAGGGAACTTTATCAAATCGTTCAATTTGTAAATGACGATCAACAGAGTAGCGTTAACTTTTTTTGAATGCATTTATTTATTGTATTAAATTAGGTTGCTTAGAAACAAGTACAACATAGCTTGGCCTGCGGTTTCGCCCGCATCATGTTATAATGTCCGCGTTTCCCATCGAGTTTATGGTGTCGAGTCGGTGAGCGGGTCTGAGCATGTGGTCACAGACCTTACATAAAATGTAAAGCGGGGCGAAAATAACTCAGCTTTTTGTGCAGGAATAGTTCTTAGAGGTTCATGATACAGGTTGATGCAGTACAGTCAAGACAGCTAGCTTTTAGAACGAAAATATTTAAAGAACTAGTTATGTCGTACATATTTAATTGTGGCTGGTATGATCGAACTAAGATATGGGTCTCTAAATAGTTTTATTCTCGTACAGTTTAATCATAAAATCTTTATTTATCTCAACATCAGAAGTTACAGGCACTGGTATATTAAATAGAGAAATGTGTTTGAAGTAGGAAGGTCCTGAGGTACAGATCACCTCTCCGGCTTAGATATACTATTTTATTTACAGCAAAAATTTAAATCAAGATTCTAGAGTTAAAATTTGAAGTAGGTAAACAAGTGCTTAAAATGAATTATTTAAAATTTGACATTTACACAAAAAATATGAAATTGACATAAAACACAAATATAAAAACTTATAAAAATATAAATACTTGAACATTATATATGAAATAATAATAGTTCAAAAGTTGTTACACTACAACTACAGTAGTAGTAGTTTGTCACTCTTATAAGTGTGATGACAGAAAACAGCAAGGAATTATCGAAATGAAGTAATAACGAAACCTACCTGTTACGATTACGTCTATTTTATTAAAAGCTTTTATATTTAACTTGTCTAATTAGTTAGTTAGTTGGTTAGTACGTATTGGTCGAATCTAACAACTGAATTTCAAACCAGTTCCCCCCAACCGATTGAGCTGAAAGTTTGCACCCACTTTTGTTTCTGGTGACAATATATTTTTGTAACAGCTATGACTTGATCCTTCAGCCAGATCCTCGATCGGCCCCTCACGAACACGGAACGTTGTATACGCATTCAATGATGATAGATAAACTTATTATTTTTTTTTCTAAGTATAAGCTTGTTTAAAAAAAAACTGAATTACTGTCACTGTCAGCAGAATTGACATAAACTTCTCGCTTGGAAAATCCTATAAATTTTGGACTTTGTTTACAAGCCAAGGCCAACCCATACCAAGCCTTTGTAAATTTTATCATCTCTTGGTAACTCAACAATCCTTATTTGGTAAGAATTAAATTAGTGTGCCTACAACAGTTAGTAGAGTCAGCAGTATTATGTGGAGTCATTAACTGATATTATTTACGAAGCGCGGGCGCACGTGCGACTCTATCGCGCCGCTTTTTACTCAACACCGATAGAGTCGAGGAAAGTGCTACTTGTTGAACCTACGTTTACTATCGCATAAATTACATAGAGATAACTCTAGCGGTAGGGTGTTATAATGCGTATAATGTAACACTACTTGAAAATTGCATTATTAAAAAAAAAATGTTTGCTTTTCGATGCTTCATATTCAAAAGATGTATTTCAAAGATCTGCTTTGCTCTGCCTATCCGTTCGAGAAATTGAACCGTAATGTTATCCATTGTTATTTATTGGTTTAATTTTATTGGTCGAGGGAAGTTTTCTATTTTCTCATTTCTAGTCTCCATTTTTTAAATTTTTGTTCATTTAATTTTACAGTAATCAAATAAATAATATAAAATCATGTAACATCCGAAAGCTTAGGTAGAGTGTACAATATAGTACAGCCAGTCGCAAATCCCAGTACCCGAGAATAGAACTCCTGACCATTGCAGTACAGCGTGTAATATAATAAATGTGGAGAGAAAATCAAAAGCCTGCAGTGTGTAGCAACAGAGATTATACGATAAGTTAGTACGATACACCGAAGCTTGCGGACAAGTAAGATACCTTATTACGATTCACAACATGTACGGAGTCGATATGCGATTCTGTGCGCGCCAATAACATATCAGAACAACCTTCTTTGATATTGACTTGATATGGCACTTGACTGTTTCAAGTATTGTTACACAGAGTCCCACTTTATTTCTTTACAAAAAAATATTAAATCTAAATTGGGTTTTCAATCCAATAAGGTTTTAAACTCAAACATCAGTTCAGTTGGACACAGATCCAGATTAATGAGATAGATTAGGTTACATTAGGCTGGATACGGGAAAGGAATAGTTTAACGCAGGCCTCTTGGAAGACAAATATAATTTATTGTAACTGTTGACTGTTCGCACTCTATGAAATTGAATTTGTCGGCTTGGAATAAAGAAATGATTTTCAAAGCGGCACTAACAAATTAATTTTGTTCAAAGGGAGCTTTTAATAAAACTGAGAAAAAAAGCCTGTGTGTCACAGTTTAATTTCAATATCACACCTAACACATGAATTAATTCTTATAAATATACGCATTAGTCTCTAAATAGATCCAACCTATTCGCAAATTACTTCCACATCGTTTTCCAAAGCATTTATTCAAAGATGGAGTCAAAAAACTATCGAACACTGCACACCGTCACAGCTGCTTAACATTGAGTGATTTAGCAGCGAGTGCAGTGACAGAAGCCGCCATTATCATAACAGTTTGTGGTCGCTTTTTACCGCCTTCGAAGTCATGCCAGCCTGGTAGTTGGGAGGTGATGGCAGCTATTACCGTTCTTGCTAACAACTGCCTTTCAAATGGTCTATTAATCTTTGGATGGTTGTTTGTTGGTGATGACAGTCATTAGGTTTTTGTTGTCAATAGGTTTTGGTGTTTGGTTCTCATTGCTTAGGTGTTACTTTATATTGCAATTTTATGTGTGTAAAAGCATTTTTAAATGTTCTTGCATTGAGCCTCAGCCTGGTCGTTTAATGACTTCCAACTGCATCTTGATTTGTGAGGCTATGAAGATAGATCAAATTTAGCAGTGACAGAAGCTACTAGTGATTATTATAAAATATTGCGGTTAGTTTTTATCGCATACGAAGTTATGCTGCCTGTTAGTTAAAAGATGATGTCAGCTATCACCGTTCTTGCTAACAACTGCCTTTCAAGTGGTCTATTAAAATCTAGATGGTTGTTTGTCGGCAGTATTTGGATATAGATATGTTTTTGTCATTGGGTTTCGGTGTTTGGTTCTCAAGGTCTATTTAGGATTTGTTTAGGTTGAATTTTTATGTTTGTGAAATCATTTTCAAATGCTCGTGCATAGAGATTTATGGGTCTATACTAAAAACTAAGGAAAGTTTTCAATACAGCTGCCATGCAAGCTAAGGCGGTAAGAACTTTTCTAAAAGTATTCATATTATGATTGGCAAAACTAACGTTGCAGGTTCTTACAAAAGAAAAAAAACTGTCTTACAAGAATCATGATGCTATTTCTGTCAACTTGTAATAAAAATCGATTAGCACATGTAATTACAGTTTCTTGGCCAAAAAACAAGTGTTTATGGCTCTCATGCGACACAGTCGCGACTGGAAATAGCAAGACCCGATTGTCTCCATCGCGAACCTTCATAAAATTACAAATCAACTTTTTTACCAAAAGCTTTCGCTCGTCATCAAAGTTGTATACATTAATCATACCTGTCTGTCTGTTGCAGCCGCTTATGGGGGAGCGTGCGCGAGGGAAAGAGAGGGAGCGATAGCGCGAAAGGTGCGCGCGCGCCGAGTCGCAGCGCCGCATCGCGTCAGTCGACGGAACCCTCCGCACGGGGCAGTCACGTCGAGTGATTCTTGATTTTTTTCAATAAATAATAAATTTTCTTTTACAAAGTGGTGATACTATACTGAAGTGTGTGTTGTTAGGCTGTGCCGTGAGTGTATGGATGTGTACTCGTGTACTAATAGTGCAGTGCAGTGTTTGATTGTGTTTCATCTGTCGTGTTGCTTCACGGTGATGATTATTGGATTTGCTCGAGGTATAGTTTTTTTGTTTTATTGTTTACATTGCATTATGTTCTCTTATAATATAAATCAGCACCATAGTTTAAAATTAATAATTGTAACGTAACTTTTGTAACAGGAAAACCAGTTGATTTGCCTCTCTTTAAGAAAAGTTTAATGGTATTCAGAGAACTAAGCGTGATAAATCAAAAAATACACTAATAAAAAAACTCCATACAGAAAAACAGTCATTAGGAAACAGGAGTATCTACGCCTTACATAACCGAAATAGTTGAACCGAAAAAATCTCTCACATCAGCGTTGTATTAATAATACAGATCATTAATCATAACTACGATAAAATCGTTAGCGACAATAGATCGTTAAGTCGAAAGAAACTAAACATATATGAAATATGAACTTAGACTACGACTCTACGCCATTTGGCATACCTTAGATGCGCGTAGTAGACAGTACTACGCGCATCTAAGATGTTATCTAAGAAAAGACATCAACGCGCTCGCTACGTAAAGGTGCTATATTTTCACACAGGATTTTTACGATGAAAAGTTATACATCGCGATAATATCAAGTATGTAAGTACTAAATGTTGTGTATTTTTGGGTTAAGTATGTCATGTATTTTAAGATACATATTTGTAAATGTTCCTTCTTATTTGTTTTTGATGTGTCGCATCCACAGCACCTAAATTGAACAAAATCCATTCTTAAAATTGGATTGAAATGTCAAATGTTTTAAGCCGAAACTTCGACATTTTTTTAAGCTCTTAAAACGTTTATTGCGCCATAAATTAGAAGTAAATCACCCAAAATTATGTTTTCCTGCTATATTTTAAGCAAATCTCAAATAAGCTCTTAAACATCTTATTTTAAACTCGAGAATACTTAAAAGTGGTTATTTGCATACCTCCGGCGTTTCATAAAGCCATGAAACCGTCAATGTCGCCAATAAATGCGATAACGATATGAATACAGCCTTATTATAAACACAGACTAAAATCACTTGTAATACTCACTGAATAAGGTTAAAAATGTCTTAAACTTGAACTAGTTGAATTTGTATGCAAGTGAGGTTCAGCGAAATTGATATTAAAATTCGAAATTATAGTAATTTGGACTTTGTTCCTATAGTAGTAAAGTTGAAATACTGTTATTAACAGATAATAGTCATAGGAGAGATTGTGCCTAGTTTTTTATAATTTTATTTGTTTTAACAAATGCTGCGATGTATCTGATGCGATCTATCTCTCGTTGTCTCGTCGGTTAATGCCGGGAATTATTGTGCACAGATGAAACTGATCTTGATGCAATACCTACTAGACGATATGCAGACTATCGCGGAGTTATAAAGTGTTAAGAAAAGGCTAAATAGTGATGAAGAGAAAGCGAGAGAAAAAGAACTTTTCTAGTAACCTAATAATACTTGCATACTTAACGTTGAGTTAGGCAATGTTTGGTTTTTATGGAACGATTGGCTCCATGAAAAATTTAGTATTCAGCTGCATCCGGTTAGACTATAAGCCGACCCTAACATAGTTGGGAAAAGGCTAGGCAGATGATGATTGGCACCTATTGTTACTCTAATTTAGACACCACTTTGGCGTCTAATTGTATGAAAGTTCTACAAAATTAATAATAAAGAAATTCCGCTTCGTTAAACTGCCAAATAACTAACGAAAATATAACATCGACCTCATCTTCGTCTATCTAAAACTTCACCTAACTGACGAATTTCCTCATACTAATTCAAGATACTTCGGCCATATCAAATTAAATCCAAATCTATACAACCAGCACCAGCATAAAGCAACTAACATAAAAACTTTCACTAATTCTAATGAGCATACCAATTCCTTACAAATATCTCTCCCATTACAAATACTTTAACTTAGCTTCCGTAACTTACAGAAGCATTCCTAATCTTAAGTTAGTCATTAAGTTAACCGTGGATAGCCAATCAGACGCCGGTAAACTTAGCGACCGCCCACGACGTCCGCCTTCTTATGATTTACATAACATATCACATATGTACATACGATAATTTATAAGTATATGTACATAAGCGACAATATTACACAACACCTTGTTTTGATAGCAAAGACATTCGTTTGGAAATCTGCTGTTAGCGTTGTCATGGGAAAGTATTTGAGTGTCAGGGTGTGGTATTGTGTTAAAAGCTTGTTTGGTTGACTAGGTGTTAAGAACCTAATGGAATAATATACTAACAAATATAACCCAAAAAGATTACAACATTTGAAACAAGAGGATCTCGTACCGCAATCTCAGACACTGGGACTAAATGAATAGAGTTCGAAATTGTATGAATAGTAATATGTGAAATTATGTCACACACATGCATGCCCCGGTTCCGGCCTGCTATCCGGCTTTAGACAATTTATCTCCGGACATGAAGTTCCTGTGCTTTTGTAAAGATATCCAAGATCCTAAATAAAAAAATATATTTAGATGTTCTTCAATCAGCAGTATCTCTTTAGTCATGCCGTATTGGCATCCATTTGGAGTTATGCCAGCATTCATCGTATTGCTGGCTATCATGTGTTGTACTCTGTCATGTGTATTAAAATCAATTGAATAAAATTTGTGTATGAACGTTAGCGACAACTTGATTTCGCGATAACATCAAACTGAAACTATGCACCAGACGCGTAAAGAACTACAAAATGGTTCCGTGCGGAACCAATAGATACCTACAAGTAACTCCACTATACTCCTCAAAACCAGTCAAACTGATAGGGCTAGTTGGGAAATTTCTGCGGGCACCGGACACTGAAAAAATCTTCAATAAATATTTGTTTGTCCGGAACCGCGTCCGCAAGTTATCCGTACCAGTTTGGCCCAACCTTTAATCATTCTTAATTTATTAGCACCTATGTAACAAGTTCAACAACAAAATACCACTTTCTCTCTACCACAAGTAACAGCCACTAAGCTATGCCCATTGCGTGGTGGTACTTGGGCACTTTTTCTGCCGGAGATCGGAATGTGTTCGTTACGTAAGTGCCCGAGGGGATGTAAAGGGCACCAGCCGGCTGTGAGTGCACCTGCGTCCTCTGAGAGAGGACGTTGCGATGTATGTCCACGCTTGTTTGACCTCGGGAGATGAGCAGACTTCAACATGTCGTGATGTTAACTGATGGGACGGTGGCACTACTACGTTGGATATTTTACATTTAAATGACGATAAAATCACAAAAACAAATATTCATGTTGTAAACGTAAATGCCTGAAAAATTTGTACAGTCATCGTTGTACTACCAATCAAGTTACCATAGTACCTAAGTTTTCTCCAAATAATAGCTATATTAAAGTATCCTTTAAGATTCTGCCAAGAATAACTTCAGTGCCCCTCAAATACCATACCCCTCTAAAAATAATTCAACTCAATTAAAAGATAAACCTTTAAACACACACACACACGCAATACTTTCAAAGGCAGGAACTTACATTAACTCAATTTACAGATCCATCGGATAACATCCAACAATAGACCACTATTGTTTAGTCAGACGTTTCTACAAACAGAGCCTGCCATGCGCTCGCGCATTCGGTTTCACTCACAGAAATCAGAATAAATAAGAGATAGATAGCTAATAAACATATTTCTGTTGGGTCAAATTGTTTTCACCTTTAGCCTCACCGAATTCCTAAGGGCGTTTACGATATTTTTATGGTGTTTTAGATAACATATCTATTTTATCGCTATTTTGCTCACGAAGCCGAAAGAGAGTTGTTTTGTTCTTTTTCATCTTTTGTCTCTCATTTATCATTTGCCTCGTTGTTGTAGTGGTTGCAAGCGCTACTGCTCAGCATGTGGAGGACCTTATCATGGTCTACAAATAAATGTCACAGTAATGCTTGAGACCTCAAAATGCCCGACCTGGGGATCGCACTCACCCAGGTTCAATTCAGCAGATTATTAATAAAGTTTTTCCATCAGGAATCTGAATTTTTCATAACAATAGGCTCCCTTCCTATTACATGGGACTCCAACATAACTGGCAAAATGCGAGTCTAGGTACAATTCGGGGATCACAGGCGTGATGTTATGTTATGGATAGCTAATCAGCATATCTGTCGGGTCAAACGCTCTAACCTTTAGCCTCACCGAATTCTCAAGAGGCGTTTACGATATTTTTACGGCTTCAAAGATTAGCATATCTATTTAATGGCTTGTTTCGCTCACGAAATCGAAAGACTTGTAAAGTTTAAGTTATAGCTCAGACATCTAAGTAGTCAATATACTTATGATGGGAGGGACAACGCGAGTAAAAACAAGACTTGCAAGTATGTGTTATCCGAATACGTGTCACTGAAACAATGGGATCACATTTCTCCTGATATCTACCTTTAATCAGTTCGAACCACACAGATTTCAGTAGATTTACATTCGTCAAGAGTTAAAAAACTCTCACAAAAGCAGTTTCTTTTCAAATTCTTGACTTGATTCTACGATTTCGACATTGCCACTCAATTTTCTAATTCTCTGTGTTTCCACTATTAATTTCACTTCAAACTTAGGTTTTAAAATCAAACAAACGAGTATTCTATGAAAACTGTATCTTAGAGTAACTCATTAAGGCCCAAAGTCGTTTAAATAAAGGCTGTATTAGTTCAATCATTTGAAAGAGCCATTGTGTGGAGTTTGTTCGTTAAATAGTGCGCGCTCTCTGTTTGGTTTGGAGAGAGCTGCTCTACGGCTCTACTATCATATATTTGCATATATTACACATATATAGGTATGGTCAAATAAATTGTTTTGGTATACAGGTAGCTAACTTGCAAATTTTCCGTTTTCACTAAAACTACACCTTAATGAATGCCTTTGCCTAGTTAAAAACTGGATTTTTAACGTCTAGAAATCTAGTGGCGCGGTTTTAGGCATTCATGTAGGTATCGCTATGTCTTAGTGAAAACGAGCATTAAGCAGTGTTCAAGTGACAGTTGTGAGTGCCCTGATTACCTAGAAAGTTATTTTACACCACTCTCAGAAGCACCTATCCCATAAACTTAAAAAGTTATTACGCACGCCATAAAAATGAACATTAGCAGTGAAATAGAAAGATTAATATTTTTGCCCGTAAACCAAATTACTTCTTCGACTGTACTTAGGTAGGTCGGTAAGTTATGATTTTAAGAAATCGAGAGCATAAAATGATAATGAAATAACTTAGAGATAGAGCTATGTTATCGGTGAGAGAGTGTCGGCACTGCGGTCATCGACCTGGGAAGGTTGTAGCTATGGAAATCATTGTTTGTTAACAGTTTTAACTGGTTTTCCAGTTTTTTCTAGTCTAGTCTAGCATGTTTTTATTTGTTTTCTACTAGAGTATATTGAAATGGGTCGTTAAAGACCATTGGGGATACCACCACACTGCACACTGCTGACTAAAGAAATAAATATAGTTCTTATGAATGCAGGACTAAAGACTCATCCAAGGCGACGAGTCTTTACTCCTGCATGCATTTTATTTGGGCTCGACACGTCCAGTTTCACCCGTCAACTGTTAAAGTAAAGACCATTATAACAAAAATTGTGATTCCTTCAAAAAACGTTCCTCATTTAAGTTCAAAATTAATCTTATTGCCTCCTTCTAGTTTAGACTAACATATGGAGCATTATCCAAATATCCAGCCGTCTGGCATGCCACTCAAATTATGTACTCATTTGTCAGCAAATCTACTTCCTTCCTCAATCACGGCTTTAGATTTCACTTCCTCTCCATTCTCTCTATACACAATCCCCCGAGCCCCCAATTATTTCCGAAACACCGCCATTGAATTAATCATTCATTTGTTTTCTCCAATCATTCGTTACCCGCTGCGCCGTGCCCTGTACCACAGCAATTAATTCAAGTTTTAAAACAAAGCCTTTTATTTCGAAGTCGTTTGTCGCCGGCTTTTGTTTTAAAGTCGTTTATTCGACTTTCACTTTTGTACAGCTAGTTTTGTTTTAGCATTGTACGTTACTTATCCCTACTTGATAGTTATAGGCTTTAAAATTAATTGTTATGTAGGTTTTTATTGCTGCAATGGACACCTCGGTCTTGTAGCGGGTTCGTACTAAAGCGAAAGGCGTGTTAGTATACATTATATGTGGGCGTTCCGCAGATAACATTTGCACATGATTATAAATTACTGGAAGTGTCTTGTTGTACTTGTATCTTTATTTGGACCACGGCTAGACAAATTGCATAAACATCAGAAACAGTTTTTGTAAGAAAACTTTTTGCCAAATCGTTAGAGTTGGATTTAACTTGGGACTCAAACTATTGTCGAATCTCTGAGGAATAAAATCATTCTAATGTCGCAAATTAATTATGGCTACAAACATCTTGCTGACAATTTTGGCTATTGCCCTTTTGTTTTTTTTTTTTTTTTTAGGGTGGGATATCATCAAATGACCCCCCCCGCTCTGGGCGGAGCGGAAGGGAGTGTCAGACTTGTACTGACTAAAATCCATGTTCCTTCTTTGCCCTTTGTGTTCCAGGGCCGCGGTATCTCTTTCGAACAGTCCCGCAGCCCAGACGGCGAGCTAGCCCATAACTCGCCGTCCACAGGCCCGCGCCTACGGTGGCCGGAGGCCACCACGTGACCCCCGACGCCCAGGGCGTCTCCCGCGGCGGCTGGGACGTGAGGCTCTTTTTCTCTCACGTTCCGCCACCTCCTTCACTAGCATGACTGCTTCGCAGAAGGTGGTGACGGCTTCCCATTCCCTCTCGCTCCGGACCATGGCTTGAACCAGGGCCGGGCGCGAGAGGTCGCCGCCGCCAATCGCCTCTACGAGGACACGGCGCTGCTCCGCCCAAGCGGGGCAGGCCTCCACAGTGTGCTGCACCGTGTCCTCCGGACGATCCTCACAATGGAAACACCCGGGCGTTTCGTCCCGCCCGATTCGGTGCAGGAACCTCCCGAAACAACTGTGTCCGATGAGGACCTGCGTCAGGCGGAAGGTGAGGGCGCCGTGGCGCCTCTCTAGCCACTCCTCAAAGAGGGGACTTATCGCCACTATGGTGGCGTGCCCTGCACGGGGTTGCGACAGTCGCTCTCTCCATGTCACCATGAGATCGCGCCGGAGGTCTGTCCGCTGAGCGGCGATTTGCCGCGGCAGTGGAGTTTCCCCCCGACGTAGTGCCTCCGCGCGCCATTCGTGAAGGCGCGCGAGGACTATCGCCTCCAGATCCCATGGCGGCAATCCGGCAAGGAGGCTCGCCGCCTCACCGGAGATCGTGCGGTACCCCCGGACTAGCCTTAGGGCTATCCCCTTTTGGGGCGCGTTCAGGTAGCGGGCGGCTTGCCGCCTCAGAGAACGCGCCCACACCGGGGCCCCGTAAAGGGCCATGGACCGCACGACCCCCGCGTAGAGCCTCCGGCAGGAGGCGTTTGGACCCCCCAGGTTGGGCAGGAGCCGCTTGAAGGCAGCCCCGGTCCGTTCCAGTTTGGGGGCCAAACGTCGGAAATGCTCCACGAAGTTCCACCGGCTATCGAGGACGAGTCCCAGGTACTTCATCGTCGACCCGACGCCGATGGAAACCCTTCCTGCCGTCAGTAGGGATCCCGACGGTGGCGCATTCCGAGGCCCATGAAAACACATGGCCTCGGACTTGTGCAATGCCACCTCGCTATTGCCCTGGCCGTCTATCGTTTTTGTCCATGGGAATAAGGCGTAAGTTTATGTATGCAGCCGGTCTATTCTTTGGCTTCGGCCGTTCTATTTAAAATAAATAAATAACATCGCGTAGCGTTTTGTTAATTAACCAATACAACCTTGTCTCTTAAATTGCCCTCTAACAATTAACCCATAAAATCACACACCATCCGTATTCTCCACAACAATTGCTCATAACCCCATGTTCCCATAGCGCGAGATCTGAGCAAGATAGCTGCGCGGGCAATTAACCCGTGACCCCTCTGACCCCCGCCAGGCCCCGGCTATCGAGCTATCAGACAATGGCGATCAGCTTTATGAAGCACTGCCTAGGCTTTACTTGATTGTAGGGGAATAGTTGTTCCATTGTAGTTTGTATGGAGCAAGTATTATATTGGTGTTATTTATACGAAGAGCATGACATAATCAGCGAATGAGGTTCCCACTGCTGGGATACTTTTATCCTCTTTTTGGCAGAAACAATCTACATTAGGTATAATCAACCATTTTATTGCCCGCCTTGAACCTGTCTCACTGAGCAACGTTTTCACGGATCCCCTTGTTCCATAAGTCATTACGTTTTTAAGGTCAATTCAAGAATAGATACTGCATTTGGAAATTATAACTGTTTTCTTACACAGTTTATTCACGAGACAAAAAAGGGGGTTTTCATTCTCGGTATTTTGGTCGAAAATATATTTCGGTCGGACTCTATTAACTTTAATTAATTATAAAGAGTTAGTTACTTAATAATGTTCAAAGAGTGATTTTAAATTCCGATTCAACCTCACTGACATCCTGCCAAATTGCTTACTTATTGCACCAGTAGCCACTAGCCAGTAGTAGCCAGCCATGTATTGTGGCATCACTCACAAAAACTCACGCCGACCTCGCCCCGGCCTCGCATGACCTCGCTCACCATTCATACCATATTACACCACGCTATTTACTTACCCACTAATACCTACTATTTACACGATATAAAATAACTCCAAACTTCAATTAGATTCGGTAAAAAGTAAACGAAAATGCGTTCCTACGTAAATACAGTATTACCAGCTTAAGTTTGCGGTTTGACGAGGCGCTGCTTGTCAAGAAAAAATGCATTAATATGTCAAATTCTATATATTTGATGCTAGTTCTGTGTTTTGCCGCCTGCATAGATATGCTGGTCGAAATGTTTAATTGAACATAGCATGCAACGCGGCATGTCCGGTGACCATGTAATTGAATGTGTATTAAAATTATAATAAATTATAACTTTTTTGGTAGTGTTTGTTTTTATTTGAAGCAATGCATGCTCTTTCTCATTAACTGTTTGGATTTGATTTATTATTGTGTACGGCGACTTATTTTAATGCATGTTAGGGTGTGCACACAATAACGCAAGTCTAGCGCACGCAGTGCGCATTTTAATGCTTGTTGATGCAATGTTCGCTCGACTATCGCCGTTAAGGAAAACGTGCGTGTTTAAAATTTACAGATTACCTTTTAAATGTCATACAGGCTAAAAGAGACTCAAATGATTTAAGACCACGCCTTATTTTACTTAATAGCACATTGCATTTCCTAAAACATATGTTTGAGATGACTTTAGAAGGTCAAGGTACCTCTAAAAGTTCTACGCTTCAACTTTATAGAAAAATCAAAATGGCAATGGGTTACTTTACTATACAAGTAATACAAGCATCCATAGAAAAAAATCAAACCCGTTTTCTAGCTAGAGCTCCATTCGGCTAGCATTACGAATACTTGTCAGATAAATTGGTCGTCAAAGAAAACTTGTCATAAATTACCGATGAGGACGCACCTTTACAAGAGCACAGCAAATGTAAAGTCAATACGTTGCCCAGTAGCGGTCAGACACTCAGACGTAATATCCGTTTAGTTTTGTGTGTGTAAAAACAATGGGTTCATTTACTGTGAGCGAAGTCTTTTGTGGTGTAGCCGTGTAGCCTTCTGGTTTTAGGTGGTCCGAGGATTTTTTAACAATAAACAGTAAAAAAATGTTCTGAGGTAGTCCGGACTTCTTAAAAATAGTTTTATGAGAATAAGTTTTTTTTTCATTTGCTTGGAGTAATAAATAGGTTTATGGAACATTATATTTTAATAATCAGCAGAGTTAAGAAAATCTTCTATTGAAGCTCATGATGACTATTTCCTATATCACCAAATTTTCAGGAAAGTCCAAACTTTTACCATGATTTTTTATCATTATGATAAACTGCCTCTTACACCTTGCTAGGTCTGTTTGTGACCCGAAAAATTATTACAAAATCTACATACGAGCGACGGTCCCATTTTGCGTCCATTAGAACAACAGTCGTTAAATGTCAACAAAACCTCATTTAAATAGCACTAAAACTCCAAAACAGTCTTGAGATAAATCTGTGAAACAAAACAATGCCGTTCGCCCACGTCTTGGTCCACGCATGGCGCTTACCGCTTACGAAGCGTTGCCATAGGTTACCGGTTGTCGGTGGTAATGTGGTAATGCACCGTTACCGGCATTACGTGTGGTTGTGTCATGTGTGCCCAGTTTGCGTGTGGTCGAGGAAACGAATGGTTTTGGACATTTGGTCGAAGTTTATTGAGACAAATATGTGTGTCGTTTAAGAAGGTGATTGCACTTTCTTGACAATTTTAAAGGTTTCATTTAAAAATGTCCAAATATAAATAAGGTGTGGAAAATCGTATTTTGAATGCGATTAAAATTTAATTCCCAGAGTTTTACTTTGTTACCAAAGTTCACCATAATGCATTATGATGAAGATTTGTAACTTTAGGTGGAAGGACACCGACGCGAAAACGGTTACCACGTATTCAGTACATCTTTCTGAGCCCCTCCACTTATTAAAAAAAACAGCTGTTTCCTACAAAAGTGCAATACCTACAGGGCCAAAATATGTGAAACAGCAGATTTTTTTTAATAGCCGATGAAAAATTTCTTTGGGGGGGGGGGCTCAGAATGATGTACCTACTGAGTACGTGGTAACCGTTTTCGCGTCGATGTCCCTTCCACCGCGTATACATTATTAATTAAAAACAATTTAAAAATAAATGTTTGAGCTCAATTTGTTTTAGTTACTTTAAAGTTCACTAGTTTTTGCCCGCGTAGGTCGGATATTCTCCCAGAACCGTACTACCAGGATAAGAAGTATCCTATATTCTGTCACCTAGACCATGGCGTCACGGTCTATCCTAGTGGCTTTCATCCAAACCCGTTTAGCCGTGAAAACGTAACAGATAGTAGAAGTTTATATTATCTATACTATATAATATTATAAAGCTGAAGAGTTTGTTTGCTTGAACGCGCTAATCTCAGGAACTACTGGTTCGATTTGGAAAATTCTTTTAGTGTTGGATAGCTCATTTATCGAGGAAGGTTATAGGCTATAAAATTTTACGCGGACGAAGGTCGCGGGCAACAGCTAGTATTGAATAGAGTTCATGTACGAATCATGTGATGATTGATTCGGTCCTAGAATGCACGACAGAACATCTATTATATATTTTTATTTCTTGTGTCTGCTATCGCTCCCATAAAAAGTTTCTAATTTCCGCCCCGTGTGTGGTACTGTCGTAGGTATACACGCTGATACGTATAAGGCACACTTTATTTCTTTTTATATAGGTATCTATCATATGTGAATCATAATGAGGTTTGCTGTAAGAAAACCCAATTTTGGATTATACTCGCGTTTGTACGTAAGCTGTAATATTGCAACAATTTCTATATATTTTTGATGACAATGAAAAATAAGAATAATAAGCAGCTTTTGTACATGCAGTATATCTAGGTTCTATACAATTTAAGTTTCTGCGCATCGTGTTCTTTTAAGGCATCTAAAACTCTAAATACACTATGATCTTCATTAATTATTAGTAAGTTATTCCGAATGCAAGCTTGGGCGATAAATCTCTAAAATATCATAATGATTGCGTCCATGAGAATAAAACTTAACGTCCCTATATAAAAACCGATCATAACAGACGTTAAGCTTAGTGGTAATTATAAAATATTTGAGTCATTAATATCTGGACCACATTCCGGCACACGAAAACGGTTAAATCTCATCCCATCTACCTATGGTGGGATTAGGGCTGTCTCATACTTTCTTTCTTTAAATTTCCTCACAAAATTACCACAAATTAATGTTACAATAAATTAATGTTTTCTTTTAATGGCAACAGTGGAAATTGGAATTTTCCGCACAAAGGGGTTTAACCAATGCCAATAATTGGCAATGAAATCTTTGATAATCTTAAAGCTTATCGAAGCTTTACTGGTACTGTACGAACAGGCATTAATTACCCAATAACACGAACGATTCACAATCTGTTACTCAAGTGTAATTGAAAACTTAGTGAGTCGAGTTTTTCTCTAATCACTGGATCCACTCCGGGTGATTAGAGAAAAACTCGACTCACTAAGTTTTCAATTGTATTGATTACTATATTCGATAATATAGTAATCAATACACGGATTACTTATTGCCAATTTGTGTATGTGATATTCAAATTTAGCCATATAATTTATTTAAGTAATTTTTTAAAGTTGCGAAAACCTTTCACAGCTAAAATGCCGTCGGAGTTTTTTCCACTCGATATAATATAGTCTTCCATTGTACAAGCTGTTCTGTATGGTGTCCGAAGTTCTGTATGGTGTCCGGACGTAAAGAATAGCACCATCCCATATCTTCCCGTGGGTGTCGTAAGAGGCGACTAAGGGACTTACCAGAGAATGGGCAGCAGCGTTCTCTGTGTTTTATAACACCATACTGCGATCGCCAACCCGCCTGCCAAGCGTGGCGATTATGGCAAAACCCCCCTTCTTGGGGGAGGCCTATGTCCAGCAGTGGACGTCTTTCGGCTGAAATGATGATGATGATTGTACAAGCATTCGTCTAGGACAGCATTCGAAAATGTTCATAAGTTACGTTTCACTTTTATAAACAACGCAAGCCCTCTGTCAGCCCTGGTTCTTACTCGGCTAGTAATTAACGAGTCTGTGCATTGGGCGCAGGAGTGATACTTCACATTAATGGGAGGTACTCGTAACCGCCGCGCCGCGCCGTGCGACTCACTCTTCACTTCAGAATGTGCGCCATCAGCAACCCGGTATACCATCTCATCTAATTGAGAGGCTGGGAGGAGTTAGGGTTTTAAAAAACATGTGAATTCATGTTTAGTCTAACTCTGATAATGAAGTTAGATCTTTCTTTCCCACTTCAGTGTGCCTTATGCGAGTTTTCATCATTGGAAACTTCAATTTGTGTAGAATAATACTGTGATTCCAAATTTTCCCAGTGAAGGCTTCGCTATAATTTAAGTTTACGTTAACTCTAACTAAGCTTTCTGATGCATGTTGGTCTTCAAATTATTATAAAGATTCATTGCTTTTCTTTACGAATTTTCATCCATGAATCACGACATACGTATAAAAAAAACTGTAGTTAACCAAACTCTGCATCTTTTACACACAAAGGTTGTAGATGTAGATTTGTGTTTGCTTCTTATTGTATGTAGATATGTGTATCGTATGGTATCTCCTAAATAATAAGTAAGATACAAAATGTATTATGTAAACTAAACAAATACATAAAAAAAATCAGGTAACTATTTGGTTAGAGCTATTAATGTCAATGAGATATGGGTATATTTTATTAGCCATATCTTTAAACACCTAAGTTAACGTATAACTTTAATGTAATATAACACAAACGTTGTAATTGATACCGTATCGTAAAACCAATTAAGTTGTAAACCAACATTTGAAACATTTTATTTGTTTCGCCTCATATCGGCCGGCGGCCATTTTTATTGTTTCGTCTGAAATGTTGCGTGACCGATGGAGATACTAAACTAATTTATTGCTTTATCTTAATATGGGAGCTTTAATTTGTTTGTATTCAATTAAATAAATGCTGTAATAAAAGGTAAACTAATCATTCGTCTTTAAAACCCGTGAAAGCAGAACTTGAAACCATACAGACATAAATTCACGCCTTTTTCCACGGGGGTAGGCAGAAACTACAGAACGCCACCTGCTACGATCCTTACATACTCCTCTTGACTCGTCCACGTCCATACATCTAGTCATACACGCATGCCGGTTGCAAGTACTACGAACCTGGCCTGTCTTGCCCTGCTCTATAACATTCTGTATATACCACATTTTATGCAAATAAATATACTTACTTACTTACATTAATGGTCTCGTGTAATGAATGAAGAGCTAACTATATCCCTCTGAAATATTATTTTTATTTGCTTCTTTCAACGTTTATCAATAAATGGCCTTTAAATACACGTGAGATTATGGCTCATTAAATGATATGCAAAAGAGCAGGTGGTCACAGTTGCACTACAAATTACTAGGTAGGTACGTTGCCATATTTCATCTATATTTTATTTACAAATAAAATATAAATATGGTAGTATGACGCACTCGTTATATATTCACATACACGTACACATTCCAGTCGTGGCTTGTATAACAAAAAGTATTTTAGCATAACTATTCCAAATCATAAACTTTTAACTTGGCTGTATAACAGATTCATGGTTGGCTATAATGTAGTCAATACATATTTATAGGCTTAATAAAAGGTCAAAGTATATAGTTTGGACATGTATATGGCGTCAAATATGTAGTAAATATGGTAATAAATGAGATAAAAACGTGTGATTTGAACTAATGTTATTTGGAGATAAGTTATAGGATGTGACGCTGTAACCAAATAGATAGAGATTAATTCTATAATCTTAAATTAATATCAGAACCAAAACCATTTAATTAGGCTGAAATTATCTCTATTTACTTTATTTTAAAAAGTCGTCGCGGGGAGTCAGTCGCCTGAAAGTCTGAAGAGTCTGACGTACTATTTATTACCCAGTTACTGACTTGTGGAGGTCAGATAGAGAGGCGCTCCGTGTCAAATACTACATCCAGTTAAACTGGAAGACAACCCTGATATATGTGGTTGGGAACAGGCGGACGATGCGTTTATTTTTCAATTCTTAAGGGGGAAGGAGGATTATTATAATTAAATAGGTAGGTAATGTTTAATTGGATTAGTTTTGACCACATTTCGATAAGTTTCTTTCAAATTAAAATCCCAACTCAACTCCCAAGTAACCAATTCACTTGGTAATTTAGTATTCATTCACAAACTCATCCTGGTCGTCCTTTCCCTTTCTGCCCATTAGAATGACACGACTTCCGTCTTAGAACCAGTATGTATAAGTTAGTGTGTTTACATACTAAAGATCGTTTAGCTGCCCAGTGGGGGCTTACTCAAACATTGTACACTCAACAAATCAGACAAGTAAGCAGGCAGTTTGTTTTAACTTACTTTTCAGTTAATTCTTGTTATGCGTGTGCGCACCTGTTGGTAGTTAAGTCTATGCTATGGTTTGTCTGAGTGTGTTTATGTTAAAAGTAATTTATAGCTTTGTGTAAAGTAAAAATATTTTAGATATTGCACAACTAAAGAACCGATCCACCACTGCTACTTACGAAATGCCCGGAGAAGTTTGCCACATTAGCTGCGCGATGAATTTGTTTGCCATCCACGCATCATTCAAACAAGATATATCGCTTTGGTATAGCCGTGGGCTGCTCTGTAGTGGCGCCTTTAGTCTTTTGTTAAATGTACTTTGGTTAATTAGTAAACAAATATATGAATGTTGGAAGGGTTCCTGTTCTCAGTGCGTCGTAATATGTCTAATTTGTTTTACAAATGGTTTTTACTGTTCTAGGTATGTTTTGAAGGTTTAAAATGATGTATAATCATTCACCATACCATCTGGGAGAGCATCATATTTTTGTTTAATGACGAGCAATGTTAGTTGCCGTTTGCCTGTATTTTTGCTAACACTTTCAACAAATTACTTGTGCTAAGAATAGCTTTGCTTACACCTTGAGTGGGGTTCGAACTCACGACCTCTCTCGTACCAGTCCGCACCTAAACCGTTACACTATAGCCACTTACTTTCTCACTAACTGAACTCAAAGTAATGTCAAACATAAATACAAAAGCTAAAGCCAAACATGGTCATGACACTGTTCTCTATCCAGACCAGCATTAAATAAGATAAAGTGTGCGGTAACCAGCAGTAACCTTACAAACTGGCTCCAAGCCTGTATCTATGCACTATGTGACTATAGACAATGTTGTAACGGTCCCTTGTATCTCTGAGATAGAACATTGTTCTCTTGTACGCACACTTTCTGAGACGAGTTCACACAATGGATGGAAATGGGATCCTTTTGAGAAGTGAGTAAGATAGCTGTCGTTTTAGCTTAGATGTTTATCTGGACTCTAGAGTTAAATTAGTTTCTTAGGCAGTTGGACGCTTGGAAAATGTACTAAAATACCGTCCTCATGCCCGTTTTCTGTCACGGTGGTCAATCTCAGCGGAGATTAGTCATCGGTGCGGGAGATAATATAGTGCACAAGTGTGTGCGCAGGCACAGGTGCACTCTCTCTTCCCACACTCTCAACACGACCAGAGAGATGTTCCCTTGTTCAGCAATCGCGCTTGCAACCGCGAGATCAACGTAGCACTTAAAATGGAGCAGAAAAATGTACTACAGTACCTATAGAGTAATGTGTTCTGGAGACCTTTGAAACTCTTTAAAGCCATTAGTCTTGTCTAGTCTAGGCAGACATGACAAGTTCTCCTTCATTCGTATTTCTACAAGAACTTTCTATATCTACAGGAACACTGAAGCTTTCTAGTCTCATGTCATTTTTGTCTTTTCCATCATTGCCAACATTATTATAATGTCCCTTAGTCTAAGGCTATACAAATGTAGACGTACTCACGTCACGTTACGTATGTGTACAGTAGTATAGCCCCTATACCAGCTGTTAACCTATTACGCTATCAGTATTCCCTCTAATTTCACCATCAACGCCAAGTTTCACTTTTAAGCCAACAACAGTAAATACCTTGTGTTTCTTATATACTCTTAATTAAATACTGTTTGGTATGTGTATGTGTTACTGAGCGTTACTAGAGCATAACATTGCGCTGAGAAACACGCCAAGAATTACAATGAGCTGGTTTTGGGTCAGACTGTGGAGTGTAGGTATTGAACATAGCATCACGCATTTTATTAAGAGCTGCAAGAATTTAGTAGGTTCAAGGCGTGTTTGTTTGGAGTGTTCTCATGATTGTGATAGCTGTCAAGATGCTGTTTTCCCTAAAGGATTAGACATAAGACGGCTATATTTCGCTAGTTAAACTACAAGTCCTATTTAACAAGCCTGTTAGCATCATTTAGCATGGTTCCCCATGCTGCGGCTATCATCTGCCTAGCCTTTACCCTACATTATGTTTGTTGGGGTCGACTTCCAGTGTAATCAGATGCAGCTGAATACTGGATTTTACATGGAGCGATCGCCTATCTGACTTCCACAACCCAGTTAGTACTGGGTAATACTAAACCCATCGGTAAGACTGGCTGTTAGACTTTCGAACCGGAATCCGGGAACCAATAACGACTCCAGAGCACCTAGACAATTTATGACAGTTGGTCAGCAATAACAAAACAAGCTGCTGGCATGCTGCATGCCGTGGCAGCCTTCAATTAAGGCTACGCTATAAAATGTAAAAATAATATGAGGACTTTAACATGTATTTTTGGTGTATGCTTTGTTGGTTGTCCTTAAAATAAATAAAGCTATTGCCAGTTGCACTATGCTTAAAGCTAACAAGCTGTAAAACTAAATCTACAGAGTCTATAGAGTGATAGTGCAACATTGAACTTCCCTGCAGGGCATAGGTACACATACAGGTATTCTTATGCTAGGTACCTGAATTTCACACTTTTTGCCTGCCTTATGCAAATAGCACCATAATTAATGTCCTAAGTTACATTGGCCGCTATAAAGTAACTATTTATAGCTAACTCAGACTATAAAGTCTATCTTAGAGTTTAAACATTAAGTTAAGTACTACCTACAACAAAGTAAGCATCTTTCGCACTTAGGTAATAACAGCTCATAATGATAACTACAGAGTGTACCTACAGTGCACACTAATACTTTATATCGTTTATTATGATACGTACTAAATTATAATTAAGTTTCCTTTGGAAATGCGGTTCTACTGCGTGGTCTCTAACTTCTCCAAGCTTGGTATAAAAATCATCTTGATTTTATTACCAGTTTTAGAGTTCAGTGGCTGAATATCAAGAATAGATCTCCTCAGTTTCAGTCATGAGTCTCGTTTGTCAAACAGCCCATTGTCGTTTATGGCTAATTAATACCTAGGCTAATATCGCAATGTGCCAAATTGGACTCAAGACATCTTTTCACCACATTTAACACTGCATTACACATGCACCTATTTCCGAACGGTTAAGCAGAGGTTTATCTTTGGAAGATTAAGTCCCATGAAATAGGGCGACCCTATTTCCACCAACCGAACAAATTCAAGGTCCATATAAGCACTTCAACACAGGTACTGCAAGTAAATAACACAATTATATGCACTGAAACGTTCCCTCGCCCAGCACGCAGAGCACGTCAAATAACATCTGTTCAACAAAGTTAAGCATAAACCTTACAGCTTGAGTGCTCGTAAGTTGTGGCTCTTTGTTCAAGCTGCAAGCGTAGCGTTCCAAGCTGTGCTTTGTTTATGTTAACTATCCGCTTAAGTAATGAACGAAGCTGTGTTGTGTTACTATTGTTATTAATTTTACTAGTTTCTTCACTTCACTGTGACAATTCTGAACTGCGTGAAGGTTACGACTACATAAACTATTACCTGGACTGGACATACTTCAACATTTGCAGCACGATGACACTCTATCGAAAAGACCTACACAAAGAGTAAACGGACCCTTCACGAAGCCGTCAACCAATCATTCTGTACATCAATCTAAGCAACTCTACGCAAAAAAATTGCTGGAAAACGATTTTCTTTTGGGTGAATTTGAAACTTGTATTTTTTTAACTGGTGTAAAATGGTGGAATATTAATACCAATATCTCCGCATACGCATTCAATTAGGTATCCCTCAGAGTTCATCCTGGTAAAACGGGCATTAAGCATTTTGTTAGGTATCACTTAGTGTTGGTGAAAGTGGACATTAGGCATTCAATTTATTTTTCACTAGAGCACAGATGTACAACTATAAGCTCATAACTATACGTAGCAGTTTTAAAGTAGACAAGACCTTATTCTGTCAAAACGAGACAAATCTTTAAATCTTTTCTAAAAAAAGTGATACAGTTCTAAATCATAATAACATCAACATACACAACACAACGCCATTCAGTTCAGCACAATGACACACGGATCATCAATCTACGCATAACGCGTCAAGAAACTATCCGATACAATGTGCGTTAAAAAACTCATTAAAATGCCGGCGCGCGCGCAGCCACGCGGAAGTCTCTGTGATTGTCTGTGGGACGTAAAAACAATGATGCGCTATTTAAATTGACATCTTTGATGTGAGAGGAGAGATGGAATTCATGATGTTGAGTGATGTGTTTATACGGGTTTAGGTCATCATCATTCTGTGGAATAAGGGCTGCCCTTAAACCAACTTAGTTGGGGTCGGCGCTGCATGTCTTTTTCTTCCACACTTGACTATCACTCGTCAAATCAGCGGTCACCACCTTTCTAGCTATATTCTCAACATTAATTATTTATTCAGAAATACATTCTAAGCTTCCATTTTTTTTTTTGCCAAAACGCTTAATTGCTAACAATAGTCATATTACAATGTCAAATAGAATCTTATGAAAGTCTATAACTTTGAGGATGCCCCAGAACTATACACAGTAGTTAATGGTGGGCTTTGTTCTAAATGTGACGCCACCAGTCCATAGGGCCTAATCGTAACTCTCCTTGTCAAAGGCATGAGAATTCTTCAATTGAAGTTGGATATTACATCTGCGGTAAGCTAGGTTCTATTGGACCTTTTACAAGAATTACATTGAGGAACGGGAATCGGGAATTACGTTACGGAACTCAAATGGAGTTGGGCAGGACACCTAGCAAGGCGCAGTGATAACAGGTGGACTAAGGCTGTCACCGAATGGCGTCCAAGAACTGGCAAAAGAAACGTGGGACGTCCGGCGGCGAGATGGGCAGACGACATAGTTGCCATCGGGGGAAAAACCTGGATGAGGCAGGCACAGGACCGTGGGGATTGGCACGAGAAAAGAGAAGCCTATACCCAGCAGTGGGTGAGTTCGGGCTGTGGATGATGATGATGACATTGGGGAAAAGAAAATCCAAAGGATCTTAAACTTGTTCTTTTTCTGCACCTGCGTAGTATCGGCGGCCTTTCATCTTTAATCATAACTATCACAGTAGTATTTACGCAATCGGCTTTTATTTCATAATCACTTGTAATTACCAATCCGACAGCCAAGAAAGACCAATTACTCGTAGTATTTAATTATAACTGCATCAACCATTGAACCCTTTTAATAAAGGAAAAAGGAAATCTAGACCGGACGCGCAGTTATCCTAGGCATCTTAAAAAGCTAGAAGCCAGAGCTATGGTTTTCCGGAAGGCATACTGTCATGGCGTCCATATGCGCCATGATGAATAATGTATCTGTGACAATTACCGCGGGAGGAATGCGGGACTGTTCCCTGCTGGGTAAGGAATGGGTACTTTAGGGTGAGATGTTATCTAAGTTATCCATACTCATATTATGAAAATCCTATAGTCACCTTTTCACGCCTAAACAGATGTAGATGGAATTTGACACCTCTGGGTTTTTCTCATTATTTTTATTTCGGTAATACGTTCCCGATTTATGACCGAAATACGCGATTTGTGTATAGTTAGTGTTATATAATTATGTTTTCATGTGGGGATTTTTGATGTTCGATTTTGTCGAATCGAAAATAAAAATGTCTTATACAAATTAGGTTGAGCTTTAATAAATTAAAATAACCTATATTAACTAACTAACTTAAAAATAAACTTAAAAAATGGCGTCAAAAAACTCCTCCTCAACGTAGTCAACCGGTAATGTACCCAAAAGACTGGCGGCGTTGCCACGTTGTATGGCAACGCTAAGCCTTTGGCCAAGGTAAAAGCCAGCCCTTGGGTCACGGGAAGAGTCAACTAAACGTTTAGAAATGTCCTTGAAAAGGCTGTGAGCACTCGGACCCCACGGACCTAGAGTTTCAACCCCAAACGGCTCGAAAATATAGTTAGCTTGAGCTTCAGCATTTTTAAACATTTCCACTTCCTAGTGTTTTAGCTAGAGTACTGTTATACGTAACTAATACCTATACAACATTACAGAGGTGTGTACCACTATTTGTCTCATGTTGGCTTCTTTTTGAAATTCCATTTCAATGAGAAATAGAGGCCGAAAATAACTTAATCAGTTCTCAAAATAATTCTTAATTAAAAATGTAACACCCAGGTGTTTGGGTTATGTGTTGCCACACTGCGCACGAGTTTCTTAACTAATTAGCATTGCACACCAGGCTTGTTTGCGGTTAAAAAAAGACAATATTTACTTTAACACCCACGTAATAAGGTACAGAGTGGTTTTTGTTTTTGTGGCGAGTCGTTTAAGTTATGGGAAGCAGCGATCTTATTGAAATTTCGAAAATTTAATACAGAGACGAATTTGTTGATTCTCTAAACAACCTTTATGACGAGTAGCTATTTGAAAAGCATTCTTAAGGTTAATCAGACCCTCTGCTACGGCCCGGTCATGTCTTGGTTGCGAACACAGATATAGATAGACCTAGATAACGCAAGTATCACGATCTGTATGAAAACCAAGCGTGCCATTTTTTGACTACCTATTATGACGTCACAAGCACTATTTAGTGATGGGAAAATCAAATCGATTCAAAGACGCCGCCGCGGACGGCGCCCCCCTCGTCCTACCCCCCGCCATGACGCCCACTGACGTCCGACTAGCGCTATGCTCCGGTGCAGACTGAGTTCGAAATTGGCCACTTACGATTTTTGTACGTAAGCTAGGCACGCGAAGTAGTTGCTCTCGCGTTATCTAGGTCTATCTATATCTGTGGTTGCGAACTTGCTCTAATCGATATGAAAATCTTCGATTACTACTAACCCAGAAGCACTAAATGAAGCAAGCAGATGCATAATTAAATAGTAGTCATTGTAGGTAATAGAGCCCGTAAGGCATTCTTGAAATTTTTGGGTTTGATTTTCTTCGAACACCTTATTTCAGTATTACGCCACGCATTTGTTCCAGTTCCGTCATAACATTTTCGTTTTTTAATAAATATTTTCCTATTTCCATTGTCTAAGTCAAGAATTTCAAATGATTAAATGGTGAGTCATCACAAATCACCATACAAAGTTTTTACTTTTCACACTGAATAAAATGACATCGCTTGGACTGATAGATATGATTTTCAGTTTTCTGTGAGCGAGACAATACCATTCTAATGCCAATGAAACAAACCCTTAATAGTGGGGGGAATCTACAGATTCAGATAATTGCTCTAAGAAAAAAAATACGTGTTTAATCGCTATCGCTCCCGCCTATGCCTCGCGCCACCCACAGCTCAACAATAAGGTTGTAAATCAGCGACAGATGCGAATGTAGGTGAGCAGCAGAGGTACTGGCAGCTTAGTGCTCAGTGGGCGTGACACCCGGAAGTGACGCGGACGACAACTTCCGGGTGTATTGCGCTAGTTAGTGTAAGGGAGGTAGACAGGAGTGTTGTTAAATTAGTATTTTCGCAACCGCATATGGTGTAATTGTTTAAGTGGATTTTGGTGGAGTGATGGTACTGTTTTTAAAGGAAACTATTGATGCTTGTGGCAATGTGCATTTTCTATGTTCTCTGTATTCTAAGCATACTATGATTTGTCTCCATTTAGTGCTTCTTCTGACTGATTGAGTGCACAAATCACTCTTTTGCCACACTTACCTATATCAAATAAAGTGACGGGATAATAAAATAAGAACTCTGCTAAATACTAACAATGTTCACCGTTCCGTACATCAAATCCTTTGCTTTGCTTTGCTTCCTTTCAAACTTATAATAACGAAATTCAACTTCGTTCATTTGCATAAAACACGATCATAAATAAAAATATCCCTTATTCGCTTTCCCTGCCACCCACGACACCCGCCTCTCCGGCCATAGACTACAGACCACACGACACTCGCATATTATTACATGCCAATACTAATGTAATCGCACAATATATTCCTGTATATTACTACTTGGCAGCGAGGGACTGTATACTAGTGTAATAAGTTTAATATCGTAAATATCTGTCGAATGTAGTCGCACCTCGCGCCTGTTTCATTTTCATGTACCTACGGACACTTTGACAGGGTTGGTACATGTAGTTTAATTGCTTCAAAAAGCAAACATTCGAGAAATAAATATTACAGTAACTTCATAGCTCATTTCAGCAGCTCAATTCCTCGCAATCCAACCCTTAACATATACCTATTCCACTAAGCTGTGTGCGTAAGTTTTGTCTATAAACAGTCTAAGTAATATTCATTCATCCCTCTCATAGAGAGGAGGCCTGTGTCCCAGCAGTGGGAACATTATAGGCTGATTATGGTTATGGTAATATTCATTATCGATACTATGAATGAAAGCTAAAGAAAATATCCCCAGCCCTAGCCCCTATGTGTAGCTTGTAATATTATAACAAGCCGGTATCAAGTTGCGGACAGCCGACACTGGACACGGTTGCAACACCGTGTTGTCACTTGTCGTGTTGCAATTAACTGCTGATATTCGCGATAAATAAGAGGATTCATTCATGTATGTATGTGCAGAAAAATACGTAGATAGGGACAAAAGTACGGGTCAATTAGGTGAATGATGAATGTCTCCATTACTTAAGTTAGGACGCTTATGTTCGTCCGGTCCACGCTGAATCGCTGAAAATGAACGAATTTAACTAGAACTTAAACGGTTTTTAAGAGAGAGAATAAAAAAGCAACATAGAGTGCTCTTGAACGCGGTTCAGTGCTGATCGTGTTCAGGTTCATTAGTGAAATTCGCCCTTAGTCGTTACAATTTTACAGTCTAAGTCACCCTCTTAGTTAACCCTCGTTTAGCAAAAATGATGCCAATTTAAAACATCTGTCAGCTGTCTCGCGACACCGCTTTCCCGTTCTACTTCACAACCAACTCAAATTAACTTATAAATGTCCTAATTGATTATATTTGTAAGTGTATGCTAATCTAAAACTGTCATTGACGAAACAATACATTTGGGATCTTAAGAGTAACATTACAAAACAACATTGAAAGTTTTTACGCTACACTTCCCACGAAAACAGCTAACATTTAATCAGAACAAAGAACATAAAACCTGCATAATAAGTAGCACCAAGTACCCATGTAACTCTTCACAAACAAACTGACTACATAAAGTGCTTGACTTATTGGTTCATCCTCAAGACGTTTAGCAGCGGAAGGGCTGGGCAGAGCCACTGGAGCGGTCGTAATTGCTTATTGTTAACTATTGAAGGGTGAATGGTACACGGAGCGGGAGCGATGAGCGGGATCGTTTAATAAGGCTGAATTTATAGTGCACTTCATTTCAATATTTTACAAAACTGATAAATTCTGGTTCTGTATGGTGTCCGGACGTAAAGAATAGCACCATCCCATATCTTCCCGTGGGTGTCGTAAGAGGCGACTAAGGGACTTACCAGAGAATGGGCAGCAGCGTTCTCTGCGATTTTTTACAACCACACTGCGATCGCCAACCCGCTTGCCAAGCGTGGCGATTATGGCAAAACCCCCCGAATGTCGAGCACTTTACCTGGTGAAGGTTGCAGGGATCCGCTGGATGCGAGTCGCACGGGACCGGTCAATGTGGCGACACTTGGGGGAGGCCTATGTCCAGCAGTGGACGTCTTTCGGCTGAAATGATGATGATGATGATGATAAATTCATAATTGAACTATCATCTTAGTGACAACACCTTAGTACTGTTACGTGTGTGAGCGCAAAAGATTTTTGTTAAAGACAATCCAAAACGATTTCATCAAGTATAAGACATCTAAAAGTTAAAAATAGTTTATTTTTCAATGCTGCCTGAGGATCATTTCTCGTTCCTTCTCTTTATTCTAACAGACTTGTCCGGAAAAAGGCCTATTCTTTGCATAAGGCAATGGACTGATAAAATGTATATTCAGTCGCTCATTAAATTATTTCAACCGAGGTTTTAATCAAGGCTTTATCACTAATTGTTAAAGCCACAGAAGAGATTATAAACCTGATAAGTTCCTAAGTGCATTATGTAAGTTTTGCCGAAGAACAATAGTGTATCAAATTAGCACACAATCAAATCGTAATTCAACTGCACCACTCAAATAAATGCTCAAATTGATATGATCTTTCAATAAAACGTATTAAAACGGTACCTGGTGACATTATCTTGTATAAAACAAATGACCAGCGGGTTCTGTTACTTTACTACTCGTAATTATGCTGTTATCTTTTCTATTGCGCATTAAATTATAATAATATTTATTAGCAAAGCAATTAATGTTATAAGATTTGATTTGATACTTATACCGCTATGAAACGGCCGTGAAGTAATAATCATTTTTCATAGACACCATGTTTGCAAGAACAACCAGAGATAACCGCCACAACTTTTGTCTTGGTCGCAAACCGAGGCAGGCACTTTCATCACAGCCTGAACTCACCCACTGCTGGGTATAGGCCTCTCTTTTCTTATGCCAATCTCCACGGTCCTATGCCAGCCTCATCCAGATTTTCCCCTACTATGTTGTCTGCCCATCTGGCCCTGGCAGGCACATTACTTTGCGTAAATTATTTCGTCACCACTGTTCTCAAAACGGCGAAGGAAATCATCGTGAAGAATCTGGTATGTCCTAGAACCAAAAATTCGAAGACATAACATTACTTCCACCAACCGGTAGACTGGGCCCGCGTGGTGGATTGCAGCCCACACCGTCTCACTGAGAGAATACCTATGGTCCAGCAGTAAGACCATTATAAGCTGATTAAGCTGGATTGTGTGTGCTTGAAGTACCTATCTAATAAATAAACACACATTTAAACGGCTGTCTTAAGTCTTATCGCTGAAATCAAGCCATTTCCTTCAGACAACTATGCCATGGGAACCACCCAGTTTCCAACAATTATTTCTTTTAATCCCGCTCGCGCACATTCCGCTATCCGCCCACAGCGTGTGACAGCCGATTTATCGTAACGATCGACATGTATCCGTGTAAGACAAGTATGTTGATAGTCAAGTATTAGTGTTTAGTCGGCCTAAACGCACGCGATGGCTCGTGTGCCAGTGAGGTGTTGCAAGTGATTACTTTACTTGTTCACGTGTCATCTTGAACTTGTTTTCATTACGTTTGGGATTTTTGCAAGTAAGTTGTAAAAAATGTTGAGTAAGTAGCCCCTATAGCGGTCTTTGACAACTAATTGAAAGATGTTGGCCACTAATTTTTACAATTACTTACGTCCGTAAAAAAATAAAGAAAAGAAAAATAAATATAGTGGCATTTTCACCATTTTTTTGGAGGAAAACAGCCAGTACTCTTTTTTTTTCGATAATTTCATTGATGGAATGAAATTAAATATACATACCTCCTTAGTATTTGTAACAGAAACCTTAAATTTAATTTACCATGGCGCTTCATGATAACTTAGGTAATAAATTCAAAAAACTCTTACGATATGATAAATTATAATTGCTTCTGTCTATAAAAATGTAATAAAACTAATAAAGTGTTTGTTTTCATAATTTACGACTAATTTCTAATTTATGTTCTACGAAGAATCATGAGAAAAGGAAACTAATACTATGGAACTCTCAGATTGTTATAGTAATTAAAACACATGGTCCAATGATGCATATCTCATTTTCAAACACAATTTTCTTTGGTTTAATTATACGAGAAAAACGTGTAGTATCTTTTAATGATTTTAATTAATCATTTAAGCTTCCACAACCCATTACCGAGCTATTCATATTTTTCTATGTAAATCATAGAATTAATATCTATTGAGAAATTAGCTGTAAAAATAAATATTATGGGTGATTAATACAGATTAAGTTAATTGATTATGTTGTACAATTATGAAAACATGTTAAGTATCCAATTAATATTACACGGTCATAATATTATGTTTACTTCACTGTTCACAGTAATAAATAGCTAAGTTAGTAGCAAATTTTCTAAATAGGTAATACCGTCATACATCATCAACTCAACAATATTAAAATTAACAAAATAATATAATGGAAAAAAAGACAGTTAATTTATTTTTAATCTATAAAAATACCTATTATTTCCTATTGATGTACTTACCACCGGAAAAATTGGACTGCAAATAAGAATATCACTACAAGAAGGTATAACGTACCTATTCTAATAAAAGCTCTTTATTCACCAACCATAGACAATTGAATGCCTTCAAAGCCGTAATGGAGCCTAAAGAGATACGTCTCTATAAATAATTCTTCACACCTTTTTATTTTCATTTCTTGGCTAACTATGCATGATGCTCATCGTTAGCAAAACTGAATTGAATAGCCTGTATGCATAATGAAAGGCATAATAATATAATGCAAAGCAGAATGCAGTTAATTGAATCGATTGAGATAGCCTTCATTGGCTTCATATTTTATTGAAAGTGAACCCGTTATGAGCAAAGGAACATGGGACTCCATTCTTGTCTCGATAATGTCGTCGTTAAATATAATTCTATATTATCTGGCGGCAGAAACCGGTGTGGTAAAATCTAATGAGTGTTATTATGAACAGTGAAATTGAAATATTTCTAGAAATTGGAATAATAAAGTAATTTTCGATATAACTGAAGCATGCTGATAGCAATACCTTATTATGATTGAATTACTATTACTGCAGCTAATCCTTTTAATATTAATAACGAATCCTTTTAAAACCGTCAGTAAATATCATTTAGACGTCTATTTCGGCACTAAAAACCGCAAACTTATAGAAGAAACATACACTATTATAAAAGATACAACATCACGAAAGAAAAATCAATAAAACGTTACAGCACACTCATTTCTATTAACGTTATAAAATTGCAGCCTATGATTTAACCCTCACGACGCCGCCGACGCGCGCACTTACACAAAATAGGCAGGCCTCCCCACTCCAATAGGCAGACAGCCTCGAATTATGGCAACATTGCTGGTTAGATGTCAGAAGAGCCTTTTATAAAAACACTACTTTTAAATCTATCTGCAAAACACTTCAAACCTTAAAGGTTTACTTTTAGAGTTTAAAGTCAGTTCTTTCTATATAAATACATATTATTTGTTTTGTGGTTTCTGAATGGAAGGCGACTGTAAACGGGATATCTTATTGCAGTGTTATTTGACTTGAGTCGGCTTAATGATACTCTTTTATGAAAACATTGCGCTTTGATCCAAATGAGGATGCCTGTGTAATCATTTTTGTGGGACAGGGATTACTGGCGTCCTTTAGTAATGTAGAGAGTTTCTAAGCATCTTCCTTGTTTTTTTGTTTCTTTGTTAATTAGTTTGAGTTTAACTGTGCTCTATTTCTTCCTTATTTCTTTATTTATTTACCTAAGTAACTAATTAAAACCAAAGAAAAAAAAAATCTTTTGGCGTTGTAATGAAATGGAAAGGCACCTGATATTTTATTAAATATTAAAAAAAAAAAACAAGATGGCAGCCTTAAGTTTCCATTACGGCTAAGCGCCGATGATACTTTTACGACTTTGTACCCCAGTTTGACTGTCATGCTGCGGTTACCGAGTAACGGTCGCCAAAACATTCATTCATTCATTCATTTTTGTTTCGTTGGTTTTCCCGGTTTTCCTCGGCTACTGTTATTCCCAGTCGTTAATATAGTCAGGTTACGTTAATTGCCTGAGATTGTCATCGCTGTATGACGCAATTAACACCTTTTACAATGCAGCAGGAGATGGAAGCCTGTTCCTACCGATACAAACCGGAGATTGTCACGAGAATTAAATGCTCCTCTTTATTGATTATGATTACTAGCTTCTGGCCGCGTCTTCTTGCTCTTGTTTTAACATAAAACTTAAATAGGTATCCTAGTGCTAGCGGGTAATAGTTTAATTATTTAGTTTAATTTTCTATTAGTGAAAGAATATTGGAAGTATTTTGGAGATTACTTCATCAAACCAAACTGGATTTCTCTTTCAAAGTTTGACTTTTAATAATGACTGTTGTAAGCTAGTTACATTCTGTTCGTCAGTTAAGTCCACTTTTTTAACTAATAACGAAGCGAGGCAGTGAAAGGTGGGCGTTACTACTATGTCAAAATGTATTAAAATGAGTATTTTGAATACCTACCTAATCAATTTTTGACCGTTAACCACAGATTAATTTAACTGTTACATCTCCAAAGACCATGTAGACATGTAATCTGTTCGACTAGCCTCAGCAAAAGTTGTCTGATGAAAGTTACTCAGAAGATGACATGAGTAAGCGCTATGTAGAGGGAGCATGAGCTTGTCTTTCACGGTCTTCATGGCCAAAGGGCATAGACAAGTGCAACGGTTTTTAAAGCGTTTCGTATTTCTACAAAGACTTTCAACAGTACCGACTGACTACCGTAAGTTAGTCTAATATATTTTTGACTATTCCATCATCGTTTTTAATAATAGAATGTCAATTTGTCTAGGCCTAAGGAGGCCTGGTCTAATTTTCAATCAACACTAACTCCATCTTTTGTTTTGTTACAGTGATGGTGTGAGACCGTATGGGTCTGGCCGCGGCGCTGCTGGAGGCGGCTGCGCGCGGCGATGCGGCCCGGCTGGCGAGCCTGCTGACCGCGGACGCTAGGGACATCAATGTCACTGACGAGGTAAATACTCGAGCATTACCATCTACCTGCATAGGGTTGTAACCTGTGTGCGGCCTTGCCGTTGACCACTAACCGAGAGACGCCTCAGCTGCCGCTATTGAATACAGCATTGCCAAGACTTACCTTACCATCCAAGCGTCGTTTACTAAGACTACTACATAAATGACGTACAGGAGTTGAAGGCTTTGGGTGGCAAGGCAGTCCGAAACAGAAGATGTGTTTTATTTGTACTGCCATCTCAGTGGCAGCATCAGGGTTACCTCCTTCTACATTTCTCTTAGGGTACACATACGCTTCTAGCTATCGAGACTTGTATCTATCAAACCCGGTGTTATGCTAAGTAGAGATTCTTCAAATTCCAAACAGATTTCGCTTTAGTAGTCAAGCGCCACTTGATAAGACTAATGACTGCCATCACTAGTTAATTTATAGCTAGTTTAAAAAGTGTGAATTCTACAGCTGTTTAATTGGGCTTTCATCACAACATGTTGCCTTATTTATACCACTTTAATGTGGAGCATGACTTAGATAGATCGCTTTACTCAAGTATAACAGGAAACGCGATAATAAAAAAGATTTCTGACCGAGATTTATCTTCTTTGTCAGAATAAATAAATGGATTAGCTGTCTCGAAAAACATAAAATATGTTTCTTGCTTTTTTTTCCCAGTCGTATCGGATGCGCACCGCCCACGCGCTAATAGGAATAAAGAGCTTCACTTTTTATATTATTTTTAAACAGGCAACACAACGAAAGTGTTACCATAACAAAATAACAACAAACAACTTCACAATAAAACCGACGTACAAAAGGAATTATATTTTATACAAAAGGCAATAAATTGTATTTATGATAAATGGTGGGAGGATAATAAACGTTAGCGCGCTATTTCACCCAACGGCCAACAATGTCAGCTGCGTTCCATTCCACGCAGTAGCATCGTTCAACATCGAGTCGGCACCCAACCGCGAACAAATTAATACCTTGCGAAATTAATGCACCTATCAAGCGAGCCAATTTAAGTCCTAAATCATCATAATAAAGTTTGTAATTCAACAGCATCTTAAGTGATTCTATGAAACGTTTTATTTATGGCCAGTGTGTTCCCATCGTCCACGTAGTTGTCCCTTTCGGAATCGATTAATAAATAATTAAAATGCATCGATATATCGTGCGTCGGCGCCGATTTATCTACTCGTGTCGCTACAGGCTGGTTGGATATTGTAATTTGTATGCTCAGTTTATAAAGAAGAAAAAATCTTGAGATAGCTGTGCAGATTGTGCACGACAGACAATATTTTCAGCATCCATCGGTCCATTCGTCATACGAAAATCCTGCCTCATACTTAATAAGTAATTAATTTAATTAATGAACATGGAGGGAGTCTAATCGACTACGGAGCATAAGATGCATTTACAAGCAAAGCTGATTAGTTGTAGGCTGGATTTATTAGAAATTAATGTGAGAACCTGTTCGAATTCTGAAGAGAAGAAACTAAGCATGATTTTGTAGAAAGTTTCAATACTTTTTTGTAGTTTAATCACAATATCAACCATACAATATATAATTTCGTTAAAAAAAAAATTTTTTCTTACGTTTAAGTCCGTATCTCGATTTTGTTCACGATTCACTATTGTGCCAAAATGGCAGCTTTCAACAACTTCTTGCTTCTAACAAAAAAAGTAAACAATCGTAATTGTCCATCCATAGATATTACAAGCGAGCTAATTGGATCCCACGACGCAGCATCATCAATCAAAGTACCTACCTAACTAGGCCCAGTTTTTGTAACACAACCATGAACAATTCTTTTTTCTTATCGTTTTACAAAATGACCGTTGAGAACAGCGTATAGTACAGACAATTAAAAATAGAACACAGTAATTACGTCATATTCTATAACAATTTATTTCAAAAGATTTACCGTTAATTACGTCCATAACAGACAATACGGCTATTAAAAGTGATGTCGTTGCTCTCGCACACACGTTAAGTTAAATAATTAAAGTGTTAAAATTTATTTTTTATGACCGTACTGATTACTAGCGGCATTTAAGAAGTCTTTATTAAAAAGGCTTCATTAGGTATAAGGTCTATTAACAGTTCTTATGCTACTTTTTGCAGTAATACCGACCAGATTTTTTTTGGCGTTTATCAACTGTGTCTAGTCTATAGCTAGATAATTATAATATGCTCGCAGCTGCCTAGACTATTCCTATTTCCCGTATAGTACAAGTGCAATAATAGGCACAGAATTGCAATTGTTCTAACTCTAGTAAGCAAAGCCAAAGGTCAGCTACTGCACCGCGTTAGCATCGCGATTCGCGACCTCTTTGGCTTTGCCACCGTATCGCGGCAATATCGGCGAATATTCGTTCTATTCAAGCCTTAATTCACAGGAAGTATTACACAAACCTAACGCAACAGGACGTATTACATTATTTATTTTGATATCTCATAAATAACGTGTTTCTTCGAAACAGGTGACACAAGGCCCTCGTTAAAATACAAATCCAGTAGTCGCCCGCCATTTTAAATTGTTGACATAACACGATTCGTGCGGAAACTAATCATTTCGTGTTCTCTTACGGAGATGATTGATCATGGCATGTGTTTATTCAACCTAGTATGGGCACTGTATTCGACTTGAGTAAGCGTTTGACATAATCAGGGATCTTGACAGTATTTTAATGCTTTGGCTCCAGTGTTGCAAGTTATATTACTTGCCTCTAGTTTCTTGGTTGTTTATTTGACGCTTGATAGAAAGTTGGTTGATCGTAAATTGTGAATTTGTTTTATAGTCTAGTCTAGTCTTCTCTTCTATGGAGAAAACGATGAAGTCAGTTTTGAAAGCGCTTTTTTATTTTGTATCTTCAGATACTTACTAGAAACGATGGATGGACTGTGTGAAGGATGATACGGCACGAAAAGAGGTGTCTGATCAGATGACGAGTAATAGAGAAGTATGGATGAAGAAGACATGATGCGCCGGCCACAAATGAGTTGGGACAAGGGCAAGAGAATGATGATGATGAGATACTTACTAGGAACTTTGAATTGACACATCATCCTTTGTATTTTATTTTGAAATCTAATTTCAGTTTCATAAAAATGCTTGCCCGTTAAACGTTAGTAGATTCATATTCAACAACGTTATAATTTTATGTATTTCTGGGGCTCAGAAATTTTAACCATGATCTACTAACAAAACTGCATTTGATTGTTATCATCGAACCCATACGAGCTTATTTTACACCTTCCGATAGGTTGTAAAATTTTATGATTTAAACATAATAACCTACACTACTAGCTTACATTTTCAACATAAATAGAACCTCACGATCTCATTCATGCGAACCAAAACCAACTTTCGAGCAGGAGTTTGTAATAAAGATACTTTATGTAGAGATTCCATTTTCCCTAAAATCTATGGTTCTAATAAATAGACTGGAACCTCTGGTTCTGGTCTGATAATTTATCAGTAGCCCTCACCTCAGGTAGAAACCAAGCCGTGAATGTCAACTCCGTAGACAACCCGACGCTGTCACATGCAAGCAAAGAAAAAAAAGTGACGCGACAAGATAAATAATTAGTAAAACCAGCCAGTGACTTACTAAACCAGTTTCTACTAGAGCGGTATTTTTACTACTGAAGTTTTTTCCAAAGAGGTGGCCGTCTTTAAGTTTCCAAACAATTAATGTATTCACAATCAGCATCGTTATCTGCTGTCATCTTTGAGCAACCGAGCCTCCCTCACCGGGTGCTCGAGATCATTAAAAAACTAGTCCGCTCAGTGGACCGGTCCCTCTTGTTACGCGCACTATTTTTATTTTGTTGGACCCCACTTTATCTATTCTGCATCAGTCTGTGGTGTCAAAATAACTTTGTTTCTAAACGTTTCGACAAAGTGATGTGCATAGACTAATATATATAAAATGGTGATGTGTAAATAGGTTGTACTTGTGTGTTGTGTAAAGTGGTTTGGACTAACTGACAAGAAAATCTACATTGATGGATGCATGAATGCAATTATATTTTAGAATTGTATTTCGACCATAACATTTGTCATTGTTTTGTTTATTTTTTAAATCGTGATACGTTAGTAGCTCAAACGTAGTACAGGGGCTAACAGGTAGGTGATTTGACATAAGGACAAGGGAATAAAAGAATGAAAAAATAAATGTTTTTCAGTTCAGTAATCAGTTACTCATTCGTATGTTTAGTACTTTATATAGTTTTCTTGTGTCCGAACAAAACGATAAAAGTTACATTATTATTTGATATTTCCGAAGGCGGCAGTTGTTTTTTAACTTTAAGCCCTTAGTACGTAGCACTAGACCAAAGACCAATGTCTAATAAATAAGGCTTAGTTATTAGATGCTGCCACTTTGATCTAGAGGCCGCAAACGCTACTGCTGCGTATGTTTTCGATTCCCAGGTCGGCCAAATTATTATTGGGTTTTTCCCGGTTGATGGCAATAGGCTCGCCCTCTACTACATCGGACTTCAATATCATTGGTTAAATGTGGATGTATTGAGTACTGGCACACCTCTACTTCACTCTTGGGGATATAAAGACGTGATGTTATTATAGAATACCTAATGGACGGACATATCATTGGATAAACGGGTTTTCGCTTTGCTGAATTTTGGGCCTAATACAGGAGGGTGCAAACGGACCCTCCACGAAGCTGTCAACCAAGCATTCTGTACATCAAACTAAGTAAACACTACGCAAAAATTATTGTTGGGAAACGACTTTTTTTTGGGGTGAAAAATCACGTTTTACGGTATGACTCAATGTAACGCACACTAAAAATTGTACTGATGAAAAAAATACCATCATCAAGCTAGGAAGAATGATCATCTAGTCAAACATAGTTCGACCAATACTGTCTTGGCCTTCCCTGACTGCGCACAGGTTCAAACCGTATGTCAAAGCTAATAAGTCACTGACCATGTATTTGAGATGCGCGGTCACGTCGCAGACTCTCAGCGACTGACGTGTGATGCTGAGGGAGATTTATACCCACTGACTGTAACGGTAGGTGGCCAGGCCACACATAAAACTGGTCAGGTAGAAAAGCAGCAAACAGAAAAATGTTTAAAGTCCTTTCAGAGTGTTATTCTATCCTCTGACATAAACGTTATGACTTATGATGAGTAATGGTAAATTGTGGTACTGCAAAATCAAATGTCAAATAGAAACCGTCCACAGTACGAGTCGGACTCGCTCATGATGTGTTTCGTACCATCGTAGTAGGGGAGCCCCCTTATTTTTAAACAGCGGCAACTGAAATACACATTCTGTGAAAATTTCAACTGTCTACCTATTACGGATCATGAGATACAGCCTGCTGAAAGACAGTCAAACGGACGGACAGCGGAGGATTAGTAATAGTGACCCTTTAGGTACAGAACCCTAAAATTGAAAGGACAAGAGTTGTGTTTGGCGCGTGCCCAAAATCAGAACTAACACAACACACAACCAGCTTGTTTTTCAATATAATTTACGAGACAATGTCTCACATGTATATCAACATCGCCCTCCCCCCCCCCCATTCCCTTTTTAATGTAAATCAAACGCCAGAAGATCTTTGTAAGATAAAATTAATAGATACTGTATCCGAAATAAATTAGCGACATTAGCATTATTGGAATCAGGTACCGATTCTAAATTGCAAAAATATGTGTGAGAAGTAACACTATGTTTTATCAATTTTTATTGCTTAAGATAATAAAATTTATGGAAAAAGCTATCTATAATTTATAAGATTATAAATTGTAGCAGGTTTCCGGATGGCAGCGATGTGGAGGAGTACTTTGACGCATAAGCGTCCTATGGTTTATTTCATATAAATTAGTCCTAGTTTTCGCAAATGCAAATAAAACATGTAGCTACTTTCTCATTTAAATATAAGACTTATATATTGTATGTATACGTTCATGTTTTACATAATAAAGTTGTTAGAACCAATGGTTAGAACATTATCATATATCCTATTATTTTACGGATGGACTCTTTGACTTATAAAAAGAAAAATGGTAAAATTATTAAAGTATAAGGATGTTAAATAAAACTGCGAAACTTTTATTTATTTAAATGCAAAACATCATTTTATGTATAAATAATTTAAATTATTATTATGTTATTACGGATCTAGATTCCAAACGAGAAATCAGCAATGCTTAATGTCATATTTTATGACATTTAGGTAAGTAGCTAAAAATTATGTTATAAATTCTTCTTTAATAAAGTTACTAACGTGAAATTTATTCGAAATGAGAGATAAGCTCTAATAGTTTATAGCATTTTTATCATTTTTAGTAATATTTCACGGAGTTAATTGGTTATTGACTTTTAAGTTTATTTTTCAAGAAAAACAACGTATATAAGAGATCTGTACTGTATCTGCTCACGTCTTGTCTTGCCTCGCTTCGCCTCGCAAAAAAAACTAAAACTGTCTGTGTCCACTTCTATAATCCACCTGTAGAATGTAGCTGGGCGGCCTACTATGGCAAATCATTTGAAACTTGTTTTATAGCTTTTCTTAGTACTGTGAACGACTTTAAGCACAACCTTAATGTTAACTACATTGAAAAATCTTAAAGTCAATATCTAATTAAGTGCTACACGTAAAATCAGGAAAATTAGATGTCCAACAAATTGACCATACTACTAACTTAAATTGACCGAAAATTCCACACTACTTGTATGTATTTAAAGCATTATTTATCGATCGTTGGTACGATATATTTTATGTTGATATCATGTCATCATTAATTTTATTAGCGTCTCATAAGCCGGGAGAAAAAGCTTCCCAGAAAGACATTGAATTATTCTCTAAAGGACCGTCTTAAGAACGTGAATCAGGAGATAATATAGCTACACTGCCTCGTCAGTCGCAAGCGCGACTTTCCAGTAGTGCACATCAAAATTCTTTTGAAAAAGCATATCCAATTTTGAATTCACCGACGCAATCCGTTCCGTCATTCCCAATTCTCGATGCGCTCACTAATCGCCACTAAATCCTCCACTGATTATATTGTTGGTTTATTTTACAAGCACAATGATTAGCCGGACACAATCCTGTTTCACATTAAAATTGATTAACTTTACAACTATTTTTGAAGCATCAGCCTCGTTAAAAATAGGAAGCTATAATTTTGTGTAGTCGTTACGGGCTTGCTAGCTTTAATTTCAGTTATTTGAGAGATTTATGAGGCTGCGCCGTTTGTCAGAGAACCGTTGTGGCGTAGAATGGAGGTCACATGCCTTCGGTATGTGAGGCGCAATTCTGACAGGTGGTGTGACGGAATGAAGTGTCAGAATGTTGCTCAAGAGAAAAGTAAAGAGCAATCGGAATAATTTTTTTTTTAGGAGAGGCATCTCGCAGGTCAACCAATGAGGCTGGCTTCTGCTTAACCGGACTAACCTGAGTGTAAGGCCCCCAGCCAGGGGCTGGGCAGGGGCTTATAAACTAAACGACAGCGCCCTTAGTGCACCCCCTTTTTTAAGATGGGAAATCATCAAATGACCCCCTGCTCTGGGCGGAGCGGAAGGGATGACACTCCCTTGTACTGACTAAAACAAATCCATGTTCCTTCTTTGCCCTTTGTGTTCCAGGGCCGCGGTATCTCTTTCGAACAGTGCCGCAGCCCTGGTAGGTAGGGCACCCCCTGTGGGGTACGAGCCTCGGCTTAGGGCGTCGCTGGGGAGGGCAGCTAAGGGACAGGCTGGATCCGTGTGAGATTATTTAGGGGCTGATTTAAAACTACTGACTCAGCATCGTGGGCTGGCTCAAGCAAAAGTCGGGAGGGAGGTCGGAATTTGGAAATCGAATAGCAGCTTTTAAATTTTAGCAACACTAAGTAGATCTTGGTTTGGTAAATCAGGCGCCAGCATTCCATTACACTAATAAAATTTTCGAGTTTATATTAAAAAGGTAAATCGCCTTTACGTACTACTATCTAAACTCAATTCTCTTATCTCGGAAGACTCGAAAAAAGCTCTATCAGATCAAAATTATTGATCATTATGAGTAGGTAAGTACGTTACAACAAGTGAAAACCTAATAAACGGAAGTTTACGCCACAATTTACACTGCCATCGTAATTTCTAAAACACCAGAAGCCTGTTTCCAAGTCTTTGTGTGGGCGGCGACATCTATGGCGGCACTCAACTGTCAAGAGTCAAGTTAGGCCATTTCAAGCCTTTACAGCTTGTTGTCATTCGTAATAACTTGTTTATTGCTGGTTTACGTCTATGCTTCCGTTATCAAACCATTTGTTAGTACCCAGCACGCTCTACAGCCTCATCAAACACGTAAACAGGTAGCAACCGCCGCTGTTCTACGAACATTTTACATTAGTAAGCGTCTCAAGTAATCAAATCGATATTAATTTAACAACGTTTAAAATGGAGCAATTAATAACGGTAAGTGGTAGGTGATAAAACCATTTTATCGTCCAATTACATAACAAATCTCTTTGCGATAAAACGTCATGAGATCATAAATTATGCCAGCTTTACTCAGAGATTTCGAGTTATTTTCTAATTGTGTTTGTAAACATTTGAAATTAGCTCGAAATTGTTACACGTAATTAAACAAACTTTGTCTGTCCGTTGGACATTCTCACTTTTTGTGAAGCTACTTAATTAACACGGCCCGTGTCACTTACAGGGCGTTTTACCGCGAAAAAAAGAGCGCACAAAAGCCGCCATTTTGTTAGTGATGCGAGGCGATACGCAGTATGAAATGCCAATAAGGTTCTCCTACGTGATAAAAATGAGATACGATAGAGGTGTTGACATGTTCGTGCGATGTGGAGGTATTTTTTATGATTTATTTATCGCTGAGAACGAGTCATCATTAGTTTTATGAAAAATTCATACGCGACGCGTTGAATAGTGGAAAAGGATAGCTTCTCGCCTACCTGCAGATCTAAGGATGTCTAGATACTATAATTAACGACAGACGTACTTTTAAACTAAGAAATTAAAAAGATTAGGTTACTATATTAATAACAGAAGAAGAATAAACATGAATAACATAAGAAAAATAACTGTCTCAGTCTCCAGTAACTTATAAAAGTTATAAACCTTCAAACAAAAGCTTCATTATGCTTATCCAGAATTAATAATTTGGCACGCAGGATAAGGCATACCTTTCCATTACTTGCAGTTTCATCATTTCAGCCGAAAGACGTCCACTGCTGGACATAGGCCTCCCCTAGGGGGGTTTTGCCATAATCGCCACGCTTGGCAGGCGGGTTGGCGATCGCAGTATGTTTGTTATAAAAAATCACAGAGAACGCTGCTGCCCATTCACTGGTAAGTCCCTTAGTCGCCTCTTACGACACCCACGGGAAGATATGGGATGGTGCTATTCTTTACGTCCGGACACCAGTTGCAGTTTACCTCTCACTTAAACAACGCCAAATGTACCGTCCAGCACACCCGCAGTGAAATACGACCACAGCAGCTGAAGCAACAATACCTATAAATCGAAAGTCAAGACATCGACTATTTATCGACATTTTCACATCACCAGCTAGAGTTGTATCGCTGGCACGACGCCTCGGGCCGCGAATCGTTTGCGTAACAGTCGTCCCTTGTTGGGGCATTCCACCGCGCACGACTCCCAGCCATTCTGTCGTGTCCATTCGGCCCTGTACAACCACGTTCCGAGACAATTGCTTCCAGGAAACTGCAATGCATTATGACCACTGCGACTAACCCCACCAAGACACAAATTCGCCTGTGTAGTCTTCATTATTCTTCGGTGTGGAGTTATAGACTGCAGTCACAGTTCAAAAGCGGCGATCGTAAGAATAGACGGAATTGCAAAAACAAAATACGTTGACCGAAATGCAAAAGTCTTAAAAGCTTTAGGAATGGAAATAACCTCGGAATAAAGCCTTAAAATACGCAGAACTGAAACGTTACATACAGGCTTAGGACCTTTTCCCAGTTAGGTTCTATGTTCTAGACTATAGAGCCATTCGGTCTATGGGGTATCCCAACATTAAAATAAATTAAGACGATAAAGTTTGAGATTTACCAGACTATGTGCGTTTATTCTAGACAGGAAGGTAGTACACACAGAATTTATCGAATGTCTCCGCATTTATAATCATTGTCGAAAGATTTAGGAAATCAAAACCATTCACTCCTAAACATTTTTAAATAATCATCCTTTAAAATATTCTCGTCATAGTCATGAAAAGTCCTTTGAACCTTTGAGGCAGCGCTTGTCTTTAGTGTTTCGATCGTTCTATGTAACAATGTTTTCCACAGCATTTCCAGTAATATTATTTTTCCACAATCACACATTTCATAGCAAATCTGTTGCATGATTGTCGCCATCTAACGGTGTTTGATGACTGCGCGCATCTCCGTCACTTATGATTGCCTGGTCATTACTATGCGCCCGTCGATGAGTTGCAGGAAAAACGTGGTTGGTATGTAAATATCTATGTGAAGTTTTTGGTGGGAAACTGTTAATTGATTCAGTTATGTGAAAGTTGTTACGGATTTGTTAAGTAGGTGCATCTTATAGAGTGATAAGGTAACTAATCGTTTTAATTGGTTTACTTACTTTGCTACAGAACCTTTTATGTATGTATACAGGCATATAAAGTGCCCAATGCCTCATTTCAGCCGTTAGGTGTCCTCTCTGGACATCGTGGATGGCTTCTCCCAAGCACGCCACATCGCAGAGTTCCTTTCCACTAAAGTTAAGGTAAAATAAAAATAAAAGTGTTTATTTCTCACCACAAGCCAAAAAAAAATACAAACAATATTGACACACAAGCAGTAGCCAACGATTTTTGGTTGTGGATCGCTGGTGCCTGTGGTAGGTAGTAACACCTGTATTACAGGTCACCAGGTCCCCACCTGTTTAAAGTTACACATTTGATAGCTTACATCTGGTATCACAGCAAATAACAAAAGTTTCAAGCAATTAGTGAGCTTATTAATAAAGAGACACACATACTCTCTGTATTAGATTAATAAAAGTAAAACAATTAAAAAGTTAAAGTATGTTGAGTGATTTTTATGAAAGGTGTGTGTGTGTGTGTGTTGGAGAGAGTGTTAGTGGATGAGTCTGGAAAATGCGTTTGAATCTGTCTAGCTAGTCGCGTTTAGTTCTCATTATTTTTACGAGATCTTTAGCCGCTTAATTTATAGTGGTGATTTTAATTGCCCATAGCTTCAGTAGTACGGCCTTCGACGATTAACTGTTTGTTACTTTAGTACTCTTTGCCCGCAATTGGTTTCAGACAACACAGCTACCGCAAGTTAGTTATTATTTTGCGGCTACAAAGCCGTTAGCAGTGCACAAGCACTCGGCTTTGAATATACTGCTCTATGAAACACAAAATTCAGACTAGCTCTCTAGAATCGATATTTAAATATTAGAACCGGGCTCCCAATAAATCCACGCCTTTATTCCTCGAAGAGAAAGACACTAGACAGGGTTGAATACAAAATCCACATTTGCAGGAAGCGATCTTTTACCATTAACTGGACTCAAATTCAGACTATGGGCTGCTTCTGTGAAACTACCAATGGGAATTAATACTTCACATGACCTGGGGGTAGAACTCAAGCAAGACCCCAGGCTCAGCACCTAGACCAGCATCACTTGATCTAAATTACCGGGAGAGATTTACGAGACATCATAATCTTCCTTTCCTTGTCCCATTTTACTTGTTGCCGGCGCAACACGTTTTCTTCTTCTATTCTCCATGTCAATCATCACGTTTTTATTTTAAATTCCTTACACAATTCATCCATCTACATTGAGAGAGATTTACGACTGTTTTCACTTTATCTTCAGTAACAAGAAATATGTTGATATTGGTATCTCGAATTATCCTATAATAATGTGTATTGCTAAGCTATAAAATCACACAGAACAAGATTAAAGCCTGAGACACGGACAATAACTAAAGCAATCGAAAACGCCGTAAAATCACGAGCTGACCGAGAAAGGTGCCCGCTGCACTAAATCGAGTGTCAGATATGGGAGACCATAGCGTGGGTTTAGTATTTCAATTCGGTATTGTTCCTTACTGAAACTTTGCATGTCCTTCCTTTGTAGACCACAATTTATTTTACGGACAGCCAAATTATGAAACTCTCTTCCAGTATCTGTGTTCCTAACACCCATTTGACCCTGCAGCCCACAAAGCGATAGTGAATAGGCACTAGTCGCGCTTTTTTCCATTGTAGACCTCGTCCATCGATTTCCATCAGACCAGATCGAGATCAAGTGCAAGCATAATTATTAGTCAATAAAATAATCACTTTTATTGTTGCTAGAACATCGATGGATTGTACTATCTAACAATCTTCTGTACCTGTATAAGAAAGTCCAATATTACTGTACTGTAAGGTAATCGTGCAGCCCACCAGAGTTCTATGCTCTTGTTCCTCATGATATGAATCTGGGAATTCTGAAATGTCGATCCTGACTACAAGCCCTTACGAATGATGTTCGTTAGGAGCCTGCTCACCCTAAAATTACCGAGATCGCACCGCACCACAAGCTCGTAAAAAAAGTTCCCAAGTTTTAATAATTCCTTGAATTAATATTCCATTAAAAACCTTACGATACGCAACATATTCCAACCCGTTATTAGTGCTGACAACGTAATCCATCTCCCACAACTTGCTCAGTTTCAATAATTACTCATCAAAATGGCTGCGTTGACATTTTTATACGCACGAGACTTGATTAAAAATGCACGCGGAGGGTGCACGTCCTGCCCACATACGTAAAAGCATCATAAAAAGGCACAGACATTGTGGGTTGTTACATGGTTGATACCTTGATCCACTCATTAAGAGCTCCTATTCATAGATTTCTTCGCCTTTCTCGATGATTCGCACGCGGAAGCGGTGCAGAAGAATTTTATCTTATTAGGTGCGTGCTGCGAGCAGGTGTAATAAACTACTGCCAAAGAAAGATGATCGATCAGGCACCAACTATGTTTCTAAAATCTTATGTTAATGTACACATAGTTTAAATAGTGATCACATCTTTGACTACTTACATTATCACTTTTAGCCATAGATTAGGGTAAGTACAGGTGTTTGAGCGATAAAAGCCACTGAACCAAAACTGCTAAAAATGCCGCGTTTGTCTAGTGGTAGCAAGCCTTACTGTACTGCTAAGCATGAGGTCCTGAGTTCGATTCCAGGGGCAGGCAGTGTTTTTCGGCTTGAAATATCTCCGTAGCAGCCCGGAATCTGCAACTGTGCGCTTGACTTGATGGCAATAGGCTCAAATTATTGGCTGGCAATAGGCTACACTTTGCATAAAGCCTTCGGGAATCACAGGCGTTATGCTGTTTATAAAAAAAAAAAATGTCTGATGCTAATCTCATGGTAAAACAGCTACAACATTCATACTTCTTGGGGTCTGTTCAGACTGGGTCTTAAAAAAACATGGCGTCGACCGGTCCACCGGCACGTTGAAATGCGCCAGATGAAGCCGCTTCACTGAATTCATTAACAATACTACAGTTACTGGAGCACTAGGCGGGAAAGTGTCCGACAGTATGTTTTGATAATAAAGATTCGATAACAATTTTTTTTTAAGAATTACATTTTTTTTTAAATATTAGTTTCAGTCCTCATTGGACCCGGTAGGTGGATTACGAGCCACAGCCTCTCAGTGAGAGAAGGATTTGTGACTGAGAACTTTTGACTTCTGCTTTTATTTATAAACACGGACAGATGGACACAAGAGTACGACATAAATGAAGTGTATGAACTTTTCTGATGAATCTCCAACTGACGCGATATAGTTTCCTGTTTACCTAATATTGGGTATACTTAACTGTTGATAAGTAAATGAACACTATATGTTTCAAAATCTTTCTATTCAAGGACAAATCGTGCCAATATCTTAAAATGTCACAAAAGCTCTGACAGCAATAGCCTCATTTAGACCAACAGATGCTGAGCATATTTTTGCTCAATTCTAAACTTTATGTCCTACGAAATAAGGCCGTCAGCTATGAAATGGCAGATATAATTTTTGTAATACAGCCATTTGGTATACAGGGCGAATGCTAGGTTTAGATCGATTTAGTATCCAATTACGTCGGTCGGTCGCAAATCTTATGAATGGACAGCATAAATATTAAACTAAGGAGGTTTCAATCGTATTTTACAACAAGGATCATTATAAAGCTAGAGTTGCAATTAAAAATGGGACCATAAAAATCTGACGGAGTCTACCCCATACGAAGCTTATCTGCTTATGGAACCACGTTAAAAAGTGAATGATAGTGATAGTTTTTAAATTAATACACACGAGAAGTATCTATTTATTGATATTGGTTAACAAACTAACCTACCGCACAGCCTATATGGTAAGGGTACCTCTGCAATACCATAATTTAGGATTACTTCACAGACAATCTTTCATTTTTGAAAAAGGATGATTCAATTAAAAAACAATAGGAACTCGTCACGTTGGCAACATTTTTCCATTTTTTTTTTCTATTCCTATTATAAAAAAACCTGCATTCTCGTCAGTTTGGCACTTCGGTTTTTAGGGTTCCCAAACGGAAAAACGGGTTCCTTGTAAAATCACTATGGAGTCCGTCTGTCAAGATGTCCAAGACCCTTTTTCAATTTGCTTTATAACATTATGATTCAACTAGCCATGTTGCAATGTTGTTCCTAATTGGAGCAAGTCAAGTGTAAGCTTTATCTAATAACATATTCGCTCGTTGGCATTTCCTCATAGGAAAAGCAAATCTTATTTAATTAAAGTAGCAAACCAGAGTAGGTGGGTACCAGTATTCATTAAATGCGTTGGCGCCACTGATATAGCGATTACTTACTTGGTTAATTGCTTGATTTCATAAGTAGATATGTCGCAGTCGTCGCAGACCATGGTATAGTTAAATCTTAATATTCGGTAACTATACCTGATAGTTACCTAACCTACTCAAAATCTAGCAAATTCATTTGATTTCTTTGAGTTTCATGAAATATCTTAATTAAGACAATAGGTTTGCACGATGGCCAAAACATTCAGTCAATGAGCGGGGGGCTTGTCTGTCGGTTGGATACAGTGATGTTATATCATTTATGCCGCACAAATGGCAATTTTATTCCGCGAACGCATCGCAATACTTCCTGCAATGTTGCCAATTTCATAACGAAAAAAATAGTCCACCTTGCCTATTTATTGGAGCAGAAAATGATCGGGTTCCCATTATGGCCGATAGCCGTTGCCTCAGTTCTTATTAAAAATGTCGCAACTCCAGCTATGCGTTAATTAAAATTGCCCAGGCCCTTACACTGGTGTAATTGGTCCTGGCTATATAAAAGTGATAATTTATAAGTCTGGTCTATCTAATGCTTATGAATTATTAATTTTTGATGTAAGATTTTCTGTGAAATGACTTTTTTGCGTTAACTAATTCTGTTGCTTCGTAAAACTTTTAAGTAGTTACTACTTAGGTACTTACAACGAGGTTTTACTTTCTTTTAAAGTAAAAGACGTATAAAAATCGGCATTTGCGTTTATGAGAAAGTTTAAAATAGCTTTTTGCGTATTCATAAACGTATATGATTGTAAAGTTTTATGTAGCTAAGTATATGTTCTTCACATAACCGTAGTTTTAATACAGTACATCTTGATATGAGTGGGGAAACTTTGTTATTGCATTCGAGGCGGAATTCACACCCGAGCCGCAGGCGAGGCTAGGCTACATTTTTTTTTTAAAGAATTAAGGTTCCGTGCAAAAAAATAAAACCCTTGAAATTGATAAAGAAAACCGATTCAAATAGGGAAGTAATCATTTCACGTTTTTATAATCATTTCACGCGGACGAAGGTCGCAGGGCGCAGCTAGTACGTAAATAAAAGACCCGATAAGTAATTAATTAATTATCCACGATGTCTAACAAACGTGAATATCTGTTGAGATAGATAGTTATTCATCATATGTACCTATTTATTCTTAAGGTACACTTTACGATGCCTTACAAACCCCAAGTATGTAGGTACGATTAAAACACCACCATCACCTACTAGATAAGTTTCTTGAAGATTGAATGAGAGAAAAGAAAAGAAAGATAAATATTTATTTGTCGCAGGGTCACAACGTGCATAGAAAATAAATTAACAATAACGATGATGATGACCTAACGTTGCAAACCTTGTTACAGAATGGATGCACAGCGTTGCAGCGTGCGGCAGCGGACGGCCACGTCGAGGTCGTGCAACTGTTGCTGCAACATGGAGCCGATCCCAACAAGCAGGATAATGTGGTAAGTGCGTTTTTATTATAGTTGCTCGATCAAGCTTATTAAGACGCATTATACACATAACTCACGCATTTTGCCATGGTGGAAGGTAGAAACTACAGCACGTCCTGCTACACACATAGCTAATGAGTTCATTAAGTACTGTTGTGAGATCACGCGCTTCAACGGGTTTAACCGCCTTTTTTAGAAACCATGTTTATCGTGCATCCAGACATTCAGGATCAATCTTAATTTTTTAATAGATCTTTACATCTGTGTCTGAGGTGGATTTGTAATGCTGTAATAACGTACATTCCTACAGGTACTGAGGGAGGAATGTACAAGAAAAGCCAATGAAATTAACCGTATCACTAAATATACTTTAAAATACCATTATTTTTTCCAGCACGGTAACACAGCGGCTCACGAGGCGGCGTGGAAGGGCTACTCGCGCTGCGTGGCGCTGCTGGCGCACGCGGGCGCCGAGCTGCGCGCGCGCAACGCGGCGGGCTTCGCGGCGCTGCACCTCGCGTGCCAGAACGGACACAACCAGTCCTGCCGGGAGATCCTGCTGGCGGCCGCGCCGCCTGACTTGCAGAACAATGTAAGCAGAATGTTCTGTATCTATACCATATACCCTTTAGTTTCATGGATATTGGGTTCTCCCATCATATTGGAATTGCTCAGTACCAGCGCGGATTCATGTCCGGTTGATAAATATGGTAATATGGTCCTCCCCTATTACATGGGACTTAAACATAACCGGCTTAATGTGGGCGCAGCTAATGATACACTAAACCTTCGGGGACTACAAGCTTGATGTTATGCTCAAATGGATATTTAAAGCGTAACATGTCAAGGCCTTGATTAATAATTCTTTCTGGGCAACGCGCATCTCTAAGTTAATACAGTTGGTAGTCTATGCAGGCCAGATTTCCTATTTTGTATAGTTCCCTCGTATTTATCGAAAACCTCTTCGTAGGAACCACGATTCCTGGTAGGTAACTCCAAAATAAATGCTTTAATAATTTGTCATCTTTCACTTTTCAGTATGGCGACACATCCCTCCACACGGCAGCTCGGTACGGGCACGCCGGCGTCACTCGGATCCTCATCTCCGCCCAGTGCCGCGTCTCCGAACAGAACAAGAACGGAGACACAGCATTACACATCGCCGCAGCCATGGGCAGGCGGAAACTAACCAGGATACTCCTGGAGGCTGGCTGCGATAAGTCTATAAGAAACCACCAGGGAGAAACAGCAAGAGACATAGCCACAAGGAAAGGTCTAGAAGAAATCATCAGCATACTGAACACCCCAGTAGCTAAACAAGCCAAGAAGAAGCACAGAGATAAGAGCAAAGAGAGAACGATAGACGAACCAGACGCAGGCAAAAAGAAAGAAAAGGAAAAAGAGAAAGAAAAAAGCAAGGACAAAAAGAAGAAAAATGTGCACTTCGAGAACCCTCCACAAGTCCAGTGGTCTCCCTACGGCTGTCATTACTACCCCGACCCCAAATTCTTCCCCAAACCAAAACTAAGCTCGCTACCCACCGAACCACTTAGAAAAGGCGAGCAGTACTATTTAGATTTGGCTGGGAATATCAAAAAGGGTCCGATAGGTGCCGGGTACACTTGCTACTGCGCACCTTTCTTCAAACATATGGAGGATAAACTAAATGAAGATAAGAAGGACTTGAAAAAGCATATAGATAGAGCTCACGACAGGCTAGATCAAAAGGTAACCGATTTAGAAATGAAAACTCAAGGTCAAATAACAGAGTTGACGAGATTTGTAGCAGCCGAAAGAGCGATGTGTAAAGAGAGGCACAAACACTTGGAGCATTGGTTGACGAGAGGTATGATGTTCAGAGCGTCAGAAAGAGTGAAGAAATTAGACTTCAGTCCTAAAGGCTCCCTAGACATACCTCCGCTTAAACGTACAAGAAGCTTAGAGTTACTAGATGCTGACACTGAAGAGTGGAACAAAGTCCACAGGATAATAAAGAGCTTCAATAAAAACGCTGAACACTACGAAACTAATGCCAAAGACCTGAATGATAGTAAAGCCACGTCAAAGAGCACAGAGATCTTGGACAGTAGAGAGCCACTCAGTCCCAGACGAAGGTATCTACTGAAGAACTCCAAAAGCAGTGATCAGTTAGATGCTGGACCAAGTAGACTTTCAATACCTCCCTTTTCTAAGAAAAACCAGGAAAGCCATCATCAGAATGTCACAGCAGAAATTCATGTAAAAGCAAACAAAGTCTCAGTATCACAATCACCAATGTCCATGGAAGTAGAAAGTTATCACAATCAAAGGTATCGCTCTCCTAGTCGACATTCAGATGCTAAGTCACCAAGCAGTAGTAACAAACAGCCCAGTGACTTGGAAGAAGACGTTAGAAGTCCAAAAGACCAAAACGTTCCTTTATGGAAAAGTCAGGTGCTACAAAGAACTGCAGATGACATGAGAAAGCGGGTAGCCTTTGAGAAAGAAATAGCAGATGTTATGTCCAGAACCAACAAGTCTTTAGACATTTCACAAGATGGCTACGTGAAACTAAGAAAGCAAGGCAGTTATCAGAATACAAATGAGATAGAAAGAGAGCAGAGAAAATCTGTGCATGAATTAGTAGCACAAGTGGAACAGCAAAGATGCGTATCTCCAGGCCCAGAACCCATAACTAGAAAAGTACAGCCCACCGAAAACATAGAAACTGTACCGTCGACAAGCCAACAGAACCCCGGCATTTTGAAAATGCCACAACAACCCCAAAGACCAGCTCCCGTCTTGAAGGAGAAACCACCGAAGAGCAAACGGTTCAGCTTACACAATCTCATACCGTTTCCCACAAGAAAAACCTTTCAGAACCCACCGAAGGAAAACGGCAACAACTCGGAAAGTAGTGACGAGGAAGACAACCCAATCAGAAGTTCCATGCAGCCAGGACCGATGAGGAACACTAACCTGCTGCAAACTTTACCTATGCCTAATTTTGAAACTGTGTCAAAATCTCCATCACCAGCTCAAATGTCGACACAGAATCCTTATCCACAAGACTTGCGAGCTATGATACCCAAAGACGCTTACTTCCACGACATCTCCAACAGACAGATGCCATACATGGACAGCGGTCTACCAGTGCCTCAGTTCCCTTGTCCACAATACGACTACAACCAGTCAGGGTTGCCGAATCAAATACAACCGCGGAACAGGAACCCTTTATACCACCACCAGACTGGGGTGTTCGATGCGATGATGCAGGACCATATAATGAGAGAGATGGAGCGCATCCCACACTGCTACAGCGAACACTTAGATCAGAACACTGAGGTGGAGATCGCGAACCAGAATGACTTTCGGATGTGTTACGACCCGATGTACCCGAATTTTAGGGGGAACCCGCATGGAATGACGAGAAAACCGAATCCTGACCACAGTTTACTACACAGTCGACTGCAGTCTTTAGCGATAAACACCCATCTGACAGAGACCCAGAGTCAGACAGACAGGGAGTCGCACAACGATTCGGGTTATAGTACAAAGGTGTATGGAAGCTCTCAGGGCCCGTCACCAAGCTTGTCAGGCCATGCGGAGGGCTCGGATAACTTGTCTGGGCAGAGAGTTACTATTGTGCCCAACGGGAAGATTATGGGAGGGCAGATAGGAGCGTCCAGTTTAGTTTGAGACAGAAAGATGAATAAAAGAAGCAGAGTAATGGGAACAAATAAACTTGCCTTCTACAATGTTTTTAATTAATCCAAGACCCGGAAAATATGATTGTAAACGACAATGTTTAGATATCTGAAATGTATTAAAGAGAGGAAAGCCTTTTTCGAATAATGCAGTCAAAATGTCCTAACAGAATGAAAATAGGGTGACGAGACAATTGTCAAAAGAAATGTATCAAAATACCTCTTACGTAATTATAGTTTTATGTTACAACATACATTATTTACACCGAAAAACTATTGCTTCTACTATGATGTGTTCAAATTTTGTACCGAACTAAAATACCTGTTAAATTAAAAATGCATAATACAATAATGTAGCCACAATTGTAATGAATAATAATAAATCACAAAGCACGTTAACCGTGTTATTAAAAGTCACTTTTTCACAAATAGGTACACAAACTGACGAAAATGCAAAGATATGAATCCTTAGATGTGACCTCAGTGACCTCACCGTATTAAAGTCGGGCGAAAAAATGTTTACACTGAGAAAAGTGAGCTCACAAATCCCACATGAAATATAGATACGATTTTCAATATAAGTGTGCGAGAATAGTCTCTCAAATTTATCAACGAAACAGCAACGTGATCATGTTTTGAGCTACAGAAGTCGCTACGTGATAGACATGATCGCTCTGTCAAAAGTGTCACGAAGAAGAAGAGGGTAAATCTAAGGATTTAAATATTTGAAAATATGTAACTCAATAATAAAATTTAAAAGTACAAATTTAATGTAGGGTTTAACGATGCCATGTATCACAGTAATTGTAATTAATATTAATTAGCAATAAGTCTTGTTGTTTTTCTCTTAATTTTTATTTGTAAAAATACTCATCTCACTATTATTTGTTTCAGTCAGGTTTATGAAGATGTTTTGTATTTTTTTAAGGGTGGAACCTCATCATTTTAGTTATAGGTTTAGAATTCAGGAGCATTTTTTTATCGAGGATATGGATGGAGTCTGGTGTTTTATATTAGAAATCTCGATATATGTTTTATGATAAAAATAAAGAATTCATTATTTATGCATGTAATAGAAATACTCAAATACTAGAGTAATGATATAAAACTGGACACGATATGAAACTGGACTGTAGAAAGTGTTTATAAAATATTTACATATCCGATAACTATGTGTTCCACCCTGTTTGGTGTGTTGTATAAGAAATTATTAAAAAAAAAACCTTTTATACATACAATGTAAATTAAGCATACTTAATGTAAAATTGAGCCTACTTAATGTAAAATTGAGCCTTATTTTATATAGGAAATAAGTCACAAATTGTGTAGTCTGTGTAATATAGTCTATATTTATTGTGTTGCATAATGTACTTGATTGATGATTGATAACTTTGTACTGATTGATTGACTCTAATAAAATGCACTTTTGAAGTGTCAATGAACTAAAATCTTGTGTTATTTATATTAACGTACAGGTGACTGAATAGTGTACGTAAATTTAGGGAACTTTATTGTTTCGCAAGTTGACTACCGACTTAAGGCATTATTCAGACCAAACGTATTGTCAGCCGCTGACTGTGAGCGCGCGTTACGCAGTTTATAGCTTTTCCATATATATTTAATTTCTCGTTCACACCGAACCGACGATACGCTATTACGTAGTGCGTTGTGACAATGAGCATACTCACAGTCGGCGGCAGACAATACGTTTGGTGAATAGTCTTTGACAGTTGTATGAAATGGCTGTCGCACGGCGAATTGACAAATGTGTTAATTTGATTAACTATCTCCATGACTATACCTAATTATAGGGGTTTATTAAGGAAAAAAACACCCCATTTGCTAGTATTCTTACATTAGCTTTTTTACCCGACTACGGCAAAGTCAAAAGATAAGGAGTAATTTTAACAAAAACAACTAAGAAACGGTCAATATCTAACTTTAATAGTTATAATTCTTTAATACTTTACACCTAATTAACAGCCCGTCTCCCTCCCCACTGATTGTCTCTATAAAAGTCACTCAAACTCGTATGATAAAGCGGTACTCCCTTCAAAGTCGCCGACCGAGCTCCCACGATCTTCACAGCTACATAGTCCCCCGGTTTCGCTTGCCTTTTCCCTCCATCTTCGGCCAAAATCTCCGTTTGCTCAAACACGACTCTCATATATAATTCATTCCTTCCTAGAATGTTGCCAGACTTTTTCGCCGTCCCTTCGACTAGTACTAAGTGAGTGTTGCCAATTTCTGCCTCGTTGAGTATTTGACATTTTCGTCTGTATACCTCTAGCATGCGGTTGTGTCGTTCTTTTTTTATTAGCTCGGGTACGTCGTCCTGGTAACGGCGGTAGGCTGTGGTTTTCTGTGAGAGATGTAACTAAATTTAGTTATTTTGAAACTATTAATATCAAAGATTGTTAGCATACATAACCTGTAATCCCTGAAGGTATAGGCAGAGATGTTTTTAATAGTACACCCACACTTCGTGAATTTTCTTATAGTCCCATAGGTAGCCTATTGCCATCAAAGGAGCACAGATCCAGACTCCGTGGCTGCTACTGAGAAATTTCTGATGGAAAAACTCAATAACACTTTGCCCGACACAGGAATCGCGCGCAAGACCTTTTGCTCAGCAGTCGCGTTTGCGTCCACTAGAACAACGAGGCAGCTTGTTAGCGTTATTCGAAAATTGCTGGACGTTGGACCAACAACATCTGTGTTACACTATCTGCAGGAAAAAACTCTCTCACCTTGTTTTTCAACATAAGACTTCTTTTTATTTTGTTTGGATCAAAGCCAGTATAGAGAAACGCAAAGCGCTTGTAGTTAAATTATAGTGAATCGTCAGAATATGGTGATGTATCGATTATGGTGCGGAACACAGCCTCATTGGTTTCTGGCTGTGTAAAAATATAATTGAATCTTACCTCTCTCATACTGTACGGGAACAAGAACGCGATGTTGTAGTCTACAATCTCCATGAGAGAGAGTGTCTCCTGGAACTCCTCCTCCGTCTCTTCGCAGAAGCCGCAGATCATGTCCGTTGATAAACCCACTGGAACACAACAATATAAAATGGTAATTAAGTACAATAGGAATTACCACCAGATAATGATGAAATGTAAAGATGCAACTCCAAAGTTTGGCAGTTAAACTTACGCTTGCATCGTTTTTTTTAATTTCATGATACCCTCTACCTTCATTGCGTACCCACGGCGCATGCGAGCTAACACAGCGATGGATGTTTGGACCGACGTCAACCTTATGCGCAAGTCCTTAGAGTTGAGTTTGTACTGTTAGTGAGACACTGTCACATACACACCTCCAGGTATAGTCCTCCTGACGTCTCCCACGAGCTGTAGATAGGCCTCCCTCGTGTACCCGCGCCGCATGCGCTGTAGCACGGCGCTGGAGCCCGACTGCGCTGGTAAGTGCAGTAGCTTGCAGATGTTGGGACGCTCTGAGATTATTTGTAGCACCTGGAATATATAATGAAATAATTTAATCATTCAAGTAAGATTTAAAATTTTCTGAGATATATAAGGTCCCATTAAAATAGATGGACAAATTTTAACACAGCGCTCAGTTCGTCTAACCAAAGATATCCAAGTAAAAAAAAACTGATTAAAGTTATTTTATTTTGACCTAAAATCATTGGAAAACCAAAATTTTTAGTATATTTTCGTTAAATGATTTTTTTTCTTGTAAGTTTCTAATGCGTTTTTCTTATTTTTTTTTAGCATTGTCCTTATTTTGATGGTCTGAATGATTTCTAAAAGTTTGTCCATCTATTTTAATGGGACCTTATATAAATTAGACGTACAAGAGTACAGGCAGTGCCTATAGTGGTAATGCTGGGCAGTGACTGCATATAACCAATTTTAGCAGTTTGTTTAACAGGCGCGAAATTAATACAATGTCACCAAACCAAACCAACCGAACCTTATCTCAAAGCTGGCCCTTATTACCATACAATACATCAATAGGACTGGCTGCATTTAACATTTGAGTAACGTTTATTTAAAATTGTTTTTAAGTATGTATTATCTATTACCTCTTCAGGAAAGTCTTTGGGATGAGCGGCAGTAAAGCGTATCCTCATTTCAGGGTCTACCGCCGACACCTTGTCTAGAAGATCAGCAAATCTCATTCCACCTTTCTTAGTTTTGTAAACTGTTTTGAATCCTGTGATAAAACAACAGATCAAGTCAGACACATTACTTCGTAAAAATAAAAAGGAAAGGAGAAAACGTCAAAAAAAGCTAAACCAGGAATGTCAAACACACTGAAACTGTTGAGGCAATTGTGCTTTTTTAACGCTCTCGTAGCTTTAGTTTGACTTTTATATGAAATACTAGCCTATGCCCGCGGCTTCGCCCGCATGGAGTTCGATAACTGTCCTACGGGATCGTACTACCGGGAAAAAAGTATCCTATGTGTTAATCCAAATTATAAACTGTCAATCGTAAAGTATCAACCTTCTCCTTAGCCCGCGAGACATCCCCGCCATAACAGCGCGACCTCCATCGAGCCCTGGTCGGCCAGATGCTGCACCTCATCCACTCTTATAATGATGTCGAATAATGTAAATCTCAACCAAACACAATAAATCGCAATCTCACCTTTAACACAGATCCAGACACCGTAGCTGCTACTGAGATTTTCCTGATGCTCTTAGTATGAAGCATTTTCATTAGACCCTGGTGCCTTACTCATTTTTAATCCTCTGACACTATACAAATAAGGTTTTCTTAAATGCTCACCTTTCGCCATATGAGTGTCAACCTTCTCCGTCACCTGCGAGACATCACGATAGCTATTCACGTTCTGTCCCAGCAGCGTGATCTCCTTCACGCCCTGGTCGGCCAGCTGCCGCACCTCGTCCACGATGGACGCGACCGGCCGCGAGCGCTCCCGGCCGCGCGTGAACGGGACGATGCAATAGGTGCACATGTTGTCGCAGCCGCGCATTATTGAACTGGGAATCGTTACGGGAAAATGTTTCAATTAGGATTAAAGATGGATATGTGTATTAGAAAAGGTACTGTAATCTTACATTTTTGACTTACATGACCTCTCAATAAAATCCAATCAAAAGAACCAAAGCAATACTGCAACCTAACATTACTTTAGCCTGAGGGGCCCAAATTGAAAGACTTCCTACCCACCCCTGTGGGCTTAAGTAATGTGAGTATAAATAACATTAGCAAAAAATAATAATTTACCATTACACTTCTTCATCTGTTTTGTTGATGGATATTGAGCACTTAGGACTGACATAGAGCACAATTGTTGAGTTCAGCTCAAAAATCCTAGGCAGAATATTAGGTACTTTCTAAACCTAACTACCAGCAAACTTACATAAAAGCTGACACACTATCTTCATTCAGCCTGACAGGCACCACATCAGCATATGTCTCATCTAGAGATAGCAGCACATTGACGGCTGGCTGGCCATTCTCTGTGAGAGCTAGCAGACGGGGAAGGTCTCTGTAACTGTCTGGACCTGCCACTGAAATAAATTGAAGGTTTGTTGGTTTAATGTCTTGAATAAAGTTCTAAGTGACAATTTGTTTATATATTTAAAGTAGGTATGCCAACAATACATACATTTTACGTTTAACAATAAAAGTATACAGATTAGAGTTCTTATTGCATTCCGTAATGTGTGAAGATCTTACAAACGGCTTAAAGTTAAGGTACAATTACATTGTAGAGTGCTAGAAATAAAATGTAACATAAAATAGAAAACAATACATCTTTGACTTAAACTAAAAAAGAGATCAAACAACTGACTTACAGTGATAGTAGTATAGACAAAATAACAAAATATCCATATAAAATCTAATAGAAAACTAATTATAACTGTTTAAATGATGGTTCAAATGAGTGCAATTAATAAATACATACTGTAAATTTACTTATATTTAAAACTAGCTGTTGCCGGCGACCTTAGTCTGCGTGAAATTATTATAATACTATTACTTCTCTATTTGAATTCCCTATTTTGATTCTAGAATGTTGAAATACTTACCAATATCAACAGCTTTCTCTTTTTCAATAAGTTTCTCCTTTAGCCTCTCAGCCATACAGCCCAGAATGCCGATCTTCACAGAGCGATCCCTCGCTCGTCTTTTGTACCCCCTGAGGTGGTCCAAACGATGCCAGATCTTAGTTTCCGCACCTTCACGAATCGCACAAGTCATCACCAGGAATATATCAGCTTCCTCTTCCACCAACGTCTTCTCAAAGCCCTCCTTTTTCAAAATAGACCAAACAATATCGGTGTCGTTGAGGTTCATTTGGCAACCGTAAACATCAAAGAAAACTTTCCTCCTCGTCTTTATTTTAGAATTTTCAAGCAAATACGGTATGTAAGGACGATCTATGAGAACAGGTTCAGAACTTTCAGTTATAAAATCCTTTAAACTAGGTCCATGTTTTATTTTTTCTGTGATTGAAGTTTTTCGATGTGTATCCGAGTAACATCGGCAATTACTGGACGAAGCATTATTTATAAGCTTTGATAAATGCTTTATGCGCCTAATATATATCATTATAATATTTTTTTTTATAGACGAAACTAATCACAAAAGGTTGTATTGATAAAATAAACATTACAAAATCACATAACCTAAACATGCACTGTGATTCTGCCAGCCTCGAACTGTCAGTGTCAGCTGACATTAATATACCATGATTAATGCTACTAAATCGGGTAGCTATTTTTTAAAAATGAGTATAAAAGAAAATTGTACGAAAACGAATCCAATAAAGACCTTTCAATTTTGGTCGTATCACCTCTGTCAAGATTTTCAGGATCGAAGGCAACAACTAAACGTGTACTCTTTTAAGCACGGGACTTTTACTTAAGCCGGCATAAAATCCAACAAATTCTGTTGATCTTTAAAGTTTTAAGATCTAAATGCATTATCAGAATTAGTGATTAATTATTCTTGCGGACGGCATAACAACAATTGTAGATTTTATTTTTTAATTTTGTGTACTAATCGAAAATCAAAACGTTTTGATCAATATCAAGAAAAAAGCAATAAAAAGAAAATGGCCGTCTTCTTGTCGTGGTGATTTCCCAAATGAAAAAAATAACAATTTTGTGTTTTTCTTGAACGATTTTGATGTCAGAAACGCATTAAAACAAATCAACAATGAGCGGGCGTTATCGGGATTACGACAAAGGTATTAGAATGTCATGAAGTGAATAGATATTCTATAAAATCTTGCTGATTGATTACCCCTTTGAGCAATACTCTCACTTTTAGTATTAGTTTACTCAGATAAGTATTTTTATTTATCTTTGCCAGTGTTTTCACATTGGCAGGGTCGACTCGATCCACGCGCGATGATTCTAGGCCGTACAAGGAAAGGCGTGAAGGCCGGGAAAGGGTTGAGCGAAGGCGCTCGAGGTCCCGATCTCCTCGGCGATGGTCACCACCAGCGCGGACCAGTGACTTCTCACCCAGCAGATCCTCGAGTAGCCGAGAACGAGACAGAAGAGATTATGACGGTAGGAACATGATGATTTTTATGGAAACACCATTCACCAGCATCAGTAGGTAAATAATGACGATCTAAATTGCGCAACAGAAATCAACATGTTATGTTTACATACGGACTTTTCCATTATGGCATCAATCTCTTCTCTGGACATACACAAAGATAAAATTTTATTCAATTTAAAAAAAAACAGCTTTTCAATACAAAATGTGATGACCCTGTAGGTATAGCACTTTTGTGGGGGTTTAAAATGGTGCATTGAATATGTGGCAATTATTAGTGCAATAATGTCCCTTCCACCCTGTATAGTTTGTGTGTAAACCTAATGCACTACAATGGTTTCAATTTCAGATAGGAGTAACAAAAACGCAACAGATTGGGATGAACCTGAAGATGTGCCAGCTCCACCTCCACCCCCTCGCATCACCAAGATCTCTATTGGATTCAACAAACCAAAGGCCCCCATCAAAATGAACATTGGTGGTCCTGCCAAGCCGGTTGCCAAACCTACAATAGCATCGGTATTCAATGCTGATGATGACGATGAACCTGAAGAGATGCCAGCAGAAGCACGCATGAGGATGAGGAATATTGGAAGGTGAGGTGATAAAAGAAGTTAAAAATTAAAAGCATATTGCATTACATTCTGAAATTGGCAAGATCTCAAATAGCTGCTGGTGATGAATAAATCAATATTACCTAACATAACATCACGCCAGTAATCCCCGAAGGGTTAGGCAGAGGTGTACCCAAATTATGCTGGTTATGTTTAAGTCCCATGTAATAGAGGGTGAGCATTGCTATTAATGGAGCACAAATCCAGACTCCATGCCTGACCTGGGAATCAAACCCAGAACCTCATACTCATGTCAAGTTGATATCATTGTATAAAATTATGCTCTGTGTTGTACAACCACATTGATTCACATCAACTACCACACTACCAATGCCATCACACTACCATTGCACGGACATAAAATAATGAGAGTATAACATGGACTCATTTATATAATGCAAATTCATGTTAACCTTGAATAAGACATGCTTCAATAGTGTCATATTATTTCCCTTATTCCGGTTACTTTACGTAATATAAATGCCTTATGCTACAATAGTAACAACATACATTATGCCAGTAAAATCTCAAATAACCAATCATTCACATTTCCATAAATAATTTTTTTCTTAATTTTCCAGAGAAACACCAACATCAGCGGGACCAAACTCCTTCGGTAAAACAAAACAAGGTTTCTGTGATGCTAAAAAGGTATTTGAGAAGAACCTGAAGCACGCGCTGGAGATGGCTGACAAACCAATCATGCAGAAACTGCCACAAACCATTTATAAGATAGCTGGCCCTTGATGTTAAGAACTAATGGAGATTGCGCTGCAAACAAGTTACCATAGACAGCTTATAAGTCCATACAGAGGAAGCAAAATTATTATAGAGACATTTCTTCAACAACTTGCATATTGCATTGATCTGGGAAACAAAGTCAAGATTTGGTTCTGAATGTAACAGTGGTGGTGAATACCGGAGTAAATATTTACATTAACGTAAACATTTTACATTTTCATTACAAGGATATCACCAAAAACAACAGCTGCAGGTTTAATTAAAATCAAAATATAGTCTTAAGTGGCTGTCTCTGGTAGCTTATTTGCAAGTGTCCTAAAATTAACATCAAAAAGCAGATTATTCCTACTTTTAGTTTAATTGGCAGATCACTGCAACCGATGACAGGAGCTCGAAAAAAGCTATTATACAATGAAAAAATAGATCGTAAATGTAATTTGTAGCTTGTTTTAAACGAATATGCCTTTCAAATCGGATTCGTAGTTCAAATCTGTGGAATTGATTCATAATATTTTATCAGCCAGCCACACAGACTACATTAGGTAGCTGTTGTGGGTGCCTTTATACTCGCAGAACATAGATTTAGACTGAACAAATGTGTGGGCCATTCAAATACTACCCGTAGCAGGAATTGATCCTGCGAAGCACTAAGACGCGACTTTGTTATAGTTGATGTTGATTCCATGTAGAATTATTGTACTGTCTTCTACTACTCTTTTTACCTCAAACCCATGTTTATATAATGCAAGTAAAAAAAAATTGCACACAAAAACGCAACTTTTAAATCATAAGTTATACTCAATGGTGAGTTGCTGCACCAGTTCCAGTTTTATATTCAATAAAACTTATGTCATGAACATGTCCTATTAGTTTACATGTCTGTGTGCAATTTACTTGCTTAATATAAATGCTTATTTACATTATATACTCAATTCCAAACTAGTATAATATAAAGGAATGTTTCAAGTTTTCTGCTAGACAATTTTTGCAAGTAACTAATGAAATTATAAAGAAAGATATGCTACGTTCATACTGAGCGGCGTTCAAATATAGTTGCGTTGTTACCACTACGATAGATAACACGGAACGTATGATACAGAAAGAGATAGCTATTGCGCTTGAAGTACTTAAATTACGACAATTGTCTGAATTTGTCTGCAACAATTTGCGCGCACTGGTGCGATATCTACCTCTTTTTATTTATAATATCATTGCATGTAATAGTGTTTGCCATTTTACGTAGTTACTTTGTTAGGTCTATGTTTTGTATCAACTAATAATATATTTCAATAGTTCTTCCTATTAAAATTGTAATCAGTTAATTAAGGTATAGGCATTGCTCTTATTAAATTCTCAGCTTTTATTCCTTGATTATTTTATAGTATCAATATGATATTGTCACACTGAAAATTTGATTTTCATCAATAATTTTTGTGTATTGTACTTATACAATCATAAATAAAACTGATAAAATTAACCAAGACTTTCTCTTCTAATTAGCTTTTAGGGATGATAAATATTTACTTAGTATCTCGTTTACATTAATCTTATCAAGCACTGATAAGATTAATGTAAACGAGACACATCAATTGGTTTCACCAGCAAATGAAACAAAAAATCTAAAAATAATACATTATTTATTTCAATAACAATAATATCTTTTTAACTTGGATATAAACTTTACTGAACATGATTCTCAACAGCAAACATACATTTATTTCTTATCGTACTTGTAGAAGCCCTCTCCGGTCTTCACTCCAAGCTTGCCTTCAGCCACCAGCTTGTCCAGCAGTGGGATGGGGTTGAACAGGGGCTGGTCGGGGTACTTCTTGTGCCAGCCGTCCAGGATGAACTTGTTGGTGTCTAGGCCTACGTAGTCGGCTAGCTCGAGGGGACCCATGGGGTAGCCGGCGCCCAGCTTCATGGCGGTGTCGATGTCACGGGCTGATGCGTCTCCTGAGGGATTAAATTTTTTTTAGTGAAGAACTTAATATTAAGTAATTTGAATTAAGTGATAAGCCAAATTAATAAGTTTTGCCATAATTTTGGTTGCTATGTATAGTGAAAATATTTGTGATTTGCCTAATAGTTGCAGCAGTTTGTGTTATACGAAATTAATATGCGCAGCAGTGCAGTACTTAGTTAATGGCTTTACAACAGGTTGACAAGTTGCTGACCTCTTTCAAACAGCCTTACAGCCTCACAGATGTAGGGCACGAGCAGCCTGTTGACCACGAACCCGGGCGTGTCCTTGCACGTGATGCAGGTCTTGCCCACTGCCTTGCCCCACTCCATCATAGTCTTGTAAGTCGCGTCTGAGGTTTCAGCTCCTCGCACCACTTCGAGGAGACGCATCACGGGCACTGGGTTGAAGAAGTGGAGACCGCCGAATCTGGTGAGGTCATAGAAACTGTGTTAGTAAACTCAACCGCTTTTACAAAATTTTAGGTGAATTTTGAAAAATTAGTTTAAAGATCTAAACTGTTTTTACAAATAAACATAAAATAGCCATTTGGAAACCTGTCCAAATGGCTATTTTATGTTTATTTGTATAGGTATACATAAAGTTTAGTTTTCACTACAATATCTTTTGTATTTACTTCTACAATAGTAGGTACTAGTCATTCTGAAATATTTATTTTTAATGACATGCTTGTGTAAATTGATTTACACAAGCATGTCATTATTATTTACTAAGCAAAAATAATGTCAATTGGTAACTAGGATTGAAATAGACTAGTTGAAAATGATGGTGTTTGCAGGTAGAATCCTGTTAGCAACAATTACCTATTATCAAAGATACTAAGTTTGGTAACTTTTAATTTAAAAGTCATAAATAACCAGTGATTAGCAAAATGTTATCATGTGAACCTGACATTACATAAGCATCAGGCTTTACACCGCAGCAAAGGTTAGATAAATAAACTTAGTAACTGATAATGACACTTTCTGATAACATTACCTGTCTTTCCTCTTGACTACTGAGCAGATTTCATTGATGGATAATGATGAAGTGTTGGAAGCAAAGATTGTGTGGTTTGGTGCAACCTGCAACAGAGGACACAAAAATTAAGCCTCTAAATTCAACATTAATTGCTGGTTTATGAATTTAGAATATTAAGTTGATTACTTGTTAATTAAACGAAGTGTTAAAAAAATATGTGTTACAGATTTAGGATTTCCTCAAAATTAAAAAAAAAAACTAACTATTCTGCTCTACATTTAAAAATCAAAATTCATTTATTGAAATTAGGCTAAAAATCAGCACTTTTTGAATGTCATTTACATAAGGCAGTCCGCAAAACTCCGGCCCTTCACCACTTCCTAGTGTTTTAGCTGGGAAGAAGTGGCGGAACAAACTTCCAAATGTCTTGTTGTATTATGTCAAAGTTGTGTTGTGTTAATTTACCTCCTTTAAATTAAAGTTATAATAAAAGTTACAATAATTATGGTACCTGCATAAAAAGTATTTATAATAACTTCTTACAAAATGCAACAAAAGCATTGTTTCTTTATTATAACATCATACCTGTGTTTAACTCCCCTCAGAGGGTAGGCAGTAGTGTAGCATACAAACACTTTAAATTTTTCATGGCATAATAAATTAATTGGGCCTTACCCCATCAAGTTGTGTAAACAGTTTATGCTTGACACTCATATTCTCTACAATAGCCTCAACAACCAGGTCCGCAGACTTGGCAGCCTCTGCAGGGTCCGTGCTGGTCTTGATCCTGGCCATAGACTCAGCAACAAACTTCTCCCCCTCTTGTGGCTTGTCTTTGTACATCTTCTTGGCAACCCTGCCAAGGTTGGCTCCGATGGACTTCTGGGATTTAGCCAGGACATCGGAGCTCAAGTCTACTAGGATTACATTTTGACCAGCTTGGGCAGACACCTGTAAAAAATGAACAATTATGTTTTGATGTGTCCATTATGGGTATGGTATGAACCCGCTGTGGGCCTATTGATATCATCATCATCTGACTAGCCTTTTCCCAACTATGTCGGGGTTGGCTCCCAGTCCAACCAGATGTAGCTGAATACCACTATTGTGGCAGTAGTGGGCCAATTAATTTAAAAAAAAAACTATTTCTGTCTGGTGATCCAATAAACCTAGGGCGACATACCCTAATAATGGATTTGGAATGTGTAGAAATTGATCTTTGAATTGGGTCAACAACACAGTTGATAAAGTTGTCCTTTAATTAATTAATAGTGCTTGCGGTCTGAATGGGGTATGGTCATCCAACACTTGTTATGACATTTCCTTAAAGTACTTCGTTAAATGTGGGTATTTGCTTAATTGGTTGTGGATATTCATTATGCTTAATTTATTTAAACCTGAACCGCTGGTGGTTTAATTTGATTAATATTTTAATTGAATATGATGGTCAATTTTCTTTAAATAGTAATATAAAGTGGGTATTATTGAAAGTCAAAACAAACCTGGGCGATGCCGGAGCCCATTAGACCTCCGCCGATAACTGTAACATTCTTGATTGCAGCTTGCATTGCAGAAGAACTAGAGAAATTCCTGGCAATAACGCCAAATTGAACCAGTTTCGTCATTTTTGAATTAGTTATTTACAATTAAACAAGAATTATATCACAGTTTGTGTCCTGTAAACTTTTTCGAAAGTTAGAAAATTATAACTCCAAAGTTCAACCCGGCTGTCAGATAAAAAATACTTGCCAGTCGCTACCATCGTTCTCGTAATAAACTCACTACTTTCTCTAAGCATTTTCAAGCTACTCCTTTAACTTATTTCGACATTGCTAATTTGCTATAATTAAAAGATTAATTTAGTCAACTCCAAATATTTCAAAACTTAATAAAAACGATTGGGCATTTGGTTTGAGGTTTTGTAAAGAAAATAGTGAACGTAAAGTGAGTTTTCTAGAAATACATACAAAAAACGAGTGAGAGCGAAATAAATGAATATAGTAGTTTTCAGAATCGTTCAAAAACTAGAGGATGTTCATCGAAATGCTTGAATAAAACCATCATTTTTCAATCACAAAAATAATAAGGGTTTTGAGTTGAGCTCATAAAAATATTGGGCGGATTATTAACGCCAGTCTCACAACAGCAAATGGAATTTTGAGAAACGAATTGATTTCTAAACTGATTAATGGTTGCCAAAATGTCAAATTCCACATGTGGTTGGGGGCGAAGGGTAAAAAAAACACGTGGTTGACGTGCGTTTCATTACACGCAATAATAAAAAATAATTTTTAGCTTCAACGATTTCTCTAATATTCATAAAAATACAGCAATATAATTTTGTTGTTTTTTACATTAAAATTGTAAATTAATGAAAGAGTGTTATCGGTGAAACTAGAAATTACTTCATATAATAAAATAGGGAAAAGGAACGTTGACAATTTGACATATAATTATAAATAAACATTCACATTTTCCCAAAAATCCTTAGTTTTTTCGTATCTCTATTTACAAATTATCGAAATGTGTTGTGCTATCATATCAAGCAGCAGATCCCTTTATGGCAGGTATGTAAGATAGCAGTAGTAAGGTGCCAGGAGATATTTGATAAGCCTTCTAATTTTATCAGTATTTGCACTTTGTCCTAGCGATGTTCGAATACCTATAATAATAATTTAGCGATAATAAATTTGTCAAACAAACCGGTTACATGTTATGCATGTTTGACTGTTAATAACCTGTAGTTTGAAGTTTGAGTGCAAAGTTCTCCGACTTGAAGATTTCTGAGTTGTTTATTTCTCTACGTCATTCTGCGGCCGGCTTTCGCTCGAATAACACATACAAAACTTTTAATATGAACAAATTAATCGTTTTAACGAGAAATTTCTCGTCCTCCACGTCTCTAAATGCCATTAAAACGGTTACTGTTGTCGGCGGAGGCCTTATGGGTTCTGGAATCGCTCAGGTAAGTGAAATTTCACAGTTCTCATTAAGTTGGTAAGCCAGTTTGGAAACTTTCACCTGAGTACATAAGTTTAAATGAACCATAGATATAGTTAACTACCTATTAAAATTCAACTACTTAATCAATAACGACAAACTTCCCTATGCATTAAAGTGTTCACAAAAAAAACTACAGAAAACTCATGATCCACATTAAGTGTATAGACAGCTATATATAGCACATTCTTGCATTGTTTACACATACACTGTATTTATTTTGATGTATGAGCACAGAATATTGTTGAGTATAAGTTTTCACAGTTTTCTTAATAATGTTAGGTAACTGGAATTAACAACATAATAATTTATTTAGTTGTATAGTGACAGTTAATCATTTATGTAAAACAGTTGAATGTATTGTAATGAAGTTAATGATATGTGAACAATGCACAAAAAAGGTCATTGCATTATCTTCTGGTTCAGACAGTAGGTAGGTTAATAAAAAGGTTTATGTTAATTAAAATAAACAATAGAATCCTTTTAACCAAAAAACTTCTTTTGCCGATTTAAGTTTTAAAAGATATTTAAAGATAGTTTCGTATTATTATAAGATAAAAGTTATAAAAAAATAAAGTTAGATAAATGGAGAACAGGAAAACTGTTGTATAATAAAATATGTTGATAAAACTAAAAATAAAATCTAAAAAGACTAACTGTAAGATTGTACTTCAGTCATACTTCTAGTAGTCTGTACATTAAAAATAAAAACTACTTGTAAAGTTTATCTTTAATCCACACAGATAAACAGTTATTGATAACAGCTATGTTATTTATCATTATGTAATATAGTTTAACAATGACATACAAAACATAAAACAAATAATGCAGGAACAGGAATGCAAGACTTGCACATAGCATCCTCTTAGATACAATACATAAACACACATTGTTCCTATTTGGCTAGGAGGAATCTAAAGAGGACTACAACATTTGGTAAATCTTGACTTCTTAACTTATCAAAATACACACGATCCCCTAATTATCCCAAAACTAAAATACATCAGAATTTTTAAATATGTATTTCAATATAAAATATTGAAAAATAGTTGCCCACTGGTAGCAGGAACAGGGTGCAAACTACCAGCGGTCAGGCTCCAGAGAGAGGAATCTCCTAACATGTTAATAATTAATTAAGCAAAAGGTAAACTAACTAACTTAAACCTAAAGGTTGCAGCACAAGCCGGCCAGAATGTGACCATCATAGACATCAATGCTGAACTCCTGGACAAAGCCCAGAAGTCCATCCAGACAAACTTGACCAGGGTCGGCAAGAAGCTATACAAGGGTGATGCAGCCAAGATCGACAGCTTCGTGAAGGAATCCACTGAAAGGATCAGGGTGTCTACCAAGCTGGAAGACGGAGCTGATGTGGATCTGATTGTTGAGGCTATTGTGGAGAAGCTGGACGTTAAGCAGGAGCTGTTCAATAAGCTTGATTTGGTAATATTTGGAGCCTCAATTAATTATTAATAATATTTAGATATAAAGCCCACGTTCGCCGCGTCTTGTTTACCGCGTCTTGGATTTTCAACGTTGCGTAAGCGCCGAGTTGAAAATCCAATAGCGCGCTTTTACAAGGCACTAGAGATGCAATTGCTCCGTCTTTTATTGTCGACACTCCGTTCGACGCCTACAGCTTAAAATCAAAATAACTTTTTTAAATGTGGGCTTTGAGCTAAGAACGAATTTTATAAACCAATTCTGAAAAGTTCTTATTCCCCTTATACTAAAAAAACTGGAATTGCCGACTGCGTGTTTGGACGTTTTAGTTGCAACAAATAAGATTATAAAAAAATGGAGTCGAGTTAGTAAATGATTGAAGAATAAATTATGATTCAGTACAACTTGATGAATCTAGCTAGTAATTTGCTATATGTTGCACATTATCATACCCGACAATATTAGTAATGGCTTACGACATCATCTTTGTTCATTTTCAGCTGTCTCCCGGTCGCACGATCTTCGCTACCAACACTTCCTGTATCTCTGTCAATGCTATTGGTTCTGGAATCAAAAGGAAAGACAGGTAAAATTCATCATCTAAGATCTTCTATTATAATTATTTATAAAACCATGGTTAGACCTGCTGTCTTGTATAGATCAGAATGTTTGGCCACAAAAGGGATGAATGAAAAGCAATTGCATGTGTCTGAGATGACAATGCTAAGGGGGATGTGTGGTGTAACGCGAATGGATGAAATAAGGAATCAGTACAAAAGAGGGCCGGTGACTAAAAAGTTGTTGAGTATGAATGTAGAGGACTATAAGTGTAGAGGAAGACCAAAGATACGATGGATGGGCTGTGTGAAGGATGATATGGCTAGGAAGGAAGTGACTGTTGAGATGACGAGTAATAGAGAAGTATGGAAGAAAAAGACATGCTGCGCCGACCACAAATAAATTGGGATAAAGGCAGGGGAATGATAATCTAAGATCTTCTATTCCAACAAGATAAACTAAATTTCGCCTTATTATAATATATTGTATTGCTATGGTATGATAATGATAGGTTATTATTTTAGTCTACCAACCAATTCAGCAACAGCTGATATAAGGGGTGCTCACACATTGTCGAGTCGACATGATTCGCTCTACCTCCGGTAGGCAGAATCGAACATACGTAAATATACGTTCGGGAAAAAATCGATCGGATAAATAGAATTTAAAGGATGCCGGCTCGTGTCAATCGGCAAATTGCGTTAATTTGCCGATTGACACGAGCTGAACAGAAGCCCAATAAGTGTAGTAGTAGTGTGTAGTAATTGCTTCGAGTCGAATATGTGTTCCGCACTCCTGAGATTTCACAGCAGATTTGATTTTTTCACTAAAGTTACAAATGCAAACTAAAAAATGATAACATAACGTCACGCCTGTAATGCCCAAAGGATTAGGCAGAGGTGTACCTAATAGTACACCCACATTTCGCCAGTTATGTGTAAGTCCTATGTAATAGGGGGCGAGCCTATTGCCATCAGCCGGGCACAGATCCAGACTCCGCACCTACTACTGAGTAGATCCTGATTGAAAACACAATTACAATTTGCCCGACCAGGGAATCGAACCCGGGACCTCATGCACAGCAGTAGTGATTGCGACCACTAGACCAACGAGGTAGTCAACTAAAAATTCCACCATGATATTTTCAGATATGGCGGCCTTCACTTCTTCAACCCAGTACCAGTCATGCGTCTCCTAGAGGTTATCAAATGCGACGACACCTCTGAGGTGACGTACCAGGCTATGATGGAGTGGGGCAAGGCAGTGGGCAAGACCTGCATCACGTGCAAGGACACGCCCGGGTTCGTGGTCAACAGGCTGCTGGGGCCCTACTCTGCTGAGGCTATAAGGCTGCTGGAAAGAGGTCAGTATGGCTTAAGGCGCGGTCTCTCTGGCGAAACATTGACATGTTGTCTGATGAAATAAAAGGTTTAAACTAAGAGCAGAAAGAGAGAAAGAAATGGAGATTTCAACATGTTTCATGTGAATGTTTCGCAAGTCAAAATTTGTGGCTTCGGTGATGGGTATCTTCGGTTTGGTGAAAACTTGAGCTTCTTTCTTTTTTCGTGTGGTTAGTGCCTAACCTGGTATCAGAGTTTTTAAGCCGCCCATGGACCTCTGACTTAGCTTTACATGCCGTCGAGAAATATCGGCCCAGGCATGGTTTTCTAACGATGTTTTCGTTCACCGAAGAAAGTGATAATTATACAATACGCACATGAATCCGAAAAATCAGAGGTCTTGGATTCGAACTCGAGACCTATTACTTGGCACTTATCGAGGCTATCACTGCTAATAATACTTGAGCTTATGGCCTTACGGGCGTCACTACACGCATGCACACACATTCGTGTGATATCTTTCTCGACTTTTTGGGAAAGTGGTGAAAAAAGCGTTCAACAAGGTTTAGTTGATTTGAAATGCAGGAACAGTCATTAATATTACCCGAATGTGGGACTAATTAGGAGGGAATATTGATCTGTGTAATACATCTTCACGGCTAAATAACGAGTACTTTGTAGTTGCTGGAAATTAGTAAAGTTAGTTACTTAAAAACTTGCCTGAAAATAAAAGTATTTATCACACATTTGCTCATCAGACTGTTAGTTATTTGTTTATTTAAGCTGTTATGACGTATGTAGTACAGTTCTTATTACTTTGGTGTATGGGAAATATTGTTTGCTTGTGTGGATTGGTTTGAGTACTTAATAATATTAATATGTAAGTATATTTATCTAACGTTGAGTTGGAAATATTTATAGAAAATTTTACATTATTTGTTATTTTCCACAAAAATCGTCACATGGGTCTCATATTTTCATTTTTCTGCTCTTCAGTTGTGACTCAAATAAAAATCATTTCCTTATAAACCGCAACATTACCATAAACACTATTCCTCCCTCAGGCGATGCTACAAAAGAGGACATAGACATCGGCATGAAGCTCGGCGCCGGCCTGCCCATGGGCCCGTTCGAGCTGGCGGACTACACCGGGCTGGACACCAACCGGCTGGCGCTGCAAGCGCTCTACTCCATGACCAAGAACGAAGTATTCGCGCCAATTGAGCTGCTTGAGAAGATGGTGCAGGAGGGCAAATACGGAATTAAGTCTGGGGAAGGATTTTATAAATATAACAAGAAGTAATATCATCTGTCTAGCTTTTTGTAACCGGATGCAGCTAAACACTTGTATTTCTCATGGAGCGACTACCAACCAAGTTACACTTGGTAGACTGGTTGCCAAACTTTCGGACAAATGTAATTAAAAGTATTTGTTAAGAATCGTTTATTGGTGCTGTTGAAATAAATATTTTATATACGTACCTAATCTTCTTTATTTTTATTGAAATCCTTTTTTACGTTTTCGGGGGACTGTTTCATTTAATTTTGACGTTCATAACAATTTTCTTCTCAGTCTTGTTTCAATAAATGACTTTTGATTTGTATTTTTACTTTAGTAAGTAAAATCCAATATTAATCATAATGACCTAACCTTAATATACTTTTGTTACACAAATTAATCTTGGCAATTTGTTGGCCTCAACACCACCAAGAAACTGAGCAACACAAGATAACAAGAAACCATATAATGATAAATTATTATCTAGGTCAAGATTATAGGTATAACAAAACTGCTCCAGCATAAAAAAAAACTTCATATTTACGACTGCTGCAATATTTTTATGACTCTTTTTATTATACGACATACCCCTAATACTGCGTCACAAATAACTAATAACTCATGGAGTCAATTAAATAATTATTGCATTAAGAGCCATTACCTGATTAACGTTATCTGGCGATACAGTGCGATACTAACATAGTGTGCTGTTGATGGTGACGGCATCATGTATGGACAGCATAAAAGTCATTAAAGTTTGATTATTTATTTATTTAAACTTCATGTACAAGAGTGGTACATAGGCGGACTTAATGCCACAAGGCATATCATATGGATTATCATTATTGGCAGCCTTTTTAACCCACTGCTATGTACAAGCCTCATCACTTTTGGTCACATTCATATTCAGAATTATGAAAAAATCATTAAAGTCTCGCATAATCGTGCAACATTAAATCTACATGTCTTCTTAATCGTAATTATTTGTAAAATAATATGATGTTTTTGTTGCTGATTGTACAATTATCCGTTAATGCTGACCGCACATATTGCTTTTATATAATATTATGTTATCGTGTCGTGTTGATACATGTGTTTCAATAAAGAATTAAAAATAAGTGTAAGTACATTGATGTTTGTCGTATTTTTGTTCATATCCGAGATTTTAGACAATTTTTTCCTGTTAGATAGACGGTAGATAGACTATACATATATTTAATTAACTAACAAGAAAAAATAGTTTGTGGTAAAACAAAGTACCTACCTACACTCTATTTGATTATAATATCTACTTTATGGTACGCTAAAATCGTTATTTTACATTAATCTAGTCTTTTGTGTTAACTACTTTTACCATCATTCCATATTAAAGGCGCTTTTCATATAACAATAATCCCTATACATACTTATAATAGGTAAATATTTCTGAATAGCCCAATAGTTCTTATACTTATTGGTGTATCTCGGTTCCTTTAATCTTCATAAAATACCTATTTCCCAGATATGATATCCCCTATCGGGGAAAACGAGACAACATTTTCCGGCAGATAACAGCAAGACGTTATCCAAATATTGTTGTTACACGGGTACATATAATATCTTAAGTGTTTCAGATAGAGTATTTTTCCCAAATAAAGCACTCTATGATATCTACTGCCTAGATAGTAGGTCAGTTCAGGTGTCTAGGAATAAGTCATGAACTCCTTATCGTAACGTCGTGTCCTATACTGCTCGCAGAATGGGTGGCCTATGGTGCCGAATGTTCGTAAAGAGACCACGTATCAGAAGGCGCACTGTTGGAGGCCTACCACAAGGTGGACCGATGGCCGCGGGAAACCGCTGTACGGCTGGATGAACCCAGCACCGTCTATGTTCAGTAGTGGACGTCTTTCAGCTGATATGTTGATCATATGGCCCTTGATAGACCAGTTCCAACATGCAGTCAAATTCAATCAAAAAGACCACACCAAGCCTTACATAACTCCTGCTGACTCATACATCTTTCTATCTCTATCTATATTCAATCAATCAATTAATCATACACGATTCATTGCTTTTACAATCAATTATTATTTAATTACATTTATCACCATAATAACGATATCAATCGCTTTGCAGGTGATGCATCAGCACAAGACATCGATATCGCGATGAAGCTCGGCGCCGGCTACCCGATGGGCCCTCTAGAACTGGCCGACTTCACAGGCCTGGATACCAAGAAGTTTGTCCTAGGAATTATGTATGAGGAGACAGGCCATCCAGTGTTTAGACCTATACCGCTGTTGAACAAGTTGGTCAACGAAGGGAAGTTTGGGAGAAAGAGTGGGGAGGGGTTTTATAAGTATGAGAAGTGATTTTAAAGAGAGCTGTAATGTTGAAATCGATGAATAAACTATTTATTTTTAATGTTCTTTGTCGTTTGCTTTTATCCCAGCTTCAGGTGGCGTAGACAAGAGACAGTCGTTCCCAAGCGTTTCGTGTTTCTGCAACGACCTTCAAAATCACTGATTATAAATAAGCGAATCGGTAGCTGTGGTCAATGTGGCGACACTTGGGGGAGGCCTATGTCCAGTGGTGGACGTCTTTCGGCTGAAATGATGATGATCATAAATCGGTAGCTTATGTCAATCTAAACAATACCAATGTTAGCGCCAGAGTAGCCCGCGATTCGATTTTTCTTACGTTTTTTGCAATTTGCAGGTCAGAGTCAGATTGCATGTTGATGAAAATGTGAATCGCGCCAGTAACACGTATGTAGTTACAGAATTATAATCATTAAAATCATCAATACAACCCTTAAGTTCATTTAACCCCATTGAATGATGTCATTTCATGAAATAGTCATTCAATTGAATTTCGCGCTTCCACCTTAAATCCATCAACGTTATCGCTGATAGATTGTCATTGTGTCCCTGTCATGTCCTGAATTCATATCCTGAGTGACCTTCCTATCCATAATACTGCGCACAATCAACTTTCATTTCATCATCAGCCTACAGCAGTCCACTACTGGAAATAGGCCTCTTCAATCGTACGACTTTTAATTCTCGCAACTCTCATACAGTTGCCACCAGCCACCTTGCGGAGACCGTGGCTCCACCGAACCCTGAGTTTTGTCCAAGTTCAGCTGGAAGCGAATGCATATTCTCGATAGAGTCAAAAACCTTCTCTTAGTCCACAAATGCAAGACGTAGGACCCGATTATACCCTTCGGACTTCTGTATAATGTGTCGCACTGTGTGGATGTGGTCTATGGTGCTGTATCCTCCTCGATGCCCGGCCGCTGGCTTCCAGACCTGGACGCCAGAGGCGTGGAGTTCTCCCGAAGAACAGAAGAGTTGAAGAGCTCCCGAAGCTCTCTTTCTACAGGACTTCCTCCCGCTTTCAGAAGCTCCGTCGTTATCCTCACCAGGGGCTTTTCCATTTTTAAGCTGCCTCAAGCCTCAATTTCGTCTTGGCTGATTTCTGGGAGATCTTCAGTGAAATGACGAGAAGCTATCATTATTGAATAACTATAATAAGCTCTGATAGCTTACAAGGAAAGTTCATTAAGGCTATTGTAGGACAATATTACGCTGATGTTATTATTAAAAACCCTAAGTAGGTATCAATTGTCATTGATTGTTCAAATGTAGGTACTCAGTTAGATGATGAATCACCTTCACAGTACTCGATAGGTACACGAGTACCCATTTAATTAGTAAGTAGGTACCTCCTTCAAGTTGCCATTTGTTCCACTCTAAACTGTAATGCTACTCTAAATATTCATTGAGCCCATTGTTGAAGTTACAACAATGCATTATTGTATTTAGGCAATTAATTTAAGTGTTACTTAATGTTAGTGAATACGGGTCTTAGTGCAGCCAACTTTGAGAAGTATCTACATAAAATCACGCCTGTAATCCCCGAAAGGTTAGGCAGAGGTGTGTCAGTTATGTTTAAGCCCCATTAAAAAGGGGGCGAGCCTACTGCCTATTGCCATCAACCGGGCACAAATCCCGACTCCGTGGCTGCCACTCAGAAATTCCTGATGGAAAAAAACAATAACACTACAAATCTGTGAATCGAACGTAGGGCCTCATCTCAGCATTCGCTCTTGCGACCTCTTGATCAAGGAGGCAGTCAACCAATCGAGAAGTGTCTACCTACTGCACCTATAATTTATTATTTCGAAGATTTGAATGAAACAATCATAAAATCAACGAAAACCGTCATTTTATAATATTATCAACATCCTGAACGTCGTAAATATATCAATTGATAAACAGTCAATCTTGATTTATAAGTTTGATTAGATAAACAAAAGTAAAATCCCTGAATGTACTCTAATGTCGCGAATATTTTTAGTTGAGTTTCGAGTTTCTTTCCTTACGCTGTGTTTTCGCCGCTAAGAGGTATAATTAGTGAAGTTCCACTCATTTGTGGTTTATTTTAGAATCATTTGTGCTTCGTCACTCATCAATTCACATTGTTTTTGTTTTCGTCATTGTCAGCAATTTTTTCCTCGTAAAAGTTGTGTATTGTGATTTGTTTCTCGTTAGTTTTATTTATTTGAAAATTGATAAAACGAGTGTTGAGTGTGAGTCTTAGATTGTGTTAAGTTGAACAAGATCATATCTTAGGATAATTATAATTAATGTTGCGTTACTGAAAATTATGATAAACAAATATCAATAAATTGTAAATTTAAAGAATGAAAATGATGTGATTTACTTATAGGTAGGGTAGATAGTGCATTGAAAAACCTCCTTGAATCATTCATGTTTAGAGATAAGTATAAAATATTGATATCACTATATCAGGGATTATATTTTATACTTCCTACAGGCGAAGCATATTCTAATAACATAAGTAAACCATCAAAATAAATAATATTTATGTAATAAACTAATACGGTAAGTAGGTATTCAAATAACTTACATTACTACTTGGCAATGAATAACAAAGTAAAGTAAACAAATTATGTGAAAACCTGTGAATCATTACTTCGATAGCTATTCGTATGTGAAAACACCCGCATAGCTTCTTGTAATTTTGTGAAATAAACTAGTGCGAAACGTTGGTGTTGACGAAACTCCTGCTAGAAATTCAGTAGGTATGGTGTTTCTGTTTACATATTACATTATTCTACTGGTAATATTTTTTTCAAAGTGTTCACTGTCGACTTCAATTTACCTCGCCCTCCGACTCGGGCTGTAATCTCGCCTGAGTGCAATGATAAACTTTGCGCACGGTTTGTGACTTTGTGAAATTTGTAATCAACGGCTGTAACAGCTGAACGGATTTGCGTGAAATTTCGCACTTAGGCTACGACCTGGGAATATAATATGATACTGTGAATATAAACAATTTTGTTTTTTGGCGTGCTGAGTCTACCTCTTCAAATTGTGCTCCTGTGTTTGTATCCTGGCTTGCGTTAATAGTGCAGCGATTGTAGAACGAACAATCAAATCATCCTCATCTCCTTGTCCTTGTCCCATGTTACTTGGGGTCGGCGCAACAAGTTTTTTTCTTCCATTCTCCTCTGTCAACCTCTTTATTTTTCTTTCTACAATGAGTGTAAATAGATAAATACCTGGGTAGTCGATCGGTTCTTCTAGAATCCGAGTAAAACCTCAGGCAACAGATAACTGTCCACACAAATTGTAACTTGATGAGGTACTATCAACATAGTTTAGCGATAAAGTGACTAATTTACAAGTAACTGTAAATTGTAGCTAATTGTTTTAACGATTTATTGAGGAAGCGATTAGGTAAGGTCGTTGCGGGTTGCGGTTTACCTGCTAATATAAGTATAAATAAATAGTATAAGGTATACTTAGTTAAAGTTACATAAGTACCTCCTTATTAACTTACGTTTATTTTTGTTCTTGTTCGTAAGGAAAGCACCAGAGGAGGAAGTGCAGTAGGTATTGGTGTTTCTTTTAATTTCTTTCTAAATAATGTACGATTATTTGAGAAAAAGATAGAATAGAGGACACTACTCGAACCAGGCGTTGTTGAAAAATTGTACACTTATTAAACATTTAGTTATTCTAAGCTAATAGGGATATTCTTCATGCAGTATTTGTTTCTCTCAGCTGCTTTTTGACTTCATCATTCTCCTGCCCTTTATCATTAGCCTAGCCTTTTCGCTATATTGGGGTCGGTTTCCAGTCTAACCGGATGCAGCTGAATACCAGTATTTTATTGTCTTTAACCGGGCACAAAAAAAACATCCAGTCTCTCACTAAATCAAAATCAAAGGTCATTTATTCAAATTACACTGAAAATCAGTACTCTACGAATGTCAATAACACAAAACAGTTCCCAACGCCCGTCCCTCGCCACTTCTTAGTGTTTCAGCTGGGAATAAGAAAGTGGCGGACATATACCCATTACCCACCCACCCTTAGTGTCTTCTAGCCACATTAATAATCTCGTTCGTTCCAGGCCCACGACTAAATGAGCGATGTATCGTGCAACCCGAAGCGGCGTAGCATACGTCGTCAGCGCTCCATCTACCAGGTGCACTACAATATCAAGCGACAAGACGGCGAGATGACGGCCAAGCCGCTTCTGCCACCCACCAGCCCACTCGAGATCCAGGCGTACGCCTTGCAGGTGGCCGGGCATCGGAAGACGGAGGATACCAAGTATTTGGGTGAGTTCGTTAAATATATAACGATAACAACAGCATTCCCAGTTCTGAGAGAGGGATTGCCTAAACCACTGCCTCCGAGTCTTATGTAGGTAAATCCCTCTCTCTATTCCCAGATATTTGGATGTCTGTGTTTTTGTAGAATAAACGGAGGCATATGTGAGCATATACAGTTTCGATGGTTTTTAGGCATGTCGTCAGCATCTGCCTAGCCTTCTCTCAAGTCATCCATGGATGCAATGCAGCTGAATCCCAGTTTTGTTACCTTCCGCCTATAAGATGGGTTTAAAAATACTTTTGCCACCATTCAAAATACTTAAACCTAAATAGTGTAGAATCTACACCGAAATTACCATTAAGGATATCATTAACTTTTGTGGGTTGTTCTTTCTGTTTTATTATCTATCGTTGCCTACTGACACAGACATTGCCTCACTAATAACTCGTGGGTTTCTGAATCAGATACACAGAACGACAAACATTTTCTTAAAACCGAAACATTTACCTCTCCAGGTCTACTCCAATGCAACAACGGCACAATAATGAAGCCCATCATCAAGGAGGCTCAGCAGCGCGAAGTCGACTTCTACGACCGCCTGTCCACCACATCCGACGCCGACCTGCTGGAGCTGCGCGGCGTGGTGGCCAAGTACTTCGGCTGCCGCAAGTACACGTACAACGGGTTTGAGCAGGACTACATCATACTGGAGGATCTTACGGAGAGGATGTTGGAGCCGTGTATTATGGATGTTAAGATTGGTAAGTGAAGCGAGCTATGAAGTTGTGGGAGACATAATGAGTAAAAAACCTTAATGAAGTCGAAATGCATTTGTTCTCCCGGTCGCACATACAGGTTTTTGATTATAATCAATCTAGCGGGCCAAAATTGTTTATGATTTAAATTCGATCGAAAACAATTAATTTCAAGGATAAATATGTTTTTTTTAAATATATATATTATTATATATCTTTATTTCAATCACCTTTGGATCATAGGTATAAATAAATTACATTAAAATCAATTCCAAATTAAAATTAAAAACATAATCAAAATAAAATTAAAAACAAAATCCAAATTAAATTTAAAAACATAATTAAAATTAAAACATAATCAAAATAAAATTAAAAATAAAATCCAAATTAAAATTAAAAACATAATCCAAATTAAAATTAAAAACAATCAAAATAAAAGTAAAAACAAAATCAAAAAACACACACACACACCACATTTATCACAACTGTTATTATACTTTCCAGGCAAAAGAACATGGGACCCCCTAGCCACTGAGCAGAAAATCGCGAACGAGCAGATAAAGTACCAGCTCAGTAAGCAGCAGTACAGCTTCTGTATCCCAGGCTTCCAGGTGTACAAGCTCAGCACTGGGAAGCTGCACAAGTATAACAAGGATTATGGGAAGAGGATACATGGACAGGCTGTGAAGGATGGTGGGAATCCATATTAATAATATTATTTAAAGAACATAGCTGTGCCCCGGGGCTTCACCCGCCGTCTTTGCTCAGCTCTTAAGGGTAGTAGCGTGATATTATAGCTAAACAGGGTGGAAGGAACATCGACGCAAACGGTTAGCTTTTTCTATAAAAGTGCAATATCTACACGGTCTAAATGTATGGAACAGATGATTTTTTTGAAAATTACCTATGAAAGGTGGGGAATGATGTACTGAATACGTGGTAACCGTTTGTGTGCAGTGCGTCGAAGCCCGTCCACTCTGTATTAGCCTCAGGAATTGGGCTATCAAATGCAATAATATTTTTTCGGCAGTTACAGAAATTAGCGTGCTCAAACGAAAAACAAGCAAACTTGATTATATTGGTATAGATGTCTACCTGTTACCTTTACACGGATTCCGGTGTTTGGCAGACACGGAGTCCATGTCTTGGGAACTGGGTTAGGTTAGGTTATGTGTTAGGACTAGGATACTTTTTTATCCCGGTAATTTAATACGTTCCTTACGGATATTTTCTGACCTCCACTCCTCTTAATTTTCCTGAATGTACAATAACATAATTCTACCTAATATCTAAGATATCATTATGATGGCATAACTGCCTGTACAAAAGATATTATCACAATGTGAATTTTCGGACGTTATTGAGCACTGAAAATGATGATAATTTTTGAGTCACGAATCAGTTAGGAGTGTTTATAAAGGCATGTTTATGACCGGATCAACGTGAATTGTACAATTCACGCTCATCCAAATTTTGCCATATTTGGCATTTTTTTTTGCAAAACGTAAATATGTAGTGTTATCCTTTATAATGTAAAGTAAAAAAACACGCAGACTCAATCGCCGAAATCAGCTAGACACTATATATTTTTTAGAAGTGTAATCAATCAAAACAACAGGCACACTTCACCTGTGAATAAGGGCCACGTTTATACAATAGTTATTATCTGAAAATCTATCAACAAAACTGATAGCTTTATCGTGTTACTTTCCAGCAATCCGTAACTACCTGAACGGCATCGGCACGAGTCTCTGCCGCGCCCTACTCCTGCAGTTCCTCTCCGAACTGTGGAAGATCCAGAAGTGGGCGCGGCGCCAGTGTGCCGTGCGCCTGTACTCGGCCTCCCTGCTGCTCGTGTACGACGCGGCCAGGCTGCGCGAGTGCTGCCAGAACAAGGAGTTCACGTGAGTATCTTATATAGAGAAGCAGAAGATACAGAAGTTGGCGTGGCGCTAGACCTCAGCTGCTTGTGTATCAAACCGGCTTCAATCAATTGACATCCACACATTCCATTCTTCACACCATAACGCTTTTATTTCACAATAGATAGTTTAATCAATATCAGATACTCAGATAGATTGGGATAAGAGCGAGAGAATGATAATGACTCAGATAAAACAACAAGTATATAATACGGTCTATTCAAATAATGTGTAAAAGGAAATCAATATTGAGAAACACTCAACTCGTTTGAGGCGAAAACGAAAGCAACATTTTGAGTTTGATTCAATCAATTCACGTGCGCTCAAAACAATATTTATCAATATTTTTTTTTTATTTGTTTATATTTAAATATTCATTTTATTTTTTTCAGCATTTGTAACCAAAAAAAATTACTCAATTTTAGCCCATACAAAAAATAGTTCCAAGCTTTCTCGATAGATGGCGTTGTTAGTTGAGAGCCCATTCCTGAATCGCGCTATGGTTTCGTTACACGGCAAACTACTAGTACCGTCGGTGACGAGCGGCTATCAAAAAGGGTGTATGTCGCTTGTATGACACATGCGCCTTCGGGTGCGTGGGGTATGGCCATCAAGACATACCCAACACATAATTTTTGAACCAGAGAGACAGTTGGTCCACTGAAGTACTGGCGTCTCCTCTGCATAATGCCTTTGAAAACTCGACTGGGGTTAGGTTTCTTTAATTATTATGTTACTGTAGCGATTTTGTATAGACACTGTACTAGGAATATGAGAGTATTTGGATCTAATCTAGTATAATAAAGAAGGGGTTAGGTTATATTATTTTCTTTAATTATTATGTTAGTGTAGCGATTTTGTATAGAAACTGTACTGGGAATATGAGAGTATTTGGATCTAATCTAGTATAATAAGAGTATGAGATAAAATGGAATAATAATTTTCGAATTTGTATTAATGAAATGGTTAGTTCTTCTTAAGTGCATGTTTGTACAGATTCCTCGTATAACTTATCAATACTTACCTATGACTTACAACTCTCCCCTTACCGCTCAGTGCCCGCTCGGGATGCCGGCCGTCCAGCCTGCCGCGACGCCGCCACTCGCTGCACAGCGTGAGCTCGGGCTCCAACTTCAGCGGACAGATCAGCTCCAAGGGCCCCGTCTACAAGAAACTGCAGCCCGTCCCTATCACACCCATGACGCTGTCTCACACCAGCTTCTCAACCCCACCGCCTATTAGCTCCCCATGGAGTGACGCCCTCGCCAGCTTTAATCACAACCACTCTTTTGAACATAACTACGAGAATAAACTATCTAAGATCAAAATGAACTACAGAGCTATGCTCGATCAGCTGTCCTACGACTCCCCTACTCCTAATCCTTGGGGTACGGTGAAGGTCATCGACTTTGCTCACGCCTTTTTCAATGAAGAAGAGGAAAAAGATATTGATGAGAACTTCAGAGAAGGCGTTGACAGCTTCGTGGAGATCTTCGAGTGCTTTCTCAGAGAAACTGATGATCAAATCATTTGATAGTTGCCGTGTGTATTTTGAGTCCATAAGAGACAGTATTAGCAAGACATTTTAAGAGTATTTTTTTCGAATTTGTGAACTATTTGAAACTTTGAAGACTTATAAATACTATTGACAGGTGACGCACGAAGGGCGCAGTGGTTGAGAGACTATCTTCTAAGCTACAGGTCGTGGATTCGAATATGGCAAGATATAGCTCCAGATCCAGATGTTTGTAATAAAATCAATGTGTTGTATATGTGAGAGATACAGAAGAAAAGCTAGCGTCGGGGATATTACTATGTACTTAACTTTTATGTGCTTAAAATTACATTTCCCATACTTTATCGGATGTCTTGGTAGTAATAATACAGTATATGCGATCATTAGAACGGTATTATGTGGTATTTCAATGTGTCAAATATGGTATTGTAAACTATGCTAGAAATGTGTTTAGAACTTTTTTCGTAGTAAAATGATATGTATATCAGAATTAATTAAAATAATCTTGTTAAGACCTAGTTAGTTATAGAGATTGTATAATATTCCAGTCTTGTGTAACTCAACATAATGCTCAATTTTGTAAACAATTCCATTCGTTAGGTGTTTCCTCCTTGGGACATGCTAAGTCAAAATATTTTAGTACTTAAATAGATTTTTTATTATTCCAAATAATAGTTTTTATATTTGTTATTAATATAAGTGTGTAAAATATAAATAAATTGTTTGACGCTTTCGCGTTATAAATATTTATTATCGAAATCAGCCAAAATTATTTCTCCCAAATAAACATTAACTATGAACTTAGATTATATAATCAAATACGAAAAGTTGGCAAACCCAGCCATCAATAATTATTAAAGAGTGGACTGACGAGTACACATGCACCGCACAGAGCAACAGTACAAAACTATATCATCTGAGTACGCGACGCGACGAGATCCGAGCTCGCACTGGGACAGCGAAGCCACGCCAGCGGACACACCGCCGCCTAGTATTAACTGTATACTAAATATATGGAAACAAAATATACCTATCAGTTCTAAACCATAGAACTCCAATATTTACAGTAGGCCATAACACAGTACTTGCTCGGAGAGAAACGTCTGTGATGCACAATCTATTATTGCGAAATGTTAAGACTTTAAAATTGGTTAGTAACTACTAGTGATACATATTCATCATCGATCATCATTTCTGCCGAAAGACGTCCACTGCTGGACATAGGCCTCCAAGTGTCGCCACATTGACCGGTCCCGTGCGACTTGCATCCAGTGGATCCCTGCAACCTTCACCAGGTCATTGGTCCACCTAGTGGGAGGCCTTCCAACGCAGCGTCTTCCGGTTCGCGGTCGCCACTCCAGAACTTTTCGGCCCCATCGGCCATCCGTTCTGCGAGCAATGTGCCCTGCCCACTGCCACTTCAGTTTGGCTATTCTTCGGGCTACGTCGGTAACCTTGGTTCTCTTGCGGATTTCCTCATTTCTGATTTGATCACGCAAGGAAACTCCGAGCATGGCACTCTGCATTGCCCTTTGGGTGACTTTAAGCCTTCTGATAAGGCCCATTGTGAGCGACCACGTTTCGGTCCCGTACGTAATCACTGGCAACACATACTGGTCATAGACTTTTACAGCGTCATAGAGACACTGCCATAAGTTGGACGAGAAGATACCAGCTCTACTGAGGTCATCGAGCATTGTACTGAGGTCCTCCATGGTCTCAGTCATGACCGTCGGCAAATCGAAGGTGAGAGATGTATTCGCCATTGGCGTTGATGTCTCGCTCTCTCCAGTCCAGAACCTTGAAGACATCCTCCAGTGCAGCAGTGAACAGTTTCGGAGATATGATGTCTCCCTGTCTCACACCTCGCTGCAGAAGGATAGGTTCCGAGGTCTGTACAGGTACATATTACTTATTAATTAATTTGGAACAACGTTAACATAGATTGGCGATTGTCATCACAAACATTAATCCGCGAACAAATTAATATCGTCGGCGTCGTGTCCGATGGCGTAGGGCTAACAACAGTAGACACCATATATACTGGCATTCCAGAGCAGGCAAGTAAGATATTCCATTAAAATAATATGTTTTAAGCATTAATTAATCTAGTGTTATACAATGTATTATACAACAACAAATTAGGCCGAGTGCTCGCCGGTCGACAATAACAACAACAACACGCTGTAACTCCAGCACAAGCATCGCGTCACCTGTATCATTATAACATCGTATTATTTTACAATCGCAGTCTTTTGTTTACAATACAGATACTTTCCTGTACCGGAAGTACTAGATAATGAAAGTATTTACAAAAGACACGTAACAAGGGGCCAATAGGACCCGCATTATAACAACAAGGGAGGGTTATCGACAGGCGAAACTTTGTACATCCTTGTACTGGACTTACTTATTTATATAAATTTGCTTTCTAACAATTTCTATTTTTTCATTTGTACTGGATTAACTCGTTTTATATTTGGGGCGCGAAATCGGTTCTTAGTAATAAAATATAACAATTTGAGGCCGATCGCGTCGCCGCCAAGGGCCGGGAGCCGGCGAGCGCTCGGCGCAGAAACCATACGAGCGGGACGCGGCCTAGCACTGAGTGAAGCACCTCGATGTTAACTAGAGCGAATAATTATTACATTTTTTTTTTTTCAATTTTTCCACAACGATTTCATTAGAAAAAGAAAACAAAACAAACACGTGGCGGAGGATTTTTGAACATTTTTATCTTATCTAGAGGGTCTCGGCAGGCTCGGGCGGCGCTAGATGCGCGGCAGCTTGGGCGCGTGCACGGCCGGGTTGTCGCGCGCCAGCAGCTCCGCCGCGCCCGCGCGGTAGTCGTACGCGCAGCCGTGCACCTCCGCGTAGCGGTGCGGCGCGCAGTACGCCGCGCCGCAGCGGCAGCGGTGCAGCGTCGCGATGCTCAGCCGCTTGCGGCACCACGCGCAGCGCGCCCGCCGCGGCGCGACCGGCGCGACCGGTGCGACCGGTGCGACCGGTGCGACCGGCGCGACCGGCGCGACCGGCGCCACCGGCGCGACCGGCGCCAGCGGCACCAGCGGCGCCACGGGCGCGTCCAGGCGCTCGTCGCTGAGGTGCAGGTGCTCGCGCGGCCGGTGGCGGGACAGCGCGGGCAGGATACGGCTGCGAATACGACACCGAACGATACAGTTAAAAATATGAGCGATGGCTCGCTCATTCGATTCGGAATGACTTCTAGAAAAATATATCGAAAGTATGTATTCACCCCTTAAAAATTGCAATTAATTAAAAATGAGGGCATTTAGTTTTTCATTAATAACTCAAAAAATATTAATATTTAAGGAATTTTGAAAAAAAGATCCGCAAAAAGGAGGAAATTTCCAGTGACAAAGGTCCGACTCCCGGAACTCTATCTCTATTATTTATCATTTCAATTCAACGTCTAAAATATGAACCCAGCCGTAACGACATAGGCGCACTGCCGCTAAAGGCAGTGTACCACATACAATATTTGTTTTTAGTCATAAATATTAATAAAGGGTGTAAATAGACCCTTAACATAGCCGAAAGGCACTTATTCTCCCCGTCCGTAAGTAAAATGAAATGAAATGTTGTTAAAAAAAATTAACACCAAATAATACGTTTTGCTGTTTTTGCGTCTAACAATGGCATTAAGTAACGTTAGAATTTTTTTTTTTAAGTAATCTATTTTTTTTTAAATCATTATTTAGCCAAGACAAAAGAATCATAAAAAATCTAAAAATAATAAACTTGTCTCTTTGTATATAAAAAATTTCTTAATAAATATTGTAAAAAAAAATCTAACGTTACTTAATGTCATGGTTAGATGCAAAAACAGCAATAAGAATATTTGGTGAAAAAAAATATTAAAAATTCTTTTACTTTTCGATTTTTCTTAACTTAAAAAAAAATATTATAAACAAAATAATAAACTTAAAATTAACTTTTATCGCGTGATCTTGTTAAAGAAGGGCTCCGCGAAACCAAAAATTTTTAGGTTATATTATTTAAACTTTTATGTAGTCATTTAAGATAACAGAGATTGGGAAAAAAACTAATTAACAATAGTATTACTTTTTGAAAAATTGCCTTAAAAAAGAATAACGGGGATTTATATTAAGATATATATTTATGTGTATGGATGATACCATATTTTTTTTAAATTTTGAAATTAATGTTAGAATAAAAAAAATATTTTATGCGGTACATACGGCGGCACATCAAGCTGTACATTTCCAGTGTAACATAGCCTCGGTTTGTATAAATTTCTCGTACAACGAGAGATCCGTATAAACTGGTTTTGTATAGCTTGATTGGCCGTCGTGCGTACACTGTCTTTAGCGGCAGTGCGCCCATGTCGTTACGGGTGGGCCGAGCCCTATTTTCGGCGATGAATTAAAATGATAAATAATAGAGATAAAGTGCCGGGAGTCCGAACTTTTTTTATTGGAAATTTCCTCCTCTTTAAGGATCTTTTTCAAAATTCCTTAAATATTAATAGTTTTTGAGTTATTAATGAAAAAATAAATGCACCCTTTTTTAATTTGTTAATACCAATTGCAATTTTTAAGGGGTGAATACATACTTTCGATAATTTTTTCTAGACGTCATTCCGAATCGAATGATCAATATTTTTAGGAGCTTTATCAAGAATAAACAAGTTTTTGAACTTGTTGACTAGACTAGTTTTAGCATAGTCTACACATGACCAGTTTGTTAACAGGGGATTTCTTGTACAAAAAACTTAGGAGGGTCAAGGATATAGGCTCCAGCCTGTAATTGTCATCAATACAATAGTATTTCGCAGCAAAAGACGGTGCGCGCACGTGCAGGGAGGACGCCGAGCGGGACTGTACATACCTGTTCCTCTTCAGCTTCTCCAGGTCGGAGGTAGAGGACGAGAACAGCGCATCAGAGAGCGGCGCGGCGCGGCGCGGCGGCGGGGCCCGCACGTGCAGGGACGACGCGGAGTGCGAGTGCGCGCCCGAGCGCGCCTGCACGCCCGAGCGCGCCTGCACGCCGCCCAGCGACACCCACGAGCGCGACGAGCCGCACACTAGCGGACCTGGAGAACCATACCACTCATCTTAGTGTCAGCCTGTCACTTAGTGATGAGGAACACGATGGAAAGTTTCATAACCTCCATAGAAATAAAAAACTAATTATAAAAACAAAAAACCGGACTGAAAAGCAAAGAAAACAGACGGGACCCATTCAAATATAAAATTATTAAAACATGGATTGGATTGGGGGAGGCCTATGTCCAGCAGTGGACGTCTTTCGGCTGAAATGATGATGATGATGATGCTGGATTGGGTCCCACCTGCTTCCAAATGCGCTTATTATTTTTTTTTTTCAGTAGGGTTTTTATATATATTTTTTTATTTCCAGCTTTTCAGTTTAATTATGTGAAACATTTCACAGACGATTTAACTTCTTGATTTTTTATAAATCGGCATTCGAAATGAAAAATGTTATGAGAAACCTAAAGATTATTTTCAAATACCTATTCAATGACACCCCACTTAAGAAAGTTCGTAGACTAAAATTTTTCACAATATGGCGTCTGGTGGTCGCCATATTGAATTTTGATTACTGTCATGTCTTTACTGACGCTCGCAAAATGAAGGTAGGTAGGAAGTAACTGGGTAGCCCGCGAAATTCAAATTTTCTTGCGTTTTTAAACGCAAAAAAATGAATTGAACCTGACACTGATGTCAGGTTGTATGTTGATCAAAAATGAGGCGCGCAAGTAACATTTTTGTAGTTACAGAATTGCAATCATTAAAATCGATATGGATTTGTGGAGTGACAATAATGGATAAAATAATGAATGAGGATAGAGGAAGTTTTGAAAGTGGCGCCTGTTACAGAAAAATGAAAAGAAGTCGTTTGTCGGAGGGATGAAACGCATGTGACTAAAAGAGTGATACACATCAATGTTGATGGATGGAGAGGAAGGCCAAAGAAAAGATGGATTGTGTGAATACTGATATGAAAGAGAAAGGAGTAAATGATGCCGTGACGTCTGACAGGGGAGAATGGAAGAAGAAAACGTGTTGCATCGACCCAAATAGAATGGGACAAGGGCAGGAAGATGATGATGAAAATCATCAATACAACCCTAACACAGAACTAAAATCGTACGGACGCGCACATGTGACTTCGTGGCTGGCGGTACCGTTTTGTAGGGGACTCGGTAAGCCGAAGATTATAGAGTTACGACAGGGGCAGAAAAAGAAAGTATGTAGGGGAGAACGAGATAGAATGAGTAACGGCCGATATCGTATTTGGTACCAACTAGTTTTTTTTTATTTTGTTTGACTTATTTACTTAAGAGAAAATCATTTTTATTTTTTTATTATACTTCCTCTGCATGAATGAAAGGCATTTGTAAATGGCTGAGATGAGAATGCTAAATGCGCATGGATAAAATAAGGAATGAGTACATAAGAGTAAGTTTGAAAGTGGCGCCGGTGAAAAGTCGTGTGGTAATTGGTTGTCGTGGTATGGACATGTGATGCAGAGATATGGAGGAAAATGTTGAGTATGAACGTAGATGGCCTATAAGAGTAGAGGAAGACCAAAGATACGATGGAAGGACTGTGTGAAGGATGATATGGCTAGAAAGGAGGCGACCCCAAATAAATTGGGATAAGGGCAGGAGAATGACGATATTTCCTCTGCAATTTATTCTTTACTTTTTTATCGGTTTCTTCGTCATGGGTGTCATTTTCGTGGTTTTTGGGGCGACTGATTACGAAAATGAGGTCAAAATGAAAATTCAAAATGGCGCCGATGAAAATTTTGCGTTTTTTCCTCATGGGTGTCATTTTCGTGGTTTTTGGGATCGCTCATAACGACAATGAGATCAAATGAAAATCCAAAATGGCGCCGACGAAAACTTTCGGTTTTTTCGTCATGGGTGTTATTTTCATGGTTTTCGTGTTCGCTGATAACGAAAATGAGGTCAAAATGATTTCGTTTTTTGTCATGGGTATCATATTCGTGGTTTTCGGGGTCGCTGATAAATGAGATCAAAATAAAAATGGGTTTTATTTTCATGGTTTTTGGGGTCGTTGATAACGAAAATGTGGTCAATATTTTTCATTCAAGATGGCGCCGATGAAGATTCGATTAATTTGTGCCTGACAGTTTTTAGGGTTCCGTAGCCGAATGGCAAAAAACGGAACCCTTATAGATTCGTCATGTCTGTCTATCCGTCCGTATGTCACAGACACTTTATTCCGAAATTATTAGGACTACACAGTTGAAACTTGGTATACACGAATACTTTTACATCGTTCTGGAGCCGAAACATAGTAACTCCAGTCGAGCAATAGTTACTATTAACATTGTTATTGTTTTTTTAAGACATCAAATAAAGAAGTTAGAAATTTATCACTTTTATTCTGTCATTCGAGTTAAATCTTAGTAGCGGTTTCACTATTTCATTCATAAACGCAAGATCGTACGCGATGCGCTCGTCGATGACGTAGAGCGACACAGCTGATGGTGCGCTCGCGGTGGGTCAATGGACTTCGGACGAATAACCAGCTGAAAAAGTACTTGCAAGTAGATATTTCATTTCAGGTACGATTAAGGTTGGTGTAAGTTCATTTACCTCCATCATCTCTCGTCTCCTCGTAAACGAGAGAAATTAATTGACAATTAATTCACCAGTCTCGCATAACGAAATCACTAATACTCGTACTTATTCAACTACACAACGACGAGTACGCTTGGGAGTTGTTTTTAAGGCATTGAATCGAGTGTTGATCAATCGATCTAATAGGTACTTAATACATACCCAATTACCTACCTACCATATGACAAATAAAAAATAGTATTACAGCTTAAAACAATTTTCTTGCGGCAATGCTTGTGACGGCTTCTACAAAGGCAGGCAAACGAACAGAAAAAGACCTTGTTTTTATAACGTTCGGTTGTGCATCCTTGTAAAGTCCAGTCGAACACGAGACAATAGGTTTCTCAGAATATTTTTTAGTAAACTGCGTATTTACCTAGTTTGATAAAATTTCTAAATTTCACCGTTTACGGTTAAGAAATAAAGTCTGAATTCGCTTTTCGTGTTATTATTTGTATACCTATTTATCTACCGCGTATGTATTTTTATTTATGTTGATGTACCTATCATAAAGAACGCGGCGCTGACTTATTGCTTGATTTAAATTGCGTTTATCTACTTATCAGTTCAATAACTCAAATTTTTCCGTCATACTTTCTACGGGCTTAGGAACGTCGCGTCAGTTACACATTTTACGTATCTAAATACTTACTTACTTGTACACTTTTAATGTCAAGAAAAATAAATGCAGGCGCAGGCTTATTTTAAAAAATTGAGCTATTTACAAACATAATCAACGTATAACTAACTAAGTCTAAGGATATTAAATTATTCACAATTTATACTTCCCTGTATCGAAGCAACTGCTCAAAATGGAGTCCATTTCGCTCGATACACAAACGGGCACGTTTAATGAGATTGTATTTTAATTTAGCTAATGTGCCTCAGTCACTTTTCACAATATTAAACGCGTCCACAATCGCACTTCTTAACTCATCTCGAGTAGTATGTTCCTCGAAATAAACTAGTCTTTTTATCTCAGACCACAAATAAAAATCCAGTGGGGTTAAGTCAGGGCTCCTTGCGGGCCAAGCCACAGGGCCACCACGACCTATCCACTGCTCACCAAACTCACTGTTTAGATACGCACGCACTAAATTCGCATAATGAGCAGGGCATCCATCATGCTGATAGTACATACCGCGTAAATATGCCAGAGGCACATCCTCTAGCAACTCCGGTATCATATAGCATGCAGCATATCCAAATAAGAACCGCCAGTCAGGTGCCCTTCAATAAAAAATAGGCCTATTATTTGGTCATTAATAATGCCTGCCCAAACATGCCATGATCGAGGAGGCGCTGGGTTACAGCCAGGATGGTGGAGGTGAAGGGAACTTGAGGGTCGGTGATTCCACGTGCGCGCAGTGAGTTCAGGTTTTCCGTCTGAGCATACAAGCGTCTAGCCTCTTCCAAGTTATGGTGCGCCATCCCATAAAAATCCACCATTGCCCAATACTCCACATTGGAGTAGACATATTGCCGACTCATTTTTGACACGTGATTAGGTTACGCGTGAGTGACCTAATACAGCGAAACGCGCGGCAATACTAGGAAGAAAGGGCCCCCGATCGCGACGGCTAGACTGTGTAAGCGTGGGGTGGAGGCGTGGCTTACGGATCATGCTGTCTGATCGATGAATGGATTCTTCAATGGGTACCGTTTGCATGTGTTGCCGATCGTCGATACGTTACGTACACACACATATGCATTTACCGCAAGGAACGTTACTTCGAGTTCTCATTATTTAACAAAAAAAACAATAAATTTAATTTTTCGTGATTTCTTTTTTGTTACTTTTTGTAAAAAATAGTCCCAATCGTTTCGATGATCGAGTTTATGGCTTTCGGTTCCAGAACGACCTAAAAGTAATCGTGTATAGATGTATTCTGTGAACCGCTTTACGATTCACAGAATACATCTACATACCAAGTTTATTTGTGTGTTGACCAAGGAGTTTTCCCTGATTTTATGAAATACAGTAAAGTCATACCTCTGTTCAAATCCGGAGATAGTAAAGATACAAATAATTATAGACCTGTATCTGTGCTGCCAGTTTTTAGCAAGGTGTTTGAAAAGGCAATGTTGAATCAAATGCTCAATCATTTTAACACCAACAGAATCTTACACGATCAACAGTATGGTTTCACCAAGGGGCGTTGTACAACTGACGCCGGTGTAACCTTATTCAAGCACATTTTTATTGCGTGGGAAGAAACCCAAGACGCCATAGGAGTATTTTGTGACCTCTCCAAAGCATTTGATTGCGTAAATCACGACACGTTACTTTTGAAACTTGAGCATTACGGATTATGTAAACTTGCACTTAGTTTGATAAAATCTTATTTGAATGATAGACAACAACAAGTTCAAATAAATGGTGTTAATTTAAAGGGTTTAAAAGTAAAAATGGGGGTTCCACAAGGCTCAATATTGGGTCCTTTCCTCTTTTTAGTATATATAAATGATCTACCCTATTTATTGAAAAACCAACCTCAAAATATGGTGTTATTCGCTAATGACACTTCCCAAATTTTTAAGATAAATAGTCGGGCCCAAAATCTAGATGACGTGAATAATGCCCTACTTCAGGTCCATAACTGGTTCACAGCAAACTGTTGTTATTCTTTTGGCAAAATAAAGATTATGATTATGATTTATCTTTATACAAAAATAAAATAAATAAAAGATTAAGGGCGGTAAAATAATGTTTAGTTTCAGTTCCATGCATGGGGAATTGGGGATACATGGAACTGAAACTTACATATTTTTTTTCATCAATGCTATACGTACGGGGTGTCTATAGATAGGTCTTTAAGAATGACACAGGTTCCTAAAACCATTTTTTCTCAAAATCAATCATTTGAAAGGTAGACACTTCCAAAGTGGTAGAATGTGTCCGGGGACACACACGGTAGTACCGACGCTGTGCTATAGTCTATCGATAGGACTTGACGGGAGGCAAACAAACAACCATCGGGTTTTTTAGGATCAGCTCAACAATTCAGTTTTACACAATTTAAAAAAAAAATACCAACTCTCAATACTTTGAATGCTGTACATATTTAAGGATCTTAAAGGAAACTCCTTATCGAACAGCCAAATATAACATCGTGAAGGAAATACTTAAATACTATTAAAAAATATCGTAGAGAAGGAAGACGTATTTTATATCTTGACGAAACTTATGTAAATGCGTCTCATAACGTTTCAAAATGTTGGCAATCAAGGGATGAACGTGGCGTGATATCTCATACCGTTAGATCATCGTGCGTTGTGGAGGTGAAACTGGATTTGTAGACAGAGCATTTGTGATATTCAAATCCAAATGTAAAACAGGTGATTATCACAATTCTATAAACTTCAAAAACTCGTGCCTAATCTACCACCAAATTCTTTTATAGTAATGTATGACGCAGTTTATCATTCGGATCGGAGAAGAGAAACAGCCACAATTACCACAAGTCTTGATCTCGCTTCGCTCGCTCTTGCTTCCTATGTTCCCCTTGCCGCAACGACAGGATAAATAGTTACTCACTTAGTATAATAGTCGCCCGTTCAGTATATTAGTTGCCAATTAAATTTCTATTCGCCCGATTAAAAATGTTTCTTAAAAATGTTGTAAAATGATAGGACTCACCATACTCGGCCTGTATGGGCTGTAGGTTCTTGGCCTGCAGCTGCGGCGAGTCGGGGTCGCTGTCGAGGCACTCCTCCAGGATGGCGGCGCCGTCGGGCCCGCGCTGCAGCAGGATGGAGCCCGCCAGCGCCTCCGCCTGCTCCGCCGGCGCGTGCGCAGCCGGAGCGCGCGTGCCGATGGGCGGCAGCAGCGTGTACCTGCCGGGAGTTACGAGCTTTATGCTGCCAGGTGTCACTACACATCGACAGGTACGGTATATGGCCACCGTCATGATACCGCGGGCCCAGGGACCCAGTCCGTAACGATTTCTACAATTGAACGAACCATTTCATACCAGATGATCTTTCAGAGACGTAGACAGAGACGGACCCTGATGAACGATTATGAGAATGGTCCTTATAAATCACATTTGGGACGACATGGGACAAGTTACACAACTTTTGAGGGAAAAATGATGTTGTCAACATGGAATAATGGAGTGTTGGTGGGCAATATTATCAATTTTCATATTCATGGTATGTTACAGAAAAGAATATTTAGCAAAAGTATCTCAACTTTTTTGCTTGGGAGTATTATTGAGCTTGAATGGTTTAATTGAAATAAAGCTTCGTTTATGACTGTACCTGTCAGTGAAAGAGCAGTCGTAATCGTATCTGGTGTAGTTGCCGTCGTACAGCGGCGCGAAGGCGTCGTCGTCGCCGAAGGGCGCGTACGAGCTGGCGCGATGCTTCAGCCCCTCTGAACTGTCGTCTAACAAACTAGGGACGGATAAAGTTTCCTCGCTGCGAGTCTTCTGAATTTCTACTTTATCTGGAAACAAAAAATATCTGTGTTATCACTGTATCTTGGATTTGGAAATGGACTAACAAATGGACTAACAAAACAGAAAAAAATAACGATTTGAAGTTTATTTTCTTAGGGTTAATGAATCAGATCGTGTAGCTACCGTTGTACGCACCATTTCTGTCATCATTCCTCTGTGGCGGGCTGCGCTGCACGGACAGCGTCTCCATGCGCCGGCGCAGCTCCAGCATCTTGCTCATGGTGACGGCGTTGTCGTGCAGCGAGCCCGCGCCGCCCTCCGCGCCCGAGCGCTCCGCCAGCTGGCGAGGCGAGGACGACGTGGACGAGTCTGCGGGAGATGATAAACTTTAAAGCAAGTTTAAGATCGTTAAAGCCCTGTCCCGACTTGAGGCGAATCCTGCACGTATGATTATGACAACGTACGTGTATGGACGTTACAAAACTGGCGTGAATGGTCTTAGAACTTTCTAAGCATTAAAATTGTCGATTGTGGGAAGATACACGTGCATACAGATAGCAATGTGACAAAGTACGCTCACAGAGCAATTCTTTCTTTTAAAGGTCTGTAGTTTTAACAAAAATGACGTACTGACGATTATCCGATTAGTTATTGAATCCCGGATATGCAACCACTTTTACAGAATAAATAATTTCAAAGCTGTTTCCTTTTTTTCTCATCGAAATATGAGAGACTTGTATCTTCGGGCGCTAAGTAAGTTTAGTGACTTTCAAAGGAATAAACCTAAAGTTAAGCTGGGGTGATTTCTGTGCCACTTCTTTTTGCCAGCTAAAACACAGAAAAGTGATGAAAGCTAGGAGTTTTGGGGAACTGTCTTACGTAACTTTGACGTTCAAAAATTGCCGATTATTAGCCTAATTTGAATAAATGATTTTAGTTCCGAAGTAGGCTAGGTGGAGCGACGATTTTCGTAAGCTGGCTGGTAATAGCTGAATGAGAGTTACCGAGGATCGAGCTGAATGACCCATAAAGAAAGTACACAAAATAATCTTTTACAATAATAAACGAATACTTTTTAATTAAAAACTATGACTATACACTTAATGTATGTATGTATGTGTGTGTGTGTGTGTATATGTATGTACGTGTAGTTTTATCATGAAGGTTTTCTTTAGTTTCCTCCGAAGATAAAGAAGGAGTCGGTACGTACACTTGTTGTGGTCCAGCGGCGAGTAGGTGCCGTCGTTGTTCTCCTTGACGCGCAGCATGTTGACGCGCTCTCCGTCGCGGAACACCAGCACCGTCACCTTGCAGCCGCTGCCGCCCCACTCCGCGTCGTCTCTGTGCCCAACATAAATATCATTAACAATAACGTTCAGTCTTTGAGAATGGCTGTGTAGCGCCAACATGAGTCCACTGTTCATTAAAGTTATCCGCGCGATTAACATTTATAGAGAAATCCGACCACAACTGCCAGACAGCAGACCGGTTGATGGCACTATGCTCGCCTCCTATTATATGTATAATATATGAGTCTTAAACATGAAATGTGTCATGCGACAACGGATCAATAATAAACGTACAACAATTATCATGATGGCATGTGATAGCTTCCGAGTTTAGTACAGAATAAATGGTTATGATGGCTTTATTATTAGTTCCTTTACAAAACTTATAAAAGCTGAGTAAGGATTTTAGGCTGTTACCATTAAAGACTGCCCTAATAAAACATAAGAGTAAGTGCACATGCGCATTCCATATAAAGGGTGTAAATAGGCATAACATATCCGAAAGGCACTTGTTCTCCCCGTCTTTGCGATATTTTTTTTGTTCTAGACTTTACCTGGGAACCTTCTAGTTACGGAGATATTGGGGGTCAAAGTTCCAACTTTTTCACAGGTTTTTTTAAATACAGGTTTTTAATGTAAGATTTTTACTTTACACACCTCCACGACTCCCGTACTATTCAATCGATGGATTGCTGATGGATGCATCAGCACAATGCTTTGAGTGCTTTCCATCGAATCCTATCGCAGAACGTGATTTTTCACCAAAAAAAAAAGTCGATTCCCAGCAATAATTTTTGCGTAAAGTTACTTAGTTTGATGAACAGAATGCTTGGTTGACGGATATGTGAAGGGTCTGTTTACACCCTGTATTATCTGTTGGATTCCTCACCTATTAGTATCAAGCAGCCGCTCGATATCCCTCCAGGGCTCCGCATTGGGCGGCGGTGGCAGGCGGCGCGTTGGGATAGGCCCGCCCCGCATGCCCAGCACGAGACGCAGGCGCGCGCCGTCACTGATGGCATGTTCCCGGAGAGAGGACGAGTCGTCCAGTTCCACCAGGTTGTAGAGTAGGTGCTGTTGGGACACCGGGATACCTGGAACGTTACGGCAATGTGTTATTTTATGTTTATTCGTATCTCTGAGTAATAAGAATAACTGATATACGTCGTGTACGATTATTGCTATTTTTTACTCGTAATATTTGCATTTGGCCGCAACTCGCCTGATGTGAAGTGATGATGCAGCCTAAGATGGAGCACGCTTACCTAGAAGAGACTGAATGCAGCCACATTGGTCAGCAACTCAAAGTATCCACTGGATGCTCTGTTCCATGGACCACATCCTTATAAATGACCACGGATGTCTAATACACGTTGTATAAATCTTCCTGACTCGTTTACGGCTGACAACAGCAAGAAAGAATACCCACATTTATTATTTCTTTCCAACTCGCATGAATTTTCGTAGCATTTTTACCTTTCTTCTTATCTCTTGATCCGTGCTAGTTATTCCTTATTTCTCCGGTTCTAGGTTTACTCCAGTTTCAAATCTAGATCTTCAATGTCCTTGGTGAGCGGTCAAGGACACGAGCATTTAAGATTTCGTCTCGTGTTCTCATTGTAGCGCGGTAATATACTATATTTATTTATAACAAGATGATGCCAAGAGATACAAGGAGACACTAACTTCGTTTTGGTTATTCTCTAATTCAATAATTAAATCGTATCTTTTGAATCCTCATAAACTATCTTACTTCAAGTAGGCTTTTAGCTCGATAGTGCGACGAGAGAATGGAAGGAATAGACGCGGTGCACCTGCCCCAAGTTGGCATGGGACAAGGGCAGGAAGATGAGGTTCTGATGGGATTAGAACTGTTATTGTTAGTGATCCCGCCATAGCAGCGTTTAGCATAGGATTGTATAATGAGCCTATAATGTTCCCAGTTCCCACTGCTGGGACGGGACACAGGCATCCTCTCTATGCGAGGGAATGGGCTACAATCCACCAAGCAGGCCCAGTGCGGGTTGGTAGCAGCGTTTACCTAAATCAAAAAACGTTGCAAACCTACGCAATTATTCATAAACATACGCTACCTAAACTGTGCATAATCGTAACACCGTTTCTGATTACGTCACTGGTAGAAACGACACGTGCTTCGACATAACAGCGCCTAACGAATTTGGCAATGAGTTCGTACAAGTAAAGCATCAGATAAGTGGCTGATGCCCGCGCGGTGGGAGTGTGAATCATGTGGCTGGAGGACGGCCAAGCGAATCCTGTCACTAGGGAGACTTATAATGTTTACTTTCTTATTTTTAAAAAGTCTATTACATCGTGCCAGTGTTGCCTAAATGCTAAGCAAGGGAGGACAGCTAAACGAATACTGTAACCAGGGAGAATTCTCAATGTTCACTTTTTTTAAACGATTACGAGCTATAATACATACCTACATAACGTTGTGTCGTAGAAAGTCAAGTTTTTAAGACTCGGTATGTTTTGGCTCTATATCATGTAACTGTTTCCTTAATGGTAAGGGACTGAGAGGGGAATTGAGAATGTGTATGTAAATAATTCTTGTAACAAGCGTAAGGCAGTTCTTCTTCCAACGGCGGTATCAGCAAAGAATTTCACGAGAGTGAAATATAAAACCCCTTTACCTAGGATTCTACAGAGTTTCAAAACAAATCTTATATTATTTCTGACCTGGGACCATTAAACCCAAAACAATAGCGAAACTTTAGTAGCTGTAAACAAACAATAATTAAACTGACCGATCTCCCTAAATATCCAGATAGTTCTACCACTTGAAGAGGCTGTCAAGATTGAGATTAAATAACGACTTGATTGCCTATAGGTGTGCTGCGCACTGTTTCGGGTCGCCCTGATTCGGCCCAGACGCGCAAAATATTCAGGATGATTTGTTAAACGTTGGCAATACTTTAAGGGCGTACAGTACTTCTGAAAATGAACAACTTTTACTATGGGGCCGATCATGAAATCGCGAAAAAAATATCAGCTGCACCGTACATTATATTGGTCCCGTAAAACAAAAAAATGTAGGCAACAACAGATTTTTTTAATCATATTTCATTCTTAGTCCCATAGTAAAAGTTGCTCATATTTATGAGAACGGGAGTCCCTTAAAGTTTTCCGCACGTTTAACCAATCATCCTGTATAATCAATGTCGCTGCCCGACCTGTGCCGAATTAGGCCGACCCGGACATGTGTACAGCCGTTAGCATTTTCTAAAGAAAACATTCCTTAGATTATTCTAGAACGAACCGAATCCGCGAACGTGCAACACAAGAGAGATTAATGAAGTGACGCGGAGGCGACGACACGGGTTGCGTCACACAGCCGATACACGTGCGGTTACGTCGCACTGTATGCGTTCGTCACGTTAATTTCAACGAAATACACACTTGTACATAGAGCATAGCAGAAGGAGGATAATCCTGAAGAGTTCAAACTGGAGTGGACTTGATGACAAACATCTAATGTCTCAAGTTACCTCAAAATAAAAACTGTCAGGGTCAGACGGTAAGTCACTCCATGTAAAATACTGGTATTCAATCACTTCTGGTTAGACTGGAAGCCGACTTAGTTAGAAAAAGACTAGGAAGAGGCCTGAAACAGGTCTCATTTCACTAGTCACTCAAAGCCATCACGAGTAAAGTCACGTCCAAAGAAGCCTACTCTATCAGTTCCGCCAAGAACCCTCAACAACTGCCTCACGTAGTGACAAGAAACTATTATAGCTCCAACAAAAGAGTGAAGCGTGGGAACCAGTAGCAGTATCGCCTAGTCAAGCTCCCATATTCAGGAGTATGCTTAAGAAGATTGAATTCGTTTTTTATTATTGTTGCTATCGCGGGTAAATCCTGGATGTAGTTGGCAGAGGAACATGGAGCTTGGCACAAGCAAAGAGAGGACTATAGGTACCCAGTAGGGGATAAAATCCGACTGGATGATGACGACGATGACGGTGGAAACCCGACCTTAGTATCACATCGCTTAACAAACAACAACACAGGTGCCGCGATACAAACAAATATTATTTTAGAATCGGCAACCATTAAACCGATTCCACGCAAATTCTGAATGCGTAGCAATAAATCAATCGCGATAAACGATATGAGTGCGGGCAACGCATAACATATCTCAGAGCGATCGTTCTGGCACGACATCAAACGTCGTAATAACGTAAACCCCGGTGACCCGCGCGTTGGAATCGAAGGTGTGAACACACCTTTATACCTTAAAATAACATTCAGCTGTTTGGGAAAACTTGTAATTAAACTGTCTGTCATTCCACAAGGACTCTTCGTATTTAATAAATATTGATACTAGCGATCCGCCCCTGCTTTCGCACGGCACCATCTATGGGGTCCAAAACTGTCCTACCTTTCAAGATGGATCCAACCATACGCATTCAGAAAACTTCATTGAAATTGATTGGGTGGTTTCAGAGATTAGCGCGTACGAACATAGTGACACGTGATTTTTGTATATTAAGATTAAACTGAATGCTATAGAAAATCATCTAAACATCAGAGTTTGAATTTGATAAGGCCGCGGTATTCGGAGCAATGAGCAAATAAAAGTTTATTTTCGAGAATTGTTGACTCATAAACATTGAGACCTAGAAAAACAGATTTTGAAGCTGTTGTCTTTAATTTTTATTATTAGCTTTTGCTCATTGCGTCGTTGTGTGGGAGGTAGGGAGATTGATGGTAATTGAGATTGACATTTAAGATATAAAAAAATGTCCTCAAGTTTATCCAAAATCAAAACTATTTCAGTGGCCTTGTCATGTTAAATAGGTGTATGGAAGACAGTTTATTTACTTTTTAGTCAAAATTGTCTGATCCAAAGCTGAGCTGGCTTACACTTTTTTTTGCTTTAGGTACATATTAAGATCTTACTCAATTTCCTGATGTTAAAATCTTGTTAACCTTTTGAACACCAGTGCCACACAATAAACTAACAAGTTGTTTTTTTTTTCTCTAGTACTTTTATTAAAGATAAATTTTACTAAACTAATAAAAATTCATAATTATAATAACCCTTATTATGAGGAAAAACCCAAATATTTTTGTTCAAAATTATAAGTATTCTTTTGCATACATGACAAACTTAAAAACAAGTGAATCAGTCAATACAATATAGCAGAGAATGTCCTTCTAACAAAGAAGGAAGCAACAGATTACAAAGCCATTTCATTGAAACAGATAAAAAACAATTTATGTGCTGTTCAACATTTTTCCTCACAAGGTAAGACATCTTTGTCCACACAATTGTCCATGCTGAACACACTTTGTCATGAGCAGAACCTCTGATTTCGTTTCGGCTGTTTCTTCTCAGAGTCAGAGTCAATGTTTCCTACATTGACTTTATCTCATTTGAAACACAATTTATTTTTGATGTTTGTATGTGTTTGTTACAACCAATTTACAAAATCAATGTCATTTACCTACTTATTTTGTGACAATATTTTTTGCCCATATGCCAACAGGTGCGAAATTTTAAGTAATACATGAGCAGAAGGTCATCAGTCTTCATAGTAAATATGCATAAAGCTCATATGTCTAATTGTCTATCAACCAGTCTATTATTAAAAAAATCCTGCTATAGAAAAGTCTTACTCTGGGTTTTTCAACACATTTACTATCATTGACCCATTTTCCTAATTTGTTTTTTTTTACATATACCATAGTTTAATAACCAGTTAATTTTTAAAGTAAGGAATTAATTCAAATCTAATTCATTGGTGAATGTGTGAAAACATCTATTTTAAATGAGGAAAAGCTATGCTATAACTTCTGCGTACCTAGCTTAGGATAGAATGCAATGTTATGAACCAAGCTATTGTACTGGGTTATTTAGAAACATTATCAGCATAACTCGTTATGCAACTCTCTAATCGTGCATTAGGTCCAACTAACTGTATTTCTATGGTATTGCCAGGTCATTTATGACTTACAGCTGACTCACAGCTTGGAACATGAATAACAGGTAAGAACTTTGTTTTAAGATGGACTAACAGAGTGAATCACTAAGACCAGCTGCATTTCTCTTTTGAACTTATGAATTTAGGTGATTTTGTATTAAATTAAATACATACATAAAGTCACACCTATTTCCTATAGGGAAAGACAGAAACTACAAAACAACACATGCTATGATCCCTTACATACTCCTTTTGCTTCATCCACATTCATACATCTGATCATACATGCATGTCAGTTGCAAAAACTAAGCACTTGACTTGGCTTGTGTATTCAGTATTACGAAAGATAAAATAAAAGAGCATTTGTAGCCTGGCAGCTTACAATTACGAGCTTTCTAAGTCAATGAATATGACGCAATCAATGAATAATTCACTATAACGGTGAATTTACATGATACACCCCAGTGAATGCTTCCATTTACTTATTCTGTTCAAATATTGAATTAACCAAGCATAAAATGTGCTCAGTCTCCTCATTAAATTTTAATTCATGATTGAGATTGTTTTAGTATGAAAATTCGACATTTTATTTTTAAATTGACTAACAATTGAATAAGATGAACTTTGGATTCATTTCTTAGAAACTACTTAACCTTGACCAAATCAGTAAACAAGTTAGTAGGTGACATCAAGTTTAGGGCTTCATTAGTGTTTGGGTACAAATACTGATACCTAATAACCTTGATCCATATAATTATTTATAAAATATTCCTAGAAAACAAAATCTTAGGTTTAACATGAACACACCCTGTGGGTCCTGTTCAATAAGAACCTTGAAAGACAAAACAATAGAATTCAATGAATGTTCATAAAAATATTGATTCTATTAATAGTACATGAAGTAGGCACAATGAATCTTGATTACTGTTATGAACACATGATTATATTAACAGGATTTATAATTTCTTACTGGAAAAATGTAATTATGCATAAAAAAACAATTTGTTTGTTCAGTCAATCAACCAGTAACAGCTGGAAAAAGGTTGCAACAAAAAAGGGCAGATGATAGGTAGAGAAAAAAAACCCTTTGTCCTTGTTCAAACATGCGTGCATGGCTATTTTGATAGACTTCTGGTAGATAAAAACAGCTGGTATAGATGCCATAAAATACTAATAAGAAGCCATAAAATTTTGCAGGGCAAATATAGATCAGTGCCACTTTTTGTATTATGTGACCATAACCTACCCCAATATCATTTTTTTGTTTGTCTTTTTGGTATTCTGCCAGGCAGGGCTGTACTGAGAATAGGGAAGGTTAAAACATTACATATGGGCCCAAAAATAGACTGAATACAAAAGTTTTTAATTAGAAAGTATGAAGGGAAGTCTTCAATACAGGTTTGTTTGACATTTGTTGTCCAAATGAATGGCTTATTCATTCAAAAGTTTATTCACATTGTATGAGTACACAAGTATTGTGCAGAATAAGCAGTAGCCAACAACAAAGCTATATACAATATTGTTTACATTGACACTGGACTTAGCTCTTACACAATACTTTAATTAAATTACTTGTAATTTTTCAATCATCCTCTTTCCAATAAGTGTGGTGTATTGTCACTGTACAGTGGTTTCTCATTGCCCAACATAGGTTATCAGCTAAGTATTGTCGCTTACGACGCACTAACACCACAACATCCTTTGTCGCGTGTGGATGACGCACGATGAAGCCTACCCTGTCAAATAACACATAATTATAGTTGTGTAATGCTCAATCAGACATACGACTCACCTTCGACCCTGAATATCTTCGATTTAATGGCAAATATGGTGTCCGTAGGCAACACGGTCATTTCAAATGCGGTTCCAGTGAGGGTCTCCACAAGAACCTCCATCGTAGACTGACTCGGGCCGTCATCCTGGAAACCTTTGGATCTATTCGACAGTCTCTCAGGGCATCCATGTTGTGACATTTCACACGCGGTACACAACAATTGACTATCTGCACCACATCGCAATTCACAGAAATGTTTTCAGAAAAGTTAAATAAGACACGGAGCACTCAGGACAATCGCACGATGACGGAGTTAAGTTAAATTCACTGTTACGGAAAAACATCTAACATGGTTGCAATTATTGTATGAATCACGCGAAATAGGAAAACAAAGGAATTTTTTACTAATTTATTATTATTTTGCAACAAAAATAATTATTACAGTGAAATAAATTCTTAGTGACAGACGATTATTTTTTTTCTGTTGATTGATGGTGAATGAAATGAATGAGTCATTTGACCGTTCGGAACGTGGAACTTTACATTGTCGATGGATTCGAGAAATTTTCTTTTTTCACCTTATTCTATAATTGACAGCACGCTATTTATTTTTGGTTTTAATGCCCAAATACAATTCTGTTATTTGATTTTAGGAATTTTTCAATCATGTTACATTAGAATGCCTATGAATAGGTTTTCAAAAGAAAGAAGCTTATTTCAAGTTTTTAACATCATTGTTTAATTTGTACCTGGCAATATTAAAACTGAATGATAGGAAATCGTTCAATGTCATCATTGACCGAGTCAATTGTCTATGCTGACAATTTCTTTTCCATCGGTTTCTGTTCACAGATTCGGAGGTTAGAAACATGGTGCGTAAACTTTTTCGAAATAAATATGAACTCAATAGTGCAAATAATCGATAATCACCTGGAACAAAACCTGCAGTGTTTTGAGTTAACTATTTTCAGTTAATGTTCCTATTTCGGCTTCGTCAGAACTTTGAAATACACGCGTCGCCTTTGTCGTGTTGAGCATGTGGCTTCATGAGCGGATGATTTCTGTTTCCAGACTCGCAAACGCCGTAATGGAGGACGTGCCAAGCACGGCCGTGGCCACGTGAAGGCTGTGAGATGTACCAACTGCGCGCGTTGCGTGCCAAAGGACAAGGCTATCAAGAAATTTGTGATTAGGAATATCGTCGAAGCGGCCGCCGTCAGGGATATCAACGAAGCCTCCGTATATGCGTGTAAGTACCTCTAACCTCTAGCTTTTTCTGTATCGTATTCCTCTATTCCAGGCATTGGTGTTCTACAGTGATAATCAACAAACATTCCTAACCTAACATTCTTGTAGTAGATGAATCTGCTTTTGATTGTCATGAATATTGAACTTCTCACGATTCTGCATTATAAAGGCCTGTGGCTATATAAAGCCTACTGATGTGACATTATCTCCTTTTGATCTGACCAGAAAACAGGGTGTTGATAGGATCTTGTAAACTTCACACTAGGAGCTAAATTAATCATCAATAAGCCTTTCCACACTAACTACTTCCAGGCACACCCACCGGAAAAGATAAGACTGCCAAAACATTCCTCTTTAAACAATATCAGTTCTATTTTTAAATGCTTCACTTTACAGAAATTCTCTCTGAAACTTGATTACGGCCCTCTTGATATTGCAGCTGTGAACCAGTCAATTTTTACAATAAGCTTTTCATTCTATTCCACAGCATTCCAGCTGCCCAAGCTGTATGCAAAGCTCCACTACTGCGTCTCCTGTGCAATCCACAGCAAGGTTGTGCGCAACAGGTCTAAAAAGGACAGGAGGATCCGTACGCCACCCAAGAGCACCTTCCCTAGGGACATGCAGCGCCCACAGAATGTGCAGAGGAAGTGAAGTGGTTATCAATAAAATATAAGAAAACCCCCATTTGTTTGTTTTACTTGTCTTTTTGGCAACTATCCTTGAATACCTTTAATTAATGAATGAGAGTGGATTCATCATTGGAGCAGAACATGATCAGCACATCTAGCGCTGTTTCAGATCAGTTTTATTGGTGAGATTTACCCTTGTACAAACAATGAATAGTTTGAATACCTATTAGAAATACTGGAATCAAATATTCAAAGACATCCATCAACCCTATATAGGCCTGTGTGGATTATGGCTCTACCTGAGAGAAACCTATGCCCCAGCAGGCCGCAGGAGGAATGTTATAGGTGATAATGATTATGCTCTATTCTAGCATATTGCCAAGTTACTTTCTTTGTGTTATGGGTTTGAGAACTTAGTAAAATAATACATCACCCTAAATGTCAGAAGGTGCACGTTTGGCGCACCATATCGACACTAAATGCAACTCTTGGTATGTATAGTATGATAAAAGACCACAACTTCAAATAGGATTCGATTTAGGAGGTAGAGAGTTCGATTCCAGTAAAAAATTACATCACTGTAAATGTCAGAGGGTGCGCGTTTGGCGCACCATATCGGCACTAAATGCAACTCTTGGTATGTGTAGTATTATAAAAGACTACAACTTCAAATAGGATCCGATTCAGGAGGTAGAGAGCTCGATTCCAGTAAAAAATTACATCAATGTAAATGTCCGAGGGTGCACGTTTGGCGCATGTGTCTCAGCCGTAAATGAAGTTTTTGCTATGCGTAATCTACAAATCAATAAAATTGGGGGTGCACGAAAGGACTACGTCCGGCGCACCCTGCGCAGCGAGTCCTCACGCTGACTAGCTAATACTAACTCGTCCTTCAACTCCTGTGATGTGCAAACATCACAGCAGTTAAAGTATGAGTAAGTAAATTTTGGGCTGACTCTAAAATTGTCACCGACACGCTAAGAAGAATAAAATTGAAGTGTCTGTTTGTAATTTTTTAATGCTTATTTTAAAAGCTGCTGCTTTATTTAAATTTTTGTGTCTATTCCGGCTAAATTCCGAATCCCATACTAGATTCAGGCGGTAAAGAGCTCGATACAGTCATTTTCATAGTAAAATTTCACATATTCTCAATTAACTCCCGAAATACGGGAGATAGAAAGAAATTTGTCAGCACAAGTTTTGAAGGCATTTGATAACTAAATACGATGGAATTATTAGTTTGTCAAAATGAGATTTTTTCTCGGAAATGCCTGTGCCCAACCTCTTCCATACATTCGTTCCACTGAGCGCCGTGTGAACGTAACCATATAGTGCATGTAAGCCAGCGCTTAGCATTTTATCTTTACCCAACTTAAATTCATACGTCTCTCTCTCTCTCTGCCCTGCCGTCCTTGGTGTGCGCTGGTCATGAAAATCACCTGGTCAATGAGCAAATACAGGGTGTAAGAGACAGCCCTCCACAAACTGATGGGGTGAATTCAGTAATCATACCTACTACGATGACCGGTACAACAAATTATTTCAGGAATGTTATGGGATTTCAATAACTTTGATTTGTTTTATTTCCTCATACGCAATGTATCGTTATCGTGGCAAAACGCACGTAGCGAACGGCATGCGCGACGACGAGTTCGATGAACTCTATCTAGGCAGCAAGTGAACAGCTGATTACATACGTCGATCGCTAGAGTATTTCAACATCCATTCTTGGATTTTTTATTTTAGCTGTTTTATTTCTACATATATAAACTGTGCTGCATACAGGGAATGTAATTTTACATTGAAATAAAGGAAAAGTAACTGGAGAAAAATGATTCAAAATAAGGAGCTGAATGCACCCTGTCAGTTTGTGGAGGGCTGTCCCTTACAAACCTCGTCCTGGGTAAACTGTATGCGAGACGATGCGGGATTGGATGATACTACGTTTATAGACTGAGGTAATTCGTGAAATAAAACTTAACATAGTTAATATTTTTACCACTATAATATTATACTGTTACTGATAATAAAAATACAATAATAAATTTTAACACATAGAACTACAGCTTAAATTACGTATCATAGTCATCATCATCGCGTTTCCGTTTCTGGGCCACTTGCTCCTCTAGCTCCATCTTGACAGGTGTGTGAGCTGATGGGCCTGCGGTTACCCTGACTGCGGGCTTGGCTACCACCTGGAAACAGAGGGCTATGTTTTAGAAAGAGGTAAATATTTAAGCATTTTATTTGTGTCACATGTTAGTAGGCTGTGTGCCTGTGCACATAGAATCAGTTTTGATTGAGAAAGACAGCTGTTGATGTATTTTTGATAAATCAACAGCTCTGTCTTTTGCAGACTTGAATTCTATTGTCTACCTAAACATTAACCTTATGTCATTATTTCCCAGAATTTGATCCTTATTAGCGACACTATCGCATGGTGTAATAATACAGTGTGTATTTTTTTTTCCGAAATCAATGGGTTTGATTCCTGACTAGGAATATTGATTTTTCAAAAATCTAATGATGGTTTTTTAGTTTCCTTCAAAATCAGGCTCGAGAATCCTTTGAGTATTTTTCGCTATTCCTCATAGTTTCGGGTTCGGCCATCCATCCCAATTTGAAAAATTCACCATGTATGATTGAGTACAGACAAATACCTAGTGGCATTACCACTATCAATAGGCAAAAGCAGAGATCAGAGAGTATTTGTGTAAACATCACGGAAGGAGGTAACAATGTAGATTATCCCTTACTCTAAAATCCTGTAATAGTTTTGTTTCATATTTGAGGTACATCTGTACCAGTTACCTACAGCCTCAAGCATCTTGGCAAAATTCATAGCCTGGCCCCGCTCTGCAAAGTTGCATGCTTGTCATTTTTTACAGACTGTACTTCGGTGAGGGTGCCCAAGAGCAAGCTCATTCCACCATCTCCATTCTTCCATCAGGAGTCCAGAAGTACACAACACAGTATGTTCGCACAGTGCTTTGCTACATCTTTTATTATGCACACAGCCAAGGAGTGGAATTCCCTGCCTGCATCGGTGTTCCCGAGTTCATATAACCCCAATCTATTTAAGTTGCAAGTTAATATGCTTCTTTTGGGTTAGCTCTTTCCATTGTCAACCTCATCTCTGTCTTCAGGCTCGTTTAATATAAAAAAGCAGTTAAATTAGACGGACAGATAATCCATATATCACTTACCTCCTTAAAGTTTGGGTAAATATAGGAAGCCAGCATGTCCTAGAACCAAAATTCGAAGAAATGTGACATCTACCAACCCGCATTGGGCCTGCGTGGTGGATTATAGTCCATTCCCTCTCTCAGAGGGGAGGCCTGAGTCCCAGCAGTGGGAACATTACAGGCTGATTATACTCTACTTATTTCACTCTCTGGTGATAAAAGAGTGAGTAACTCACTCAGCTACATGCAAGACAAGTTGTGCTTGAACCACACTTATATTTTTCTGAACTTATGCTTATTTTTTTTTAGATATTCTTGTTTAATCAAACCTTACCTTAGTACCAGAAGTGAACTTGAGAACAGGTTTAGGAATAACAGTGGCTTTGGGTGCAGCCACATTGACAATGGCACCTGGTGGTCGCTTCACTACCACATTCTGTGAAGGAGGGGGTTTGGATGATGTGACTGTCTTCAGGGTGGGCACTGCAGAGATTGTGGGCTTTGGTGCAGCTTTCTTGACAGCAGGCTTGAGGCGGTAGTTGCAGGATGAGAGGCAGTAACTGAAAGAGCAGATTTAATATATAAATAATGGTAGCAAGAAATCTTCTCTGTTTATGTCAATGGTACTTAATACTTTGGTTTGACTGCATTGTTTGAGCCCAGAAGTTGGCCATATTAATTGAAGTATCAATGGCAATTCTCTTTTCAAACAGGCTCAAAGAACACTTTAGCAAGTGAGTCATAGACAAGAAATGTGAATAACTATTGAAATCGCCTCTCTGCCCACTCTGCCTATCCATCGTAATATCAGTAATTTCTGTCTTGGTACAAAAATAATTGAGTGCATTACATCAATTTCTTTCTTTTGTGCTAGGGTCTAACTCAATAAAGTGTGAAAATGTTAATTCAAGAATCAAGAGATAATTTTGAATGCAAGGACTAGACACAATAGAAAAGACATTCACTCACCGATCTGGCGGCAGCCGTAATCCACAGTGAGGCTTGATCATCGGCAGAGGATTGACGTTCTTCACCCTTGATATCTCTAATAACACCTCTCTCGGAGGAGGGCTAGTGAACGACTTATCCAACTGCATCTGTACTGCCAGCCTCACATCTTCCAGGTCAATTGTTTTCTTCTTCGAATGTGTTGCAAATACTCGCGCGTCGTCTAACACCGATGTTACGTAGCGGTACGTGAACTCAAGCAGCTGGTTCACGACTCGAGGCTCGTAATCTGTGATGCCTACCTCCTTCATTATCGTCATGATTACTTGAGCGTCCTTTGGTATGTGTTTTGCTTGGACGTTCACTTTCGATTTGTCTTTCTCAGACATATTTGCGGTTTTGTGTGAGACTATGTAGCTAAACAATTTTTTTTATATCACTTATGATTAGGACATTTAATAATTGATCAAGTTCCATATATACCGTCTTTATTCATATTTTACACACTAATGATCGCTTTCGTGGTATTTACTTATGCTTATTTTCAATATTGACAGCTAGACGACATTTTGTTTTGGATTTGTGTCATTTGATATTGACATGACCTTAAACGTTCGAAAACGTACACGAATTTATCACTCACACTGTGAAATTATTTAGTGCATCTAATATATTGTTTTATGGTGGAAATGGAATTAAACTATAACAATGAATACTATAAAGGTGTAATTATTAATTGCTAAACCCTCAGTGTTATTAGTATTACAAAGATTTGAATTCTACGCTCGGATTGTGGTTTAAATATTACTATTAAATTTTTGGACGAAAATTAACTTGATTGCATGGACTTAATATACAAACAGGACTGAGTTCTGCGAAATTCGTAACACACAAAAATGAACCTTAACTGTCACACTGTAGGTTTAATTTTGTTAAGCAATCATAACCGAGGCGAGAGAGATAGCAATAAGAGAGCCCTTTGTCCCTTTCACTCAATTGCCAACAGATAAAAATGTTAAAGATGGTAGAAAATATTAAACCAGCAGTCACCTCACACTACAAGTAAAATAAATTACGTGCATATGTTTTTAGCTTTAAGATAAATTTTAATTATTTTCTTTTATAGGTTTACAGTCTGTACATAATACAAATTTATTTATTTTAAGTCAAATTAAATATTAGTATGATTGTTTGGAAGCTATTATATATTCATTATGGTAACACTGAAATCTGTCATCAAATGGTGTTAATTTGACGTCCTAAGTTGTTTTGAGAAAATTATAAGATTTATCCACGGTTCTTTTTTATCTTAAATGTGAAAATGTTTAAAAGTATTGTATCACGTCATGTAAAAGTGAATCATATGGTGGTTGTGGCATATCTTTTCACAGGTAAGGAATATTATAGATTTTGTTTACTAACAATGATTAGTGTGACCATGCCTTAGAAGTTTTGCGGACGAAAGACTATGCTTTCGTGTATTTTTCATTAAAACTGTTAATATTATGCGCATGATAATTATAATTAGTACCTATGTGTCGCGTTATTGAAATAGCATTATTTTTGTTTGTTACAGCTTTCCATTGAAAGAGGTAATTAGGCAATAATGTCAATTCCCGAATTTCAAACCATAACCAAAAGTTCTGTTGTGTGCAGCCTTCATTTTAAGCCAGAGGATTTTCATACTACAAAATCACGACGAGCGTTATGCTAATGCAGTACCATATTTTTTTCCAGGGGTAAGGATATTGGTTTTATCATCAGTACAACTGATGAACGCGGAAAGAAGACAGGTTGAGTGTGCTTAATAATGTTCTCCTGCGCGAAGCTCTTTCAGTCGGCACTGGCGGGCGCCCTGCAACTACAGGCTTCGGCCGCTGCCGGTATCTTGCAAGAAACGACGTGAAGGAAGAGGGTTTCGTTTCACAGAGATAACAACGCCGAAGTTAACTCTTCATAAGGTTTCTAGAAGTAACTCTTCAGGACGGTGTTGAACAATATTTCCATTTCAAAGTTCCGGATTAATGACTACGATTGGTTCAAATTATGTGCGCACTTACGTACATACTTCGTACTTAATTCGTATTTAAATTTAAGAATATTCCATCATGCGAAATGTAATGCATTGAGAAACTTAGGCAGTAAAATTGGCTTACGGAAGAAACTCCACAAAACAATTCTGTTTAACCATGTTTAATTTTAATAAATGTTTGTCACACACTTTCAATTTTATTCCCTCCATTTGAATACCCAAACACCAATTCTGCAGAGCAAACGGAAAAGATAATGGAAAGGAAACAAAATTGTTCTTCTAAATTCTTATTTTTTTTTTCTCATAAATTATTATTTCACTATTTTATGTAACCGTTGATCTCCGGACACAAATTATCTCTGTCAAAAAGAAGTTTCTTATTTGTTACAAAAATGTATGGTCACCCTATTAGAAAGAGACAAGGGGCTGTTATAAATATCTCTCTCGTCACGTTTTTCTGGTAGAGTGCTCAGTCCAGTTTATTATACTAAGTCCATGCTTGATTGCCAACTCAGTAATATAACTACTAAAAAAGTAGAAAATTAGAAATAAAAAGGTTTTGAAGCGGCAATAGACAGTCAGTGTTGAAGTCATTTGGAGCTTCCCGTGTTACGTTACTACTTTCTACTGCGGTAGTAACAAAGACAATGGAATTGCCCTGTATGATTGGCAGTAATACGGGCACACCATGCCACGCTAGGTTTAATACGATACGTTATTTATTACGTATTTTATTTTCGGGATTTCTCGATTCAAAGTATCATGGTTAAGGTTATAATATTGTAATCGAGTTGACCGACCATTAACTTTAGTGCTCGTAGAAGCGTCCGTGATGTAGTGTACCTAATAAATAATAATTATAATGCCCTAACCACAGGTAGTTTGGACTCTGCCCCCGACCATGGCGATAAGATATATTTTTAGTAAAAAAATTTAAAAAAGCGAATAATTATGTTACTTCGCTTTGGGTCGTGTGACTAGCTGTGAGACTCGCAGCATGAAACAGGGAGTGAATAGGAGTAGATGAAGCTCAGTTAATCCACTGATTTAGGTAGAGATTCGCCTGAACCTCCCAAACCCAATAAGCAATTTTGTTTGCTTGTATTATATTTGGATCAACTCATAAATCAAACAGACTGTTTATAATAACCATTTCGATTTTATTCAGTTAAAATATGAAATAACTTACGTGTACAGTAAAAATAAGTTTTTAGATAGTCATTGAAGTGTTAACTCAAATATGTATATCGCTAGAAGCCGCGCGGCCTGCGTCTCAACATGGCGACTACCTTAACACCTTGTTTACCAAGTGTACTAAAATACATTCTAATGATTATATTATTGTAATTTGTAATAGGTACATTAACATATAAATGGACAATTTGGACGTACAGTTGTGGTTTTTTATTTACTATAGTGATAAACAGAATGTTCTAAGGTTACACAGCATGTTTCCTTCACTTTCGTTCCATACATATTAAGTGTTAATATTTACAGATTTTATACTAGACCTAAAATATTAAATATTATTGTATACTCTCGCAATTGTATTATAATTTCATCAATTTACTTTTTCACTCAGTTGCCTTATGCTTTCAAGATGTCAATGCCGCTAAGCGGCCCTTTTTAATCTAGATTATAGTACTACCATTGCAAAGAAGTGAAAATTCAATGAAATGTATACAATAGACAATATTATTCATTTTACTGACGTTCCTTTTTGGCGATTGTAGATTTATATTTCTATGGAAGCCTACCTCATGTTTCAATGTGGGTAGCGAAATTGACAAAAGCGACGTACCTATATATGTTTTTATATTTTACTTTTAATATTCATGTGTACCTATAACGTTATGGAACAAAAGTAAAGCAACATCTCAAAAGTACGAGCGATCACTTCATCGTTTAATGAAAATCTTGTCGAAAATAAAATCTATTGTGTCGTCCGTGATATGTTTAGAGCCGAAATCATTAAATAATATGAACACTGATGTATGACCGCTCACGAAGGCGAATAGAAAATGATGTATTATTGCTTTCGTAATAACATTATTAACGATTATACAAAATGATGCGCGCATCACAAACATGTTACCGTCCTGCTGTAACTTCTATAGCTAATAAATTGTGCTATTTGCTGAAACCATCCGCTCGACTATCCTCATTCTTTATTATCCTTATTCATAATTATATCACCTAGTGAGGTTTCAAACAATAACCTACGAATCCCTCACACGTTAAGCCTTTGATGAAGAGTAAAACAAATCACTTCATGTTAGCGTCATAGAAATAAAATCCGTACTATTGAAACCCTAATGTAGAAGAGACCAGAACTATTTCACGACGTTATCATTTAATCCTAACGAGACTTATTATGTTTCTACAAAGCGAACCTTTTCAACGTATTTATTCTCTTATGTTAACTATTTCCCGCGAAATGGGATTAACAACCTCACTATAACCGCCGCCGGCACTACCGGCTGTGTATTTGTAAAATGTGATCAATAACTATTTCTATGAGAACTCGATGTCTATTACGTATTTCGATTTCAGTTCTCTTCAGCAACGTGTGAGGTGACCTATATGAGACTAATTAGGTAGAAATGTACTTAATGATCTACTCTCGTACACTCAATACAATATTATCAACAACGTAACTAGGGTCTACTTACGAAAAAACTATGAACATCACAAAATCCTGAGTAACTATCAGACGATGTGTATGGCTAAGAAACAAATTATAATACACGTTCATGAATCACTAATTGTTTACTTCACAAAATTGCAATTTCTTACAAAACTCACAGTACTCGAGTACCTACCTATGGCAAAAAGGTTGTGAATGGCACTGTACTATTAATTCGTTTAGAAATTCTTCAAGTTATTGGCAAATTGGGATATGAAAAGAAATTTGCAATAGTGATCATTAAGTCAAGTAATATTAAATTATAATAAAAATCCATAATTGCACAATTAAATTGAACATAATATTTTACAATAAAACAGTATAAGCTCAACTCTTTATTATTAATATTTACGAATAATTCATACAGTATTATAATTATAAATAAAATATAAAGTTCATAGATAAAATATTGCATCATTTTAAACAGGGAATCACTTAAGTCATTTATTCATTTATGTATTTTTATTACAAAAATATTCAAACATATCAAAGTCAGTCCATACGCAGAAAATCACCAACTTTATGTTTTTGCAATTCGCAAAAGGCACTCCTTAATGCAAATTAATTGTCCAAAGTCGTGAGACACGGATGGGGCGTGTAGGAACCGATCATTCAACTGTTGAGCTTATTTTAAAAGCATCCCATATTGGTAAAATTAAAATTAGAGCTTATCACTATTTATATCATAAGAAACAGGAAGAAACTACAAATAGACAAGTCCATAACGGTATTTAAAATAATACAAACAAACCAGTACATAATAGAGTACAAATTTACTTCAGCTACGCTACGGGTTATTCTCTGTTATGCTGCCTAATTTTATAATCGTAGTGTCTGAAACATTCACTCTCCGTACACAAGAAAATGAACGAATCAAATTACTTTTTCCTATACTTTGCACTTGATTTCATTCCGTCGAGTATTGCACATAACATTTCCACGATAAATATATACATCAGTTAGTTATTGTATGTATAACATGTCGATCACTTGTAGCTCGGTTACCGCCGGGTGGCTACACCGCGAGTAGCCTCTCACGAACACGTCTCGGTATTACGCGTTGAAAATTGTCCTTGCACTGTGTTCGTGGATTAGATCTCGGCGGTCAGCTTTGCTGAAGCCTGTGAAAAATAAAAAAGGGTATGAAAAATGTTACAGTACAATTTGGTAGAATTTTTAAAAGATACGTTGACAACCCAAAAAAAATGGCGGGAGTCAACATCACTTAAATGATGAATTATCCAATGTTTTCTAATTGTAATATAAAACATTGGATAAACAAAAAAAAAAAAAAAGAATAAAGTAAAGCCTAACATGTAAGTAACGTCTGTATGGCTCGTTCTGGTGCCCTGTACGTTAATTACCTTAAGATCTATAAAGATGCTTAGATTTATATCTGTAATGTTGTGATTAGGTATGTTTTTCTCAAATAAATAAGTTTCTACATAGGAGTATCCCATGAGCCCTCCTATTTAGTAGAGATTTTTGATACACGGTTTTTTTTAATGGCGTCAGCTATTTCTGTCGTAAGCACAGACGTAAGTTTATTTAATTAATACTTGAAGAACATAAATTAATGTATAGAGGCGAACTTAATGCCATAGGCATTTTCTTCCAGCCGATCTTTGGATGATGTAGAGAAAAACAGAGGTAGTTGCAATTTCGAAAATAGATTTGTCTAAGATCGTAAACCGTACGCGGTTACCTATACCTATGTACCTACGTACCTATGTAGTGAGCGCGGGCTGGCTGTGGTCGGGCGGCGGCTGGTGCGTGCTGGGCGGCGGCGGGGCGGCGTACTCCACCACCTCCTGGTAGATGAGCTGCTTCCACTGGTCCACCGTGTGCTCGCGCTCGTCCACCGAGTGGTCGTACGACGCGGGCGCCGGCTGCAATGTATCACATCTCATGAGGCGAAGCGTACAACGCACACTAGGTAACGATTTACAAGTGTCACGATTGGTATCCCCAGTTTCCATAGAAAATCGTTTTATGAGAATTAATCATTGTGTGAAACTATAGACACACAATAACATTACTATCTTATATCCCAGCAATTTTTTTTCTAATCTTGTTTGTTCGTTTGTTTCTTTTTTTTTCCTTGCTAGATTGTCAACATTTCACCAGATTTTTTCCCCGCTATATTTTTAACATTTCATAAGATTTTCATCCACTACAATGTCAAAATATTTGTTGCCATTGCTCTGCTAGCCACCCTACACTGTGTACGCACCGCGTTGACCTCGCCCTCGTCGTACCACACGTTGATGTAGGGGTGCAGCAGCGCCTCGTCCACGGAGATGCGGCGCTCGGGGTCGATGACCAGCATGCGCGACAGCAGGTCGCGCGCCTGGGACGCCTGCCGACAGAATGCCACTCGTTACACAACTAACACTGCTATTAGCTATTGTATATGCGAAACCTGAGGCACGTGTCTAGTATTTTTATGTAATTAGTACAAAATTTCAAAATTGTATCATAAAAAATCACAAGGTTATAAGCTTTTTCTGTTACCTGTTTACACAAAAACGTTGTCACAACGCGGCGCCCGTGTGCGCGCCTCCAGCGTCGTCTTGAGATCATTGATAATAATTATTTGGCAGTGGGTACCTAAATTATTGCGATAGATACTTAGTGTCGCTCTGGTTTGTGTGTAGCCTTTTTTAACATTTTGGGAAAAAATATAAAATGGTTTAAAAATTATTGGAATCGATTCAATTACTTATTCCAAACAAACTATATTCAGGTTTCGCACATACTAAAAATAATGTTGTATAAGTTAGTACCAAGTAAAAATGTTAAATTTTTTTTTGCATTTATTCCCCAGCATGTGTCTTACATTCCACTGGCGACAGACTTAAAACATGTTGATCTCTCCTCTTCTTGTTTAAATGTTGTTTTCATATGAATGTTGCGCCAGCCGCCAGTGGAAACGCATAGTTAGCTCAAGTTTTGGTTATAGCCGGTTAGGTTATGCCGAAACCGCACTGGATTACAACCCGCTTTATCTCATGGAGGGTAGAGCCTGAGTCCATCAATGGGAACATTTGAGGCTGATACGATTTATTACGTTTTAATTGAACAGTTTACCTTGAGCCGGTTGTGCTCGTTACTGTCGCTGGGGAACAGTATGTCGGGGAACAGGCGCTCGAAGCTGTAGCCGGTGTAGCGCGGCCGGTTCTCCACGTAGTTGCGCACGGTCGGCTGCAGGCGCGCCATGAATGCCGCCGATGGAGTGCCTAGTTGCTCTAAAAACAAGAAAATAATAGTCGCTATAAGAAAACTTTTGTTAATTCAATGTAGTTTTGTATGGCCATCGGCACGTCCGTAGTAAAAAAATAAAGACGCTTTCACCCTGAAATTGTTACGCCATCTTGAGCCGCATAAATTGTTACTACCATCATGAGCTAAATTATGACAAGTCGGGATCGATATTGATGTTCCACTAAATTCGAAAAATGTATTCTGATTAGGACGCAGTCATTTGGCTACATTTTTAATAGAAACAAAATCTACAGTTTTTTTCTTCAAGTAGCAACCCTTTTTAATTACTTTTAAGTAAGCAGCGCTAGCTGAGAACGGTGCGTCGGGAAGCATGGTAAGCCGTTACATTACAGGCAGTCAAGAGGGTCGAAGTCTGACAGCCAGTCTAACCACCAAGGGGTATCGTACTTACGTATAAACAAGCACAAACGTATCGCACGTTTAAAGACATTGTGAAGGTCAGATAGGCTTCATGCGTATTGCGTATGCGCATATTCAGGTGCATCCGATTAGCCTGGCAGCCGACCCCAATATAGTTGACAAAAAGATTATGCTGATTCCTAAATATTGGCTTACTTTTTGGCACTGAGATGTTTTTGTATAATGTACATAAATATGTGTGTCTAAATTAGTTAATGGACTGACCAATGATCTTGTTCCACTGGTCGATGTGGTCGGTGCCCGGGAACAGCACGCCGCCGCGGATCATCTCGCCCATGATGCAGCCCACCGACCAGATGTCCACGTTCTCCGTGTAGCCCATGCCCAGGATCACCTGCCAAACAAGACCGAGGTGATAAGCACATTATACAAACACGACATAAACTGAGAGACGGAAGAAACATGTACAGCGCCGATCGGAACCCAATACATTGGAATTATTACGAAGAGTTGATGAAATACAATATTTACAGCGCACAACTGACACATGAAGACTGCGCCACTGTGGCTCACAGTCACGCTCGTAGGATTGCCCGACTGGCAAACTTATTTTACCGTCCTGCTAATGTAGGAAACATGTCCGTACACACCCTACGTAGTAGTGACCGTTGAATAATATACTGTATAAAAGAAGAATGCAACAGAATATTGTAGCGGCGGGATTAGCAGACGACATTGTAGCCATTGCGGGCAGGAACGTAGAGATTAGCACAAGCTAAGGGAAGCCTATACCTAGCAGTAGGTGAAGTCGGGCTGTGAATGCTGATGATGATGAATGATGATGAAAGGGAATCGATCTTCTGCGATTGATTTAGATATATCAATACAGCCTTGCAGAAAACCATGTTGACTATGTTACATACCTCAGGCGCGCGGTAGTACCGCGTGACGACGTAAGGCGTCATCATGAAGGTGGTACCCGCTGTGCGCGCCAGCCCGAAGTCCAGGATCTTGAGGGTGCAGTCGCTCTTCACCACTATGTTGGACGGCTTCAAGTCCTAATATAAACAAGAATCAATTATGATCCTGTTGAAAATGGAAATGAAATAAGAATTTTACAGAACAGGGAGAGAAAAGAAATGACTATTATAATTTTATTATATCCTTCGCTACATCATTATGAACTTACTAGTAACTAGGAAAAAGATGAGAGGAACATTTGTATTCCTTAATGGTAGACTTTTCCCGTCGGGAACATAAGGCGCAGCTTTTACAATAACAGGCTACCCACTTTTTGTTCCCAAATAAAAAAAATATACAGGAATTCATAAATCTGGAAGTGGTATAAATAAATTATACATGTTATCTGGTAAACTGGTGCTAGCAGTATTACACGTTAAAACAATATAATTTTAGATCTAGATGAGGTCGGAAATGGAAAGAAAGAAAAGACAATGAAAATCATACCCGATGTATAATCCCAGCAAGATGCAAGTGCTTGATGCCGCACAGCATCTGGTACAGGAGGTAGCTCATGCGCTCGTGGTCCAGGTCCATCTGGATGACCTGGCACAGGTTGGCGTCCATCAGCTCCATCACCAGGTAAACATCCTGGAACTCCTCCAGGCTCTTCTGAGGCGTGAAGGCGTTTAAAAGACCGATTATCTGGAAGAGCATTGAAGAAAATTATTTAGAATTTTCTTCGGTAAGTGGAAGCATATGGCAGGCCCTCGCGATACTTACACAACTAATCTACGAATCAATCACTCAAGAAGTCTTAAATAAATTATCTATGAGTTTGACTATGTCATGATGATGAAAGTAGTTGGACGTCGACTCATAAACGGTTTTTTAAAATAGTTTTAGAAGCATCAAAATTAAAACTAAAGAAAATGAGAAAGTAATAAAGTAGGACTGAAAAAATCGGAAACTGAAATAAATTCTTTAGTAAAAAGAAGAGAAACAAAGTTTTCAACTTCAGAAAGTTTTCAAGTCTTACTTACATTTTTATGATTGACGAGTTTCATAAGTTTGAACTCGCGGTACGCCCGCTTGGCGTGCGTGACGTTTTGAAAGGGCCGTGATAGCTTCTTGATGGCGACATTCTGTTGTGTCGCCGTGTCATACGCAGCACTGTAACCAAACATAATCATCATTCACTAAAGCAAGCAAGCAACGGATGATGAAGCAGAGAAGATGCCGCTTTCGCTTAGAGGTTTATTTGCCGAAATCGGACGCTTCAGTTACTGTACATTTTTGCCTTCCATTCGGCCATATTTCGGTCAAAGTGAAAGGTCTGAACACAAAACGTATCAAAGGTGAATGTAGTATGTTACAAAATAAACGTTCACTCGAGTCAACCGTTCACCCGAGTGAATAGCGTCAGATATCGGTGTTTCATACAGGAAAACCAAACGGAACATACAAATAAGATGTGAATTTGAATAACCCTTTATGCATGAAGCCAGGCAAATAACATGTTGCTGTTTCAGTAGAGTTACTATTTGTTAGTTTAATGCGCAAAATATTAGTTCTGCAGTTAGATACACTAGAAAATATCTGAACTTTGGATAGATATAAGTACACAAAGTTAATATTAGTATTCACTATGCAAAGTTTAATAGTTGTTAATTCAGTCATGTTCATGAAATTCCTTGTCCAAGATAAAATTGAACTTTGATACACCATAATGAATGATGGTCCCCATGAAATGATAAAAAATCACAAAAACCCAAACCACCAAGATGAAATAAATGAATATCTGAACATGAATAATTCAAATATCTTAATCTCATTTTCAATTCAGAGTTTATTGATTGAATTTATTCAAATGTCTCCTTAATTTGAAATGATTCTGAAGAATAATTTGATTTGTGTCGTGTCGTGAACTCAGGTTTTACTGTGACGGGACGAAAACCTGAAAAGTTTATTTCTGGAAGAGTACTATATTGTGTTCCCCTATCCCCGATGGTGGCACATTAGGGGACTGCACAATAGATTGACATCATTGGCGTAGTAACAAGTTTACTAAATATCGACATGTGATGATTGACTTTTTGAAGATTCGAAGATTCACCCTCTAAATGTCTGGAATAGTGGTTGTGTCAATATTAGTATTAATCCTAAAACCAAAGCAGACGGAAACATGTAAAGCGGCGACCATGTTTGCAAGATGGCGCCCGGTCTTACCACACCATCCCTTGTGCGCCTGCGCCGCGGCTCACTAGCTCAGTGTACCGTGTCGGTATTGTGAACACACTGTCACCGAGTGTGACTGAGTAAAACTCTACCATCTCTAACGGCTAACGTACACTACTGGATCAGCTATAAAAGAAACATTTATTATATTGGTGACTGTGGGCGTAACCAGGGTAGGGTCAGTACTTGTCAATTCTGGAGCGTGTTCTTGAAGAATAGTGTGATACAGTCATGCCTTTAAACATTGCATTAGACGAGAAGAATTTCAAGTCAAGAAAGAAAAGGAATGAGAGGAAAAAGTGGACAGGTAATTTTCAAGTGGCAAGGAGAATACAGGGTGTAAGGGACATTCACGTGTATACTGACACCACAGTATTTCGTAATACTGTGCTATTACCATGAATTCAATTCATGATTTTAAACCTCAGCGCTTAGAAACTTTTCATTGGTCATGAAAAACTCCATGGCTCCACACATTTTGATTGTGTAGTGTAACTATTTCACTTAAGCATGAAACAGCTGGGTTTGTTTTCGTCTCATTAGGACTAGATTCGTATTCTTAAAAACAGTTTATGCCTCGATGTTCCCTACACAGAGTATAGCAAATTTAAGGCACAACTGTAGCTGTACCTCCTTGTGGCCATGTGTAGTCTTAGTATTAATATTCTGGCTACGCCCACATTGACAAGCCACTACAGTGCATAACATTACGTGTCATAGGTATCAGAGTTGTGTGCAATGCATGCGAGTGTGCGTGCGAACAAGGTGCATAGAGTTGCGTGTTTTGTTCACACACTTTTGGGTGCTAAACTTGAAAAGAATATTTTTTACATTATAGTCGTTAAGGTGCTACTTTCACGACCTCACGATATACGACTTGCGTCAAGCGGCACGCGCGTGCGTCAATTGTTTTCTTCGCGCGAGTGGCGATGTGTCGCGTCGCTGTGACTCGTAGTATGATTTCTTTCATTTGTTTTATCCAGGTCGCTGACGCAAGACGCATGTGTCGCTTGAGCCTGTATCTCGTGGTAAAGCGGTAAGGTGTAGAGATAAAAGAATGGTTACACGTGTATCGAAGTTTTGAAAAGTTTTAATATAGGAGTGTGTTCGAAATAATAGGATCATTTTGAGAGACAGTAATAGACCACACAATTCTTTGTTTAGTAATGTATGTTCCTGAAAAAAAAGAAAACATGAAATACTTATCGACTAAACATGCTTGTATTTATAGAACAAAGCGAAGGTTTCAAAGAAATCCCAGATTTGAGTATAATACAGTGATGTTAAGTCTGAATGTGTCATACAAATGTATAGTTAGCGATAATTGTAACTGCGCGAACATTATATTACTTTGCGTAAGTGAGGAGGCGAGTTAATGAAATAATTACGCCGAGAAATATTTAGTTCCGAAGTATGAGAAATGTTTAGCCCTGTAATTAGAAAACTTCAGCCCACGGTACATCGTGGGAACTTGGGAATGTTTTCCTAAATTCTCAACTTTCGGAGAACTGTCAATCTTGCTAAGATTTTCTTGAGGAATTAACTTAGATTCAAAAGGACAACTCACCGTGTAATTTCGTAAAACAAACTAAAACGATTTTACTTGGAATGGTTAACAGAGCTTCAATAGACACTAGACACGGTGAATAATTTCGAAATTCCAACTTCAGCGTAATTTATGTCATTCGTAAATCTTAGCTTAGATTAACATTGAACTTTCTAAGAACATTGAATAAATATTACTTTATTTCTAATTGAAATCGAAACTTCAAACAGCTCAAGATTTTTTTAAAAAGATACCTTCTATAAAACAAATGTTCTATTTTGAGCATCAACATTCAAGAATCGGTCAAACTGGTATGTAATGGTAACAGTGCAGTCCGTGCTGGACTGCACTGTTTCCATTCCATTGGACACCGTACACTGATAGATACTGTAATTAAGTATCTGTTTAGTCGCGTATTGGCTGCCGATTCGCAACTTGTCTGTACCGGTTTAACCGAATCTTAACTCAAGAACTTTTCTAAAAGATTAGTGCCAAAATTAAAAGGACTTGGGGACCTCGCGCATTACGCGGCTACGTTCGACTTGTCGCTTGGTCGGCTGTTATATTGGCCGCAAAATCTTCGAACAGGAAGAAAGCTTGGTCGCTCAACCGGGTGTCCGACCAGTTTTGTTTAATTAGCGGCCGGTCATCTGACAAGTCGAGGTCGTGGCCGCGTAGTGCGAGGAGTCCCTAATTCTATTTCTAACATCTACATTAAAACCTGCAGACATTACGCTATTATTTGTAAAGTAGACTTACCATACTATTCCCTGTGCACCGGATCCGATGGGCTTCAAGTTCTGGTAGCGCTTGAGTATGGTGAAGCGTGTGTCGCCGACCTCGACGGTGTAGAAGTGAGGGTGGCGCGGCGGGGCCGCCATGACAGAGGCTGGGAGCGCCGCGTGGGGCATGGACCACCCCTACCTGAGGACGGAGAAGATGGCTTGTTACTCTTCTTATATTCCCCATCTTTTAGAAGTATTGAGTCATAAATACAGAGTGTGCACTTACTTTTCGTGAATATATGTGACGAGTGCGGCGCAGTCCATATATTGCGCGCGTGTAGTATCCACAGCGTCGGCGCACACGGCTTCACTCACTCAGGGCTTTAGCGCGGCGATTGGGAGATCAGACAATTACGTCTGTTGACAAAGAAAAAAAATATGTTTAGAGATAAAATAGCTAAATAACCAAAGAGTCGAGCGTGTCATGCTAGAAATGAATTTTATCCACGGCACATCTGCACATTATTGGGGTGAATTCGTCTACTTTTGGTTATCTAGTTCAGTTGGAAAAATTAGAAGCTATACATAAATAAGTAAGTCTAGGCATTACAAGAGTAGCTAAGGTTCTCTCAAATAAATTGCTTAACTAGCACTCCCATTTTCGCTAACCCCAATAAAACAAACAAATTATTCCTCATATACCTACATGTTCTATATGGACTTAGTGGTAGACGTTCAGTCTCTCGTAAGCTATTAGTCTTCATTTATAAACGTCGCGTTGTAGAATAGGGACACCTACGATTAATTTTGTAAGGCATTCAAACTTTTTGTTAAAATATTTTGATTATTTTATTTTAATATAAACAAATTGGCCACGTTTTAATGGCCACGAACGACTAAACGAATTACGAACTACGGATCAAATAATTTGGCATTGTAATGTGTACAAAAAAAAGTACAATAATGCATTATTATCCTTTGAAGCCCACAAGTCACCTATAAAGGTGAAACTTCGGGGCAATTACGCGATTCAGCAATTTTGGGGGCTTCAAACTTTAAATTTTTATACTCATATAGGTACGGCGTGGGTGTGATTATAGGCTTGTAAAGGTGAGTGGGGACGCTCCAGGCTTGTTCGGAGGGTGGGCAGTGAACTGTAAACCTATTCACACAAATCTGGTGTCACTTTCACAGTAGGTCGCTGATAGATACGTACTTAGTATAGATTAAACCTTCCAAGGTGAACTCGAAGTTGGGATCTCGATTTTATGCTAAAAGTTTTTCGCTTGGTTTGGTGTTTAATTTAAAATGTTGGAAGTGCTAATACACAGTCTTCTTATATTTAACTAGTACGCAAAAAGATTTCAGACAATATGCAGAATTACAGAGCCTTATAAAATCTTAGAAAAACTGTGATCTCAGAAGCCATAATCATAGCAAATTATTGCCCAGATTGACAGGTTGCACTTTTTTACCGACACTAGTTGGTTATTATCAGCAAATTACGATGTCCTTAGTTTTTTTTTTTTGTTTATTTATCAAAACAAAGTAATACAAAAGTCATTACTTATTTAAGTAATGTTCATTAGTGCGCACTTAATTTATACTTATTTGACTTCTCCGTGTATATCATATATATTTTAATTGTCTTGGATAATGCGAAACAGTTCTAAATCTAAGTCAAATCAAGATGGTATGACAAGCTGAAGAGCCGAATACAAGCATTTGTTGTAGCAAACAACCAGACAACGAGGTTATACCGATTGTGGTCCGGGCATTCACACAATGGCTCAAGATGTCTGCTAGAATGATTAAGATCTGAACAATAATGGACAAGTTTAAATGAGAAATGTTACGGCAAATGTTTCTGCGAAAGGGCAAGGGTTTAGACATTGAACTTGAAGTAACATTAGTAAGTTCATACCTCATAAATGTAGGAATTAGGAATTGTAATTACTACACATTACGTAGTCTGACTGAACAATGATTTTGGTTAAGTACTAACATCCAAGATTATAGCGTAACTGAGGTTGTGGTTAAATAATAACTGTCCCACGGGTTGATTGAAGGTTAAGTTATGCGGATGGGTGATCATTCATAACATTTCAAGACCCGTCCTTGCTTCGGTCACGGCTGTCATTCGTAGATCTTTGACAGCTGTGAATCTGTGATCGAAGCAAGTACGGGTAGTCAGAATATAAAAAAGTTTGACAAATAAGCTTACCAATGGGTATAATGTTAACATTACCATGTTACTGGACTATGGAGGTCAAATAAGCAGTCTCTTTATATGAAATACTGGTATTCAGCTGCATCCTATAAGAGAGGAAGCCGACCCCACTAAGTATAGGAAAAAGCTAAGCAGATTTATTGATTTAGTTAGTGCAGTGTTTTTTAACCTTTTTCATGACACGACCCCCACAGAATAATATATATATTTTTTTTCATGTATTTTATTATGTTACAAATATTCAATCCATACAACATTTGTATGCATTTGCATATTTAAGATTTGGATAAATACATAATTAACACATTTTTATTTTATTTGGAAAACGATTTAATTCTCAATGTAGCAAAAACGGATCCACGATGGGAGAGTAGTTAATGAAAAACAAGCAAAACCTTCGCATTAAGATTAACGAGTACTCAAAGGTTTTTATTTTGTTAAAAATTTGTATGAACATAGAAATTTTTATCCTTTAGTTAACATGTTCTTATCAAATCTATCTTTTGAAACTTTATTGTTTTTACTGAGGTAGTTTTGCCACCTCTTGCGACCCTCCTGTAGAGGCTTCGCGACCCCCCAGGGGGTACGCGTTGAAAAACACAAGGTTAGTGTAACCAAATTAGGCTTCCGAAAGGAAAATCCCCAGCATCCTTTCTGGTTTTCATATCAGTAACTTTACAATGTGAGTACGCAGGCATTAGTGAGCCCGATTGTGTGAAGCTAATCGTATCATTTACCCCGCGATGTACAGACGTAGCTGTTTATAATAATATTGAATACACATTAGCGATTTGGCGGCGCTGCTAAGTCGATTTGCGACGCACTCAATCGTGGAACCCAATCACTTTATCGAGAAAGCTGAAGATGGGAACCTTGCCGCTTTTACAATGATTAAATCATTATTTGTTGTCGCAAATTTAAGATGCTCTTGTGAAATACGATGATAACCCTTAACTTAAAAAACTTATAAGTAGCAGCCCAAGCCACTACTCTGGATTTGTGCCCGGTTGATAACAATTAGAATGCACCTACTACATGAGCCCTAAACATAACTGGCGAAGTGTGGGTGTACAACAGTACAGTGTACACATCTGCCTCAGCCCTAGTCTTGGGGATCAGAGGATATATATACATGTGAAATAGGGGTATTAAGCTACATCCAGTAAGAATCCCTCAACTTAGTTGGGTATAGGCTAGGCAAATGACTAGGAAAATAAAGAAAATGAATAAAGTTAAGGAAAGTAGAGTAGAGTAAAGTTAAGTCGTCAAGTCAAGATTTAAATATTCCTGAGTGGTCGAGCCTACAATGATAGTGATTGCTCGGGGCTCTCGTTAACTCGTTAGCGAAACTTTCCTAATCCGAATCGTACCTATAATCATAATTTTCAGAGTCAGTCAAACAATCGACATGGCTTTAATTGATATTACTAATTTAAAGCAAGCACTTCAATAGTAAATCTGTTTTCAGGATTATTTATTTCAATATAGATAGGTAGAATAGAAATAGTGAATTGAAAACTGTATTTACTTAGGGTTACTAGGGGTCTAGATAAGAACCACAATTGGGAATGAATGATTTCACACATTATAAAAGTCGATAGGCTATCAGAGAAAAGTTGGACTCAGAAAATATCATTATGTTCTTGCCGTTGGTTCATGTTACTTGGAGTCCGCGTAGCACGTTTTCTGCTTTCTTTCCTATCAACTGTCACGCTCTCATTCACTTCCTTATTTCACAGCTTTGCTCACACAAGTTTTTACTTCGCCTTACTCTCTTCACAGATAGATACTGAAAATGTAATGAACATAAAATTAACAAACCATGAATTTCTAACTCACATCAAGTTAGAAGCCAGAGACATCGTAGATATGTTAAATTTTAATTTGAAAGCTAATTTACAGCCGTTGAGGGCTCGCAGTCGGCCGGACCGGCGGACCACAGATGTCATATAAATGTCAAATTGGAACCGGCGTAACCAAGTTACATACGTTTCATATTTCCATAAGGAATTCGTTTGTTTCAGAAGGCTTGTTGGAGGGGACACCTATACTTTATCACAGAAATGATAGTGGTGGGACAAAGAGACAAATGAAAGCAAAGAAAAACCTTCAGCTGAATCAGAAATCGGCAAGTGGGTCAAATTTAACTTGCAAGATTTCTTTACAGACACCGGACCAGACTAAATAAAAGCTTGTAAAAAGAAGAAAAAGTTGAGCATGAGTTGCAAAGTTGACAAGCCAATATAGCCAAAAACGTGGTCAGTTTGTTATCCATAGACGCGATGCGACTTTTTACCTTTCCTATTATTTTCTTTATTTATATTTCTTATTGCTCCTTTCTACTAGAAAGATTTCTGAGTAGAAAGCAAGCCATTCATTTTACTTTTCGCACGAACGTACAAAACTTAAAATACCAGTAGTCCAAGTGACAGTTTTCCTACCAACATAAAAATAATATAAAGTTACTAGCGAGTGCGAGTATGCGACTCTACTCGCGGGTCGACTTGACTCGCTCCAATTACACAGCACTTGCTTCGTACTGGCGTGCACTCGACACCGTTGTGGCCACTTCAGCGCCAGTTCAGAGGCAAGTAGCTTGCCTTGTGGCGTTACAAACGCTTACTTTTGGATAGTAAACAGTAAAACTCAGCACTGAATGTTACTCGTAATAAAATCGGATAATTATTGGACTGTGGTAGGTCTAAGTTTCGTTACGAGTCCGAGTCACTGCTGTCCTATTAAAGTCCTCCAGTTGAAGAGAACATATTTTTCGGGACCATAATTTTCTACGAGAATACTTTTTTCATTAGCTTTGGTCCAAAACTTGAATAGGTATTCCTGAGGCTCAGACAATTTATTTCGTAAAGAACCTTCAGAAAGTCTTTGTAGGTCATATAGACATATTGTGCCTTTTTGTAACAAAAATCACTACGCACAGAAAATGATTAATGGGCTAACCTCGTTCTAGTTCTTTTGGAAAATATTGAGGTTCTCACCCAAATTAATGCCTTCATTAATATTTCATCTTTTCAGACGTCCTATTTTTTTACTATCCCTACAGTTTCAACTAGATCCTATGATCAATCAATCTATTTTAATAAAACTGGACCCATGCCTGTTCCAAAATGAATGTGAGTTGACCATTGTGAAAGTGAGTTGCCCAATATATATAATAAAGAGTATGGGGTGCTACTCAAATGTTCAGGTCAGCTCGTTCGATTCGGCGGAATTTGTTGATCAAAAAGCCGACCCGAAGCAATAACTACACATATTCTGTACTAGCTGTTGCTCGCGACCTACGTTCGCGTGAAATACTACTTCCCCATTTGAATCAAATTTTGTTAACAATTTGAAGGGTTTTAATTTTTTTGAACGGAATTATAATTATTTTTATAAACTAAGTACCCTAAGTTAGACCTTATAACATCAGCTATCTGCCAGTAAAAGTCCCGTCAAAATCGGTCCACCGTTTCGGAGATTAGCCGGAACAAACAGACAGACAGACAAAAATTGAAAAAAAAAAAGTGTTTTTGTTAAAGTGCCGATATATTTTCATATGCATTCAGTAAAAAGTTATTATTTTGATATTACAAACAGACACTTCAATTATATTTATTTGTATAGATTATATTTGGATCGGCTCGGTGCAATTCGATCTAACCCGAGTGGCTTTCTTCGGAACGTATATTGCCGCCAGCCTGTGCCGACTCAAGCTGACCCGAACCTGCGAGTAGCATCGCTAACATTTTACGTAAACGCGCAAAAATGTTGGACGTACTCTCTGAATAAATAATTACTTTCCCCGACCGCTCCCGACGGATGGAGTGGAACATAGCTCATTCGTTCGCCGCCATTACTGGCGAGCGAGTGAACAGGCCCTAGGGAGTGAATGGAATCACGCCGGCGATATAACTGCTCAGTGATTGGCGAACCAGGAGCTGTTAGTGGCAGACCTAGTAATGGTCCGCAATTGAAGAATTTATTGCTCGTTCTTTTATTCTGTTGAAATGTGAATAAAAGTTGATGTCGGTTCTAATTGGCAATTTGAAGTCAATTCGTAAATAGGTATGGGTTGGAAGCTTTTTTTCACCAACGTGATTTAAGCTTCAGGCACTATCCAGAACAGGGTGGTTTTACTATGACATCTTAAAGGAGTAATTCTAGTGTGGGAAAGAGACAGAGCTATACAGGTCGTCTAGCGGCATCTCTTTCTCACACTGGAATTACTCCGGCTTTGTGACGTCATGGTAGGCCACCAGTTCTTTGTAAAGTAGGTACTAAGTGAACTAATAATATGAAATAGTCAATGAAATTAATTTCGCTTCTGAAGCTCATCAACATGTTATGGACTTCAGGGCTTCACTATACTTCTCCTTCTAACCAATGGAAGGAAAAAGGAAAGCACATGAAACAATTCCCTATAGTTCTGAACTGTCTTAAAAATCGGTTTTCTTTTTTTTCATCCAATTGATCGTATAGTAACACAATCCGAAGATTATGTTCCAAGTCAAATATTGTTACCCTATCGGTAATATGATATAACCAGCTAAAGTCCTCTCCAAATATAAAAGCGATGAATTGTAAGAAGAACTCGTTACGTAACAATCGATTCAGACTCAACATCGAGTGTCGCCTAACGCGATTGTAACCAACACTAGGGTTGGCAGCACAATATGAGGAAAAATCAGGCAAGAAGTGAATATAACCGGCCATTTTGCCTCTGACACTTGCATTTTGACATTTTCGAATTCCTGGTTTTAATAAGAGAGTTATTTCAAAAGAGGTAATGGCTGAATACGTTTTTATAGATATCTTTCTATTTAAGATAAGATATGGACCAAAAATGGTCCTACAACGATTTTTGTTTTGCATAAACAAAATAATGCAGTACTACTTGAAGCAGTAGTAGCAACGGAGCTAGACGTCTTCTTTAGCGCCATCTCTTTCCCACTCTGGAATATGAATTAAACAATATCCCTTGAATACGTCACGGTAGCCCACCAGTTAATTGAAACATCTTGAGGAAACCAGTATGCCCTAGAACCAAAAATACGAAGACATTTGATATCTATCAACGCGCACGAGGTGGATTAAGCATCCCCTCTCATAGAGGAGGCCTGTGTCCAAGCAGTTGGCAGACTCAAGCTGGTGACAATATAATGTCCTGCCATAAGTACAATATACAAATCATCATCTTTCTGATCTTGTCCAATTCTACTTGGGGTCGGCGCAACACGTTTTCTTCTGCCATTCTCCCCTGTCAGACGTCACGGCATCATTTACTCCTCTCTCTTTCATATCATTCCTCACACAATCCATTCATCTTGTCTTTGGCGTTCCTCTCCCTCCATCAACATAATCAACAAATGAATACAAAAAGACTAGGGAATCTACAGGAGCCAAACTAACCGGATCTAAGTGTTCCAAAGCCAAATATATCGGTATAAAGCCTGCCACCCCTAACAGCCGCTGAAAGAAAGGTGCTATCCACGTTGGCGGCTCGCCAAGTGCCAAGGCTGGGCTTTGCTTACGCGATAAATGTGCTGTATTTACATTACACATTTACATTTAAGGCGGGATCGTTTGCTGAATGTTGGGCTTTTAAATAAAAGGAAATGGAAGAATAACACAATGTGTAAACTTAATTTAGAGAGAGAAGTAATTTGTGCTGTAGAACCACGAACAGTTTCCTATACAACTCGATTTAAAGTTTACTGAAAAATACTGCATGAATCGTTTCTCAAAGAAAGTGTAGCGCAAAGGAAACCTTAATTTCACTGAATCTAGACAAAATTACATACTATCACCGATAGCCATGATGAAAAATTCAAAAATGTATCCGATTGACATAAGATACCGGAAAACTTACGTGATTCTGTTGAAATAAGTTGTAGAAGAACGAAAACCTTTGAAAGCCAGACTGTTCAAGCCGGCTGTCCAGGCCTTCAACTATGAGTAAACCTATCGTTTTGCTCTTCTTTTAATTGCCGATTACAGGGCCATTTTAGCCGAAAACCAACACGTTAATCAACATAGCTGGCCTCTAGTCTACAGGGCCGCTAAACTTCGTAAACAAATAGTCGACCAGGGGCTATTTGTCATGTATTAGTCTACTTTGTGGCCTTAATTCGTAATTTCTTAGCTATAACCAACCGTCCTAGTTCCATGGAAGCGTCTAGGGAAATGAATGCAAAATGCACTGTAAACCAGGACATACAGAACTGGACCATACGGGGACTTTCAACTCTAGGGCTCCGAAATTACAGTCTAAATTCTCCTGGATGTCGCACGGTTAGGTATCAAAGTTGGCGACCATTCTCTAAAATTTTTATTCGACTGCGGTCGCAGTGGGAATGCTTTAGTGTTCTTAATCGGTCGGATGAAAATTTATATCGGAATAGTTAATGAATGCGTGTTTCTTGAAGTGAAAATGTATTTTTCCTGTTTATAATCTAAAGGGACACTTAAGTGTTGTAGTATTTAAAGGTATACATTCGAAAAGCAAAACAATGGCTAATTAGGTTTCAAATTGTAATTAACACTTAATCAGTCCTTCGATTTTGGACTAAGTCGAAATGTCCTTTCATTACAATAAAATTTCCCTCCCGTTTAAATAATCTCCACCGATCCTAAAAATGCTCTATTTACTTTTTGTCCTACATTATTTAAGGCAAACAAAAATCCTTTTTTAATCAAGCTTGTCAGTGTCCAATGTCACAGTAACGAATAAGGGTAGGTCGTCCCCCTGTTCAACACATCGTGGGGATTGCGATATAGACCTACAAGTGAACGGTGGCCTCCAAGCGATGTAGACCTTCAATTGATCCCTCCCAGGCCTCCCAACAAATACGCAGTCGTCGTAGATACAAATCTGACTTAACTAAACCTTGTAATTAATTGTTTTAGCGATTAATTTGAGATTATTATTCTTTGTGTTAGTTTGTACGTCGGTACAACGCTTGTTATTTTTATGGTTGGGGAAAGATAAATCGTTTTTGCGCTATGAACTTTATTAGCGTCTATTTTTTAGTATGTGGCCCTATAGCAATTTTGGACAAAGTTTACATTTTGCGCTTATTCAAATTAGGCTGAAAATCATTACTTTTTGAAAAAAAATTACAGTCCTCTATAACACCGGCGGGTGTTACTAACTGTGTTTTAGCTGAAATGAAAAGGCGCACCAGACATCTCATTAATACATCTGTCTGTGTGTTCTATTCTATTACTTACACAAACCTCCTGAAATTGTTTAAACTTCACAGGATCCAAGCAAAATGATTGTCCACACATCAGCATGTTAAAAGCACCGGGGATTAGTTCGGCTCCTGCCTCTAATCTACGCGTAGGCGCAGGTGCTGGTCGCAAATCCGCGATAACTAAGGTTAATCCCGCTAAGTCGCAGTAGCTTTCGGGGTTTAGAGCTTAAAATGTATTTCGGGTGTAAAAGCTTACGAATATTGACAATTTTGAAGTTTGTTTAGTCTGCAAGCCGAGCTGTTGACAGTTAGCACTTAATGGTGTGCTTTGTTAATTCAATATTTCATTTAACAGCTTTGTCTAACACTAAAGGAGAATATCACTAACCAAACTGAACGCGTTCAGCAGCTGTCAGTGTCCTTTATCATTGTTGTGAAATATTATGGATTAATATTTATTTTATTTATTTATTTAATTCTTACTTACAACTATTTTTACAGGCACAACCCAATGCAATAGTGTAGCAATTATACTTCTAACAACTTATACTTATTATCTATAACTAATTACATATAATGTTATCCTTGTGAATTCACTCAGTGTACAAGCAAAAATGTCTACCTCCTCTGCTACAAGGTTAAGAGTGCGAAGCGCCCGCGTTAGGGGCGCCTCATTCAACAGATTAGTGCGGCCACGAGATACAGCCAGCAGCTGAGGCCGACGAATATTAACGTCAAGGTTCCTTGAACGCGGTGTAGATATGCTGATTTCATTCAATTTTATCGGTGTGATTCGTCCTTATATTGGCCAAATTACACAATAGTTAAGGAAGACATTATTATATTATAGTCGAATAAAATATTCTGTTGTATGTGCCTTTACAAATTGCTAGGTGAGTCCGTAATCTGTTAAGCCGAAACTATCACGATCGTTTCGCGTAAACGCTGATGACAAGACGCACTTACGGCTAGAATCTAACCCCCCGAATAAACCGACAGTAAAATAAAACTAATGTACCAGAAAATAAGTGGCCCAATAAACCTAGTTCCACTTCAGTCTATGCCTAGGTCTAGAATTCAAGCTGTAAAACGTCGCAGCGTCGGCTGAATACTAATTTAAATCTGGCATTAACGAGCAGCTCGGGTTGATTAACTCTGTTAGGATTAAGCCTGTTACACTTATTAGCTTACATAATTCCAAGTTCCTTTGAATTCGGATTTTGGTACAGAAGCGAATTTTTTAATTAGTCGAGTAACTAGGTAGGGATTGTGTGAGGAATGATATAAAAGAGAACGCGCCCGGCCCTGGTTCAAGCCATGGTCCGGAGCGAGAGGGAATGGGAAGCCGTCACCTCCTTCTGCGAAGCAGTCATGCTAGTAAAGGAGGTGGCGGAACGTGAGAGGGAAAGAGCCTCACGTCCCAGCCGCCGCGGGAGACGCCCTGGGCGTCGGGGGTCACGTGGTGGCCCCCGGCCACCGTAGGCGCGGGCCTGTGGACGGCGAGTTATGGGCTAGCTCGCCGTCCGGCCGTCTTATGACGACAGGCCGTGTCGACGGCGCGTTCGTGTTCCACGCGCGCCTCAAAGAGATGTCAGCAACCACGTAGGGGTTCGCACGGGGTGATGCCTGCCAGGGCTGCGGGACTGTTCGAAAGAGATACCGCAGCCCTGGAACACAAAGGGCAAAGAAGGAACATGGATGGGTTTTAGTCAGTACAAGTCTGACACTCCCTTCCGCTCCGCCCAGAGCGGGGGGGGGGTCATTTGATGATTTCCCATCCTAAAAAAAAAAAAAAAAAGGCCCAGTGCGAATTGGTAGAAGTCACATGTCTTCGAATTTTTGGTTCCAGGATATGCCGGTTTCCTGGCGAGTTATGAGAGCAGTGGTGATGAAATAAATTATTACACAAAGATTCGAAATCTAATCGAGAAAGTTGAAATTTTGCCTGATTTTCCGAATAGTCTAGACTGATTTCTTCCTGAATTACTGATATGAATTGTCCCGTAACTAATCTAGAATTATGCGAGTAACATGTGGTCAGCTTAGTTCTGACATAGTTGCTGCAGTTTGTCAAGTTAACAGTGACATATTGCTTTAACATTAATCTTAACATCAGAAAGATGAGAACTGATTTGGTTGACTTTCAACTGAATTACTTCTCATCCATTTTGGGAACGTTAAAAAATTTAGCTTAGACTTTTGAGTATAATATCATTCATCAGTTTTTTTTTCGTTAAATATGTTTTGTTAATATCTATAAAGCTTAACGCTACGTATATTATGTGAGTAGTATGTGTGAGCTTAAACACAAGCATACGTTTTGTGAGACAAAAATGTATAATCGCCCATTTAATTAATACGACACCCCCAACAAGACACCTAATTTCATCAACAACTTGCCACTCTACCCCGAATCCTGTCTAAAAAACCAGCAGCTAAATTAAAAAAAAAGCGAAATCTGAGAGGAAAAATGTCCGCCGCCGTATCGAAGCGAAGGCTCGATTTATCAGAGCCCGCCTCTATAATTTATTTTCCCTTTTCAAGCCTCCGTTCAGAATGTAATCTGACTCACTTGGTATTATCGATGATTATCGGGCCGCTAGGGAGCACCGGGCCTGGACTTCTTTTGACATATTTTTATTTATGGCTCGAGATTTTGAAATGATACCCAATATTTTTTAATAAATTGTCATTTTAAAGGTAAAAAGATATATGTCCTCGATCACGACCTAATGCGATGCGACTAGCATCAAGCGACACGCGCGTTTTTTGTTTCCTAAGCGTGAATACTGCCGCGTCGCTGTGAGGCGTGGCGTGCTCAACGCAATTCATTCATGTGTTTTCTTCGCAGTCACCGTCGCAATACGCGTGTCATTTGAGCGCGTAGCTCGTGGCCAAGCAGATATGAGCTTGAACGCATGAAAGTGGATCCATTTTCTATTGATAACAGTATTAGATCCCACAGCGAGTGGGGTGATGTTATCGCTGTTCAAATAGGCACAATTGGAACGATATTAAGCGCAATAACTTAGAATTTGACTCGGTTTCAAATTGAATATTTTTGCTCGACGTCAATAATACTGTTACTAGGAGTAGAACATTATTGATTCAAAACCTAATGTCGTAGTCATATCGGGTTTCGCTTTGTGTATGAGGGTTAGTCCTGGGCTCCGCGGTAGGCCCCAGGAATTTAAGTTTTGTCTTTTTAGCCGACTGCGCTACTGCGCAACTGTCAGGGTTATGTTTTTTTAAGTTACACTCCAGGTTAACTATTTTAGTTATATTCCGCTTTTATAGGTAACAAAGTTCGCTGTGACAACAAATACGTAGAAAAACGTAATAGACAAGGGAATTTGTAAGATTTATCTTTGATTTTTACTGCGCTCGAGACTACAAAAGTGGTTACAAAAGTGTTTTATCTATGAAAGTTGATACAGAAAATATTGCCCTCATGCTTATCATAACAACTTTTTCATTTTCTTACAAAAGCAAATATAATGGCTAAGGCTATCTTTCTTTACCTGTGTCGACTTGAGCGCATTGTCTATGGAAACTACTAAAAGCATGTTACACCACACCGCGATAAACAGCACATTTTCCACTAAATTGCCTCTGAATATTTCTCCCTTTACGAGCACATTCCGTGAGTGTAATAAAGTATTACGCAACAACTGAATGTCAAACTTACCATAAGCTGCGCGCGCTCATGTTGTACCAAAATGGCGTCGGTTATGCTCACACCCTCTGCAACAAACGTCGTGATGTTAAAACGAGCTCGGCCGAAGTAAATAAGGTTTATGTAACAGTTGGTATGTAGCAATCATCGTTTTGGTAAATTAAAATTATGTTGGGATAAAGTTTCGGTAATAATTTCGTTTGCACGGCTTCAGTGTAATAGGTTGGCGGGTCGGTAGAAATAAAGTAATATACTTAGGTGTTATCAATTGAAAATTTCTACATTAAATACATAGTTAGCATTTCCTAAAGCCTAAAATTGTTGTATGTTGAACATTAGAGTAAGTAACCAGGGGTGTTTTTGGAAAATGACTCTCAGCAACATACGATACGTTTTTCGGTATCCTATGTCAATTAAATACGTTTTTGATTTTTCTACTTCATTATCACTTGTAGAATGCTACTTTATCAAGGCCCTCAGAGCGCTATATTTTATAATTATTAAGCCAAATCTACATGTCGTGCGCGTATTTCCTAAAAATCTGGGACACAACATTGACATCGTAACTTATGTGCGACAAAAAATAACAAAACTCCACGCAATGTAACACTGGGCTATATTTTATTAATGTCACTGCCGAAACAGGCTGGTGGAAACTTTTTCTATTTTATGCCTGTACACTGACATTTGTAGCCACAGATTAAATCTGGGACAGTGTGAATAATGACCAATAGACACGCAGATCAATTAATACACGATAATGTTGTACATTGTTTCTTTATAATTTTGTTTTATGTACAAACCTACCTACCTACACGATTAAATTGGGCAAAGGGTTTTTCCATCAGGAAATTCTGAGTAGCAGCCGGAGTCTGGAATTGCGCCCGGTTGACGGCAATAGGCTCGCTTCCTATTAAATGGGACTTTAACATAACTGGCGAAATGTAAGTGTACTATTTGGGTACAGCTCTGCCTTACCCTTCGGGGATTACAGGCGTGATGTTATGTTATGTAGGAAGCATCAAAACTCAGAACTTATGTTACAGTCGAAAAACTATTTTTACTTTATATACCACGTACACTTCGTAAGATTTATGTTCACTTACTAAATGAAAAAAAAAAAACACTTTTTTATGGCTAAAGTTTTACCCTTGACTTGGCCATTTATAATTCTCTGCTAATAGCGCCATCTGTCGTCATAATTTATTCGATTGCTCTTAGCGAAGCGACCGGATTACGCGAAGAAATGGGTTCAATGAATTAAATTAGAATTCTTCTTCGGAGCCTGACGCTTTCTTGACCTATAATGGGTGAGATAGGCTCTGAGATAGGGTTGTCGGGGTCATTTGAATAACATTAACTGCACGCCTATTATCGAAGGGTAAAGCAGAGGTGTACAAAAAGTACAATATTCAATAACATAACATCACGCCTGTAATCCCCGAAGAGTTAGGCAGAGGTGTACCTAATAGTACACCCACATTTCGCCAGTTATGTTTAAGTCCCATGTAATAGCGGGCGAGGCTATTGCCATCAACCGAACACAATTCTAGACTCCGTGGCTGCTACTCAGAAATTCCTGATGGAAAACCCAATAACACTTTGACCGACATGGGAATCGAACCCAGGACCTCATGTTCAGCAGTCGCGCTTGCGACCACTGGACCAACGAGGCAATCAAATGAACTATAATATAATAAGCAGTAATATGCAATTATATTCAATGATTTAATTTTCAATGGATGTTGCATAATCAGCCTCTAATTTAACCAGTTCTAAGACACAGGCCTTTATTTACTCTGTAGGAGGGCGTGGGCCGTAATCCACCACGCTAGTTCAGTGCGGCATATTATAAGAAACTATCAGCTCAAAAAAAATCTAATTCCAGCCGAACAGGCTCGAAATAAATTTGATAATTATCATTTCATCAAGAGTATGTCAAAATAATCTGTTGATCCATGTAAGCGTATGATATAAAAGTCTTTACTTTACATAGGCCTCATAACCGGTTCAATGTAGGTGTGCCTCTGCCTAACCCTTAGAGAAAATACAGGAGTGAGGTTATGTTAAGTGCGTCTACTTTACTTAAATAAACCAATTTGAACTTTACCTTCCTCCAAATGTCAGATCTCTCTCGCTTTTATAACCTTTGTAAGTATCATTAAAATGAACTTGGCAGTACAAAACAACATTTTGAGTTTAAATTAATAATACTCTCCTATTGAGTCTGTTTGAGAGGCATCCCTGACTACGGAACCAGCGCTCTCAACACACGGGTGCCACTTGACCTATTCAATTTAATACCCTACAGATAGTTGTTATTGCTTTTCTCGCTGGATTTTTCATTTTGTTTTGGTATAATATACGTAATTTGTATGCCTTTGCTGAATAGTTGTTGGTTATAAATAACGTGGTTTATTTAATAAAATACATAAGACTAAAATGTAGATTTACGTCAGTAAATAAATAGTCGTGTAATGAGATTTTCTTGAATTAAAATGTAACTATACATTTGAACTGTCTGTGGCAGACAGAACAGTTTTTTAGTGTCCGTCTAGTATCGTGTCAAAATAGTTCGAAAGATAAACATGAGATAGTTTTGTTCAGAATGTACGTACCATCTTTGTGTTCCGGTCAATCACCGGACAATAATAAACATGTCAGCGTAATTGCGACACCGCGCTCTATACCTTGAATATTTTATGAATTACCTAAGTAAAACAGTCAGTACGTCTTGGATATCATATCGGGCGCGACTCAATCTCATCTAATTCACCTCATTAGTTTTAAACGTTATCCCATTTGTATTACTGAAATATGGCTATCTTTATAATCTTTAATCTTAGTTTATCTTAACCTCACCCCAACCAGGAAAACTTTGCTTTCATACAAGACAACACATTCTTGACTCAAGTTTACACACAACATATTCCACGGTAAAAAGTTGGAATCACACATCCCACTGTTTATATAGTTAAATACAAATGCAGAATGAAACTGCCCTTATGATCTCAAAAATGTAGGCCGTGTGTACCAGGCCTTCCACGTCAAAATTAAATTTAATATAGTACGAACAAGAGGTATTTACATGAGCTCCTTATAGTATTTTGTAAGGCTAGCTCCTATAGTACCTACTTCTTGCTATAATAATCTAAAGCATCTGACCTAAATCTCGTAGCGTGAATGCAGTTGTATGCTCGTAGCGCTACGCCGTAGGTCGCCTACGCCGTAGCGGCGTAGCCCCGGGATGATGGGAGATAACTACGGCGCTACGCTTTTGTTTGTCTGAATAGATGACGAAGGATTACGTTGGCATTAGTTGTAGATCATTCTGATGATACTGTGTTTTGTTAATAATTTGTTGGTTTTGAAACGAAAAGGTCGTTTATAAGTCACAGGATTGAATAATTCGTGGATTTTTTCTGCTAAGTAGCGAAAGATTTTTAGTTACGGAGAAACTGCGGTCCTACTTCCTACACTAACAGAACGACGAAGTCAGTGCTGCGTCTTCTGATTAAATGTGAAACACTTCCTTTTACAAACTTTACGACCAACAAGAAAGACACTCGTAGAACGGCTAGGTTCCTCATTGAGGACCCGCGAAGTTTCTTACCGGTTCATCGCTATCGGAAACATTCTCACTACTGGGGCACTGGCCTCCTCTACGTGGAAGGGAGTACGCCATAAAGCCGTGGACCCACACAACATGTCTTTGAAATTTTCACAAAGAAAAGTGCCTGCTTGAGTTCGAATCTATGACCTACATACGTACGTCTTTTAGCACGGGACACCCGGCACTGTTGTCAATTTATTCGTTGATAATATTTCTTGCCTCTTTAACCGAGGTCCACACAGCCGATCTTCAACAAAAATAAAACATTGTTCGCTTCAGTGGTACCCTTGCCCTCTCAGCCTATTTGCGCGTCATTCAGCGAGCCACTTGTGGTGTATTCAGCGCTGAAAGCGCGGGATTAGCGTAAACATCGCCGCCACATAGTCCACGGAAAATAATGTTTGTCTTCGGTTAGGGTTGTCGCTGCGGATAAATATCTGTACAGAAATATATCTTGGCTAATAGTTAAAGGAATATAACCATTAGAAAGATATGCCAAAGCTCAATTTTCCAATGGTACTTAATTAGGATAAATAAGCTATTAATTCGCACTGATTAACACTTCTTTTTTAAAAATAACACAGTTTACTATATTAAAATAAAAAATAGATAAAAATACTGTAATTATTTTTTTGTCGTACCTCTAATTTGTATGGTGTACGTAATAAGGAAAATCTATAAACAACTTTACTATGTATTGTTATGTTGACTGTATAAAATAACCTTCCTACCTGTGTATGTAGTGTACGTAAGTATGTAGGTAAGCGCAAAGGAAGACTGTTGTGTGCTAATACAATCACACGCCTGAGCACACAATGCATCAACGATATAATACCCTACATCACATAGGCATGCCTCGCAATCCTCGCATATTTTTATTGACAGTCAGTGCCGCTGATTCGTTTGATTTGTTAAAACGTGAAAAATAAATCGATAAATCGTGTTTTATGTTATCCATCAATCATTCGATTGGATTCTGACGCTTCCGACATTGCAGCATTGGATTGATTTTAAAATAACGTTACCTGAGTACTTTTTATCAGATCCATTTTGTTTTGACGTTTTACATATCGATTTTTATTGTTTGATTCTAAAGAGAAACATGAGGAGTTCGTGGTTAAATAATACTCGTAACAGCGGCTTGGGTCGATCTTCAGGTTATGCCGCGCTTGCCTAGGTTAGTCCGTAGATGGGCGACTACCTAGCATACATACATACCGAGTTTCCTCCGTGCCTCGGAAAGCACGTTAAACCGTTGTTCCCGGCTGTCATTTGTAGGTTATTGGCAGTCGTTACAGGTAGTCAGTGGCCCGAAACTCTAACAACCAGTCTTAACAAAGAGTAGCGTATTATCAACTCATACCACAACATAGTTGGGAAAAGGCTAGGCAGATGATGATTCTAAATACATAGTTTCATAATGAACAATATAAACCGTATTCAGCTAAATACCAGTATACAACATGGAGCGCCTAACTCTTTAGTAAGACTGTTTGTCTGATTTTCGGGCGTCCGACTACCCGTATCTACTGCCAAAGATAGTAGTAGTATACAGTAGAAACATTGCATCTTTCAAACATTAAAAATAGTACGATCTTAAATCCTAGTAAATCCAAGAAAAAAGAAACCATGCTAATCGATTCATTTCATCCCTTCGAACGTGAAAGGAAAAAGAAATGAGGATAGAAGTACCAGGATTTAAAAATAGAATTATTCCGCCATTGTTGAGTTCCCGCCATGATGGCAGAGATAAACGTTTTTTTTTTCTTTCTAAGCTCAGGCAAGCGTTCATTACTTTCATCCTATTTCCGTTCAGATGATTTTCCTCATATTAAACCTCTTTGATAAGGAATTAATTAATTGCAATTAGTTACAGGTTTTCCTTAGTAGCAACGTATGTATTAATAAATATTGTTGTTTTCTTGTTAGGCGTAATATCCTGTTTCTATAATAAACAAAGTTGATTAAGAAACGATGACTTTATTATTAATTTATTTGATGAATGAGGGTTTTTTTTTATCTTAAAATAAAAGAATATTAATTAATTGTATCAAAACGGAATTAAGTTGTAATATTATACCATACTAGCTCATGCCCGCGGCTTCGCCCGCGTGGAGTCCGCTAATTGTTCCACGGGATCCTACTACCGGGATAAAAATTATCCTGGTCTGTGTTAATCCAGGTTATAAACTATGTATGTGCCAAATCCTTCCGTAGTTTGTGCGTGAAAGAGTAACCAACATCCATACATACATCCTCACAAAATTTTGCATTTATAATAGTAACGGGGCCATGCGCCCGTCTACGTGAGTTTCGAAATCCTATTTGACTCTGTTGGGGGATCATTTTGTAAAAACTGTGATACACGTTTCAACTGTGATACAAATTCAAACCCCTATTTCACCCTCTTAGGGGTGGAATTTCGAAAAACCCTTTCTTAGTAGATACCTACTCTTCACAAAGAATACACCCTTCAAATTTCTTGCCTTTAAGACCAGCGGTTTAGGCTTCGCGTTGATATATCAGTCAGTCAGTCAGGACGTTAAATTTTATATCGGGGGATGGTTTTGGAAAAACTGCGATTTACGTTTCTCATAATTTTATCTGAAGAGTATGTACACAAATTTCAAGTCAATCGATTCCGAGAATAAAAAGTTTTACATAAAATTCAAACCCCCATTTCACCCTCTTAGAGGTGGAATTTCGAAAAACCCTTTCTTAGTGGATACCTACTCTTTACAAAGAATACATCCTCCAAATTTCATGTCTTTGCGGTTTGGGCTGTGCGTTGATATATCAGTCAGTCAGTCAGTCAGGACTTGACATTGACAGTTCTTTGTAGTTAGACGACGTTTATTGGTGAAATTCGCTTGCTTGGTTGAATGAGTTTTCAATTTATATTTTTAAGCTTATAACAAGACCATTTCACAACTATCTTGAGGCTGGCTTCCAGAATAACCGGATGCAGCTGAATACGAATATTTGCATAGAGCGACTGCCTATCCGAACTCCCTAAACAGTTTGTACTGGGTAATACGATACCCCATTGTAAGACTTTCGAACCACAGACCGTTATAATTATAAACGAAAATACATTTTCATAATTATTTTCTAAAAATAACATAGTCCCTACAGACACCTGCAGAGAACCGAAGCGTACCGCTAATGACAAGCAAGGGAGAGATAATATCACCTAATTAGAAGATTCGAGGATCACTCGGCTTCTACCAACAAAAACAGTTTCTCGAGAGGAAACCTCCTGGACCATCAACCCCCCCAGGTCCCCCACTCTCCCGCTCACCCGCAGCGTCCCCTTTGTATAAATTATCATAATGAGCTCAATAAGAATTTTACGACAGGAGGATGCTGTTGATTTGAGTACTATGTAGGGCTGACGAAGGCTGTACGCCTACTCTAGATAAGTATAATTTAGAAAATCCTTCACAATAAAAATATTAAATAGATAATATGATTCGCCAATCGGTTAAATGTTGCGACGATGCTTACAACTAGTGCTATGCAATAGCATTGTCGATGGACCGAGCAAATAAAACAAACACGGGGAGTATAAATGTAACTAACTAAAATTCTACTCCGTCATCATCTGTCTAGCCTTTTCTCAACTATATTGGGGTCGGCTTCCAGTCTAACCGGATGCAGCTGAATACCAGTAGTTTACATGGAGCGACTGCCTATCTGACCTCCACAACCCAGTTAGTACTAGGTAATACGATACCCCTTGGTAAGGTGTCAGTGTTTTTGGGCCACTGACTATCTAACGACTGTCAAAGATCTACAAATGACCAACGGCTTAACGTGCTTTCCGAGGCACGGAGGAAACTCGGTATGTAATGGGCGGTCACACATCCACAGACCAACCTAGGCAAGCACGGCTTAACCGAAAGTTCGACCGCGAGCTCCTCTAAAATTCTACTCAATATTCTGTCAAATTACCAAAGTACCTAAAAGATAAACAGACACGGTACTCGCCCCACAACCGCGTGAACATACGTGATGTTTTCAAAAGCTATGTACTGAATTCACAAAAACAAAATGTACACCAAAACTATTATAAATTATTGGACAGCTCTTCTACAAAATTGTTGTTTGTTGATGTAGCAAGTGGCATTGTTTGAAACAAATCTGAAAAACAAACATTACTTATATAACTAATACTAACCACTCGAAAATCCCAATGAGCAGCCCTATTTATCCGTATTTTATGTTCCATCCCGACTATCTTCACAATTCTGGGATTAAATCGAGCCTGGAGTGGCGAGGTCGTAGTCTGTGCGGACTCGATACAGAGTAACACAGACGCAAGTGCCTTTGACGAGCAACCACTATTCAGTTTAATGCTCTTTCGGACCGTTTATGTATATTTTATGAGCACATAATGATACTGCTGTTGGAAACATTGATTTTAAGGAGCTCTGTAAAGTTATGGGGTAGGAAATATTGTTTAGTTATATAGTTTTTGATGTAAATAATTTGGATGATAAGGTTCTAAGATCTGGCAATGTTTTTGAGGTTCAAAAAATAGTAGAAAGTATGAATTCTAGAAAAAACTTTTATGTTCTCTGTTGGGCCAAAATTACATGAGTTTCTAAACGGCTCGTTAAGTAGTAACAACCGCACAAGTCGATTGAAGGTTAAGTTACGTTTGCCGCCACTGGCCCGAGAGGTGGTGACCATTCATAACATACCAAGATCCCTCAGACAGTCTAATCGGCAGTATTTTACATGGAATCGCTCCTTGTAAAATACTGTCTGCATCTGGTTAGACTGGAAGCCGAACTCGACATATTTAATAAAAGGCTTTCCAGATAATCTCATACAAAAGCCCACATTCCATTGCGTCTGTTAAATACAAGCAGATAGAATTTTCACCTTTACAATTCACAAGCCTTCAAAGCATCACTCAGTTCGAAGGTTGCAGACACGGGTATTTCCAGAGGTTACCCGGCTCGTTTGCGATACATCCCAACGCATTCACTTGGTTGGGTTCACTGCACACACCGAATTCGGGCGGGTTGCCTCGTCAAAGCGACGCGGTCAGCTAAGAGGAACTTTGAAGTGATGTGGATTTGACTTGACCTTGTATAAATTATCAAAAGGTTACTGTGGTTCTTCTTGTCTGGAAAGATGTATATTAGTTCTTAAAGAAATCTTAAGTGAATACAATAACATCACAATAACAGTTACATTTCGTCAGTTGTGTTTAAGTAGTAGGAGGCGAACCTATTGACAATCATCTAGGTACAAATCTTGAATCTGGGCTGCTACTAAGAAACCCGATATCAGTTTGCCCGGCCTGGGAATCAAACCTAAGACCTGCACAGCAGCAGCTCTTGCGAGCACTAGACCAACGAGACAGTCATTTCCGTTCAATATTCGTAATTTAAATTCAAGCGAACTTAAGACTCTGAATGATTTTAAGCTGGTCTTTTTTCTCACACAGTTTTATCCGATTTTATGCGGTCTGCTTTCATACAGATTCACTCATAATCTTCAAATTAAAATTGTTATTCTAGTAATTGAATAAAAGCTCGGTTCTAACATACCGTGCACGTTGAAAATGAACTGGTGGAAACTATTTCATAAGTGACAGTAAAATCTAATAGTCTTGCACTATTGCATCATTCACATCCAATCGGTAGTTTTATTGTTGTTGAATAGTTAGTTGTTTTAGTATATAGCTTGCAATACGGTGAAAACGGATTCACACAATATATGGTAATAAGTTTTATTCCTACATTTTCCCAATTCTTCTGTGTCAATTGAAATGTCTAGTGGTCTGGTCAGCATGTGGTATTGGGTTCGATTTTCAGGTCGAGCAAATTGTTATTGGTTTTTTTCAATCAAGAATTGCTCTGCAGAAGCCGATCTGTGCCCGGTTGATAGCCTCTATTACATTGGACTTAAGACAACTGGCGAAAAGTGTAGAAACACCTGTGCCAAACTCTTCTGGGATAACTGTTGTGACGTCATCAATCATAGTCTATATTTAAAGCGTATAAAAGTCAACAAAAGTTCGTTTCATCCAGGCTCTTGGATATTTATACGGGTGTAGATATCGTGTATCGGCACAAGATCGAGGGTTGAGCTTTCAATAAAACGATGTGCATCGGAGCGAAATAATTGCTGGCTAGCGGCCATGTTGGGCTGTTGGGCCCTGCTCAATATAGCGGTGGACTTGGCACACTTGTACTTACTCTCATGCATAGAGTATAGATAATAGAATTTTATGCCTGAAATATTACGTGTTGTCAGCTGGTAATAATAGAACATTTATTAAAGTTTTCCAATACCTTGGCGAGGAAATGATTGAGAAATTGTGTACTTCATGTAAAATCTCTAATTTCGATAAGTGCACTAGACTGGGAGGTTGAGAAGGAAAAAAGTGCCTTTGACCAGTAGTGTTACCCAAGTAAGCTCACAACTATAATTACCATCTATTGTATATATCCTGTACTTCTCAGTTCACGTTGTCGTGATAAAATCTGAATTAAACCCTTGAATTACCCTCCCACCCCTACTCTTAGCATACTGATAAAACAAACAATACTACCCATTAATCACTGCAAAACATTGCCACCAATACTTATCAGTGGGGATTAATCTAATTGTTCGATTCAACTGTTGTGCGCCTCAGGGCATTCATTAACCCGCTCCTGTGACCCGCGGTCTATAGCACCATCTATATGCAAATTGACAATTAACCGTTGCGATGCAGTCACGTCGCGTAGCTGTCAAAAAGAATTAACCCGTCACTCGCTGACTGACGTTTGTGAAGTTATTTAAATGACATGTGTCACAAGATTTTGGTGTGGAATATAGGATTACACGCGTAGGGTTAATTTGTTTTTGTGCAATGTTATTGTGATTGTTTTTCCGAACGTTTTCCTCGTACTGATTACATAGAATATAAATGCAAATGCATTATCGCGACCGCTATTAGACTGCGGTAGTAATGCGCTTTAAAACGCACATTACTTTGAAATATTGTATAATACATGCAATTCCATTTTCTACAAATATTTTCACGTTAAAAGGAAAACTAAATTTTCTTGTCATTGAAAGCTGTCTCTCGGAATATTTCCAAAAGCAGAAGAATATATATATACTTTCTTCCTGTCAAAACGACCTGAAGGCAAGTTTTAACGACTTTTTAACTCAAAAATGAAACACTTTCCACAGTAAACAAGATTACTTAGCGATAAACGCTTAATTTTAAACTTCTGCAAAGTTTGTCATAATCTCAAGCTTGTCTTTGCTCTTGGAGATTAGAAGTTAAAGTTTGCCGGACATAAGCACACGGCTAAGATTTGCATAATTTCTTGCACCGTGCTCACAACTAAAGTAATACTGGAAGCACTTAAGATGAACTTACCAATAGCAAATCTGCACGATTTAATAAAAATATAATCCAAATGTTACATTTACGTCATAATAAGCGTCTTATATGAACAATTGTTAACAATACTGCGAATTGTTGACACATTCCAGACATAAATGGAGCTAGTTGGAACCGCAACAGCTTTCACAGCTCGAGAAATCTGGCAACGTCGCATTGCATTGCCGCAGTATCCCAATTATGCAAGACATCCCTACTCTGGACGGAGACAACCCTTAATGTCTCACCAAACAAGAAGATACAAAGTTCAATTTAGAACACTTAAAACAGCGCACGTATTGAAACAGAACGCTATGAAGACAAGGTATATTTTAAAATCTATTAAGTTATGAAACTCGTTAGGAACAGACATTTTATAAATGGTTCCTCTGTATTTACCCACTCTGTGGTTATACTGCGCGGACTAGTTACGATCAATTGCTACGTCTCGCGGATTGCGGGCCCAAGGGACGGTTTGGTATGATTCGTGCGAATTCAATGGGTCTGCTTTTTATTGAAATTGGATAAAATATTATACAGTAGTGTGCGTGCAGTTTCTGTTAAATTGCGTGTGATTTGTTGGGTAATATATTTTATTGGTGTATTATAGTGTATATATATTTGGTGTAAGAGTCTTGAGTATTTACAAGTCATATCTAAGTAAAAATCTGGCTTCCTTGAGAATAAAATTCACATCAATTCGTAATGTTTTATAGAACAGACACTGAAAGGAAGTTGTTTGAAACATTGATTTGTGAGCTGCTAAAACAAGGTACATTAAATATTAACAAGAGGGGTACATAAGTGTAACGGGACTGATACAATATTCATAAAAGCAAGTGCTTTTCGTGGTGCTTTGAAATCCGACATCGCATTGGTTATTCAAAATAGACTGCAAGTTCAAAACATTCACGAAAAAAAATGGTGTCGGAAAATCACATGCAATTCTGCCAGAATTTATGATCGGAAATATGTCCATACAATTCTACTGCACGAAACGTATGTCTGTGAAAGGCCACGTATTTGAACGCTCAGTAAACTACAACAAAAAGCCATCGAACGCACGGATATAGCTGTAACATACCACGCATAAATCCGCAATTTTCCGGCTCAAACCGGTTAGCTACAAGCCGAGAGTGGCAATCAATGCGAACTGAAGCGACGCGTGGTAGCCCGAGGCTGTAGTTTATAGCTTATCAGACGAAATTTGATAAGAATATAACTTATTTTATAAAAAGTAGGCTTATAAAAGTTTGTCGAAAATCCGAATATCCACAAACTGGTTACTTTCAAACCGGGAGGGGTAATGTACGCGAACTGAAGTGATGCTTGGTAGCCTAGGGCTGTAGTTTAACGCATATCAGATGAAATTTGATAAGAACGTAACTTAATATATAAAAAAAATGTTAGCTTTCAGAAATTTGACGAAAATCCGAATATCCCCGGCTCCAATCGGTTAGCTTTAACCAGGCAGTGGCTATCTATGCGGTCTAAAGCGATGTGTTGTAGCCTAAGGTTGTAGTTTATAGCTTATGAGATATTGATAAGAAAATAACTTATTTTATGAAAAAAAGTTAGCTTGTTACGCCCCGTCCTCGACCTCAGGCGTTGTGACACGTTCGTTTTTTTCCTTTGCATGAATCGAATCACGGTAAATCAAGCTCGGCATTCTTTAAGCAATTTTTTTAATTTTTTTCCCCGCTGTCGCTTTTGCGTTGAACTGGTGACCTGGCGGTTAGGTTTATATATCAAAAAGTTTGACGAAAACCCGAATATCAGCACACGGTCTTAACGACCTATAATGGCGTTCGAAGGTTGAAATAAAAAGTAATTTATAAGAGGTTGTGATTTACATCGGCGGGTTTTTGTAACAAATTGGATGCCCCCAATTTGTATACCCAAGGGTTCAAGGGTAGCGGGTGACGTGGGAAGGTTGCGCCTAATGCGTCAACGAAGGAAACTATTTGGCTATACGGCTATACGCAACCATTCTGAGGCCGTTCCACTGGTGTATATTGTTTTATGGCGATACTTATTTACTTATCTCGGCGATCTTTTTCCAATTTAAGTTGATCGCCAAATAATAGCGATGAATTTGTTAAGCTACGAAATAAAACTACAGATTTTGCTTACTTTTACTTTACTGGAAAGTAAAATAAAACAAAATAGAGCCGTTAATTACGTGATAATAAATTGTTAAAAAAATTAATACAAAGACTGGCAGTTGTGATTTAAATGTACGAACAATTTAAGTTGGTAGTCAATTTTCTAAACAAATAATGTCGATAAAGAAATATTAAGTAAAAAAAAATGGCAGGTAACATAAAACAAGACTTGAACGTGTACATTTCCCACTAAAATAACTGTACGTTCATGGCATAAACGTCAAGAACATTTTATAAGCCTTATTAAAATAAACGCGCAAACATAGAGTGCTTCAGCTTCGCGGAATCTAGACTATAACAGAGTAACAAAGCTGAGCATTATACCGCTATACTGAAGTTGTTATACCGTAGTGTTAGACTACAGTTGTTAGACCGTGTAGCACTTCGTGGGCTGCTTCTGTATAACTTTGAATCTTTACAACTAAGAGTAATATAAACCTGAAGTATCTATTCTCTGTGGTCGTTAGGAAGTAGAACTACCATCGAGTTTGTTGTTTTACTATTATATAATATTGTTGAGGACTATTTACTAGAAAATTCACATTAATGTGAATTTTAATTTAAAGATTTCGTCTAATCTGTTTAAAGAGAGAACAATAGAACAAACGAGTGGATAGTTTCAATGGAAAAAATACGCCTTGAAACTAATCAACCCAACATCGATTCTCATGTAATGTCCTGTCCTCCTCCCGATACAAAGTGTGAATACGGTGCTCCCGACCAGACAATGTCCCTCTTGCTGGAGGAGTGTCCGAAGTGGCTCAACACCTGCACTTTAGGGGACCTAAAAGACGACACAGACGCCGCGATTAAAGTGGCCACATACTGGACCCAAGAAATTTAAACACGTCGTACCATCGACACGAAAGAAGAAGAATGTAATGTCAAGGGGCTAAGTGACGACCTAGCTCGATAATAGCACATGAAACCAGGCTTTTCCCCCATGAGGGTAAAAAGCAGACAGCCACTTCCTACGATTCTCAGATACTCCTTTTGTGTCATCTATGTTAATAATTCTGGTCAATTATAGTATCTTCAATAACACACATATTCTGTTTTCTCATCCTCTATTTCAACACAATACATTTCAACATCCCAACATTGCATAACATTTTAGAATACACACACGATGTGAAATGTTCACCCATTTTGATATTTTGAATATCCAGTTACCCACTAGTGAATACTCTATACTGAAACGAAAATGGAATGAGCACGTGAAGTATCATTCAATACGGCCGTATGTGAACTGTACATAAAAGGCACATGTGTACGGAATATTTATGTTCATATTCGCGTAGGAAAATCAGTTTTGAATGTTCTGATTTCGGAATTGCTGAATGAAAAATATTTTGTGTGCATTTTATTCATTGATTAAATCATCATTCATTAGGCAGCTTCAGAATAACCTGCGGGGTGATTGCGTAACACGCTTACAGTGGTAGTGTTTTTCATTTTGACACTTCAACAGATTCTATTGCATAGTTTACGATGATGATCACACAAATAATTTCAACTCAAGATGAAAGTGTGTTGCGCAATAGGGTGCTGATTTTATTTCTCACTTTTGATCCTTTTTTTTGTTGGGCCCTGTATTGTCTCAAAGTGTATTTGACAGGGTTAACTTTTTTAATAGTTGTGAAGCTAATCCGTTCTTATTATTCTTTCCATGATGCGAACATAAAAATCTTCTCAATAAACCGAACGTGACACTCAAAGGGCTTACTTAATCTACCACACTGGTCATCGAACCTATCGGATTGTAAAGAAGAAAACGCTCACTACGTTAAAAAAATTACCAGCTCCCGCTTTCTTTACTCTATTCATTTCAAATGATTCAAAATAAGTGTTCAGAGAATGCTCTGAACTTCACAATACGTTATTTTTGTGTTATTCAAACTTGGCCGGGTGTGTGGCATAATTAAGCATATGCAATAGACTTAACCTGAATAGAACAATAATGGAATGCCACTTCAGAACGCTCCACTGCATTGTGGCAATTCCGTTTGTTCATCATCATCATCATCATTTCAGCCGAAAGACGTCCACTGCTGGACATAGGCCTCCCCCAAGAAGGGGGGTTTTGCCATAATCGCCACGCTTGGCAGGCGGGTTGGCGATCGCAGTATGGTTGATTCCGTTTGTTACAGAATCATTTTCTGAAAAACAAATTAGTTTTAAAGAGAGCTTAACAGAAATGAAAACAATGAATGCTTTTTCAGAAATATACGAACATTGGAAACGGGACTAATGTTTAATATAGAGAAATGCGGAAGAATAATGGGTACCAAAGAGATTTCAGATTAAATGCAGTAGCTAACCGAAGAAGATAAAAATGTAATCCTACGTCTGAGTGACAGCTTAAAGCAGAATGTACCAACAGCAACCGTAACGAAGTCGGCTCTGCGTCCAAGAGCCGACTTCGTTACGGTTTCTGTCAGTAAACAACGATTTTGTTCCCCTTGTTCCGTCTGTCATAAGTATATTTAAATGTTTTTGCTGGGTACACTTTGGCCAGCTTTCGTGAAGTTAAAAATAAAAATATCAATATGCAACAGTAATTAAAACAAACAACGGTTAAGAACAAAACAGTATCGTTCCGTACGTAACCCTGCAGTTATGGGTCGTTGGGACCGCGGCGCGCCAAATGAACACCCGAGCGAACGATACGGGAATATACTCGTTATTTGTACTGTGTAGTTGTTTCATTTGCATAAATGAGATTGACTGGTTATGGGGAATATTGTAGATAGGGAACAGAAGAACTCTAAAGGAATATACTGAAAAAAGCTGGAGTAAAAAGTAAAGGTAAAAATATAAAGTTGCGTATAAAATAGTGGACCGACTAAATACATGCAACTTTTCTCATTTAAATTCCTTACGCTGAGCTTTTCAATAAAATTCAGCCAGCGTAGTTAAACTAAACTCACAAAGGAAAATTTTGTAATCAACATAAAAATATTTTCAGCAAAAAACTGTGCTTACAAAACATGCCTTTGCCAGGGGCTCGTAACACTGAGCGTGGTAATGGGTCGTTGAGACCGGCGCGTGCCGAATGTTTACCGCTCCTATAGAGTCCCATGTGCTACTGCCATATTGTCACAACAGGGAAGAAAGTTTGACAACAATTTACGGTTGATACGCAACCTCATCCTCGAGTAACAGCCAGGGAAATTCGCTGCTGCAAATTTCCCGCGACCTGGCTGTAATATTATCGTGGCATAACGGCATGTACTCGAACCAAAAATTATAAGACATGACACGTGTTCTGAATTATAGCTCATTTTCTCTCATAGAAAGGAGGCCTATGTTTTAGCAGTGAGAACAATACGGCTGATTATGCTAAATGCTTATCAGTTTTTTGATCGTTCAAGCAGCTTTGAAACTTACCTACTGCATAAAAAAGTAAAACAACAGTCGTTTAACCTCGACAACTCAACTGAAAAATACACGCATAATATAAAAGAAAAAAAACTATACAAACAGAAAGAAACTCGGGCGTAATACTCAGACTGCTATAACGGGTCATCGGGACCTGGCTGGTGTACCAAAGCACCAGGCCCGAGCAATCGGAATAGTGCATAAATTGTTCAATACTAAGTTTTGCTCGGCGCGGTCGTAACAATTTTAAGAACAATAAAGTTTCGCACATTTCTACTGGCTATAACTTCCACGACATTGTTTTAAGGAAAACAATTTTCATTCATAGTAGCGGCACAGAAAAACGGTTCGTAGAGAAACTTGAGCCTCGGATAATTTTATGTGCTTTTAGTCTTTAAAACAGTTAAGGTTTTAAATTAGACACTTCTTAGTGGTTTTTGAAAGGTCTTCGAGTTTCCACAATGACTGACAACATTAGCTTTTCGGTAGCTTATGTCAATCAAATACATTTTTGACTTTTCCATCATCGCTGAAAGATGCCACATTGCCCGGACCATTGGCTAAATGAAGAAGCTTGCAGTGATAGGAAGATGGGACCTAGTGATACATCCATCCTACCTAGCCGTTTACCCAACTATGTCTGGGTAAAAGGTAATAGTCTAACTAAATGCAGGCGATTAACAGCATTTTACATGGGAGCGACCGTTTATCTGACCTTTATAACTCCGGCAATACCCCCCCCCCCCCCCCCCTTGGTAAGACACCTCAGTGTTAATCAAACAATGCAATATTTTTCACACACTGTATAATATCCAAAACTAATTTCGCGCGCCACAAAACATTCATTTCAATTTGTAAGGAAAACATATTAAATCATACCTACGAACATTATTCGCATGTTTATGTCGAAATGTTCCATTTAATAATTCCTGTGAGCACTGAGATGGAAATAATGTACAAACAAAATACATATGATTCCTCCAAAATTGCAAGCTGAAAATGGACGCAATTTTCATAGTGCAGGTATGTCTGTATAGTTTATATGGACGGTACTATCGGGATGCATATGCAGTGCATTTGTGTAATGAGCATGTATATAGGGTAAATACCTATTTAGTCACAGGTTTTGCTGCTCATGGCATACTCTTAAATAGGAAAACGAAGAGAAGTATGTACATTTTTACAATTTATACTTTACTAACATTTATTATTTCGAAAATAACTGTCAGTATATCTGTAAGGTTTTCAGAGCTAAACCATTGAACCGGTAGTTATGAAATTTAACAGATAGGTAGCCTTGGACCTCGAAAACAACATAGACTTCTTTAAGGCTTTTCAAGTTGTGGACAACAGATACTAATTTAAGGAGATTTTAATTACGAGTGTGTATGTAGTTTTCTCCTGTAACATCTACAACAGAACTGAAAAAACAACATACCATCAAGTCAACCAAGAAGCGATAACCACAGTCCACCCAAATATCTTCCTATTCACAGTCGGTCAACGCGAACGTCGCCTCCTTACTAGTAGCACATACGCTATACTAAAAACGCTATTATGCATCAATACCCCAACAGCTAAGATGCAAACAGCGATATGAAGACGCGAATGAAACGTAACGCCGCACATACAGTGCAACATATAGTGCAACGTCAAACAAAGCGAGTGCAACAACACTGCAACGAACGAGGGCCTTTTGCGAGTAGGGTTACCAACTCGAAATCTAACCAAATCGAAAAAAGCCAGATCTTTGCGAAAAGGTCTGTACATTTAACTTCAAATTTTTAAGTAAGTTGTCACTAAACTAATTTTTTGATAAAAAAATCCTCTTTGTTCAAAAACGCGGAACAAATGTAAAGGCCGGTTACTAAAAAGCTTGCCCTATCCGGACAAATCCAGGCGCATGGTAACCCTATTAGCGAGTCAACAAGACTTGTTTGAACAGATATGAGCTTGCTGCACTGTTATTAATGTTTAGTGTTGAATGTTCTGGGACTGTTCTAGATTAATATAGCCTGCCAGTTGTATTGGAGTCGAATTTAGACTGGGGTTAGGATAAGGTTAAATTTTGACCTTTTCGTAAGCGAAAAGGTCATATGTTACATCATGTTAATTAAAACTGGGAGTTGTGTCAAATGAGATACAGATTGTTGGGAACAATGTCAAAATACAAGGAGGAAAGGACACTGCCGCTAAAACGGTTCCCACGTGTTCAGTACATAGAAATTTTAAGTCGGTATTTTTTTTAAATTTGCTGTTCCATACATTTTGACCGTGTTGGTATTGCAGTTTTGTAGGAAACAGCTGTTTCATTTATAGCCGACGAAAAATTTCAATGTCTCTCACATCGAAACTTTTCGTTGTTTCAGATTGATGTACTGAATACATGGTAACAGTTTTAGCATAGGTGTCCCTTCCACCCTGTATGGGTACCTATGTACTATCAAATATAATGCTTGTAAATGTCAGATAAGAAATTACGTAGCAGCTCCTGAAAAGTACCTACCTTTACTCACACAGAACCAAAACAGGCATAAGTTGTGTGTTGTATGTTTTAAAGCAGTTCCTCTAAGAGTAACAATAAGTTATAACTTGGATACAACTTTTGAAGTCACTAGGTACCTAAGTCAACCTCAAATCAAAAGACACCAAAGTTATCGAATAAACACACAAAGTTTCTCCAAATAATTGAAAGATGATTGTTCCAGCACTTCCAGCAGAGATCGAACTCCTTAATCTGAAGTAATTGAATTGTGGGAGTTATCGAAGTTCGTGCTCTCACCTAATTAGCTTACTTAGTTAATTAACACTTTCATAACGGTAACTTATTTAATTAAGTGTTTACGGGTGATTCTGGGACAGGGATTTGAGGGAGGGCTTTGAGAAGTCACGGAGTATCTGAGTGCTTTATGTACCTACTATAGATAACGTATTTATTCATTCATTACTTATCTACAAAGTGGAATTATTAATATATTCTCGTTAACCTTATAGAAAGGACTTTCGTACTAATGGAATCAAGGAAGCAAACTTTTTGATTCGCTGTTGCTCCTGAGTTTTTATTCACCTTTTATACTCAGACGAAGTCGTATAACTAGACTTATGTTTAAAATATGACGTGCCAAAGTGATTCTAATATCCTATTTTTATTTATTATAAGCCTATATTTTCCCACTGCAGGGCAAAGGCCTCCCTGCCCTCCTTCCACATTCCGCGGTCTAGTGCGGTTGTAGGCCAATCCTTTGCGAAAGAGTCCAGCTCATCCCGCCATCTCCTAACAGAATATTTTTTTTATTTTTTATTATTTAAACCTGACGTCAGCAAAAAGATAACCTATTCAAATAGATCGCGATGATTAACGTGATTCACAGCTATGTTGATACTTATGAACTGGCATGACCATGGATATCTCACAAGAGGAATTGGGTCACAGTATATAACTCATAACTCCTCCAAAAACATCCAACTTTTATCATCATTATAATCGAATCATTTCCAGTCCATAAAGTAAAACAAGCATAAAATCCACAATCCCTTTTAATCCTTAATTTAAAAGGCTCCGTATAATGGCCGCCTCGGCCGCGTCAAATCATATTTACAAGATAGAATATTGAAAATCCATCGACACGGGCGGATTCACTTTACAGGCTTAGCGGCGTGCGCCCTCTCGCGGGGGAAATGTGATAACACTAGCACCTACCTGTCGCGTTCTATTCGAGTTTGTTCAATCACAAGGTGGATTTGTTTCGTCTTTAGATACGTATATTTTAGTTAGGTATATATCTCTAAGGAAATGGATTATATCTTTGAAGTTATAGCTCTTGGGAATGACAGCTAAGTTTAAGATAGCTAATTCTTCACATAACATTACATCACGCCTGTTACCCCGGTAGGGTATTGCAGAGGTGTGCCTACAGTACATCTACATTTCGCCACTTATATTTAATCCCTTGTAATAGGGGGCGAGCCTATTGCCGTCAAACGGGTACCAATCCTGGCTCTCAATCCGAAGCTAATTCTTCATGACCCTATAAAAAAATAACATTTTGCTTTTAGTGTATTTTGGTGTCAACTCGTAATTATAAAACTACCAAAAATTGCTACCTAAACAATTTCAAATAAATGTAATAATACAATTCGTAAATAATATATAGTTTGTTTGGGCAGTTATCACGATCCATTTGTTTCGATAACGGTCGTACATACATAGGTACATACATTGTATATAAAGTATATAATATGTAGGCTCGACACGCGCCGCCGCCGGTAAATATTCGGCATTAATAGGTCAATTAATAAGATTGATGACGCAGCTCTACAGTTTATTCACTAGTGGAAATATTTGTATGAATTTTGAATGTCATTTTCGGTTGGCCCACATAACATAACATTAAATCATCACGCCTGTAATACCCGAAGAGTAAGGCAGAGGTGTAGTCAATTCTAACAAATGAATGAACAAGTAAATTGAGTACCAGCTTGAATTATTTGTATTTAAAAATCACATCTGTCATTCTTTGACAGTTTTATGAAATGGCTATTACATCATATATTTGACGTAAACTTAGTGTCGATTTGCTTAATCTTTAATATTTCTGGGAGTTTGTAATGGAAAATAGTCCAATGAAACTGCCTAACCCAGGAATAGATATCAGGACGCCACGCTCAACAGTCGCGTTTATAAACTCTATTCAAAAGCGTCCGTAAAGTTATACAGGATTACCAACAAGTGACCTAATTCTACACATTCAGATTTTAACCAACTTTTCCCCAACAAAAAGTTTATTTACATGCCAGGGAAATACGTAAACTAAAGTTGAAAGAGCAAACTACAGCACAACAGGTATGTCGCATGCAAATATAACGTAGTTATAAAATATAGCGGCGAGTCGGCGAACTGTATAAAGCTCGTGATGAAATAATCTAATGCATGCAGCTTCCAGGTCGGGGCAACTAGAGGTGGGGTGTTACTGTGAGCGGGTGAGAGAGGAACAAACAGATTTTTAGCACATGAACAACTTCAAATAACATAGTTGTGAAAAGGCATCTTTTCAGTTCTTGTTATGTGTTCCATTAGCAGGCCGCTGCTCTGAGTAGCTTAGTTAATTTCGAAGTTTTGAACAGGAAATTGATAAGTCGATAATGATTGTTGACAATGATAAAGTTCATCCAAGTGAATACTGTCAAGATCATCCATTTCATCATAATCTGCCAAGCCTTGTCCCAAGTGTGTTGAGGTCGGTTTCTAATCTAGCCGGATGCTGCTGATTACGACTATTTCAAAATCATCAATTTGTCAGGGAAAAGTAAAGAAATACTAAAATAACTACAGGTGTGTATCAACTCGCTGAAACTCCCACCACAACCCATTCCGCAGCCAATCTCCGCTGTTATAGCGTATGATTCGAATGCGCCCTATCGCCACAGCAGCCCGCCAGTATATGAAATTAGTTTTTATGACACACGCCAGGATTTATACAAATACCCTCCTCGCTGAGCCAGCAATGGTCGGAACGAATTTTAGAATTTATTAGGGGGATTCTTGAAAGCCATTTTAGTTCTACATGCGGTTAATTTTGAGGGGATGTAGTTTTGATGCATGGGTTTGCTGCTTGCAGAATTTTTAGTGCTTATTAGTGAACTACTGGAACATCTATTAAGTAAAACTTTTCTGTAGACTTACGAAGGTCTAGCTCTAGATGATGTTAAAGAAAATAAAATTTTGTATGTTTATTGGGATTTCTATAAACATGATAATAATCTAAACTACTTCCTGTTGTTTTAGCTAAGGTTATCTGTGATTTCTTTTTTGAGATATAAAATATTTTTAAACCGAACTTCATCAGAATGTTTCGACGTCAAAATTAAGGAATTATTGGAATCAAAACAACACATCCCACAAAAAAACCAACAAAGGCAAACCGTAATCCTGCCACATCAATTTCCTCTCCAATACACGAACCACGCACCAATTATAAAAACAAAATGGAATCCCCATAAAGCCTGGAGTGATGTCGCATGAATCTAGTTATAGATAGCACCCAGCACTGAGCAACAGTTCAATTAGCTGCCGGGCCCCGCTGGGCAGTTGATCATGCGCCGCGAGTACTGGTAATTATAGAATAGAATAATACATTTATTTTAGACGTAGTCCATATACGTAACACAAAAAAATACTTTTAAAACTATTGTTAGTACATAAAAAACAAACCCACAGGAAAAAGCGGCACCGCACAGGAGCGCCAGTTTATGCCAAGCCCTGGAACCCTTTTTTTTTTTTTTTTTAGGATTGGAAATCATCAAATGACCCCCCCCGCTCTGGGCGGAGCGGAAGGGAGTGTCAGACTTGTACTGACTAAAACCCATCCATGTTCCTTCTTTGCCCTTTGTGTTCCAGAGCCGCGGTATCTCTTTCGAACAGTCCCGCAGCCCTGGCAGGCATCGGCCCGTGCGGACCCCCCCTGGTTGCTGACATCTCTTGGAGGCGCGCGGGGAACACGAACGCGCCGTCGACACGGCCTGTCGTCATAAGACGGCCGGACGGCGAGCTAGCCCATAACTCACCGTCCACAGGCCCGCGCCTACGGTGGCCGGGGGCCACCACGTGACCCCCGACGCCCAGGGCGTCTCCCGCGGCGGCTGGGACGTGAGGCTCTTTCCCTCTCACGTTCCGCCACCTCCATCACTAGCATGACTGCTTCGCAAAAGGAGGTGACGGCTTCCCATTCCCTCTCGCTCCGGACCATGGCTTGAATCAGGGCCGGACGCGAGAGGTCGCCGGCGCCGATCGCCTTTACGAGGACACGGCGCTGCTCCGCCCAAGCGGGGCAGGCCTCCTCAGTGTGCTGCACCGTGTCCTCCGGACGATCCTCACAATGGAAAGCCCTGGACCCCTAACCCTGGATTCATCATCATCATCATCATTTCAGCCGAAAGACGTCCACTGCTGGACATAGGCCTCCCCCAAGTGTCGCCACATTGACCAGTCCCGTCCGACTCGCATCCAGCGGTCCACCTAGGAGGCCTTCCAACGCAGCGTCTTCCGGTTCGCGGTCGCCACTCCAGAACTTTTCGGCCCCATCGGCCATCCATTCTGCGAGCAATGTGCCCTGCCCACTGCCACTTCAATTTGGCTATTCTTCGGGCTACGTCGGTTACCTTGGTTCTCTTGCGAATGTCCTCATTTCGGATTTTATCACGCAAAGAAACTCCGAGCATAGCCCTCTCCATTGCCCTTTGGGTGACTTTAAGCCTTCTGATAAGGCCCATTGTGAGCGACCATGTTTTGGTCCCGTATGTAATCACTGGCAACACACACTGGTCATAGAGTTTGACCTTGAGACACTGCGGTAAGTTGGACGAGAAGATACCACGCAACTTCCCGAACGCTGCCCAGCCGAGTCGGATTCGACGATTGACCTCTTTCTCGAAGTTAGACCTACCTAACTGGATCGTTTGTCCAAGGTAGACATAATCGTCTACAACTTCGAGTGTAGAGTCTCCGATCTTGATAGGAGTGGGTGTTACATGGTTATTCAACATGATTTTGGTTTTGTCCATGTTCATTTTAAGACCCACTCTTTCGGAAGCTCTACTAAGGTGATTGAGCATTGTACTGAGGTCCTCCATGGTCTCAGCCATGACCACTATATCGTCGGCAAATCGAAGGTGAGAGATGTACTCGCCATTGACGTTGATGCCTAGCCCTCTCCAGTCCAGAACCTTGAAGATATCCTCCAGTGCAGCGGTGAACAGTTTCGGAGATATGACGTCTCCCTGTCTCACACCTCGCTGCAGAAGGATAGGTTCCGAGGTCTGGTCCTGAAGTCGGACTGTCATGGTGGCGTTTTTGTACAAACACTTCAGCACCTCGATGTACCGATAGTCGATTTGGCACCGTTGGAGAGACTGCAGTACAGCCCAAGTCTCGATCGAATCGAAGCCTTTCTCGTAGTCCACAAACGCTAAGCAGAGAGGCAGGTTATACTCTTCGGTCTTCAGTATAACCTGCCGCAGCGTATGTATGTGGTCTACGGGGCTTAAGCCTTTTCGGAATCCGGCTTGTTCAGGAGGCTGAAAATCGTCAAATCTGCGCGCGAGACGATTCGTGATGACTCTTGAGAACAACTTGTAGACATGGCTTAGAAGTGAGATGGGCCTGTAGTTCTTCAGACGGGCATTGTCGCCCTTTTTGAAGAAGAGTACCACCACACCCCTGCACCATGCCTGCGGCGTTTTCTCCTCGAGTATGACGGAATCAAACAGCTTCTGAAGGACCTTAAGTACCAGTTTTCCACCCGCCTTCAGGAGTTCGGCCGTAATTCCGTCATAACCCGGTGCCTTGTTGTTTTTAAGCTGTTTAAGAGCCATCCTAATCTCGTACAGGCTGACATCCGGAATGCCTTCGGTATAATGTCGAATGTCGGAACCTTGGATTATGATCTCAAAAATTCGTATAGCTACATGTACAGTCACTAACAATGACATGTATACACTTGGCAAAATTTAAAAGGAATTTTCTCGAGAAATAACGGTTTCTACCTGAGAAAAGATCGATTTCGTAAAAAAAATTCGTAGTTCGTGAAAATGTAAAACGTTAATCAATACAGTAGTAGAGCATCGCTTCTGAAGTGTGCATTTCATTGTTTGTGACTATATTCGTAGGCTGCTAGAAATTGACCTATAGAATTTGTGAAGTATGATTTTTAGACGAAAACTTCGTAATAATCTGTCGGTCAAATTCTCAAAACCAATCAATTTTAACAACCTGTTTCTGAATTGAAAACTTGTCAAACTGTACTTTAACATTACTTAATGATTCTTTCAATGTAACCCGCGCTTCAAAGTAATCAACTTAAGTACCTAACTCTAAAACAGAGTTTGACAAGTTCTCGCCTTTAAATTCTCCAAACCGGGTGTAAGCAAGTATCATGTTTGCACCACTGTTTCCTATATAATGCAGTGACATAAAGAAAGAACTTCAAGAAAGTGTCAGTGGAAGTGACACTGGGGTGTTTTGTAAATAGTTCAAATTAGCATGCAGATACTACCTACTTATTTGTCAACTTATATACAGGATGAATTTGAATAAATGTGACAAAAAAAAATGGGAGCTTCAGTTTCAGTAACATAGTAATTATAAACTGTTTTTTCTACAATCTAAATCGTTAAAAAAAATTACGCGATTATCGTTTTCAAAAGGTCCATTGTTCATGTTCTTATCTTTATTTAAGTACGAATTATCGGTATTCCAGCAAAATATTTAATATGCAAAATAATTAAGAAAAATTAAAGTATCAAAAAATCTCGTCCGACTCATCGCAATACTCAATAATCGACGTTGCCGTTCATAGCGGTCATTTACCTAATTTTGCCTATTTTCTAGTGTAAGACTGATCAATTTTTTTTTAATTTTACATTTGATATTTTATACATTTTCTTGACAACACGTATTATTGTATATTTAAATTTGTCGCATCTATTCAATTTCACCCTGTATTAACTATGTAGATTCTTGTACAAGATAAATGACGGGATTGTGGAAGCTCCAGGATGCAAAGCACACGACAAACTGATACAAAATCCCTTATAAACTTCATTTACTCTAACGTGGCCATCTAAAGCAATAAAACAACAGAAGCTATCGTCCTCTAGTCCGTCGACAAAAAATAAAGCTGAAAATTAAACGTCCCATAAAAATGATGATCGTTCATATTGATCTGACAATGAAATGCAAACAGGATCAGCTGTTTGTTATTCTGCGCAAGTTGAGAGGGCTGAGCTGGGAGGCCGGGAGGTCGTTTACCTCAGCTGTATCGCGGCCGGAGGGCGGCAAACATCGGAAGGTTTCCGCACAAACGTTAACAAAACAGGCTACTTTGATTGATTTATAATTCTGTTTGTTTTGTACAGTTGACATTGACGGAGTTTGTGGGGATTATGTTGTTGTTGCCTGTAACAACAATTAGCAACAAAATGTTTGTCAAAGGTCTTCTATAATTAGATAAAGTAGATATTTCACAGAAGGTACCTTACTTGACCGCGTACATTCGGAAATTCAGTCCTAAAATTCATCCAAGTGTGGAAGACATCTGAATAAAAAGTTGACTTTATAAAAAGTTGACGAGATGATAAATCTAAAGAGCATCTACTAATAACACAGACCTAAAAGATGAGTGCAAAGACGATAGTCACTTTACGAATCTGTGCCCGTAATGCGGGCCGGATATTACCTTTCGGGTTATCGAAACAAAACGGATTATTGTCCAAAGTTCGATGGGTGTGCCTTAGTATTAGAGGAAGGACGAACGGATCAACTCCCAGGGGTAATTTAGCCTATATGTTACCCTACATACGGCTCAGTATTCACTGACGTGTTAGAACTTCCAATTACACTTTTGTTGTTTTGTGCAACTCTTCATAACAAAACAGTAATTTTGAACCTTATTGCTTAGCAAGGATGTTCAAGTGCAGTATCATCGTTATCGCTGAAAATATTAATTAATACAACTGCAGCTGGAATGTATACCTCGCTGTTTTCAAGTGCAGTTGAAGATTTATTTAACGAGCGTCTTTCGTCTAAAGGAGCACTTAGATAGTTACACTATGTTATATCCTTAATTGATTTTGAAGCATTATATTATTGAATTAAAGATACTTTGTTACTAACTACTGGGTGGCGATATAATTAATCACAAATATGTAAGCCATGAAACTATCGTGGAAAATGTCATGAGGAAAGTTTTGAATATGAATGTGGATGGGTATACGAGTAGAGGAAGACCAAAGAAACGATGGATGGACTGTGTGAACGATGATATGGCTAGAAAGGAGGTGTCGAGAAGACATGCTGCGCCGACCCCAATACATTGAAATAAGCCCTAAAACTAGAAAGTGGCATCAAAACAAACAGTAAAAGCTAAGTCTGTGCGAGCTAACCAGGTTAAATATTCAACGGTGATTGTAAGTGAAAAACCACTTCCAAGCTACATAAATAGAGGACTATCTATGATAAAGTTAGTGAGCTACAACAGATACTCAGGCTGAAACACAATATATCAAAATCCTGTTGGTTTACTCCACATACGCACGTCTGTGAGGTAAGCTTGCCAAATCCCGTCTGCCACGGAGTTGGCAGGTGACTTCTACAGTCTGACCAGCTAAGCCCCAGACTACAGGCAACACTGGTTTGTATAATGAAGCCTAACAATAGGGTCAACTGACCTGACACTATAGTATTGTGAAGTTTTTGTGACGATTTTAGGATTAATACAGTCTTAGGGTGCTGAATAATTTGAGTTCAAGGCTCCTAGCTGGAGCCTTGAACTCAAATTATATCTATTATAAAATATGTATTTTTAATTTATTCTAATGTCTACAGTTCATAAACCAATCAACCCTGAATATGGACAGAAAATGAACTATGGACCACCTAAAGTATTATTGATTGCTCGTAAACCATGGCTTGTGTTAGACTATTTTATTAAAAAGTTGTATCATAATTTTACCAGACTATAATATTCCATTAATCAAAAAATCTGTTCCAACATCTTTCCTTAATTATTCTTTAATTTCTCAGACATTCTACTTTTTCAGGTTTCATTAATAAGGCACACTTCATTACAATGACCTTAAGACTTTCTTTCAAGTCTGTTTTCTTATTTATGTTGAAAAACTTTGTTAACGGATTCTAAGTATTGTGTATCGACTTCAATACTAGAAACTGTTTACTACATTTTTCTACGAATTCGCCCTTGACCTTGAACGTATTTTAAAGACAGAAACATTTATTTTAATTGAAATGTTGTTTTGAAGACTTACGAGATGCTAATAGGGTTGAGTGTACCAATAACCTGTAGTTTTCAAGATCATTGCGAAGTTTAAACAATATAGACTTCATGTAATTAAGGTCACCAACTAAACTAAGCGCGATAAACACCTAAACCGAGTTCAAGTGCTGTCTACCTCATTATTGCTGTAAAATATTGACACTAACAGCTTTTGAACGCCATTTTATCGGCGAAATTCTCCCTCAGACATCGTTATTTAGTTAATCCAGACATTTCTGCCGATAAGCTGACATTTGAAATACGACCAAAGCACCAATTAATCAACAACCGCACAATACGCCCAACCAACAGACTTTAGAGAACAAAAAGAGACAAACCACAAAGTGCTCATCAATGAAACCGCAAATAGTGTGGCAACCGTCGCAATTACACCGGAACGCTCACAGTCCAACATCCAGACTATAACTGTCGTTATAAATTAGTCGCCAGACTGTGTCGTAAATAATTAAGCCTAACTAAGTCCCTTTCCACGTTAGTCGCGCGACTTTTTGATACGTTTGCATATTTCAGACGCAATTTAGACTGCGGAATTAAATGGACGGCCAGTGGAAGTTTGTTTATTCAGAAAGACGTGGAGCGGACATTTTTTGAAACTGTTTAACAGTGGCACAAAGTATGCAGTAACTGTAATGGGGTGTGACAACTTCGACTTGAGAGAGGTAGCTTTTTAATCTCTTTTGAATGGACGTTAGATAGTTAAGAATATTTATTTATTGTTGTAGATGTATAAAACACTTTGTCTACAAATCTTCATAATGAAAAACGTGACTTCTTATGTCTTTCTATAGAAAACATAACATTACGCCTATAATAACTGAGGCTTTAGGCAGAGGTGCACCTATAAGTACACCCTCATCTCGCAAGTTATGTCTGAGTCCCATGTAATAAAGAGCAAGCCTATTGACCGCGATAGACAAACCCTAACTCCGCGTTACTGCTGCGAAGTTAATACAGTAACCATTCGTATAAAGGCATAAAAAGCCACCATGGAGTCATTGACCCAGCATGATCGTTTATTTTTGTCTGAAGAAAAGCCTTTAGCCTGAAGTAGGACTGTTTTAAGCTTTTACGGTTTACAACTAAACTTGTACTGTCACTTACGGGATATCGGGAGCTCAAAACAATGAACAATCACGGTAGATATCTCGTAAGTGACAGTACAAGTTTTGAAGTAGGACTATTACTCATTTTATAAAAAGGACAAAAACCCTAATTTTGTGCGTAGGTACTCTACGATAGAACAAAAAAAGAACATCTATAAGATAAACGTTTAATTAACGTTTAATATTCATTAAGAATCTAATTTAAAACCATCAACGATTAAAATCTTTAGAACTTAATTTGGCTGAAATATTCAAAAAGATCACCATTTCTAATTACTTGATTAGGTAGGTAATAGAATATAATATTCAAAGACAAAGTGTAGGTGTATTAATTTCTCTTACATAACGGAAAAATACTATATAAAAGATTTTATCTTTTATTTTATCAAAGAATAAGGAGTATAATAATTGTGTGGGGGTTGACATGAGTCGTAGGAGGCGACATGAACTGCCCAGGTCGATAAGTAGCTCTGAATATTACGAAAATATTTATCTTAGAAGTTATTAATAAAATGATGTTTCAGCACAAGATTGCTTGTATAACATTTAGGTTATATTTTTCGAAGAGATAGACAGATGTCTAAGAACACCACGCTCTACGATTCCATACAAATGTATTCCCCTTTTTTCTTCATGAATAATGCCTCTAGAGCAATATTTTTTTTTTCATAAAATCAAGGTCTACTGTAGGAAATGACAGGGATGTCATTTCCTTTCTTTCAGCAACTAATAAGTAAAGAAAATATTACCCCCCAAAAATACCCCATTTTTAAGGACTACCAGACAAATTTAAAACGTTTTTTACATAAAAGAAATTGATAGGAACCTAGACATACTCTTTCTTGAATCGGCTCAGTTTTCGTGGAGAAAAAGGGGAATACGAAACGTCGATATCGTCAATATTTTTGTGATATAATTGGTTTGAGCTACGGCTGTCCTGGGACGGCAATAGTTTCTTCAAATACCTACCTCGCAGGCCCTGTTCCCTCTTAATGTTTAAGTATCTAACTGAAACATCGTCTACGTAGTCATTAGCTAAATGGCGTAGGAAATCAGCCACCCAGATATTCATACTCAGCGATTATACCCTTAAAAAAACTTAAAAATAGACATAGACAGATAAAAAAATTATATCGTGCTCATAAATATAATAATGTTGTGGTCTGGCACGCTATAATACATTTTCGCACGACAGTAACATAGGTCACATTGTAATAAATGGCCGGTACATACTCGTAGGCGTTCATAAATATCTAATATTTAAGGCTAGCAGACAGACAATGGTATAGCTGTCTCGACTAATTTCTCTTTTATTTTGAGCCACCCTTAAAACTGATAAAGGGATATTATATGAGTAAGAACTAGTAACAATTTCTGAGTACCGAAATATGAAATTGTCAGCAAAAAGCAGGCAAAACATAAAATTTTAGATATATTACTCGTAATACAAGCAAAGTATAAATAAGCATTCCACTGAAAACGATATGCATCACAAGTAGTGACATTGTATGTCCTACACAGTACACTCAAGTATACACAATAAACTCAGTTATTTCACAATTTCTTTGTAAAAATGCTTATTTCTCGTCCACATTGTTATTCTATCTTAATCTCAAAGAAAGCTCGCGGCCCTAACAATTCGAGACACAGACGCGACAGATAACAAATAAGAAAATACAAGAAATAGCAGAACTAAGGGAAATAGTGATAAAAGTGGGAATAGTAGCAATATTCCGAGCACAAAGCCTTCTGTGAAAATGTATTGATAAATCCTACACATGGGACAAAAGAAACAGACTGTTTTTTGTGCATAAAAAACTGTTAGACTTTGTCTGTGTAAAACGTGAATTTTTAAATCAGAATTTTTGTTGTTGTTTATTTTTGTGTCGCTGGTCTCTAGGCGTATTAGAAAGTTTTAATAGGATTTTAAACTATCATGGTCACTAACATTATCATTAACACTAGAAACGACACCACGAGAGAGAGACCGATTTGTCTGCTCATAAACAACCCGCAATAACTTCAGTTTATCCGTGATCATGGTGCTTGCAACAGCGCCGAAATATCGGGAACTCAAATCAACCTTTTCGTTTCTAGTGTTAATGGATAAGTTTTAATAACTTCACTATCCATATGCTAGAGTTTCTTAACGTTTGCTCACCTTTCATCTCCTTTATAAATATCTTGGGTCCATCTTATAAGCCCGCAGATTCATACCGCTAAGGCTTTCAGACCGGACTGCGCACCTTTCTTAAGGAGATTTATGTATTCGACACAGAAAAAGACAGCCTACCTTTACCTAGATAACAAACAAATAGGTTCTACTAATTACCTAAGTGAACCATTTTCACTGCACAAAGTCATATGTAAGTACAGCAGCGCATCCATGTTACCGGTCTATGTAACAGTCGGCAATTCAATTAACGGCCAGTATATTTGCAGTGTCTCTTACGCTTAGTGGTCACAGTAAAATATCAACTGCGCACTCCGCTGATGGGCTCAGAATGGTTACTGGATATAAGTTTGTTTTTTAGGGTGAGCCTAACTTGTTTACTGACAGAAAAGTTCTAACATCGCAGCTAGAACCTTCCTGTCAGTAAACAAGTTTGATTTGAAAGGTCAAAAAGTAGTTGATAGATATTACTTTTGGTCTGAGAATAAAATACTTTATTGTACACCGAAATTGAAGCTTAATATGAAAAATGCTACCTGTATTGCTGTTATATAACATGGTGTTATGTTTGTATTAGAATTCAAATTCAGACGACCAGCGTAACAAGAACGCCATCTACTACTAAATATACGTCTAGTAATCCGTCACCATAGCATTTTGGCATAATACACAGAAATTCAATACAAGCCTTTACTTTCACACTGTTTTCACTAATGGATTCATACAGGGTGTTTTTTTTTTAAATTACCGATGAAAAATGTATTTCAGAATGATATGTACCGAATACGTGGTTACGGTTTTAGCGTAGGTGTCCCTTCTACTCTGTATTTATGTGTACTGTTGTATGTGGCAGGGTGACAGCGAGGATATCGAGTCAATATATAAATGTCGGAAGTAAAGTCAATAGGTGAGGCGCTAAGTATACAGACATGCGATTGTATCAAATGTATGTTGTTTGTCCTTTGTTTGTGGGTATCACGGTATCTTTATATTCTTTCATGTACTATATAAATGTATTGGTGATCTTAGAGGACATGTCTGTCAAAACAGGATAACTCTAAGCTTTCATCAAATACCTTCCTGAATTGGCCCTGTGTTGACATAATATTATAATATAACTAACAATAATAAATAATCTTTGTTTAAACGACAGCATATCTGACTTTTTTTCGGTATTTTTTCCCAAGGATCAATTAAATAGCGGCATTATCTAGTTAAGAAAAGAGACCAAACGTGTAATAATACAGGATCTACTTACAAAAAATGAACGTCATTTCAATTCACATACGTATAACGTCTAATTTAGCACAAGCAGCTGTCTAACTTACACTCACAATAAATAATAATTCTACTATATTTTTCACGTAAATATGGTTTAAACTCAGCTACTACTGACTTTATGCAAAAACACAGCTAAATTTAAATTAAAGGCATAAACTTTAAACAAAAAATTAATCAAACTTTTTACCAATATATCTGTGTCAGTGTCAGTTTCCAATGGCCAAAATGAAATTCGAGGCATCCCTACGTACTTACTATAAATAATCCCTAACATTTTTCATCGCTGTCTTCAAATTGTTCAACCTATCAACTATCTTCTGTCTCTTTCACACACCTTGAAGGGTGTCTAAATCTGCAAACTATTTTACGACTAAATTTGAACTTTATCTCTTTAGCATTCAGGTTGAGAATTGTAGGAGAGGTGGATAAGTTGTGTAAATCCCTTGTGGTTGTAGGATGATTGATCAAGTTTGCATTGTCGAAGTAGCAATTCATTTTATCAGAACAATTTGTAGGGCTGTTCATTTTGATTGATTTAAACATTTTGGAGAAAGAATTTCGTCGTAGGGTCATAAATTAGTTTGACGCATTGAACTGTCATTAAAGAGTATGGACATTAAGCCGTATGTCATTCACTTTGACCTTGTCCACGGTGTAGTACAAAATTTCAATAGAATAAGACGCCAGCTTTTACAGCACCACGACAGTTTTTATGGTTCTACCAGAAGGGTAACCAACGGGACCCTATCCCTAAGCCTCCGCTGTCCGTCCGTCTGCCTGTCAGCGAGCTGTATCTTATGATCCGTAGTAGACAGACAGTTGATTTTTTTACAGGTTGTGTATTTTTGTTGCCGCTATAACAAAAAAAAAAAAAAAATTACAATTAATGGGGTCTCCCCTGCTAGGATGGTACGGAACCCTTAATGCGCGAGTCCGACTAACACTTGGCCGGTTTTATTTGTAATCTCGTTCAGTGTCTTTACAACTGTTATTAATTAAGGAAAAAAAGTTACCCGGAAAAAAATGTGTAGGTGAGACTATGAAACTACCACTTAAAACAACAGCTATTCATACAACTTTATTTTAATAACACGGTATACTAAATTGGTCTGTATGATACAAAAAATCAGTAACCGAGAGCCTAACATTAGGACAGTAACGACCGACGTGAAATTTACCAACCGCTCTAATGGCGCCCTGTCCACTGCGGCGGAATAAAAATGTTCTAACGACCCTCATACTTATTGCTCTGAAATTATTTGCTTAGTGTGTAAGTACCTGCGCATAAATCTGGTTTATCAGATAAAATTACAGGATATTTTATGTCCCCACATAAATGGGTAAGTCGGTAATCGTCCAAATAACAAAAAGAACTTAACTACCTAGTTATGTCATTCTTCGTAAAAATAACTAGATACTTGTGTTCTCCTTTGTCGTTTCGACGATTCCAATATTTATGTTAATTGAATTGGAAACTATGAGAGCATAAGAGTAGAGGAAGACCAAAGAAGCGATGACTGATGAGATGACGAGTAATAGAGAAGTTTGGATGAAGAAGACATGCTGCGTCGACCCCAAATGAATTAGGATAAGGGCAAGAGAATGATGGTGATGGAAACTATGAGAGTAGTACAGTAGTTAAACTATCTTAAATAAGCGTATTTAACTATAAGAAACGTCGGGTCAACAAGCGTATAGCATGGTCTCTTTCCCTCGCTGTATTTTAAAATAATAATGCAATAAAAGCTGGTGGTATCTACTTTAGACTCGACTCTTATACTACAGCTAAGTTTTTCAAAATAAAAGTTCCATTTAATTCTGTCAAATGAACTTACGGGATCGTCACTTTCTTGTGTGTAATAATTATTATTGGTAACTCGCATCAGATTCTCGAAAATTGGAACCAAGGGTTAATTTTCCTAACGTGCATCCATGTTCAACAAAGCACATCACATAACACCTCAACACACCATGATACAAACACAATTTTCTTGTAGATCCTCCCCTCAAAGGAAATTAATTAATAAGTGTGAATGAGACACAAACAGACTTCGGTACGATTATGAAAGAGACGGAAGATGCATGGTTTATTTATAAAGGCATAATGATAGCGCGGTGACATCAAAGGTGAGAAATAAAAGGAATTATTCATAGAGTAATAAAGCCGTGGAGGGGAGGGGAGCGTTTTATTATGATACTCTTTATAGGTGTTATAATAAATATTATTTAATGAATTTTTGAATATATTTTCGGGGCGTCTACCTTCCTCGAAATGGATAATGATGTAGATGTAGATTAATTGGAATTAAAAACAGTGATGTTCTTCAAAAAGGTCTGGTGTGTAGTATTTGCCACTTGGTACACCCCATACATGTACGCCGGTGCATGTATGACCAGATAAAGCCAAATAATGTTTGTAGCAGGTGGCGCTTTGTAGGTTCTGTCTACTCCCATCGGAAGAAGACGTTTTCATATATTGTTACTACTTAAACTTGCATGATAGAAACTCAGATTGCTTTGCGAAATTGGAGACTTTCTGAAATATCACCTTAATTATCTTACCTAATTTAGAACCTATCTCTTAATACGTCGACGTCTTAATCGAATGCTGACAACTGGTATGTCTTCCCTGTCTATCGGAGGGACATCGACAAACCCGTCGCGCTCCACGTGCTTCAGAAAAAGTTAAATTGTTTTGGAAACGAACAACTTTATCCTAAGAAAAGATTGCGACGGAGAAAAACCGACTTTTTAAAACTAAAAGATTTAAAAAGTTAAAGTTCCTTAACTTTTAGGATTCTATAAATATATGTATGCTATATCCATGGGTAAGTAATTATTTAAATAAACGTAGAAATTGGTAGTTGAAATATTTGTGGCTAAAACAAAAAGAAAGGAATTGATACTCACCGAACCGCACTGTTCGTCCTCTCGATTACCTGAAACAAAACCATAGAAATACTGTTAAAACATAGACTTTGTATATTTTTGTAATAGAATTTTAATAATTTATATGTATTAAATACGAATACACTAAGGGGTAAATTGTAATAAACCCAAAAGAAGAACATCATTTTATGAAAGAAAAGTCCACTTAATCGTATTCTTCGCAAGTCCCTTCTATTCTTTTATACAAGCCGTTACTTTTCCTTTGTGGAATCCTTATATTATTATATCTACAATAAAATATACAGCCTCCAAGGATTTCTCCGGAGGCATAACGGGTCATAAATCATTGCTACGAATGCGTAGCCCTCGTACTCTACGCCGTAGGGGGCTACGGCGTAGCGCGTAGCACGTAGGCACGTAGAGGTAAGGTAGACACCAATTTGTGTCTATTCACGTCGGGCGCGCGACTGTGCATTAATTGCGGGATTTTGTGTTCATGAGTAAAAACGTAATGTATGGATATGTCTGAGGCAGACATTTGGAAAGTAATTAGGATTTAAGTGGGCAATTTACATTTCTTTCAGGAAAATATTTGTTCCATATTTACGAATTAAAACTTATGCTTTTGGAACATTCGTATTAAAATGTTTGTATCTTCCTACAAATGAATATGCCACAGTAGTACGTGCTCAAACTCGTAAATTTGGGGCCTTATCTATCTGCTGCTGGGGGACCTGCGACATTGTGGAGTCTATGTGTTGGGGCAGGGCTATATTCAAATGAGAATAACACTTGAAATAATTGGTGTTGAGTCAATATTTTGATATCACTTTGTAGTTTAACTCAAATACTTCTGATTTAACAAAATCATACGCAACATTCAGGGTTTAATTTTGCGCTGGAGTAGAAAATGTAAAAAAAAGTTATTTTTATATAAAATTTCATAATTTCTTATTTTTCGACGCTCTTTTTGCTTATTTTTCGGGAAAATTTATTTTATAATATGATAGCCTCTGCGTTTACCCTTGCAATAAGATCATTTGCACGTCTCCAGGTGTCTTAGATTGAAAGATATTAGCATTTCATTGAACATACCCTAGATCAGCCGATTAAACAAACAAAATGGCTGTCATTCGCGGGGTGTGTATTTTTCGATAGAAATGAATATATAATTAAAGTATCGGTAACCGGTAGCAAAACACACTGTATAACCATATTCCATAAATATAGCTATTTTCTCCCTTATTACAGCTACGCAGGCTAACCCTTCACGAACTGTTCCAAAATAAAAATACCTGTTTCCGGGTCTAACTGACCTTTTATGTGAAACCATACATCTAGATAAAAATGTACTTGGAAAAGGCCGACTATACAAAAGCCGGGCGACCAAATCTAATGTTAGCCATTTATTTGTCCTTTAAAAAGAATTACTTGTACGTAAGGTTTATGGCTGTGCACAGATCTTTTAACGCGTGGAGAAATCTGAACTAATGCCGACATGATATTTTTTTCAACATTTTTTGTGTATTTTTATGTTAGCCTGTTCTGTCCCACAGCTGGGCAAAAACAATTTTAAAAAAATATTTAAAAAATGTAACCAACATCGCCCCTTTGACAATATCATTCGAGTGCCATAAGATCTATGTATTACTGTATACAGGATGTTACTACGAATTCAGTTCATCATTCCTAACCCCACATATAAATTTTTCATCGGTACTTCATTTATTAGTTTTTTTTATTTAATAAAAAACAGCTGTTTCCTACACAACTGCAATATATGCAGTCTACACGGTCAAAACGTATGGAACAGTAGATCTTTTTTTAATTATCGATGAAAAATTTATATGCGGAGGGAGGAGGGATGTACTGAATTTTCAATTAATTTATTCGTAAACAATTTACATTGTGTTGAATATATACACATAAAATTATAAGAACTATGAATTATTAGTTAACATTTCAAGAAATTCAAATATAGTGCCAAACCGTTTCAAATACAATGTCAAATAGTTTTAAATATAATGGACAAAATATATGGTAACCAATTGTGCGCCGATGTCCCTTCCACCCTGTATTTGTTGACCCTTCAAGCGAAATTGAACATGCTTGTGATAGTATATCTAGGCATCTCAAAAAGGTTCTACGTTACTACATTTACCGATTACTCGAGCTGATCAAATTCATTCCGACAGATTTTTTAATCAGATCCAATACGAGCGTACTACTCTGATTAAATTTATTTTTGATCGAAAACATGTTAAGAAAACTTTTATACGGGGTTATCATTAATTTAGGTACATTTGATATAAAAACTAGATTCTACGATATTTCAAATAAATCTTATTCATTGGCATTTACTTTATTCATACGGCTGAACTCCAATTTACTTTTTCTTTTCTTTATAAATAAATGCGATATTTATCATTAATATACATTTTTGTAGAAGCGAGGGTCCTTTTCAGAGGACACTGACCTCGTTAAAAATACATTATTGTGTATCTATTCAGCTTCACGTGAAATGTATTAACGAGAACAAGAACGTATAATGATTTATCATTTACTAGCTCTTGCTCACGGCTTCGTTCGCGTTAAATACGGTTTTAGTAGCCTATGTGTTATTCCAGATCATATCCTACCTGTGTACTAAATTTCAAAGAAATCCGTCCAGCCGTTTCGGCGTGAATGAGTTACAAACATACTCACACACACATAAAAACTTCCGAATTTATAATAGTAGTGTGATATCTGTTTCTTCTCTTGAAATTTTTTAACGAGAAAAGAATCTCGAAAAAGATTTATCGTTTTATAGAAAAATATTCATTATAATGTGCAGACATATTATAGTTTTGAGTTCATCGCGTCAGGTGCGTGCTACGAGATGTCTACGACCTCTACGCCGTAGCAGAGTAGCTACGGCGTAGACCTAAGAAATGTTGGCAATAAATAGTAATGAATTATGTCCATCGTTCTTTTTATTGTTTTTCATTGGTATGGACGGTCCCGCATTTTTATGATGTCTATATTTTTCGGGTTTCTGGAACTTTATAGAGCGTCTGTTTATAATTTTATATGTTTTTACAACTTTTTTACATATTATTAGGAATTAACACGGGGACAGCTGTTAGTTACAATAATATTGGAAATATGAACGTCGTAAGCGATTCGTAAAAATACAAAAGCGGCGCACTAAAAATCCTTTGTATCTGATTAATCTATTATTATCCTAAATTTCAGAAAACCATTAAATATGAATCAAAACCACATTAGAAAACCGTTCAACCGTCGAAATGTATGCTGGACTATGAATATGTACTTTCTGACCTCTTTTTTACTCTAATAGCAGTGATAGTCTAGTGGTGCGGCCGTCGGACAACCAAGTCATAGGTCTCGAGTTCGACCTCCAAGACAGGCACCTCTGATTTTTCGGATTGTGCGTATTGTATAATTATCACTTGATTCGGTGAAGGAAAACATTGTGAAGAAACCAGCATGCCTGAGAGATATATCTCGCCGGCATGTAAAGCCAAGTCAGAGGCCCATTGGCGGCATAAGACCACCATGTTAGGCACTAACCACACGATAAAGAAAGCAGAAAACCTCTTTTTAACTTGCACCTACCTAAAAATGCTATAATTACTTTACTTTACAAACATCTTATACAATTAGGTATGTGCTCAAATTAAAAAGTTCAAAGAAAGCCCTGTCACCAAAAACCTAACTCATGTGTGTAAAAAATATTATAAAAGCTGCGTTGTCACGACGCTAATGACTTTGTGTTCTTACGAAGCAGATTCTGATGAACCCTTTTTTTTTATAAAAAAACAGCTTAGGTTCACAAAAAGTACTTTTGCTGGGTCCTTTGAAAGTATTCTCCGACCAATTTTTCATGTCAACGTTTCCGAAAGGCGAAATAGTAGTAGGCTACACTTATTTATGGACGGTAATACGAAACTTGAACGTTTTGTAACTTCGAAATTCGATATTAGACTGTAAAGAATTTGTAGAAGACAAAATTTTATTTAGTCCTATTAAAAGTCTCTAAAACTTAATTTATTGTAAAGTGTTAAAGAGGTAGAAATAAATATAATTTATCAATTCCACCACTTTTTCAGAACTTAAATATACATTTTACCACCAGACTCGAACACTAACTTTGGTTTTACTTCAACCCAAAACTCTGAAGCGATAAAAAACTTCGGTTCAGACATAAAAAAATCCAAATCACACAAAACATAAACCCTCCTAAAACCGCAGCAGCAAAGCTAAACTAAAAACTAAACTCAGTTGAGTCCCCAACCCTCGGTATTAACCCTCTGAAATAACAGTGTGTATGCAGGACGACATACCAAGCTACAAGCCAGTATAAGCTGACCTCTTACTGTGCTGACAGTATTAATATTTCCCAGGCCAATTGGAAAACTTTCAATTATTTTATTTGCGAGAATCCTACAATTTTGGCGGAAACATCTGTTTAGAGATTGCACTTTGAATAAAGCTCGGTTGTTATTGGCTAATCTAAGAGTCAATTGATAACCAATGAGCGCACCAGTGGGTGTTTCACGTTCATTTTAACCAGTCAGCGTCCATACTTATCGTCGTATTTCATTATTTACCTAAAACACTCGTAACCGAAAGCGCAAAATAATTACGCTTCCAATTAACCAGCGATATTTTAACAGTCATGTAAAACATAATACATCCACCGGTCTAAACAATAAGAGGTCAGCTTATATTGGAAAGCGTAACCTGCTACGTCGTGGTGTGCGTATGCAACTGTGGGACATTCAGCCGGATTTTATAAAAAATAAACTACTATCATTGTATGTTTTGATTGTTTGTTAATAGAGGGAACGGTGGATGACAGGGGATGATGCTTCAATTATTTTTGAAGGGAATGTCAATGTTTGGACTATGTGTGTGTGTGTGTGTCAGAAATATCAATTTGTGTTTTTAAAGATGTTATACTTGCGGGATGCAAGTATGTGTAAACTGTTAAATTACCAGCGCTGTGGCATTTTCTTTTTAAATGCCATAGTAATTTTCTTTTTCTTCCATGCTGAGATGCCAAGTTTGAGGTCAAAAGGCCTCGAACTTGGCTACAAACGTGTTTATTTAAAATGACTTTATTCAAGGTTTCTGTGATCATTTTATTACTTTAGTTCACATGCCCTTATGGTTGGTTAGCAAGTATAAAGCTACTAAGTAAAGTTAATCCTAGTAATTTGTTAGCAAGTAAAAACCTTATAATAAAGCAAACTACCATGTTTTATATAGAACTACTCTACAATTAATTGTAAGGTATTTCTGTACTAGTTTTATATTTAAATTATACAGCTAGTTTCATTCAGCAATTTACAACAAAACATGAAACTACACCAGTACAAATTAAACAATAAAATATAATAACAAAAATCGTGTCCTATCTTTTGCATTTTAACGGAGCGGTGGGGTCAACGTCCTCTCGCAATGAAATAGAAACTTTATAGCATCCCTTTCATTGTGCTTGAACAAATAATTTGCACCTTTGCACAAAACATTGGGAATTTTAATTATAACTCTCATTAAAGAGTCAACGCTTGGTGCTGTTTGTAATACTAATTAACAATAGGATGCTTTATAATTCATAATAATATCAGCAGATCTATTTTTATTTACTTGGCAGCATAATTTAAAAAATTTCGTGGTAATTGGAATACTGTAATATGAATTGAAGCGTTGTATTCAGTGTTGGTATACCATTCAACATTTGTTCTAGATCAGTTCTTGAAAAGCTAACAAAGCGAATTCCTTTGGATAATTCTGGGAATATTATCCACTACCTATAGCCCGCGGCTCCGCTGGCGTGGAGGTCGAAAATTATCTCACGGGAACAGCCTTCTAGGATAAAAAGTAACCTATGCCTAATCCAGGTTATGGTCTAACTATATGCCATCTGTCATTAATGCGTCACAAACAAATCAAAGCCTTATTATCAGAGATCCTCTAAAGCTAACAAAGCTATAAATTCCTTTGGCAAGCTTTGGGAATATTTTCTATTATAAAAGACAAAGAGCCATCCTAAAATAGCTCAGCCTCAAGCTATCAACCGCGGGCTAACCACATGTTGTGACGTACAAATGACGTCAGTTATGACGCAACATCCTGCAGAGAGCTGTCGCTATGCGATCATAAGAGGTCGTAAACTTGCCTACGACTATGAGGCTATGGCTATGATATTATTCGGCTTGATGCCAGGGCGTGCAACCTTGGCAGGCAGATCACTCTAGTGGTGGTTCTTACCATGACACAGTAAGACTGAAGGTTGTTGAGATTTTTTAGGCTTTTACTTAACATGTGTACTTTTAGATACATCTCTGCCTAACCCTTCTGGGATTACAGGCGTGATGTTATGTTGTAAAAAAACCAGAAGGGCCTAGAGCCTAAATTGTGAAGATTATTTCATCAACACTGCTCTATTGTAAGGAAACGTTTTCTAGAACCAAAAACTCGAACACATCATCGACCAACCCGTATTGGGTTGTGGTGGATTAAGGCCTCGAGAGGAGGGAGAACAGTCAGAATATGGTACCTCTAAATTGAAGAATGCTTGACTCAAGTTGTAGGGGAACTTCAAAGACACAGGTATTTATTTTAAATGTCATTGAAATTCTCTTCATCATTTACCTAAACTGTAAAACTTGAACAGCCTAACCTTCGACAATTTTTATCGCTCCTATGTCGTGACTAGAGCGAATCGATCTAGTAGTTCCGGTACTCGCTGGTTGATCCGCCTACCAACCCTGTGAGCGACCCTCAATGTTAGCACAAGTTCACCAGAGAGGCCGAATGTTCCGCCATTTGTTGCGTAAGACTTCAGTTGAGAGGCCTTCAATTTATTAACGTCACGACCATTTGTAGGAGCAATACAAATATAACCAGTCTTTTATCAAGATGTAGAACTGAGTACTTCCGCAGTCAGTATTTTTGGGTAATAATAGTGATGGTTAAAAGTTTTATTCAGACAAAAAAATGGAGAAAGAAAGTTGAAATACTTTACAGTTTTATCCTAACAATTGTTCACAGCATACTTAGTAAACGGGAATGACTTTAAGCCTGCTTATGTCTTCGAGATGCCTACGAGCGCTACGCTGCTACGGCGTAGACGATAAATAATCAAGTTTTATACAATTCCGCTTCCTGACATACAGCATCAAACAAATACAAATGCCAGTCAAATATTTAATACTACTAGCGAGCTCAGTATACGCTGTGGTGCTAGTTACGATCGACTTTTCAGCGCCTAATGTCCACCATCGATTAGACTTAACTCATTTATAATTTATCGAGCAAACATCAGCTGCCAGCAGGTAAAGGTCACTGTCGAGCCTCAGTAAAAGCTGTAGTAAAAGTAAATAGTTCTACTTTGATGTACTTTGTGTTACCATGGGAATCGTTTTGTTTGTTACCCGGAACATTCCAAACGAATAAATAACCCTGTACTTTGATTGAATCGAATTTCTAAAAAACACAACTGAAACGGATAAACGCAAAACATTCAGAGTTCGTCAAAATAATTCCAATTAAAACGGCTGGCAATGTTCAGTCAAAGCATTCACCATAAACAAAAAAAAAGGAACAATTCAAACGGTCCTCGACAGCCGGTCGGCAACATTCCGTAAAGTATTATTAATGTTAAAAATTAAACGCCGAACTCTGAAAAGTGGCCGGACCGGTGGTAAAGCTGCGGGTACACAAGCAGAGCATTTTGGCGCAAAATTAGAAGTGACGTCACGGCTCACCACGTGAACTGAATCGCGGTAATCAATAATTCAGGCTCCAGCCCCGGGACCGGCCGGTGTGCACTCGCCGGACCACAGTGTACACCACAGTTTATTTCGTGCTCGAATTACAGCCGCCTGAAGCGACGGAAGTTTCAGTTTATGCTAACAAAGTGAACTCACTGTTACATATTTTGTTTCTATGATTTATGATGACGAAGTGTTGCTGTGGACGTGAAAACGCAGTGTTAAAATGACAAATTATGATAAATAAACTTTACATCAGATGCAAATATTAAAGCGTCTGAAATAAACAGCCAAATAGATATATCAAAGGTAAGATAAGATAGTGACAAGTTTCAAAGGCTAAGTGATACAGAAAGTTCCAAGTGTTATTTAAGTCTCAATCGAGTGACTGCGAGCGTCGGAGCAACTGTCGGAGAGTTCCACCGTCTAAGTCCAGACCAGTTAGTGTTATTAATATCACACGAGGCGTCTAGCCGGGCAGACAGCTAGAGGCGCCCTACCACCTGATATATACGGCGAACGTGCCCCCCGGGACAAATATACAGATTGCCAGTAATAGCCTATGTTGGGGGAATGTTTCCTTTCCTTATGCCGCACAAACTTTGTGATACGGAACGACGCAGCAACGGTCTTAAATTGACTTAGTTGTATTTAAATTTAGAACCGTTCCCAAGATAAGACTTTGCAACTTTTCTTAATGTGTACTCGTGCCATTTATTATGACGGAAAAAAAGATTCGATTTCCCAAAACGTCTTTCTAACAAAAAGTAGCCACTTTTCGGTAAATTGTGTTATCTCCATATTGATATGTCATCAAATTCTTTGAGAGCTTTTCACCAGAGTTTGGGACAGACTAAGCCAAAGTGTCCTTTGTCAAAGGGTATTATCGGTGAACATTTGGCACGAGGCTCAGGGAGTCAAGGTGATCGGCACACGAGTCTAGACCGACGCACGGCGCCATATAAATCACTTGCGAACAAAAGAATCTTTTGGGACTGTATTTAGATACTTTAATAAGTAGTAAACAAAGAACTTTATTATGAAAAATGGCGTTACTTTACCTACTTTTTAGGCAATTTAGGCAGACTTTAAATAGACGATACTTAATGGGACTTTTTATAAACAATGAGATGCGGCATTGTGTTTCTGACTTCAAGTACTTAAGACACATTTACGGTTGAGTTCAATGATTTTAGTGACGCAAACTGGACGGCAATGAATAAAATATCGAGTCGTGTGAACGGTTTGTAGCAAGCGCTAAGTAAAGCTAGGTTTACACGGGCGAGGGTTAATGTGGACGCAGAAAGGCATGTGCCACCGCAGTGTACACCACGGCTGAATATTTAATGTGTTGCCAGTAATAACGAGAGAGTCCTAACCCTTCGGTCTAATGTTGTTTTAAAATAAGTAACTTATGAATATTTAAAAAGGTTACATGCGTGGAATGTAACGACATATACTTCTACTTTAGGTTGAATAATGTAGGCCCTGCAAAAGTGAAATTGATGACAAGCAGTAGGTACTTAATCGCATTAAATACGGGTAAACCAAGACTAAGGAGTCATAGGATAGGCCTTTGCCCAGCAGTGGGATGACACTGGCTAACAATAACAGTAAACCAAATCTAAAATATAAATTATGTTTTTTCAAGAATATTTGGGAAATATTTCGAAATAACAAACAAAAATATCTCCAATGACTCCAAAATCCGATAGATCTATCTCGCAAAAACTTTATGCTAAAAATGTTCCGTTGATTTAGATTGGAACGCGTACTTATAGAGTTGAGCGAAAATAAAGCCGCTTACAGCGCACGGCTATCAGAGCTGATAATCTGCCAAACGGCGCACTGTGTCATAAAAATACAACACTTTTTTATGTTTTCGGGAATAAATATATTCAGGCTTAAATCAGAATAGGTAGTTCACGTAAAACGGGAGTGAATGGGAGTTGGAATAAATTAAAATGTTTTCATTGCAAAGCAATGACAGAGAATTCACAGCTAATATTTTTTATGGCAAATAACAGTATTCCGGCTATTCTTGTTTGAGAATAAAACATTGCAGGGATATCTTAAAAAAATGCAACTTCATAGGCCCCGTTTTTGTCGGAATATGCCACTAATGACGTCACGTAATGCAATTACCAGTCTTCCCTTGCAAGTACAATAGACCCACTTTATTAACGCCCTGCTCACGACCTCTGGTGATGCTACTGGCAACAAGCCTCACACGCATATGAACACATTGCTTCCTTCTTATGAGTACAGACGTGTCGCATGTCGCATGTTCTAAGTAAATATTTTCATTTGATTTTTTCCGCAGTCGCTGTTACAACATGCGCTTGGGCGTGTAGCTTGTGCCCAGGCAGTTACATTTATTATTTACGATAGACATTATACCTTGACATTCATATTCAAACTAATTTGTTTGTACAAAGTTCGACACGCGTACAGAGGCGCGTATCGCAAACATTTACTGATAAGAAGTAACACCCACGAGTATATTACATTTTACGAGTTTACAAAGTTGTACTGAAATATGTCTGATAAAGTGTTTTTTGGTGTTAGTATCAAATAGTTTTTTCATTTTATAAAAAAACGTTGCCCCACACTAGGAATTTCCCCTGTACCGTGGGTACGTTTACAAACATTTAAACTCACAAACATAAACATTTTAGTTTGATATAATTAGTAGCCTGTGTTAGCACGGGAGCGTTTTATTTCTTAGCCACGAGCGAAACGCGTCATGCGACAGCGATTCCGTAGAAAAAGCAAAAATTTATTAAAAGAAGTCGTTTGGTCCTTGCCACGAATCACTGTGACGCGACTTGCGGAGCGAGGACCCGAGGTCGAGAACGGGTACTTAAAAACCATCCGTGCGTACGTTATAGTGGGATAATCTGTCTGCATGCGAATATTAAAGATTCATCACTCATCCACACTTTCACCTTTAGATATGTTGATTAAAGAGCGCTTTCAAGTTAATAACACGATATGAGATTGAAGGCTTATTTGCCGTTCGTCTGTGTTGCAGAAAGCCTTTCATTTATATAGATAGATTAATATCTGACATGAGCAATATTCAAGCAATTATATTCTGACATGTATAAATTATATACATTACTTCAATCTCCTTTACCTAAACTATTAATATAATTTATTCATACCTTCTATAACATCAAGAACTTTAATTACTATTTCACACTACTAAGGCGAATTTAACCTAAGAATTTGAACGTGATTAGCACTAAACAGAGTTCAAAAACTGTCAGTGTCATTGTTGTAATGGAATAGTTGATACTGACAGCTCTTGTACGCAGTTTAGAATTTCTGACGATTGCGTTTATTTTCTGTGTGTAATGCGGTTTAGAAAAAAAAAACCTGCTCAAGCAAGTGCCTCCAGCAAGATGGTCAGACGCAGTACCATAAAAGAAGCCAGCAGGTGGACTTTGATCCCCAGCAATGACGATACAACGAAGAAGAAAATATCTACACCGTCTTAGTCTTATCGGGTACTCTATTACAATACTGTCGCCACAACTACAGTCCATTCACAGATAATTTAAAGCTGACAGCAACGAGAGCGGGAACCCACCAGCAACCTTATAGCGACGATAATAAAGGTCTGAGACAAAGTAACCGAGAAAAGAAGGATTGTATACGGTAGCTAGCTAACGCTATCAGTTCCTAGTCGAGTCACGACTCGGCTGATAATCACGCCAAGTCGGTAGTCGGCGGTGCAGCCGGGCGCACGTGATGTCGTTACTAGCACTGGGGAGCGATAAGTGCACTTTACAACAAATGAATCGCGGATCACTGCTAGACTGCTTTATTAACTTGTCGTGGAAATAAATGTAGTTGCACAGCACATGGCAGAGTGCTTGTAAACACTAAGGAGGTCTTGTGAATGAAATGTCAAAATGGAGTTTTGGACATCACACAACTTATTTTGTCTGCGGTACAAGCACGATAAGAGGGATTATAGTAGCATGCTGTATAATCCTTGAGTATTGGTATACACCCACATTTCACCAAGGAAGACAAGCAAGTAAACCTATTACCATCAACCGACCACAAATCTAGACTTCTGGCTCCTGCTAAGAAACTCAAACTACATACGTTTGATTTTTATGTTGTTTACAAGAACGTTCATAAAATAAGACCAGTACATGGGTGTACTGGTCTTATTTTATGAACGTTCTTGTTCCATTCTACTAATCTCTTTACGAATTCAGGGCTGCTGTCAGCGCCATTACACGGGGATGTCATAGCGGAATATGACTGATGGCCGCTTGTTTCTGTGCCGCTTGAATACGTAATGGATTGCGCCCTATCTCGCCCCCGCGCTTTGGGACTATCTGGACAATCTATCATCACTGGCTTCTATTGCGCATATTTCCAGGCTTTCAATTAATGAATTGATCTGGATGTTAGATTTTGTTTTGTTTCTGTTGGTCTAAAACCACCCCTTTTCGACCAGATTCGAGATTGAATTTGAGCGCATAAATGGTATCTGCGTGAACGTTACTAGTTTTGACAGTAACTGACTTTTATTTGACGGGTGAGAACGTCACTGTTAGTTAATTCGGTACCGAAGCGGTAGCTATAGTTGTATTGTTGTGGTTAGCTTTTAACGCGTGGTCTTAATCGGATCTAGCGCCGCCATCTTCTTTTTCAATATCATTACACAAACGTTTACAAACTGGGCCTCTCGATGTCATTCAAGTACCAAAAGAACTATGAATCAGTTTGTGATATGTCTTGATATCATGTTTGTGCTAATGTTTCACAGAAAACACTGGCTGAAACTCACACCTATCAAATTAACATAAAATCCAGCCAGACAACATCTTTACAAATATAACCGGGAGGGCGAAGGGGGTCTCATTTGAAAAGACACAAACTTAAAGTTGAACTGAATATAAAGGAGCTTCTACACCGAGGAAGAGCTGAAGAGAATTTAAAAGGCCCTGTACATTGTACAGATATGCAGCGGCGCGATAGTGGCAGTACCTAATCGATTCGGCATTACACAGCGTTGCCAAAGTTAAAAGGGACGTTAACCCAAAGGCGGTGTTTGCGTTGTTATGCGATATTTGAGTATACTTTGGTGAAATGAAGAAAGGATTAGATACGTTGGAAGATTAATTTATACCACATCCCAGGAACAAATCCTAGGATAGAGTATAGTATTGTAAATGGAATTTTTATTCTGCATGTAAATTAATTCATAGTATTGAATGTTTGTTTAGTTGCTATGAATATATTTGTCAACAGACGTTTGGAAATGGCTGGTCTTTCCTACTTAATCCCACATAACATCATGCCTGTTCTGACCGAAGCAAAACATGTTGCAAAAATTTTATTATGAATTCAGTAACAAAATAAAAGAGCCTCATTAAACATCATTCAAATTCTCGTCGTACCGTCCCCCGACAATGGGCACGCACTCTCGCGCTGAGCCGAGAGCGCTGTCATTAACCGCGCGAGAGAGCACCGACATAAATACAGGTACAGTAGGATCAGCTTATACAACACTAGTGTTTGCCCGCAGCTTCGCTCGCGTAATGGTCGGAAATTGTACTATGGGAACATTTTAAATATAGCCTATAACACTCGGGATATTGTTGCTTCCCATTAGTGAAGGATATTTTTATTATTCGAATCAGTAAAATCCAAACTTACAAGAATATCAACTTTACTGCTTTATAAAATAAGTATATTGGGAAAGCATTATAATACTAGAGGACCTACTACTAGACAAGACAAGCAAACACTTTCAAATCTTTTCGTAACTCCACGTCACTTTTCAAAAGGAATAACACAAACTCTTCGGTAGCTTATGTCATTCAATACATTTTTGACATTACTATCGTCGATATCCCTCAAAGAATGTCGCTTTTTCCCCCTTAGTTCTCTGTGTGGCTTTAACAAATCGTTAAATGGAGCAAGCGATTAGGCAAAATGAAAACAGCGTACTAAGTGAGACGCACCGACAATGTCCTGTAGACATACAGAAATGTAGAAGCAAAGGACTGTTTTGAAAAGACAGGTAGAAACAGCAAATGTCCCTTGCTATATTTCACAATAGAAATGCATTTCCTGTCTAGTCACAACATAATATGCACAATCTAATCAAACCCATCTACTGTTATGTGCGAGTTTATCGTGCGTTGTTAACTGATCTTCTGTCCCCCTCCCCCTCTACCGCGGGGCCCCGAGGGACACAGGGGTAGAGGTAGTGGGTGTACAATGTACATGTGTAATTATTTCGTGAACCGCCTTACACTTGAGCGAGCCGCACGCTTTCTTCAAACAACTGCTGATAGGGTAATGTTTCAATCAGTTGTGAGTCGTTGGATGGTTTAACTGCCGTTTGAAGGGAATTATTGTAATTGAGGTGTGTCGATGCGTCTGTAGGTGCATTGATATATTAATTGCGTGCTATTATCGTAATGAATAGATATTGTCTTACCTGAATACAGCAATTAGGACTGAAGCCCGCGCCAAATTGTAAGTATTGCTCTGTTATACATGTTACAGTATCCATCCCAAGGATTAATCATTGTAATAGATAGCCTTCTATCTTTTTTAGCAGTGTCATTTATTTTCGTTAATGTGCTGGAAAAAAATATTTAGCAACCAGAACATTCAGAATTTACTTTTTACATTTTGAAATAAAAACATCAATATTTACTGACTTTCCATCCACTGTTGAACTTTCGTTAGACTCCTCTGAGTTTGTTTAATTTCTTTACAATTTAACACGTGTTCTTTCAACGAAGCCTACACAGTACCATCACAATGTTGCCACATTCAAAAAGCCTCGTGACCTTTCATAAAAGTTGGACAAGTCTGAAAAACAAGTTTTTTTGAACAAAACGCAAATTCAAACGTTAGATAAGGCTTCGCAGTGGAAAGAGGAAAGGTCAGACCCAATGGAAACATTCCGAAGTTAAATCAAAGCGGTGATTGAATTGAGTAACAAAAATATTTGAATTAAAATTGTGTCGTATGCCCGACGAGCTGTGGGCCAAAATAACCACAATATGGAGCCCTGACACAGCCAGAAGGCAACACGGTAGACATCGCAGGAGATGGCGGGACGAACTGGACAAAACCAACGACCAGTGGTCCACATTGGCCTTGGATCGAAGAACTTGGAAATCAGGGTCAACGGTAAAATTGTTTGGATTGGAAGTAGTGCTTCGATACGTTTAGAGGAAAACAGTCCAGTCAGCTTCTGTAAAACTTCTGTTCTAGTCCAAACATAGTGGAAACGAGAAAATAACAAGCATAATATGTAAGTGTTCGTGTATTTTGAAAGTGAAAGTGTTTGAAGATCTGTGTCGGGTTCAGAGGGACTAGACAAGTTGCTATCGCGTTTCGTATTTCTACAATAACTTTTGGTTCAGCTTCGTTATCACTTCTAGAATATTTCCCTTAGTATAGGCCCTTCGGTTTGTATTCGTGCCCAGTAATTGTATAATGAAAATATCGAGCGAAGACTAAAGAACAGGACTAAGAAAATCCTATTTTTATTCCCTCCGTGATCTGATATAAAGAGCGATAAAATGTGAAAATCGAATAAAACAATATCAGTTGGGCTCGTACCTTTCAGGCCAATAAGGGTGTAATCCCACTGATCCGATTACGTAGATTGTAGGTTTAATTTCTTCCGAGACGGCCGTCGATTTCATTTCACTAATCTTTTTTTATTAAATTCATAAAATTTTCATGATAGGTTTTTATTAAAATGAAGATTTTATAGGTGGATATAAGATGGAAATTAAAAAGAATAGAATGTAATTAGCCTTTCGCAGAATTTGCGTAGGAAAACCATTACAGTGTAGGCGTTTAAAAAAGCTCGATTCCGGTTTCTCATTATTTTCTTAAATGCTGTAACAATCTTGGGTTTACAAATTATTACGTTTCATAGCCTAAAATTACAATAACAAAAAACCAACCCGAAATACTAAAACAATACCATTATTTTGTACTTCCACCACCCTGTGTTATTGCTTACAAAACCTAGGCGGATGATTTTAGCTGAAGCAAGTTTGAGGACATTACAAAAATTAGGCCATTAACCCACATCTTTTCAGCTCACTTTTTACTACCTTCATTACATGTACTACTTTAATTTTCAGCTTTTAAGTTAATGAAAACTTCTTGATAATATTTTAAAAGCATACCGGTGTCTGGTGTCTGGTCCTCTGTCTCTATTATACTAATTTACATTGTTAGGCGAAGATTATATTAAAATAAGCTTCTGAAAAAACTTCGTCCCTCTGGTGGCAGCCTGGCGAATCATTGTATTGAATTCTGGACTCATTTAATATGAGTAACTTCAGTTAAATAAGATCACGCGAGAGTAAAACTATAATAGCTTTTGTGAGCTTAGAAAATAACGATGTAACTATTATATTAAATTGGTTATGAGAACTGACAGCAATTCCAGTGTAATATAGAAAGGAAGAAATATAATTGTGTTGTTTTCGAAGAATTTCGGAGAAAGAAATGACTCAGTGTTCCACTAAATAGTTAAGAATGGTTATAGAAATATCTCCCCTCTTTTAAGAAGCCTATGTTTATTACTTCTCTAGCTTTCCCTTCCCTTGACTCACCAATCAACATCTCAATTCATCTAGCTAGGAAAACAACGTTTCTTCTCCACAAATAGACATGATTCAGCAGCCTCCTACCTAAACACAGATGACTAACTAACCAAAACTTGCCACCCTCTCTCACGCCAGTTTATTCAGGTAGCCTACGAACAAACATATTGGCTAATAACAATATTTCACATATGAGCGCGCCCTCGCGGCGAGAACAGGCACTAATTTGCCGACAACCCTCCCGGAGGGCAGAGGGTTGAGGGTAGTCTTACACTTCATTGACTGAGGTAAAGTAACTGCTGCGTCGGGGACTTGAGGGTTACTTTTAACCGCTGTGTTTTCGTTTTGTTTATGCCACTCATCTATTTAGGTTAGGTTCTTAATAATCTATTAAGAACCTAACCTAAGGGCGAGAGTATTAGCGCGTGAATAACTTTAACAGAGAGGCGTTATTGATAAACATTTGTGAAAGTTTTTCATGAAATTGTGTTGAAAAAACAAGATGGCTGAATTAGTTCCGATCCCGGTCCCGCGCCAGAATATCCATGTACTATATTTTCCTTTATGTAGAAAGTTACTTAGGTGATTTATTCTAGGTACGGAAACAATAATAGGAAACTGCTAGTTGTCATGTTCAATGCCATGGAAATTCAATATAGGTTCGTGACGTAAGTATCGATCGATTGTTCTTTTATACTACCCGACGATGTCATTTGAACTATTTGCACTGGACACAACACTTACGTTCATAATCTCATCCCTTTTTAACATGGCGGTAGGCAAAAACTATAGAACGCCTCTTGCTAGGATCCTAACTTATTATATGATTTTCTTCGCAAATCCTATCAAACAATTTCCTCTACTAATCCCAAGGGTGTAATCAAAACTTTAACAGCTAAATATTCCATCAAAAACTCAATTTTAGAGACTTTATGCCTCCCAAAAAGGCTTTTTCAACTAAAACAAGATCACAACAGAGCTTAAAAGAATCTTGTCTGCCCGTTATTAAGTTTTGGGACGTGGTCGTGTACTGAGGCAATATTTGAGCTAGCTTCAATATAATATTCCGAGGCGACGCAACGCTGACGGCGCGGGGGCCTATCGATCAGAGCTTGTGAACTAGGGTTTATGTTACGGAGGTAGGGTGGCGAATTTGCGGACGTGTAGTCTTTGCTTAGAATGGATCATAACGTTGGATATTGTAAGGGCGTTGGGTGCTTTCGGAGACGCCTAATTGTTTTTTTTTTTTTTCAGTTTAGTATAAAAATTTGGACGGAATTTCAAAATACTTAAACTATCATTCATACTTTTTTTACTACCGTCGTTTATGAGTTAGGATTTACATTTGCATTAGTTATTAATTACAGTGAGTGATTTACGTCTATACGTGACACTTCACCACGAATTTCGACGCGAATCTTTCTACTAATAATGCAAATATGAATCAGCCATTCAGAAACAATACAGTCATTTATAATTCCAGTTGTTTCACATGTCTACCAAACCTGTAAAATATTCATACCAAAATAAAAATTAAAAATTAAAAAAAAAATATTTAACCATATAACTTTTAATTTGACCTTGTGAATCAGCCAACACATGTTCATTCCACGTTCAAATATGTGACCATAGACAATTGCGGCGAGGTCCACATACACAATATTAAATCGCGGCACGTATTCTGATTCGCTAATAGTTTCGCTCACGGACCGCACTGACGCGATGGCGGCCAGACAGACGGACAGACGGCCTTGCCGTTGTCACTTACATTCTAATTATACGTGCTTAATTGTTCCAAATTTTATATATACTTTTTACGTGTCTAGGACTTAGAGGTGAATGATAAATTAGGTTTGTTGCCTGAAATTGAGTCTAAGCGAGCTTAAGATGTTTCATTAAATAAAAGTTAATTTATTGTCACAAATGGCACTTAAATACAGCAATGTTACATTTATTTTAATCATTTTTTTACTTTTTGACAGTTGTGTTTCTTTATAAATAAGCAACAAGATCATTTTGAGGAGCTGGGGTGGATCGAATGATCGTTTTTTCCAAACGTATGCAAAATACGCGCTTTGGACATGGAGTTACGGACATCAGCCCGATATATACAAGATCCTTTTGCAGCAAGCGCGTTGATTAATGCTGGTGCCTCCCACTAAGAACACTTATAAATCAGAAGAGGCACTTTAAAACTTTTAGTTTCAGATAAAACAAAGACTATGCAGTTCCTACGTGAATATCTCAGATCTGCAAACCCTACTGCAACACAAAGCCGTATCGAATCTATCAGTATACTCCCAAAGCATTAGTTACGTAAAACACCAGATATTTTCGCAATATATCCGCAAATGCTTCGCAAAGGAAACAGGCAACTTTTCTCAGCTGTACCAACAGAACGTGTATCTAAGAGGGATATACTGGGCGTTTTACATTGTATTGATTTTATATTTATTCGTTCGGTGAATGAGAGGAATAGGAATAAGAGAAAGCATGATCTGAAAATTGATACTGAAATGGATCAAACCACTTGCCTATGAGGAAACGGAAGAACTATTGAAACCTACGACATAACCTATGTACCACAAACACATGTAAGCACATGACACACACACACACACACACACACAAACACACACACACGCACACACAAACTATACTTATGCCAATCTTGTCTACTTACCTATGTTAATTATGTTATTATTATTTTTCTTGTTTTTGTTATGGAAGAGCGGAGTCTTCTAATACAGGCATTGTTTGCTTAAAAGAAGGCTCCAATCACAAACTAATTGTTCTAATTTTGTGAAGAAATAAACAATTTTGAATTTTTTTTTTTTTTTTTGTATCTGAATAGTATTTTGAAACGACACGGTCAATTGTAGGTATAATCTAACAATGCCAAATTTCTTGAAAAGTTTTTATCTGCATCTGGTTAGACTGGAAGCCCACCCCTGGTTGGGAAAAGGCTAGCCAGATGTTCATGATGGTTATAGAGCCTACACACCAAGGCTGACGGCATATCGGCAACTTTCGTACGCGTACAGATGAAATGCCGCTGCCGCTTTGGTACATTATCCTAAGCGTTTATGCCTCAAATAGTTGTTTCAGTTTTCTTAATGGGCCTAATTGAGTGACATTCTATCAACGATAGCAAAATTGAGTTAGATTGACATAAGCTACCGAAAATATTACGTAACACCTTTTGAAAGGCTTTGTAGAAATACAAAGCATTCTGAAAGTGATTACCAGTTGTCTAGGTCTCGTTCAATAAATCGTTCATCCTTGCGACTTATGGATCCTCCCAACAAATCACGATAATGTAAAAGCCGCTATAATTTAAGCCTCTCGACAGACAGCGCACCTCTTACCATTGACATGGAATACCGCCATTAATCAGAGGCAGACGTCTTGCCGTCCATTAAGGTGAGTCCTAATGCGCTCGCCGTGACTGTAATTATGCACAGAACAACACAATAGTAGATACTAATGGGTATATGTATCCCATATGACATAGAATTGTAAAAAGCTCTATTACAAACTCATATAGAAGTTTGGTCCATTTTCGAACCCCAAAACGGGTTATGTGGAGAGGAGGTAGGGAGTATAATTTATGAACATCAGTTTACTCCTCTAACCATAATACTGAGTTACCAGGTTACTTACCACATAAAATTATAAGCCTGGGTGGTATTTATATAACTTTTAATTTTAAGTTCGCATTAATATCGGTTTTTGGAATTTGGAATCTCTATACTGTTCAGCTCCAAACATCGTTATTCTACAGAGTTCTTTGCAGTGGACTTTCTGTATCCTCTCTGTGGCATAGCAGTCGTAATGTGAGACTCGTCCGAGACTATCAACTTAATGTGTTCTAAAGCGACGCGTAAACAGTTCTGCTCGCAGGGCTGGCAGTAACGGAAAAAAAAATGCGCAATATTTTGATAGCATTCTTTCATTACACCCCGTTACGTTCTGTATGGTGTCCGGACGGTTCTGTATGGTGTCCGGACGTAAAGAATAGCACCATCCCATATCTTCCCGTGGGTGTCGTAAGAGGCGACTAAGGGACTTACCAGAGAATGGGCAGCAGCGTTCTCTGTGATTTATAACAACCATACTGCGATCGCCAACCCGCCTGCCAAGCGTGGCGATTATGGCAAAACCCCCCCTTCTTGGGGGAGGCCTATGTCCAGCAGTGGACGTCTTTCGGCTGAAATGATGATGATGATGACCCCGTGACTCCTGCGTCCATTCTGATCTTACAATCTTCTAGAGATCTAGTCTGTGGAGATGAGGGCCACTACGCCACATTTTAAATATACCTTCTGTCTATCTTGTATCATAAACCTGATATACTTACAGAGTTACAGAGGTAATAGAGAAGGGGACCGGACAGGGAGGGTATTGTATCTGATGTACGAAGGTCGTTGTCGGGTTTTTGTAAATATCCTTATCTCGTGGATAACTCTACTTGCATCATGCGGGTTTTTGCGTGTAGTTGTTAGCTATCAAAATTGCGCAAATCCTGCCAATTTATCTAGGTCAAAAGAACCCGCATATACAAAAGAACTGCCTGTTAGTCACCACAAACAGTATTACAAATAAAAAAGCGTAACAGTGTAGAGCAGCCATTGTGCTGAACGGGATAGAAGAGGGGGGCGGCCCCTTTCTCACAAAAGTCATTTACTGAATCGCGTTGTTTGCATTCGAGCACGAAAGGGATGGACGCATTCCCCGAAATATATGTATCGGACGACGGGCAGCGCTTAAAATATGTGATAGTATTTCTTTTTCTATAGGCACGCAAAGAAAAAGAATATTTTATTCCAGTATTTGTTTCTTTAAATGCCCCGATGTTTCTGCCGTATTCATCATTCGACAGTTCTAATTGTACAGTTAATGATTTGACAAAATTATTCTTTGTCTGTCAATGAATAGTTTTGCTATTGAATAAATAATTTATTATACCTTATTAACGGCTTTCCTGAATCAGGCATTAGTCGGTTTTTGATAACAATCCAATAAATGGTAGACTTGTGCTCGCAAAAATATCAAATGCAGATATTTTTAAACTACGGGTCCCTGATTTTTCCCAAATGGACTTTTCCAATTAAGGGGCGCTTTCTCCCGCCTACCAGCCAGGCCATAAAATAAATTAGACTTTAATACGGACGTAAAAGCTGCACTTTTTACGAACAAACTTTAAAATGACAGCATTAGGACCTATGAACGGAACGTTATTTGGAATGGGTTCAATGACCGCTGTAATTATTTAATTACATTTTAGAGGAAAACACGATGATTTTAATGAACTTCAATTAATAATTGTACTACACTACTCGACAACTTAATTAAATACTTCGACGCATATTTTATACAAAATAATTGTGTACTTGGAAATATCTGCCAATTAGCTTTTAATTACGCGAAACACAATTTTCTGCTGCTTTGCTTTCAACGATAAATTTTAATGAATGACCGAAAGCTCCGTATAATTCATAATTGAAACTGAATTTAATTCAACATTCGATAATATTAAAATGAGACCATTCGAGGAACTAAAATATGTAGTTTTATTAAGAAAAAAATGGAATAATTGTCGAAAATGTTACGTTCATTCACTTTGCAAACATCGGACACAAAACTACAATTTTACGAGAAAGCTTTCAACTAACATCTAAGTTGCTACGATAAACAGCTACGGCGTAGCAAAGTGCTACGTGTCACCGTAGCGGCCTCTACGAACTTGGTCATATTTCTGCAGTCGGTCGTACGAGAAATACTAACTTAGTACAATTTATACGGGGTTAAAATTACGGAAGGAAGTATAAAGTAAAGTTGTGGGAATTAGTTTGAAGTCTTACGTGCTTTGGAAGTGCTTAGTTCTGAAGTTGGTGCTTACCTGAAAATAGAAAGACTTAGGTTAATATTACACGGAAAAACAGGCACGTTTTTGTTGAGAAAATGTTAGAAACTTTTATAAACTATTTTTAGAATCCTGTTATTTCGTTACAAACAATATACACGCGCCGAAAATAGTGAACCTTCCTACGGCTTTTTGGAAACTGGTTCGAGGATAAAATATAAACTTATTGGAGTACAGTAAAATATAATTATTTATATAATCTCTTGTACAACAAGAGATTATATAAAACACGTTACAGCGGCACGTGCTTTGCGACAAATTATCTGAACTTGCCCCTAACGTAGAAATGTTTCATCGGTTATTAAAAAAAATCAGCTGTTCTATACATTTTGACCGTGTAGGTATTGCATTTTTGTAGGAAACAGCAGATTTATTTTTTAATAATCGATGAAAAATTTATCAGAATGATGTATTGAATACGAGGTAACCGTTTTCGCGTCGGTGTTCCTTGGACCTCGTATAGACTCAGACAAATCTGACCATTCCTAAGACTGTCCCAGCAAGGTAGCCAACGCCAAACGTATTCAAACAGCGCTAGACACCAGTCCCACCGCTGACGACGAAACGACTAGCTATCGACTATTTTCTCGCTAAAGAAACTCACAAAAGATAGTAAGTCCCGAGCCAGTTAAAGATATACCTATTGTATTCATAGTGAAATTTCACAAAACATAAAACACACGCAGTCTAGTCTACGCGAAAGAAGAAGTTCATCGCGGTCTGTTCACACTGCCGCATGCCGCCGGTGAGAGCTCTGTCTAACAAACAACCCGCTTGTAGTTGTTAGCCCTACTCGCTTCTCGCTAATCGCCGGCGGAGGGACAGGTACTCAACGAAGCTATTAATACGATATTTTCCTTCCACCTAGGGCAGCTAGATGTAATTAGCTAGCAACAAAAGGCAACCTGTTCTATATTAAATAAGTTTAGCTGCTACATTCAGGCCATCTCGGGCGTTTAAACATAGTTAGCCTGTCTAATGAACGAGCTATCGCTTTCACGATCGGAAATTAATTACTACCCACCATTTATATAGTCTATTGAATTTGATATTAAAGTATAAACTAGTACATTTTGATACAAGTGGGAAAACTGTGTCATTGCAGTCGAGGCGGAATTCACCGAGGAATTTCCGAAAACCGCAGTGACAAATACCCACGTTAATCAAATCAGTTTTCAATACACTTACGAAGAAATAACAGAACGAAAAGTATTTTTGTCATTAATCGTTATAATACTATGATTTAATTTGCTTATTTCCTCGCACTTTGCCTTCGCAGGTTGACGGAGAAGCAAAGATATGAAGCCGCAAAACAGCCTAATAATAAAAATTAAAAAATTAATATTTTTGAATTTAGGACACAAATAAATACTAATTTGTTGAGGAAAACAAATTATTTTATATAAATAATAATGTTTATTTATGATATTCGTTTATTGGTGAATTCCACAACAACACAATACAACAACAAAGCTACAATGACAAAGTTTCCCCACTTGTATCAAAATGAATAATTTCATAGTAATTAATTTTTCTTTTTTAATTTTTAATGAATTATTTCATAATTTGAATAATTTTCATAGTTCGAATTACTTAAGACGCCCTTTTTAGAATAACAAGTCCACAAATAGTCAACAAGAACAGCATTCATTAAAGTTTTTCATTCAGTAAATAATTTAATGAGCGGAGTTCCTCTCAGCCCGTGTTAATAAAGTTGGGGTAAACTAGCGGCGGAATATCGCTCGATCGCTAATTACAAACTGCTCGTCGTTGATGAAAATGGTAATAAGAAAAAGTATAGGAGGCAGTAATTAATTTGCTGTCGGCATCGTTAAGATTAGCCTGAGATACCTACACTACAGCTTCTACTTTAAGTTATAAACATTTTATGATATTTAACTATTTAATACAGAGAGAGTACAGCTTCTGGTACAACAAAATTGTTACACACGTCTTACACACATTTAAAACACAATAAGTTGTACATTTTGTTCCACAGATCTACTTTAATAAACTCAAACAGTACTTAGTCAACAACCAACGAAATTCTATAAAAGTTGATACAAGAAAAGTTAACAAACAGTTCTTCACCTGCAGCAATACCCAGACAACACATGCAAGCCTCACTAGTTGTTTATTTAGTTATAAAAGTTAGTCCACAAACTGTTAACTAAATAATGAACTGTTGAGAGTTTGGAGACTACCTTTAGATCATTAATTACTTGGGCAATGTCGGCGACCCTCACCGACACAGAGTGACGACCATGACTCGTTGCTTCAGAGGACGATAACTTGCTACTAATGCGTTATCGATGTTCGTTAACTTAATTCTTGGGCTTGTAGCATTAAGTGTGAAATAAATCAATAGACTAAGAACAAGACCTAATGTGTTTTTTCCAAAAATATATGCCTGTTCTCAATTAAACTAAGACTATGGCACTGTTGGAATTTTGACTCTCGAACCTGAGCCGCAGGTTCGAGAGTCAAAGTTGAAGTCAACAGAGTGCTTTCATACATATAAACGAGCATTTATATCGCCGTCGTAAAGCTTCACAATCAAGCTTTACGTATGCAGTTAGTTTATAGATAGTGTTACAAAATCAGAAGTACAGGCTGAATCTCAATTAATCGCAAAACGGCCAGCATATTGTCCGAATGTACTAATTTGCATAGTGCGAGCATCGACATGGCTATTCAGTTAGGTTGCATACATGTCTGTTTGGACAGCGCTCTCACCCTAATTAGCAAACAGCTGCTGGATTGGGCATTTGCATTGAAAGCAGCATAAGCTTTGCACTGAACGAAATGGTAATCATTAGAATGACTAGATTATTTTTTTTCCAAGCACAAGATTTTTCTGTCCATTCTCTTGTTACACTGCCATAGGACATATCAGGTTGGGAAGATAATCTTCTTCTTAAGAAGAAGAAGAGGGAGCATAATTTAAACCGATGAGTACCTACACTCCTTGCACAGAAAAGGTAAAAGTATAATAATGAGAAGAGCGAAAGTAATTACTTGTAAAAGTTAGATTTTTTTGTGTTTATGAGCATGTAACACGGTAAAATTCCAGTACAATCTACTGTGTATCGTCAATAACACCTGTATTTGTCACCTGCATTATTTGCAAATTTATAAAACTGATTCTTATTTTTACTGAAAAAGAAGGGAAGAAGGGAGGGGTTGTTAATAACATACGTACCTATACGATTAGCTAAAGGATTTATAAAACAAAACTTTCCTTAACTTTCACTAAATAAAAAAACTTTCGTTTGATCTTACCAAAGTGTCTGAAAGGGGCTAATTGCCGTAGGAGTGCAGGCGGTTGGCCGCAGTAATTGAATAAGGCCGCGTCGCTGTGGACACTCGTGCTTGACCAACACACGTATAACGTGACTGTGCTAGTGCAACTTACGCCCCGTCCACGGCCTCAGGTGATACGACTTGCGTAAAGCTTCATGCGTTTTTGTCACTTGTTTCTTTCGCGTAGCTAAGCGTGTCGCGGTGAAGGTTCTGTCAAATCTATCAAATTGGATTCTGGACACCAGATTTTGACAGATATTTACTACTGTATATTATGTAAAAGTCCGCTGTCCGCATCCAGTCCGGAGACGGGCAAGGTCAGTTTGACTGTACCTTGACGCGTGTACCGTCACAACCCGCAGGTACAAGATGAACGTGCAGCTCGTAGCCAAACTGTTACACTTGGAGCTAGTGCAACTTAGTGTGAGCTAAGTTTAAGTACAAGTTAGCTTTGGTTGGTAAGTTGAAGTGAAGGGGCATAGTTTTGCTTTTACGGGTTGTTGTCGTAGCTTTTAATTAGGCTTCCTAATTTTTAGAACCAAACATAGATAAAGCTTTAGTTTTAAAGCATAGGTATGTTTAGAGGGTACATGCTGATAGTGGCAAACTTCACATAGTATTTTGATAAATATTACATTGGGAAATTATGAAATATCGTCGTATAGTTCGTTGTAGAATTGAAAAAGATGTATGAACTATTCCAATAGCATTTTCTCAGTTATTTTCTCCTCGGATATTGCAGTCAAAATCACAGTGACTAGTACTAAGGGCTGCTGAATGCTGTGGACTGTAGTTACAATTAGAACCCTTCCATGGCCGTTTACAGCTATCCAGTCTTAACGAACAGTACCGGGTCCATGACAATTAAGGGGTAACGAGACTGAACCCGCTTACAAACACAAATAACAAACAGCACTTTACTAGTATTTAAAGCCGAGTTAAAGGCTTTTCGGCAAGACTAAGTGGCGCCGGTTGAGCTCCGGTTTGCGATTTTCGAGCCGACGGGACTCCGGCCACAGGAGCGGCGTCATGGTGGATTGATTGTATTGAATTGGGAAGTGGATATCGAACTCACGATCGCTACAAAGATGATAGAAGGCCAGTGCGGCGTTGACTGCATTGTGTATTTGAATAAAAGATATATACCACATTATTTTTAGTATATGCGAAACCTGAATATAGTTTGTTCAGAATAAGTAACTGAATCGATTCCAATAATTTTTAAACCATGTTATATTTTTTCCCAAAAATATTTAAAAAAATTAACAGTTGGACACCGAGCGACTTTGAGTACCTATCGCAATAATTTAGGTACCTACTGCCAAATTATTATTATCAATGAGCTCAAGACGATGCTGGAGGCGCTCGCTGCGTGGTGACCACGTTTTTGAGCGGACAACTAGGTAACAGAACAAGCTTATAACTTTGTGATTTTTCATGATACAGTTTTGAAATTTCTTCTCAAATACAAATTCAAAAATCAATCGAATCAAATCAATTCCAATTCTTTACATAAAAATACTAGACACGTCTACGTGTTTGCGGTTGAATGGAAGACGATCATATATATGGATTTCTGTCAGTGTATGAATTTTGTCGAATATTTTAACTTTTTTTAACTAAAAATCAATTAATAAATGAGTTAAAACAACTATTAATATGTTTTATCCATTTATTCAATTAAATAAATAGTTTATTTACCCAATAACAATAACATTCTCGTTTCCGTGGCCTTCATACTAATGGATAACATTAAAAGCGACTAATACAATAAATTTCAAAAACATCGAACGATTGAAAACTGCTATTAGAACGATAAAACTATTGTTATATGTATTACTACTAAAAACTAATAAGAACTTTTGTAAACTCTATAAACGAAAGCCTACAAAGTGTGTAAATAATTAAATAGTAAAAACATTATGAAGAACCATGAAACAAATAAGATAAACATCCGATAGACAACGAAATGAATATTACCAGCAAGACACACTGCGACAAAACTTTGAAGCGAGCTTCTTGTTCTGCTTGCACCTTTTGGAAATATGCAAGGTACGAAAGAGACAACAAATACTAAGCCGAAACGATTTTCCGCAATGTGTTTTAGCCCTTAATTCGACATAGCTACACAGAAGTTCCACGGCGCTATTGTACCTTTTTAGGATTCCACACCCAAAAGGTCCCGTATTACTTAGGAAGTGCTGTCTGTCTGTTCGTCCGTCTGTCATAGGGCATTAAATTTTTCACAGTAATAGGTAGACAGTGTAGACACTTGAAATTTCCGCTATAACAACAAATATACACAAAGTTACAAATTACAGGCTGAAAATAACACGTTTGTATGGACTCTCAACTACTACTACTTCTATCCAACGGCACTCTTACTAAGCCTCCGCTGTCCGTCCTTCCGTTCGTCCGTCCGTCTGTCTGTCAGCGGGCTGTATCTCATGATCCGTAATAGGCAGACAGTTGAAATATTCACAGAATATTTATTTCTGTTGCCGCTATAACAACAAAAAATAAATTAAAAATTATCCCCACGCTACGACGGCACGGAACCCTTTATGCACGAGTCCGACTCGCACTTGGCCGGTTTTATTTTATGTAGTGTATTGCACTCACGTAGAGATAGTAAATCAAAGTAAAATATCGTATACACGTGCACTTTAAACTTAATTATAGATCTATGCTGTTACTGCAGTATTTCTAGTTTATACATTTGTGCAGGGTCGTTTAATACTGATTTACGTCGTAATGTCAGTGAGGCTTCTGTGCTTATCACTTTAACGTTTATCCGTAATCGTTAAGTTTTTATGTCCGTAGCTTTGTCTACGCCGTAGCACCGTAGCGTGAAGAGGGCTACGAGAGGGCGTAGACAGCGATTTACAGGTGGGGCTCGACTCAATGAGCGTTTATAAAACGATGATATCTTGTGTTAACACGGGTACTCGACTCGAAGTCACTTCTTGCAAGTGCTGGTGAGAGATACACACAGATGCGAAAAACTTTAATATTTATAAAAATATATTTTTAAGAATTTTTAATAATCGTAATCGTGGGTAAACTTATAAATTATATTGCTGTGATTTATTGCACATCAGAGTTTTGTCTATACTAGGCGGCTGTTATATTACGAGAATGTGCTATCATTGTTTGCATAAAACGAGAGTTAATCTGGGGCTTCGTTCTAACGGTTAGGACCTAACCAAAGCGATCGTCGTGCAAACAGATGACACAGGTGACCGTCGTCGTGCCCATTTTGTTTGACAAACCCGAACATATCGCACCAACAGAGGGCGCTTCCAGGTTTTCCAAACAAACGAGTGACATATAAATACGACGATAACGTATTCGTGCATCCAATCTTTTTGGCTAAAAAGACGATGTCAGCCTTGACTTAGGTCTATTCACAGCCTAATACATAATAGATATTTTTCAACACACTAAGCTTCGCTCACGGTAGACGCGAGGGAGTGTACCGTCACGTTAACGACGCACGACGTCTAGCCGGCAGAATGGACACACCTTCCACCGACATGCATCGTATCGGGCAAAGGTAAACATTACATACAGCCTAGAAGTAGCGATGGAGATTTATACGGAGGTTCTATTCAGGCGAAATTTATAATTTAATTAGATTCGTAGGTAAGAATATACTTCAGTAGGAAGTAGTATATTTTTATTTATTTAAACCGGGATAAAATTATTAAAATGGAAATGTCATTTTAATAATTAATTTAAGCTACACAGTTGGCGATTACGGTTTCAACTAAGTGACTAACAAGAGCTCGATCAAAACTGGTTCGAGCTATTGCTTAAAATCGGCAAATTACAAACTAAACAATATACTTCTATCGTTTTAATAAAAGACAACTAAAAATAATCTTTTTATGACGCTATAATGATGCTCAAATCATAACCAATCATCGCATTTACCCTCCAACGCGTGGGCTGTCCTCGAGGAGGAAACCCATTGTTATCGATAACTATAGAAAACACGACAATACACGAAAACATCCTCATTTCGAAGTACTCGCTTCAAACATGGACGAGTTTGACCCAAATGTTAACACAACAATATGATAACTGACAGTCATGTATTTTCGTATCGGAATCAATAAATAATACACAAATACTATGTGTGACTAGCTGACTTCCGCTCTACGTTACATTATTTTCGTAATTCTTGTGCCTTGGCGTGAGAATGATATAGTAAATGAAAAAGAAAAACGGCAGACTCACATAATACTTAGCTTATGCAACATTTCATTTTAAGGACCATTTTATAGACCAGTTAGTACATTCAGCAGCTGAGCCCAGATGTATCAAATCAAAAATGAAAGAGAATTTTCTCTCCTAACCGTACATAACACAGCTCACAGCTAAACTAACATCAGCTCAAGCCAAACAGTACACAACAGTGAATAGGCTACAACGCGAGATCCAGTGTGTACACTCTCGCCCGGACCAGTGTTGCCAGCGACTAAGTATAAAGCTGTCAAACAAACACATTGACGTCACGACCAAACTTGTAGTGTACCTAGTAAAATTTCAGCTTAGTTTTGAATATAATAAAGTATGTTGTTATGTAAAATTAAATAAAATTAGTATCTAGTGCGCATTATCTTACATAATTGTCGAATTATGGGTGTTTGCCTTTACAACTACCAACCCCTCCGGGAACCACAGGCGAGATGTTATGTAAAAGACATCCTTTTTTATGTCATTACTGCCTACATGTAACATAAGCTCCACCTGACCTCTCTTCAGTCTTCAGTAAGGGTCTATGTTTGCACGTCTACCCTCGCCCGGGGCATGGTGTTACCAGCGACTAAATATAGCCGGTCACATAAAAACAACGTACGTGACTGTCAAACTTGTAAAGACCTATAAATAATTAGCTTTAAAAGGTTCCACGAGTATTTTTAGACGTCTTATGTAAGAGGGTTCTTCTGCGAAAGAAATGAAGGTATTTTTCATCAAATTATTTTCAGAGTTTCTTGAGAGACTTTTGTAATAATATGGTGCCTCTTGCTTACCAAATTACTACTACCAAATACAAGTCTACGTGACTTACTTTCAACTACAATGAGAAATACTTGAAGAAAATTTCTAATCTACTGCTGCATTAGTTTGAAAAATTTGTCTACTTAGCAACTACAATAACACAGTGAATGTTGATGAACTGTGAATATGTTAAGTGTTGCCATTGTAATTGTGTTACTCAATTAGGTACTCCGCTACCGACGTGGAGTTGCGGACACCAGCCCGTCATACAATACAATACAATACAATAGGTACTCCGCTGGGTAGTCGAAAAAGCTTGAACTACAAAGAACACATGCTAAAATTGAAAACCTTTTAAAACCTGAAAGCGTTCCAACCTACAAGAGCTCCCGGCGGTCAGACTAGTACGGAGATCAAACGAACGGTCCCTAGCCATTGAGTGGTTCGTAACTTCAAAAGGAATCGTCCGATCAATGAACGGTCACCAAATATTTAGCTTTCATAGAGCCCGCAATCTATGCGCTTTATCCGGTATCCCAAGTGAGTTAAATAACAAAAAAGAACTTTGAAATGAACTGCTGATTTTTATTTTACAGACAAAAGTAATTTAAAAGGAAAGCCAAAACTGCCCGTTTTTTATGACAATGAAATGGAAACTTAGAAAAAGCCAGACTTTTTCATGTTGCCAACCGAATTCTTTCACCACAGCCAAACTGGCACATTTCTTCCAGCCTGGAAGGCCCCAATTTGTCCGCAAATAAAATAAAATCGACTAGCGGAAACATTGACATATCTCCATTAGGCAACAAGCTTGCGGTAGACTGCCGATGGGCTGCCCTTGGCATCTGACCTCGAGAATGTCCGCAGCATTACATTTCGACAAAGGAAGGCTAAATATTCTCGTCGCCAATTAGAAGATCTCAGCGCCAAAAAAGAAAGTGCAGACAATTTAGGACACGCAAAACTTAGGATTTACTTTAGGCGTTGGCTACTTTCCAAGATTTCTTTCGATTAATTTCATTGCTTGTAAACTCGTTTTCATGCACCCTAAGAATCATACGCCAAATGCGATAAAAAGCATTACTGTAATCGCAAAACCACAGACACTAAAGGTAACGAGTTTCTTGGTAAAGCAAAAAAAAAAGCTTTCCGAGAAAGCAAAGTTCATCAACTCCTTGAAAAATTCCACAGATGAAAATGTTCAACGGGACGATCAAAATCTTAAGAAAGCTTTTATGAAAATGAAGATGATTCCACGAAGGCATGGCAAGTTACTTAGCGGCGCCCGGCGGGTAGATCAAATATAACCTAAGTGTTCTTCACTTTCATCTCTTTAAACTATGTGAAGCACTTTTCTACTTTCAAAGAATTGCTGGTAATGTTTACATCATAGAGCCATAGGATGCAAATCCTTGTTTAGGTCCTATTTATAGAAGAAGCCGTTACCTTTTGCTATTTCTGACTACAAAGTTCCTAAGAAATCTTAGAACTTTATTCTTAGACAACATTTTTTTATCCAATAAGGACATTCTTGGTACAAATAAATAAAAATGTAAGAGGAAAACGTTGATACCTATATAACAATTTGAGTGCCATAAACACCGAAACGGTCGCTAATATACATATCGATTGCCAGCTTATTGCCTCTGGGCCATTTCAGTAGGCCATTCCTTTTAGATGAGAAACTGCTTCGCGCCTAGATAAGTAACGGGCACGCTTGGTATTCTGCCAGGAATTCAATTATATAACCTCTTACAATTGAAAGTAGTATTATATGACGATTCTCCTACAGGACACAGTCAAGTAGCTAGCGGTTTTAGTTTAGTTTAAAATACAAATACAGCTAGCGAGACTGGTGTATTGAAGTAGGAGCTGCCAGGACAATATTTTATAAACTTTTATAGACTGTTGTTAAAAAAATCCAGACAAATAAAGTATTAAATTACTTTAATTAATCTGGAGAGGTGTCTGTAGACTGGACCCTTATTACAATGGCTGAGTTGCGACATAAGCAAACCGAGAAAGTACAATAAATTCATCTTTCAACCAAGGGTCAGACGACCCGAGGAACCCTCAAACTCAATATCAAAGCGTCTCTTTAAAACAAAAACCATTTGAAGCAGCCGTTTCATGTCGAAAGTAATTAATCATAGACTTAGGACAAGAAACGAGCGGTCATCGTGTCTCCAGCATCTGTTACTCAAGACATAAAACACGAGAACTTCTAGTGCTTCTCGGTTATTGCCAGTTAAGTACAGTTTAATACAAGTGCGCTCTTTCGAAAGCTCGTCACTTTTCTTAGTTATATTTATCAAAATTGGTGTTTATAATAAATCTCCCGCCTTTATCCCAATTTATTTGGGTCGGCGCAGCATATTTTCTTTATCCGTATTCCTCTATTAGTCGTCATTTTTTAAGTCAAAACTTTCTAGCTATACAATTTTTCACACTGTCCATCCATTATAATTATTCAACGATGTATGAATGAATGAATTTTAGCCATATCATTTTTACACAGTCCATCCATCGTTGGATGATGGATGGACTGTGTAAAAAACGATATGGCTAAAATAAGAACTCATTCAAAAGGGAAGTTGAAATGACACGACTGAGTTCCTGGACTTCCGAGCGAAGGGTTCTCCCAGACCATTAAACAAGTCCCAGTATTTTTTCATGTTACTCTATTTGGCGTGCAGATCTGCAAATCCCTGAAGGGTAAACATACATCCGGAATGCAGAGCCGAAGGGTGACAGCTAAACAAGGTTAATGGCACAGTTTAGGAGGGGAGCTTAACGAGGGTACCTGCAGCCCTTTGTTCGGACTGATTGGGCGCGATTTTTAAATACTGCGTTGCGGGCGGAGGGTTTTAGGTCAAAGCCTATACTGTATACCTATATGCACGTTAGAGTATGTATGTACTAGCAGTCTAATAACCAAACCCTAGCTAATAGATTAAGAATCGTGAGGTGCGTAGCGTATTACAATAGTCAAAACATTGCGAAACTAATTCCTTGGGTGTTTGATCAACACTGACAACATTGTTCATTGCGTGAATAATATAATAGCCGGTTTCTTATCTAGAAGGCAGATAACCGCGGTTTTTTACGCATAGGACTACACCAGAACACCCGGTTCTTGACCTTTCAATGCTCGAAATAGGTACAGTCCAGCTGTGAACTGTGATAGGCTCCACTGTAATATTTTTAGTCCTATTTTATTAAGTCGGTAGTCAAAGAATGCAAAGTAATTCGCAAATATGAGATAGACTGAAGTGCTGATATAAGTTAACTGTCAGCACCAGTACTAACAGTTTTATAGCCATGCCGGTCGAGCGGAAGTTGCTAGTTATCCGCCATTTTCGACCGCACTTAATGCTTAATGCCGCTTTTAAGTGCTATTATTACAACAAACTTGTGTTGGGTGATCAAATCGAGCGCAAATATGTGGAATATTTGTATTAGAGTATTCAGAGTGGAGACCGTGAATCGGTAAACGTAGCGTTCGACGCCCCCCGGCTATTCATTGGCCGGTCCATTCATGGCTGTTACAGCCACTGTCTTTGATAATTGCCTCGTTGGTCTCTTTGTCGCTAGAGCGACTGCTGGTCCTGGATTGATTTTTAGGTTGGGCAAAATGCTATTGGGTTTTATCATTCGAAATTTCTTAATAGCCACCCGGAGTTTGTCAGTTTGCTGTATACCCCGTGCCTTGGAAAGCATGCATCTCTCTCCGATGGTTACTATGAAGGTGAGGGAAGACACACTGCACTTGTGTTTGAGCTCACCCTTGTGCAATATACTTCCTGCATCGATGGCTAGGTAGTCTCCGCTGAGATTGTCCGCCATGACCGGTACAGCATCGTGGCTTACTCCACATCAGCGTTAAGTTGAAACAAAGGAACACGAACAATACCCATTGATGGTGTATTAGCTTATCTGATGGAATGGAACCCTATACAATAGATCTCAGGACATCGATAGCGCGCAATGTGAGCGCTATACGGAGAATGTAACTATATGGTCGGCATATATCTATGAATATAGGAAAGTGACTATACGTATGTGTATGAATAGCTATGACGATGCTTACAAGCGTTACTTGGAATCCTTATCAACTTGATTTATTTAATGCCCAGATTTACATTGAAAGCGAAAAATGTTTAGCAATTATAACGAAACGGAAGTCTCGGATAAAACGGAAAGTTAACGTTGACAAAGCGTCGGGGTTGCGAAGTAATTTATTTAGACAAGCTTTTTTAAGGCGAACGAGTTACTTTTCAATGTGGGTTGTTTCTCGTTGTCCCTTCATTTTCATTCAGCGTGATTTAATGGACCATTTGGAGAAAAAGGGTTTTATACATATTTGTCGTTACGTAATAGTAATTACTTCCCGACATTTACTTACAATTACAATCTATCATTGAAATAAACAACAGTTAGGGATTTCGTTATTAAAACTGGGTTAAACTTTAACAAACTGACAAACTTAAATTGAACGAAATATCGGATTTCTCAATAAATTTTGCGACTAGTTACAATTCATTTCGGAGTTAGTTCGCGCATGCATTATCGTGCTTAAATCATGATATCGTTTTTTCCCGTCTTTCCTATTAAATACTGAATAACTTGACGGACGGTAATTCAATTTCTTGACAAAATATAACGAAACTAGGCTACCATATACGTACGATTGAGATTTCGACGCTTTTACGAGGCTGAAGCACGCTATGTAATTAACCTTTACACTTTTTAAGCTACTTTTGTATCTACAATATAATTTGTGTAAACTGGCCATATTTTTTTAACTAATGTGTGGCAAAATTATGTTCTGTTATTTTATAATACAGTACTTATCACATATTACTTTAAAGAAAAGTGAAGTAAAAAGATTATTTTTGTGACAAAAACAGTCAAAATTAAATCAATAAAATTAAAAATAGACTTAAATTAACGTAGAAGGTAAGTAGTTAGAAAGGTACAACCAAACGCCGGCCGGTAAATTCGCTGCAACAATAACTTAACTTCTAAATGAAAAACTACGTAGCGGATCAATACCTATAGTGTCTATATATACATAGCTAGGCATACCACTTCTAAAGTTATATATTAAACAACTTTTTCTACTGAAAAGTTACAAAACTATTACAACTGCAATACGGGCGCGGAAGCAGCGCCATCTATCGACCGCCAAACATTCCCCCACGAACACGCCGCAAACCTTATTTTGTCAAAACTCACCGATAATGTGTTAACCGATGAACTTAAACAGCAGCTTCAGTTAGAGAAATGTTTTATCACTCACTGTAATTCGTCAGATTATTCACAATTATTCAGAATTCACAAGATAGTTCACTGTTTCTGCACGCGATTGTACTTGTGGGTACTATTTGGTGTTCTTACAGTGAGTGTTGGAGGGGTGGTACAGTCGTGCGGTGCGGGCCGGTGACGCGGGCGGACTGCCGCGGCGCGCCCCGCGATGCGCCCCCGGCATGCGCGCCATAACCTAACCCCGTTCCGAGTTTTCCGAGGCAAAGAGTATGCGAAAGTTAAGATGTGGCGCTGCTTTCAACTTTCATTTTAGGTGGACAGTAAACATAAGTTTTAACGGTCATTACATTACATCTGTGAGTGACAATCCATCAAATGGTTGAACACTCAGTTAAAGCGTACTTTCTAACTTGTTCAGTTTTACTCATAAATTAAAGAGTTTAGTAAAACTCCGATCAATTACGACTTTAGTTACGATTTCGTTAGTTTTTTCAGTTAATTTAATTATAAAAACTTACAAACAGAAACTCACTTCAAACCACGCAAAGGGCAGAAAATGTATCCCAAATTTACATAATATGTACTGAATTTAGACTAAGAGCTAAACTAAGGCCTACTATTCTTGCCCACAATTGCGGCGTACGGAAAACATTATGATAGCCCAGACGATATATTCATCGTATGGCTTACAGAAGCCCTCATTGACCCAGAAAGCCTAACTACACTTACGATATAGGCCAGGGTAGATCCTAATGGATTTAGTTATCGAGGAAACTGCGAGACAAAGTCAGGCTATCGAGTTTAGAATAGGCTACATGACCGTTAAATTATGGCATCCATTTTGAATTTGATAGCGCTTGTTTTGAATTTCGAAGATAGGGTTATAACGGTAGAGATTAGATACGAGCTTTCGCGAGAAAACAATGGTTTTTGATTTGTTGATGACTCGTTCATGTAACGTATACAATCGAATCTTAATCTGAGATTTGAATGTGCGGTACTAGAATATATTGCTAGTTTCTACAACATAAGAAAGTTACTCAGATAAAACCAACCCTCTACTAAATTTCGTGAAGTAATTTTTGCGATAAATGGGCCTACTTTACTTTTGTCATCGTCTGTATAGTGTTATCCCAGGAGATAGTCTAACAAAAATAGGTTAAGTACATACCTTAATAATTTTTAGATTTAAAACGAGCATCGCTGTGTGTAAGCGTTATCTTCAAGTCAATACAATAAGAGAAACCTGTCAAGTGATTCTATTAATGTCCCAGCCAGTAAATGAACAACGCAAACACGTACTTCACAATGTTGTTTATATAAACAAGAAGCGATACATTCAATTAAATTTAAACAGATACTCGATTATCATAAATGTTTTTACATGTCTTCCAGACGATTGAGATAATCTAGCTCTTTTGATGACTAGGTAGGTACATATTTTAAACAGTCGCCTAAGGTACTGTAAAGGTTTTGTCTGGGTAGCTTTGACAACCAACTTCCGCGATTATTTACGAGGTGAATGGGATATTATGACTACATAAATTAAGAACAGGTCTTTAAATATGCCTTTCATTGTACTGAATTTTCGTTACAATATTGATTACCATATTCGAGACAATATTACATTGTAATCGATATGTGTATAAATGAAAATTGATTGGAAATCCTTTGTGGAATAATTGAATAAACTAAAATGAATCACATCTTACCTGCATCACAGGCGAAAACAAATGGTTATTAGGTATTTAATATGTTTTTAGTGCAGTATTCAGCTCTTCTGGCCTTGCTAGCAATGGAAGCATTTAATATGAATGCAACGCGCATGTTACTGTCAGCTACAATGTTCATGAGAACAATATTGTAATTTTATTCACTGGTTGCACTGAAACAGTGCACAAACAACGAGTTTATAAAACATTTTATAATACAAGGCTAAACTAGGAAGTTTAACCATGGTTTTTCAAAGTCAGTCGTAGATTTAGAGTTTTAGTACAAACAGTACTTATTCTCCATTTGTTGCTCAAAAAAGATCAAAGATTTAAAATGGCCGCTCTAGTCTTCATGATAAAATATCTGTCCGGCCACAGTCCTCAGGTAAGCCTAACGGAAAATATCCCAATACGTCTTTACAAAACGAACGCCTTACATTCAGCGTATAAATGGCGGCCGGTCCCCAAGTCTACGCGTTATTTATGGTCCATTGGACAGTTATCCCTTCCTGAGTGAGGTTATCAGAAGACATTATCCCTCCGACGTACTGATACGTATAACTTGGTGATATATCTTGAATTTCGAGAAGATTTATGCTTTGACAAAAATGGTGTTAGTGGAGTTGTATAGAGAGTTATAGGATGTTGCAACCCCAGTACATACATTAGTGGATACGCACTATGCTACATCTAAATGAAGCTTATTGGGCAAACGCTCCGGGTAAGACCCCGTTCACAGCCTCGGGCAATGCTACTTGCGACACTTCTTTCATCGGTTTCTGTCGCAACACGCGAGGCGCTTAAGCGTGTTCTTCGTGGACAAAAAGTTACATCAAAATCTTCCTGCGTGCTTATTGTCAGCACAAAACAGGCTGATGTACGCAAAAGGGACTTCGAATAAAGATACCGGAACTCCATGAGTATAAAGATGTTCTTACATTGTACGTATACCTGTGACATCCTAACGTATAAATTGAATTAACATACTAATTCCGGAATTAAATAAAAACAGAGTGTATGAGCTCTTCGAGCTCGCGTTAATTTTAAGAGACGAGGAAAATTGGCTCGCTTTGGTCTTGTGTAGAATTAGCCAAGTGGGCTGAAATTAAGACCCAAAGTGAAAGTATTTGCATGTTTATAATGTAGAATAACATATTTTCCTGGCAATTTACAAGCTGATCTTCCATAGGAACCCTTAAACGTGTAAACTACATTAATTCGTCTTCCACGTGCTCCTTTACCGAACAATAACCGACTTCATCAGAAGAGTTAAGAACATTCAATACTTAAAAGTTGTTCTTGCCTCGGTTTAGTTAATTATTAATTTTAAACCCAGCTCCGTAGTTCAGTAACTATCTTTCTACTTCTAACTACAAAGAAAACAAAGCTTCAAGAACGAACTTTAATTAATACGATATTCTATGAAGAAAGTTTTCAGGGGACCGGGTATCGTATTGAATCTGCAAAAAGAAGATACCAATGTTACTTTAATAAATTACAACGCAAGCAATGTACAAAATTCGCCACTAGCTTTGAATTAAATTATTTCGGTAAACGAATATTGTTCTGTCTTAGATTTTAAACCCTCTCTCATAATACAAAGCTGTGAAATTTCACACCAATTTGATCTCAGAATTTCTAAGAAACCGCCTCAGTTATGATGTTAACATTTTTGTATAAGAATATTATGATAAGCAACGAATATAATTTTTCTAATACACAAGAGAAATATAGGGGAATACTCGAGCTATAAAAAGAAATCAATGTTATCAAGAAAAGGACTATTGTCGTAAAACTGAACGAAAAATATTGATGACCGACATATTAGGTCCTTCAGCGTCATCGCTTTGATGCTGGTCAGTTCGTGAATAGGCCCCGAGAGAAATTGGATTTTCAGCATCTTCCTGCGATAAAACATCGCATCCCTCTCGGCGGGCGGAGAGAAAGCGCGAAAAAACCGCCAGACTTATTTTATTATTCCTACCCTCTGTTAGGGACATTCAAATAGGGACGTACGTTCGGTTGACTCAGTTGAACGCTGAGATTTTGCAAACTTATAAATATAAAGCTATGTAAGCAAGCTATGTACGCTTAGGATGGGACTCGCGTAGGTACCACCTGCTTTTGACAATTTTCTTGCGTTACGAAGTTTAATAATAAATGTCTTTAGACACAAATGCTGTCGGCATTTTATAGATTAATTAAAATACCTTAGGGACAGCTCATAACTAGAAACGGCTATTTAGAGACACAAAGCTAAAAGAATGTTTTCAAAGTTAGAGTGATTTTGTGGCTCCCTAAAGTATTTACCGTGACGAGGCCGAGCCTAGTTAAGCAAAAGTTTTAGGACATTACCCAGAATTGCCTATCTAATGCCTGCCGACCAAGCCTTTAGCAACGAACTACGAATGTACACTGAACCGATTATCCTAATTGGCTGACTCATCAGAGCTCACGTCAAACTTGGGAAGGGAAACACGGAATTTCGGGAAAGATATTATTGTAACGGACGGAGTATGCCGTGGGGAAATCGGAAACTGTTCTCCCGAATTCAACCAAACAGACTGCTTTCAATATTCAAATAGGTTGCATTTACCTCAGTTGCAATTCCTTTGTAGTCGAAGTAAGTTCTATTGCTATATTTCGACGCCAACGGTACTAACGTCAGGATTGTTGCAGTTGAAACTGGTCTTAAAGTTTTCAAAATCGGAGTTATCCGGTGATAAATGATGAGTTGGAAGCGATGAAGCCGTTAGTGAGACGGCAGAAACATTGCAGTTGCATCGGGCCGCGCGCAAGATAGACGATGTTCGCGTTAGCGCGACGGGGACTGAGCGCGGTGTCAAACTGACCCGTCACTGTGTCGGATAGGACATCCGCTTGGATTTTAAAATCAGTAAAGTTTTAAATTTGTATACATTTTCCTTCCGCAGAATCACACAAATAACCAGGAGCATGTTATTGTCCAGTACCCTCATTAGACGACTATCAAAATAGATCCCTAGTTAGTCGCCGTACTCTTTAATCTTAATATTTTTTGCTAATTACGTCACGGCTTCCTCTCAGGTCCACCGAGAAAGTTTACCGCATCAATCAATACATTCCACAACACGTTTGCGGCCCTACCCATTCATACAACACCTAAATATGTTATGTACAAAACACGCCAAACTCTCCCGACACGCATTTACAACCAGCCTCCCAAGATGATCATCTGTGCCATAAAATCCGCATTACAGAGGACGGAAGGGATTATACTCTTCACGTTATGTTTCAATTTTGCAAGCGTCGTAAATAAAGTTAGAGCAACAATCTTTTAGGAGGATGCAGCCCTTAACCTTTCAATATTTGCTCTCGACGACGGAAATCCAATAAAATACTGAGGTAACAGCAGCCATTAGCGTTTTTGTTGAAAGTGCCTGGAGCGCCACCTGTCTCCGAATACCCACTTTTATTTCAATAAATATATCTGCTCGTTTTAGATGTTCGCAGACTTTTTTAGATTGCGATCCGGGCTTTGTTTCGAATGAGTAAGAATACATCAGAAAAGAAATGTCATTATTTTGAGGGCGTCGAAAATAGCATATTTAATTAACTGTTTTTCTAACTTTTGATATTCTACCAAAGAACCAGGTAATGGCTGACATTTTAATTAAGTATGTGAAAAGTAGGAACATAAATAAAAATTATCGCGATGATAAAACAAATGCTTTCGTTGTGAAGCAGTCTTAGATTAGGAAGAAAATGAAGAGGCATAAAGCAGCCTTGAGCCGCTCGTTGACACAGAGATTCTCAGAAAGAGGAGACAGATAAACATGACGGTAATCTCAATAAAGAGTCGACAAAGCGTTGTAAATTCACCCATTGTTCCGCTGGACAGCTCGTAACTTCATTTATTTAGACTTTTTATTGAACAAGTGTTTTGGTTTAATTTTATTAATAACAACGTCCTGTGTGCACTTTTTATATTAAGATTACTTATAGCTTTATATTTTGCAACCTTATCTTAACTGTTAAAAGGGACGAACCTTCGAAGAAACTGATTTAAGCTTAGTGAATACGTAAATACACGGAATTGCAATTTAATCTCGTGTAAGAGCAGCTTCCGTAAAAGTAAAGCAATCTTCCGGCAACTTAAAAATGGTTCAATTTTCAACTGTCGCACCGACTTCAAAGCCTTGAAGTTTAACGGTTTTACGGCCGGACGGACGGAGAAACTTCCAGTCCACTGCAGCCACTATCTAGCTATAACTATGCTCTGACATTCACACGAATATGGTACTTATTTAGGAGAGCTTACAACGTTTTTTGTGTTCAAAACTCTGAAACTTGTGAAGTTCTCTTGCATTCTAGGGTAGGGGTTCAAAGAGTGCGTCTGATTCTTGAGTATTTTATTTTTATATAAGTAGTTAAGCTAAAGTTTCCGCTCGATCTAATTCAATCTAACTTGAAGCAACTAGGAGTCAATTTTTTTTATTTACAACAAGAAGGCTGAAATGAAAAGGGAATACAAAGTCAGAAATGTTTTACTGGTAAACGAAAGCCGCACGGACTAAGCTGGAAAGATTTGTTTATTAATTTGAAGATTTCGACAAGAAAGACACTTGAAGAGTTCAGAAAGACCTTAATAATTATAATCTCCGTTGTAACAGCTTGTTGATTTTCTAAATTTAATCTCATTTGAAACAATAATCTTTAATTATCGTGCCACTTTATTTGAAATGATTGTAGTTGAGAAAATTTGAAGTAGCTGTATTATAATTTGTCGTGTAGTAAAAGGTGGTTGAACAGATCATATTCAAGTCAAGGTTAACTTGAACTGAAATGACACATACCAATTTATTGCGTATAAAAAACGTAGACGAGATTTTATTTTTTACTTTTTGGGGATTTTAATGTTATGATTCACGTTACTGCGCAAACAAATAGTTCTTCTGTCTACGCACAGTATTGAATACTATAAATCCATACACAGATGACGACCTCTGTTGATTCAATTAGCGACTAGTGGCAAAGATCTCAAAAACTATGATGATCCAAAAACTTAGGACCCACTAGTACTTTCCCCACAAATAGTTGAAGTTTCTCCATTAGACTTTCAGCGAGTACTTGCTACGTAGTTGCTAATGAAGTAACTTTGACAGTTACTCTGCTCAATGTGTTATAGTGTCATTATGTTGGTATTATACTACAGCTACCCTCATATTTATTCATTTGTTATGAAGCTTAGTCTAACTGGCTATTTCAAAGGATTATGTTAGTGTGATAGGCAGCATTGTCCAGCTGTGTTCTAATAACAATATCCAGCGATCAATATGAGTGTCAGGTGCAGTGATTACAGCAATATCCTAGGAGAATCGTTGTACGTAGACGGTAGCGGTCTATGCGAGAAAATTGTGTTTTGCAAAGTACTTTGAAGGTTTCTTGTGACTGTGGATTAATTTCTATAATATGTATTAAGAAAAATATAGGCGTGGAGGAGCTCGAGGCTTGATAATAACAGCCGCTCGGATCGATCTTTAGGTTAAGCCACGCATATCTAGGTTGGTCCGTGGATGGGTCTCAGAAAGCACGTTAAGCTGTTGGTCGCAGCTGTCATTTGTTGATCTTTGACAGCCGTTACAGGTAGTCAGTGGTCCGAAAGTCTGACAACCTTTCTTAGCAAGGGGTATCGTATTACCCATTACTAACTGGGTTGTGGAGGTCAGATAGGCAGTCGCTCCATGTAAAAATCTGACATCCAGCTGCATTAGGTAAGACTGGAAGCTGACCACAACAGATCGGGAAAGGCTAGGCAGATGATGATGCAAAAAAGAAAAATACAAAGAAGGTAAATGCCCAGTTTTCAAGATTTTCATAAAATTCGAACAAAGGTTACACTACTGATAAGCGTTATACTGGCACTATGTTTGAGAAACACTAAATCCTTTTCTTCACTCTATTCGAAACTAAATCGAATCGTAATCCAATCCTACGAAACCATTTAGAAAATCCAATAAACCTGGAAAATATATGTGAACTGCGGATATTTCAAATTCATTATCGGGTACACAGGTTCGAATCAGAAATATGACTCTTACACAATGGCTTGGAAGTATCTTGGGATTCTAGAAAATTCTAATAAACGAGTAAATAGGTCCCGAGAAATTGCCTCTCGAATGAATGACACAAATAATTTCGGAACTGATTCTGAGAAATTGATACCGTATAACTGAAAATAGGAATAGGCAGGTTTTATAAAGCAAATTGACCTTGGGGGGCGATTAAACACGGTTTGTGTTCGACTTTATGTATTTCTGATTCAGCTATTTATATATTCGAGCTCCTGATATCCAGGCATTATATTTGACATTTAGAGTAAATACACAAACGCTAAAATAACACGAAGAGTACTTGAATGATTTTACCTAGCTCTGGTAATTGGTTGTTAAATGAGAGCGGCTATTCAATTTACACAGCCAATTTCTATTTGATATTGACGCGATTAAAAATGAGATAGAAGGTCAACCCTCGCTCAGGTCCATCAGAACTACTAGGTAACCAATTAATAATCTACTTAATAATTTTCTACTTTCACTTTTTTCTTTTTCTTCTTTCTTTTCCTTTTATTTTCTTTTTCTTTATTTTTCCTACAGCAATTTTAAATTCATTTACTGACACAACGAGCAGCGCAAACCGCTGGTTCTAAGAGCCGGGAATGTTTCTTAACAATTCCTCGTTTAACGTGACCTCTCAAAAGTCAGCACTAAGAAAAATATACGAAAAACCATCCCCTAAAGGATTTAAATTCATTTTTGCCGTTGGGAATGCTATCGGGCAAACGACTTGTTAAATTATAATTTTGCTTTAAAGATTCGTGACTGCCCTACATCTGTTACATAGTAACCCACTTGTACCAACATATAAAACGTTCCTAAGTGGCACATAGCACCACATAAGTTATACGTCAGAGCTGCCGATTGAAATGGCATTCTTGCATACGAGGAGTGAAATGGCACGCCACATTCGTTCACGCTATTAGGGGTATCGACCCCTCATGTGGCATCGTAGTGATGGGTTGTTGTGTTTAAATATTCAACGAGAAGGTAAATGAGGTTTCATTAAGACTACTTAAGCTTTATTATCATCATAAAGCTAAGTATAGGTTTCTTTGTTCACGTATTTCTGATAGCCCGAACGCAAGAATATTTATCAGGGTGCCATTAAAACATATTAAAATCCGTTTTCAATACGACGAAAAAACAGTGGCATATAACAATGGCAGTAACCAAGCTACATTTTATATTACTACATATACCAAATTGTCAAATCTGACAAGATAATAGTTTGTCAACTGTTTGTTGTCCCTGTCGATAGGTTGATTGATTGTAGCTCTTCCCTGCAGTTGGAACAGCTGTTGACATAGTTTAAGTGGTCTCGGTTAACGTAATAACGATCAATGACAGTTAACCAATCTGAGTGCCAAGAAAGAGAAGAAGTGTTGCCAGACCATCAGACCATCACCACCAGATGTGTGGATGAAATTCAGATGATAGCGGGTAAGACCTGGTTGAAACAAATACAGACACCATGAAAACAAGGAAAGGGAGGAGGCCTATACTCAACAGTGGATGAAAGAAGGCTGCCAAAAAACTGAAAAACTTCCTACATATTTGTAATAATTTCTAGACGCAGAAGAGTAGTGTCAGGTGACCACTGAGATGACGAGTAATAGACTTATGGAAGAAGACGTGCTGCCCCGATCGCAAATAAATTGGAATAAGGGCAGGAGAATGATGACGATGATGATGAGAAGAGTAATGTGAGGATCAGAGCATCGATTAAAACCCATCTCGCACCGCTCTGAAGTTGAACACAGACAACACAGTAATACTAAAAGCTATTAAATAGATCCTACCCTCTATTATACACTACACCGTATCGGGAAGCGATCAACCGACTTATTAAGCCGACTAATAGATTATTAATCGCCTTGACTTAATAGAGTGAAACTATTCTATACGCGTGTTAATATTGGGCGGTGTTAATCGAGTTTCATGACGCGGTACCAATCAAAGCTAAACCTATTATTAGGTTAGATTGGCTCCCGACATGCGTCTACCTTTAAGGTCAGACCTTTTTACTGTAAAAGTTATTAATATACCTTGAACATGTCAACACATTGCAGAAAAGCTTCTGTAGCAATTTTCCTTAGATTGAAAATGGCAAAACCTTTGTTCTGCAAAAAGCTTCAGAATAGTTCTCATGATGAAAAGACAACGTCTACGACAGGTGTGAGGTGAAGTTTTTCTAAGTATTTTTCAATACAAGTTGCACTGTTGGAACATAACACCGAGCTTTCTTTGCTACAAAACTATTCACAGTGGCTAATGGATGAAGAACTGCTGATTTTTTCTTGGAAAATGTTTACCATTAAAACGAACTGTTTATTCGACGTACCCTTTAGAATAGTACCATGAATAATTTTATATGAGAAAAGGAATTTGAATAGCCATTTCACTTATTCAAATTCGGCAATAAAACAAATTAATGTCCTATTTACGCACTCTACTTCGAAATCAAATTCTTTATCGCCGTGTCAGCAAAGTGGATTAGAACGAACAAAAAACGAAGCCATCTACCAAGACAAGACGTTACCTAGACAAACGAAATAAAAACTAATACCTTAGAAGATTTTCGGAACCCCTTTTTACCTAATCCTGATTGAATTTATCTTCGCAAGCATGTTTTTGAGGGTCATCGACCTTGTAAGGTGATGACAACAACCTTCGTCCGCCAAGAAAAGTAAATGAGGGTGGATCTTTATTTACGATCAACTTCATATTACTACGCTAATTAATTTTGGGGTCGCCACCCTACGGTTAGACATAAAACTTGATACCGGGAATATTGTTAACGGATTATTGTAATAAGTAATATTTTGAGGTAACAAAGTCATGAACTAAGACTGATAAATGCAATGTTTTATGGTCGAATTGGATTGCTTATGAGGAAAGACCCTATTGCCCATATGGAGCCCTCGCATCCTTTTTCAGCACACTTTCCAAATTGTTTTTGTTAACATTAACCGTCGTCCAAATAGGACCGTTCTATCGAGCTATTTGGTGATACCTACTGAGTGATCCTTTGAATAAACCCCAAAGGCAATGACTGTAAACACTTCTGAAGGATCAATAGGAATTAGGCATTTGTATTGAACTCGGCCTTAGGCAATGCCAAAATGCTTATATGCAAGAACCCCTGTAGTATACCCATAACAATATACAGAAGAAACAAAGTCAGCACACATTGTGACCCCATGTTGTTATTAGAAGCAGTATGAATAGTAGATAAAGATGGCGGCGTATCTAAGTTATACGTTCAAATATGCAAGGAACAGGTAAAGTTGGTGGATATGCCTCGCTAACTCCGCTAGTTTCATAGGTACAATGTTGTTGAGTAGGTGGGAAATGTAGGACATAGATAGTAAATAAGAGATTCCTAATATATGCCTGTTCTAATATTATTTCTTTCGAATCATCAAAGTCGACAAAATGTTAGAATATTTTGCCACAATAAGCATCGCTGTAACGTTTGGAAGAAAGTAAATGGTGATCAGATTTCACAGTGAAATATATATTAAGAGCTTTGGGGATGCTGTATTTTATTTCAGGTCCGTAAAGCACCCATGAGAAAAAGGGTGGACTTATTGTATAAGCAAGAAAATACTGTATAAATATTGAACGAAATATTTGAAAAGTCGCTGCTAAACGAAAGAGATTCAAACAGCATTAGCATTCACATAGTCATTCTTTTTTTTTTGTATATTGTTTATTCGGGTGTGCCGCATAAAATATACAATTTGAGGCAGCCCAATGCTAATATCGTTTGTTACCGAAATCTCTCCTAACATTGCCAAAACATCTATCATATCTGTACGTGGGTGGTAAGCTACATAAAATGCGTGGGCGGTACTACAGAAAGTTACCCGGCCTGTTACCTAATTCAATAATACGATTTACCTAGCCATTTTAGCCTTCGAGGTAGGATATAGACACGTAGTAATTATAATGAGTCTACTTTTATTATATGATGGCAAATTCAAGCACGAGGTAACCATAACACATAATATCATGCCTGTATTTCCCTTAAGAGTAAAGCAAATACCTAATACCTATAACATCCATATCCATGCTAATATTATAAATGCGAAAGTATGTTTGTTTGTTACCTTTTCACGCCTAAACCACAGAACCGATCATCCTGAAATGTTCCATTTACGTTGTCAAGTGTACAGAAACGGACATAGGGTATCTTTCATCATTATCATTTTATCCCGAAAAAAAGTACAGTTCCCGAGGAAAACAACAATAACGTGTTTATGATGATGAGATAGATGGCACCACGTGTCTTTCGAACATCAATTCATGATTGAAGAGTACAACCCGAATCGATTGCCAAATTCTAAATTAACGTGAGCGAAGCCGCGGGCAAAAGCTAGTAGTAGTAGCTTATACAGGGTGAATTTTTAAAGTGGGCGTGGATGGCCAAAACCGAAACTATGAGGAATATCGAAAAATGCTCAAAGGAGTCTCGAGCTTGATTTTGAAAATTAAAACTGCAACATTCGATTTTTGAAAAATCAATATCCCTAGTCAAGAATTGAACCTGTGGGTTTTGAAAAAAAAAACACACACTGTATTATTTGAACTATTCGATAGTGTCGCTAATAAGAATCAAATTATGGGAAGTAATAACATGCGGCAAATTTAGGAAAAATGTAAAATTTTATGTTTTATCGTATTTTAAATTAATGTCCTTGATTGATGACACCCCAAGTCACACAGGAAGCATTTTAACAAACGAATAGTAAACTTATGTACAACTTAAGGTCCGTTTAACCTCTTATATTAGTTCACCGAGCATCTTGACATTCCAATACCATAATGATGCACTGTACAACGGTTGGAGAACGGGCTGTAAAAATGTTTGTAAAGCCTTTAGGTTTAGTACGGCAAATCAAAATGCTACTGAACTGCATTCAGAAGTTTTTAGTGCATTTGGAGGTACAATAGCATTTTAAGTGCTAAATAAATGCTTAATACCGTTTAATAGCACAAACTTGAACCATTATAGTTTAACTTTTCATCAAAATCGGGTTTGAGACTCCTTTGAGCATTTTTCGATATTTCTTATAGTTTCGAATTTGGCCATCCACGCCCACTTGAAAAAATCATTCGATATTCGTAGTTTATTTTTTAGTCCCATGTAATAATCAAACGGACAAAAATCCAGACCCCTGGCAGCTATAACGATTTTTTGGGAAGATAAATACTGAAATAAATAGCACCTACGCTTACTTCACCCACTTTCCTTTGCCCAGGCAAGCAATTACAGACAAAGGTCGATTCTCAAGATTTTGGCTTCGACCCCAGGGCCGTAGCGATACTAAAATAAAAATCAAACTAACAATTCGGCTTCCCAAAACTAAATACACTGCAATGCGAAACAAGATAAAACTCCCATTACATGAACACAAAATATTGAGTACAATCAAAATATTTACAGCATCATTATTATAACATTTTCGTAAGAGGGTTAACCCCAGCTGATAATAACATTAAGTGCATCGGTCACCGACCCCGGGTAAATTCAAACAGGTAGCGGGTGCCGCCGGGCGTTTCATCAAATTATCTGCGTACGTGTAAAACAGAGGTGCTCAACATTGTGGAGATGAAAGCATATTCGTAGAAGTGTAAATAATATGTACACATGAGAGATCTGGAAAAGCGAGATTCAGATTCCTACATCAGACGAAGAAACCAACATCAAACGTTAATTATGAAAACGGACTGTAGAAATACAAGTGAACCTGTAAGTCAACACGAATCGGTAAGAATCTAGGACATTTATTTTACTTATGAAAGTGTAACATGTTGGGCGCCATTTCGGAATTCGGATCAATATCGACGTTTCGTAACCTCATTTTACAGAACGATTACCGATGATAACAGTGTCACTGGCAATAAAATGGTAAAATTAAAATAGAATATGGCATTAATTCTATTTCCGAAAACGTAACACGTGGAGCGCCAATTTAAGGTTCGAACCGAATCTGTTAAAATATTGAAGCAGGCAATGGCTGTAAAAGTTGTTGAGGGTATTTTACAAATACAAACTTATTCAACCAATTTGTAAGCATTTCAATTAAATATTTGGAAAAAAACTGTTGTGAACTAAACAAAACTACTTCATCTTTTAAAAACCGTTAAACTGTACTGTAGAGATATTTCTCCAAAGTACAGTTTACATATTAAAGAGATCCGGAAAAGAATGGAAGTAGCTTCGTAAAACAATAAAACTGTTTGACAACCAGTGACGTAATCAGTAATCAACTTTGCCCTTTTTCCCCGGGACGATCTTCTATCGTCCCGGAGGTTGAGGTAAATCTGACACCCGTTGGGTAAAATTTTTAAATCAACCTCGTTTTTTAGCTAAACGTTTTGGACATCGAACGGGAGGTAATATTTCGGTAATTTATAAGAGCTCGTTTTTTTTCTGGACCACTCTATGTTTTATTTAAAGCTATATTTTCTCCCCTGATTTTGTTAGGGGTGGGTAATGATGTTTAACCACCCCTTGTGGCTTTCGAGGTTCTTGAGTGAAAGCCCCATTAAAGTTTGCTTGGTGACACACGGTCATGGGAAGAAGAAAGCTACATCTTAAAGCTTTGGTATATTTTTAATTAAAATTACTTTTGTTACCTCCTAATATTACTACAATATAATATCATCCAAGTTAAATAGTTACGATTACATTAGGCAAACAAAATATATTCCAAGTACTCACTATGTTAAAATATATTTCTAATGTTTATGCAGCTACTACAGGAAGCAACAAAACTACGCTCTGTTGCTATCAGAGACAATCAGAGCAACTCATCAATATTGAACATCAATTTCACGTTACCGTTGATTTTTTCAAATGACAATTTCCGGCAAAGGGCCGAGATTAATATAAATTATTTGGTTTTATTTATTATTTATTTACTGTGGTAATAAAATATTCATATTGCTTTCTGATAGATTATTTACACATTAATATTGATAGATTTTTCACAAGCACGGCAATCTCAGGGTCCATGTCTTTTTCATTTTAGATGAAATATTGGATATGAAGCGGTTTATTTACCTATGTTTTAATCCTATTTTTTAACAGCTTTACTAATCTACAACCTAACTTAACCAACATTTCAGCGACTCGCACCTGCCTATTGCCATGGGGCTTAAACATAACTGGCATACTGTAGGAACACATCTGTCCTATGTTCAACCCTTTGGGGATTACAGGCGAGTTACTTCAGCAACATTAATATTCCGCTTTATAAAACTGAAGAGTACCCGCAAAAAAGTCATATTTAAATATGGAAGTATTTCCGCGGGTTTATTGAAATATGCGGTGAAAGCGGGAACTAGTATGGGCGCGGAGAACTTTTCAACTCAAACACCGGTCAACTTTTGTGGGAAGCACTCGCGTTGCGGTGAGCTTGTTGAGTTAATTTAAACGGGTTCCCTCTATCCGACAGAATCTTGATGCTTCGGAATTTATTTGGTTTAACACACTTGGCATAATCTTCTTTAAACGAATATTTTAGAGGCATAAAAATTATTTAATACAATTATTGTTTGGCCGAATGTTTATATGACCGAATTTACAACGGCATACTTTTAATATGGGAGAATTTTATTTGGCATAATTACCGTTTGCTCATTGAGTGATAATACATGCAGAAAGATAATTAAATAATGAATTAAACAAAATACATAGACAATTTAAGCTAAACTAATCTACAATTTCTCTGTTATGTGGTAGATGAGTCTTTCAATTATTATGGATATGAAATGTATGCCAAAAGATGATTATAACTGTAAATTTTCTGAGATTTTATTATAGTTCTGCCTTTTAATAACTATATCGATATGAAATGTATGCTAAAAGACGATTCTGACTGTGAACTTTCTGCGATATGATGGTTCTACTTTTTAATTCTTATGAATACGAAATTTATGCCTAAAGATGATTCTGACTTTTAAAATTATGAGTTTGGATGTATGATAAATGAGTGTTTGTCAAACGATTTTCCGCGAAATGATGTTTATGCTATCCGCTGTTATGCAAAATAATATTATGACATAAAAAGTTCTGCTATAAAGGGTAGACCCAATTTAAACAGGTAATGCATTTCAATAAAATTAATATGGCTTCCACCACCACAGGTACTTAGTGTATCGGCGTATATATTATTTATATCTCCTGGGCGAAATGTGTGATTTTATTGTATTATTTTTCTGTTTGAAAATTTATTGTAGCCAAAAAGAGAATTTGTGGCCAGTCTTTATTAATAAGAGTGACACAGTGGTCTCGTGTCCAGTCTTCCAAAATACAAAAGATTTGTCGAAGCAATTGCGAAATAGAAACAAAGTCACAGTCACAGCTGTAGCTAGAGTGTGCTTTAATTGTAAATCGAACACCTTAAAAAGTCAAATCTAAGGTCATTACTACATCAAATAGATTTTCTAAGTCAAAGTACGAAAATAAAACAGCTAGGCTAACAGTAAACGTGCTTAGCATTGACACAAAACCATCGACAATTCTATTTTTACATGCCGCAACCAGGCAAGGGCAGAAAACCAAAGCCTCATTTACAACGAGCTATCCGAACGCGCCCCGGGCGAAGGCGCGAACGTCGGGCCACGCGACCGCTGCAGTAGCGGCGGCGGCGATGTGACGTCACACGCGATCAATGGAACTGACGTCGAAGCTCCTACCCCGCTCCCCGCGCCCCGCCGGCCCGGGCGCACCCCTCCACTATGGCCGGCTGCCTGCTGCCGATGCCGGCCTGCCTCAGATGGGACGCGACAGGAATTTATTGTACTGTTAATTAAGTTTATTGATACGAGGGTATTTCAAAACTTCACACTCGAATAGTAATTAATGAAAGTCATTTAATTTTTTATTCAGTTTTTCAGTTTGCATAGTTACGTAAGGCCACTCGTGCGGGCGCCGAGGCTGTGGTTATTTTAAGCCAGCTACGAGTAAGGTTAATCTGGGTGCGACACTCGAAACTACTTAATTGGTGCGGTAGTTGTATATACATTACCGCTACCTGCGTAGTCGTACACATACATATTTCATGCGATTTTCCCCAACCTCGGAGCTGTTTAGTAATGCCTACATTTCCCGACAAAATCCTGCCATAACACTTCAGAAGTATTATATTAGCACTTAAGCTTATCACAATGGGTGACATCAACTTCATAAAACTTAGTTTTGAAACGTATTCAGTGTCTCTGAAATTGTATTATTTAGATAGAAATGCATCATACAAATAAGCTGTCCAGTGCTGATCTACCACGTTACACACACGACGCGGGCATAACAACGATGAAACCTTATCCTAACTCGTTTGCGTAAAAATTGGAATTGATAACAATGAACGAAAAAAACATAGACTCCAAATACAATTGACATAAGCAAAAGAAACTTAACTTTCAGACATGATGGATCGAGTTACAAACTCACAATAGTAAAACATACGGAGAAAAATTCCAAAATAAAACAACAAATACGCCTTTGGCAATAGGAAACCCTCAAAACATTGAGAAAACCTCTTCATTGGTCCCAAAAAAAGGTTGGCTTTAGATCCTTGTCGAACAAAACCCAACCTATTTGTTGTAAGAACCCCAAATATTTTTCACAACTGCGGAATACTTTTACAACAAATGTTCCAGAATGCTACATTATGGTGTGTCGGAGCACGAAAACGTCTAAATTTTTAACAGGAGAAACAGTGTCTCGTTTCCCAGAATTAAAGCTTTATATAATTTGCGTTCCTATAATGAGAACTTCCCTCTGCCACCCCTTTTGCCCTCCGTGGGAGAATCTACATGGCTCCGGCAGGTTTTCTAAGTCCCCACTTGAGGCATTGCTCAATCTAGTTTCGTACTGAATTTACTACCATTATTTATAGCTCAGGTCGTATGTTCGGTGTAGATTTAATTCACACGTAATTTTTACCCGACTACGGCAAAACCAAAAGGAAGGGTTATGCTTTTAGTAGTCTATGTATGTATGTTTGTATTTATGTATGTTCCTACGTAGCACCTAAACTATTCATCCGATTTTGATGAATAAGGTTTCAATCGATTCGTATTATGGCCCGCGTAACATAGGCCCTCAACTATAGGAGGAGTCGATTTTACCTTGCAAAACCTGAACTTAATTAGAGCGTGATTATTCAGTAGTCAGGTTTTTAGTTGTTTTATACCACATAAATTCTTGTTTATCATGCGATAGATGAAATAAGCACTTATGTGGTTTTGACTACTATTGTTTTGGCACATAATTATTCGCAGTGTTATCCGAATAAAAATGAACTCTACCAAAAAACAATATGTTGAACAATTTTACAAACCCGTAACATTATTTTTGGCAAGAACCGAAATCATTTTAATCGCACGAGCTAATTTCCGTTTATTCCAAGTTTACTGTGAACAATTTCCTGCTCTTTATTGTTACTCCCAAGTTTTTAAGAAAAGTTAAATGGTTAACAGTGTTTCTTAAGATTTTGAGACCCTATTTTGCGAAGATTGCAAAATATCCGTCGGCATAATGAACAAGGTTTTCATGAAATTACAACTAACCGGAAATGTCAGGTTGAATTACATGCATTAGCAGCATGAGAATGTAAATATGACAATTCACCTTATTACACACTTAAGAGCTATAATGGCAGGAAATGATGCACAAGCAAATATTACAAAACGGTTACTAATTAAATAAATAACAGTGACTTGTTTTCAACATCCACACAAACTAGTAACGGTACTTTAGCGTTAAAAACCATCAGATAAGGCTCCTGCAGTGATTCAGCGCGAAAATATGCGCTCGCCGTATCCGGACATTATTTGCGAGGAGGCTGCCAGATTATGGATGTAGGGCAGGATATTTTCGTGATCATGATTTAATACTAGAGGGGCCAGCCGTAAGGATAACGGACAAGGTAAGGTTTGCAGGGGTTGGGCCTGATTAACTGGTAGATAAATTAATTCTACATAATGTTTTGTTTCTGTATTCATCTTAATACTAATACTGATAGATATTCCTGCCTTGCACAATACTACCTAACTATCTCAAGAACTTCAATAAGCAATACGGTTTGCTTATCTTGGAAATTCTTCTCAAATTGTAAAGGAGAATGCGCAACTACTTACAAGCTTACACGTGAACTGCATTAGCTGATGCCTTTGTCTAGTTCGTAAACTGAATACAGGGTTCATTGACCATCAGGAGGTTGGAGATCGATTTGTATATGGGTTTCTGAACGTTTCATTATTTTCTCCAGTTACAGTACTGTTCAAACAAATGTTCTAGGTCAAAAATCGTTCCAAATAAATCAAAACTTATCCCTCTAAACGAAAATCAATACCACCATTCTCTGAAAAGTTTTATATTTCAAATTAGTCTGCATTCTTCACTTTTCAAATATAGGAGAGCCATTCTTTTGGACGACAGCGACTGTATTCGAGGCTCGTATGCATCGGCACATCATTTGAGTTTTTGCAGGTGCCTGTAGTTGGACGTTTGTAGCCCCTTTTTTTTTAGGATGGGAAAATCATCAAATGACGCCCCCGCTCTGGGCGGAGCGGAAGGGAGTGTCAGAATTGTACTGACTAAAACCCATCCATGTTCCTTCTTTGCCCTTTGTGTTCCAGGGCCGCGGTATCTCTTTCGAACAGTTCCGCAGCCCTGGCAGGCATCGGCCCGTGCGGACCCCTACGTGGTTGCTGACATCTCTTTGAGGCGCGCGTGGAACACGAACGCGCCGTCGACACGGCCTGTCGTCATAAGACGGCCGGACGGCGAGCTAGCCCAAAACTCGCCGTCCACAGGCCCGCGCCTACGGTGGCCGGGGGCCACCACGTGATCCCCGACGCCCAGGGCGTCTCCCGCGGCGGCTGGGACGTGAGGCTCTTTCCCTCTCACGTTCCGCCACCTCCTTCACTAGCATGACTGCTTCGCAGAAGGAGGTGACGGCTTCCCATTCCCTCTCGCTCCGGACCATGGCTTGAACCAGGGCCGGGCGCGAGAGGTTGCCGCCGCCAATCGCCTCTAAGAGGACACGGCGCTGCTCCGCCCAAGCGGGGCAGGCCTCCACAGTGTGCTGCACCGTGTCCTCCGGACGATCCTCACAATGGAAACACCCGGGCGTTTCCTCCCGCCCGATTCGGTGCAGGAACCTCCCGAAATAACCGTGTCCGGTGAGGACCTGCGTCAGGCGGAAGGTGAGGGCGCCGTGGCGCCTCTATAGCCACTCCTCAAAAAGGGGACTTATCGCCACAATGGTGGCGTGCCCTGCACGGGGTTGCGACAGTCGCTCTCTCCATGTCACCATGAGATCGCGCCGGAGGTCTGTCCGCTGAGCGGCGATTTGCCGCGGCAGCGGAGTTTCCCCCCGACGTAGTGCCTCCGCGCGCCACGTTTGTACCCCCTGTATCATCTATGCGAATGCACACCTAACTTTTCAATCTAACGTGTCTCCTATCAACTCCTTGCCAGAGAATAGAACACGCCGAACTTCTAGAAACTTCATTGACAAGGATTCCCGCGTGTACCTTTTGAGAACCACCGACAGGAACGAAACTGTCCACAAATGTTTGCAATTAACATTGGATTGGTTTTGCTAATTAAAGCATTATAAATGTAATTGAGCACAAGAACATAAAATGAATAACCTAATCTAAATCCCAATTCTAAAACTCTAAATCTACTGTATTTTCTTTACCAAAACAGTAAGTTAAACATCTTTCGATCTACCCAATAGCTATACCTAGTTACTTCCTGTACATCCATACATATGTACCTGCATACCCTCCTGGTACATTTACTTAACACATTGGCATGATGTGGGGTTAGCTCTAATTCCGCAAAATACGCGTCCATTTAGGATCCTCGCAGCCTCATTTCGTGTGATTGCTCTATAAAAAGATTATCTTCCGCGGCACACCGGTCCACAACAATTACCTACGATACTCCGCCGAGTCAGGGAAATCTAGTCAAGTCTACAATGAATCATTTAAGATACCGCAATAGTTTTTGCCCAAACAAACAAAAGAAATAAGTTTGACACCCATGATTCATTCGTCCATCATTATATTTTTTACAGAGCACTCAAAATGGACAATGTTTTCGACGTGGCTCAGGAAAGATTTTTTCTACGGCTGGCCCGAGACCTTGCTCTGACTAAAATTAAGATAAAAACTGCGAGTAACAAAACTTCACTTTTTATATGGCCTGTGTTACTGTCACGACTTAGATGAAGCAGTGGGATTTAAGACAAAAGCTGGCAAACTGCTCGCAATGAATCCTCAGAGAGCCGGTCTGCCGGACTCCAGCTCTGGAACGAGTTTTTAATTCAATATTTCTGAGTAAAGTTTAGGTAACGCATAAATTTGACATGTAGACGACACAAACTCTTTACATTAAATAAATTGGTTGAAGGTCCCTGCGTAGATAGACAAATTATGTAAAATTTTAAAGCCGAGAGGAAAATCTGTTTCCAAAGTCTGACATAACCCTAGGTAGTGTTACATAGAACCCTAGACAATGGAGATGACCACGGTAATGGCGGTTATCCTCCTTTCAGTACATTACGTGAAACAATACGGCATATTGTGTCTCAAATTGCGAATATCACGAGCCAATTACTATAGTAGCGGGGATACATTCCTACCATTTCCCATGGAGGTGCAGGGGCTGGCTCCTAAGTCAGCGAGTGTAACTGACTAATCGCAATGTTTATACAATTACGTAAATCAACACATTTTCACACGATTTTACTTAACGTTTAGCTATTAATTTGAGTACTTATTATTTTGATTAAAGTGTGGCGTAATCATAATAGATTACGAGTTCGTATTTCTATCTATCGTAAAATAGTAAGAATCATTTCGTAACTAGCCATTAGGATTATTGGCTGATTGATACTAAAATGCTAACTGCTGATAACAAACGATGAGTAGTAGCAGTTTTCTTCTTAAAACATTAATGAGTGGTAGTTCAAGATAGTCCTAATGTTTCTTGTCAACTTCGTTTCGAAGCAAGATCCCATTCTTACGAAGCCAGATTCCTGCTTATTATGAGTTTCCCTGGAGAGTCCTCAAGTTTCCACCGCTCGTTTCACGCTGGCTTCGAAGCCTCGCCTAAATTACATAACCCTCTTGAACGAGGCGCGGGGCGAGGGACGCCCCAACAATACGAGCAGTATCGAGCGACGGCCGTCCCTCTCACACAGGGGGCTCTCTTTCGCACTCGCGCACCAACACACCGGACATGACAGCTCCGATCCTTTCCACGGACGCCATTCATTGCTGGCGCAGAACACGTCACACAATAAACCTATGTAGGTGAACCACCGATGTACCGTGCAAACTGAGCGAGTTTCATGAAAAGAAATTGATTTCAGTGCCGCGTGCGGTGAACGGCTATTGTGAAGTCCAGCATACAAAAAAATCTTACGTATTGAGTGGCCAACATTGCAAAATTTGCAAAGATAATTTCATATGAAAGAAGAGAGAGGATACCTCTCCCTCGTTCAAAAATATATTGAACAGAAGACTGTATTTGATAAAAGATGTATTATTTATGTAAATTATTATCTCTATATTCAAGATAATATTGATCAGAAACAGCTTATTTCGAAAATATTAAGTACAGTGCCAACTTTTGTTGGCAAGCAAATGTTACAATATGCTACTACAACCATACTTCAATCTTCAATCTTTGAAATTGGCAGTACTTACAACCAAATAATTTCTTATCATTGAAATGATTGACCTAATTTGAGTGTCAATCAATATACTGTTAGAGACAAACATATTGTAAAATCTCGAGGGATATTGAGTACTATTCAATGGCTATAATAATACAAGCAGACCAAATAAACAATGGATGGACTGTGTGAAGGATGATGCCTAGAAAAGAGGTGTCTGACACAATAACTAATTAGTAATTACTAATAATTATTTTTAATGCTACTCTCTATAATTATTGTATTAAATTTTGCCCAACAGCGTCCATGTGAACTTTATTATTATTTAAGTTCTTGTAAAACACGTGATATGCAATAAAAAATTGAATTGAATGATGGGTAATAGAGAAATATGGAAGAAGTAGATATGCGGTGCCAACCCCAAACAAATTTTGATAAGGGCAAGAGAACGATGAGATCCAATTCTATTCATAGAAATGATTAGCAGTGAGAGTTTAAAACACGCCCAGTTTTTGACATCCAGTCTCTGTGGATGCAGCTGAATACCAATATTTTACATGGAGTGACTGGCAATCTGACCTCCACAACCCACATAGGGCTGGGTAATACAATACCCCTTGGTAAGACTGGTTTTCAGACTTTCAGGCCACTGACTACCTGTTATGACTATCAACAATCTACAAATGACAACCAGGACCAACGGCTTAACATGTGTGAAGAAGCACGGAAGAAACTTGGTACGAAGTAGATGGATACCCATCCATGAACCAACCTCGGCAAGCTCAGCTTAGCCTTGAAGATTGATCTGTGAGGCTGTCAATATTTAGCCGAAACCTCCTCTACTCGATTTGATGACAATATTATAAAATCGATAAAGAAAACTATTATTTCATTAATTTACATAAATGACCTCATTAAGCCACCTGCAGCTCTAATATGTAATCAGAGACATTTAAAAATAATTTTATAAAATCTAATGGTTTATGCATTAGATTTTATTGACTTAACAAATGAATATTCATGTTCATTAAGGGCTACTACAATACTATTCAAATGAAAAAGTTTGGGAGGATGGACGTTTGTTACTCTTTAATGCAAAAACTACTGAACGAATTTTTATAACAATATAATGAAATGACTGTATGCGGGCGACGCCGGGGAAGAAGCTAGTAATACATATAAAAAAATCAACCACAACTAATTCCTGCAAAATAGGGTGGATACTGTAGGTATATCTCTGCCTAACTTTTACAGGATTTCAAGTTTGATGTTATTGTGTGTGTTAATTCACAAAAAAAATACGATCTAGGCTGACAAGGCAAAGGTCTAGAACAAACAAAGATTATAATATGACTTTTGGTAAAGTTGTAAACTGAAGTCAAGGCAAGGAGATACACCAGAGATAAGACGGGTCTGGGAAACCCTACAGGTACATAGTGATGTCACTGGTCTGTGTACAAAATTATCTTATTCTCATTAGATTGGGTTTATTAGAAATTGTTTAATGTGTATATGTTAGCTGGAAATAAAAGACAATTATTAAATTGTGCAAGCAAGAATACCAGGAGATGAAATAATACCACAGAAAACATTCACAAGTCTAATGCTCCTTCAAATATTTTATCTGTAAAATTTCTGATATTTTTAACAAGTGTGTTTATAATCGTGTGTGTAATAAGCCTATCCTTCCTAAATTATTAAATAGCAGGGTAATGGCCCCGTCTACAAAACAGTTTAAGTTAAAAGAGTGCTGATTGTAGGTTTATTCTGCTAGTTAGTATATATTCGCGAATAGAAGCCGTAGAATAGCCGGCTGCAATTCAGTATCAGTTGAGTTTCGTATCACAACACCGACGACGTTCATATCGCTATCAATAGATCTCAAAATATACATACATAACCCACCCAGTATAAATTCCTATTACTCTTTTGACATAACTTACGTCGTCGACGGCTAGACTCGAATACCCGCCGCCGCATTCCACAACATACAACTATCGCCGACAACACAATTAGCAATAGTGACAATAATTTAATAATTCAAAATGCCATTCGATCTATTTTCGCATCCCACGTTATCTGAAATAAGATATAAAATTACACTCACCGACAGCAAACGGCGTGTGACGGCCGCTCGAAAATTTAGGATTTGCCACAAATTCACTGTTTTCACAATTTCAAATTGATTTTTTACTAGAATTATTCAATATTTTTATGTGAATAGACGTCGACAGAGTGACGGAATTTGACATTAATATTTAAGGTTGCCATAGGAAATATGGTCCGTGTGCCACTCATACTAAGGTTTGTCCTGACAACAACAACAAAAAATATTTTCTGTTTTGTACAAAGCACAAGCTGAAAAATCACAAATAATGTAGGTAATATTTAAACGCCTAAATTATCAATTTTTGCTGCTCAATGAATCACGGTCAAAACATCACTTAATACTTATCAGCTGTTGCAGACTGAAACTTGGTTCAGCTCACCATAAACAACAGAGTGGTTATGGCGTGGGGTCTCACTAATAAATAGTAATTAAATAAGGGTATCTTCCTTGGACACGTTTCATTGTTATATAATTTCTATTGATAAGCGAAGTTTTGTTTTTTATACTGAATTCACACGTTTTGTATTTGCCACTACAAATTTACCTAACACCTAATAAATCTCATAATATAGGGAAGAAACCTCATTGTAGATGGCTCTTTCATAATCCATAGTTCATACTGTATTACATGATAGATCCCACACACATACATAGATATACACAATAGATCCCCAGTTTCCACATTCGAATGCATTTTAAGATTTTAGAAATAACTTAGATTCTGTGTAAAAAGGCTCGTGTATTTCGTTCATTCCCCTCTACTTTTCACCTTTCAATGTCTATGGTCAGTAGGAAACGGAAAAGAATGAAATTAAAGTACACGCCATTTTAATGTTGTCGTGGTCGTGAAACAAGAAACAACGACAACGACGCTCTGTTCTCGCTCTCGTTCTTTCCATTTGGTTCATTTCGCCATTTTGTGGATAAGCTCATTTTTGCTGTGGCTTAATTATTAATTAGTAACTGTAATAGTTGTGTTATTTGCTTTATATAGTGCTTTGTTCGTGCGTGATATTGGTGTAAGGTAAGTAGCTCTAAAGTTGTCCCTAGCCGTCAAACTATTTCTTTTATTTTTTCGGTACTACTACGAACTCCCATAATCCATTGTCATGGACGCTGCTGACTCATTTCGTCAAATTATATGCGTTTCAGAAACTAAAATGCCGGGCGCCGGTACTTTCAAAATCTTCGTCGGGAACCTTTCCGATAAAACAACGGACGCCGATCTTAGACCGCTATTCGAAAAGTACGGTACGGTCGTAGAATGCGATATCGTCAGAAATTACGGTTTCGTGCACATGGAAAACGAGCAAGTCGGCCGCGAAGCCATTCAGAATTTAAACGGAGAGATAGTTCATGGCCAGGCGATCAAAATAGAAGCCGCCAAGAGTCGCAAGGCGCCGTCGACGCCGACCACAAAAATATTCGTCGGTAACCTCACGGACAAGACGCGCGCGCCCGAAGTCCGCGAGCTGTTTCAGAAGTTCGGCACGGTCGTCGAGTGCGATATCGTTCGTAACTATGGCTTCGTGCACTTGGACGCGACGGGCGACGTGAACGAAGCTATCAAAGAGCTGAACGGTATGATGGTGGACGGACAGCCCATGAAGGTGCAGATGTCGACGAGCCGCGTCCGCCAGCGGCCGGGCATGGGCGACCCCGAGCAGTGCTACCGCTGCGGTCGGGGCGGTCACTGGTCCAAGGAGTGCCCCAAGGCGCTGGGCCCCGACCGCAACGGTTTCCGCGATCGAGCTTTCGGCCGCGACCCCTACCCCCCGCCGCCGCCGCCGCCGTTCCTTCGCGATCGCATGATGGGAGGATTTGGGGTAACGCGCTATCACTTACTATCCGAACCGTCGGTTTTCATCTGACCGCTTTCGATGCATCACGTAGGCCGAGCGCGTGGAGTCTGTCTTCGCACGCGGTACCTATATACTCGGGCCGAAATAACATGATCGGGCTCGTTGATGCTACAGTCGCTGCTCACCACCAAAACAAACAAAAAACATGCCTAATATAATAACATTCATTTTGTTTTGAGTTGGTTTTTATTTTGAGAGTTTCATACAAATTGAATGCCATTACTAATGCTGTTTTACTATCACAGGATCCCTATGATGGGTACTACGACCGTGCGAGGTTCGAGTCGCCGCGAGACCTGTTCGAGCGCCGCTACCCCGTGGGCGCTTCGCGCGGGCTAGAGATGGGCGCGTCGCGCGGCGGTCGCGGGGACTTCGTGTCGCCGCCGCTGCGCCGAGAGCCGATGCCACCCATGCCGAGCCTCCCGCCGATGCGCAGCGGGATGGGATCTATGAGGTCGTCGTATGATGCTATGTACAGCAGAAGAAGTCCCCCTCAAGGACCTCAAATGTCCCGGGGGTGAGAACTTGACTTGTGTCAATGTTGTTGTGTTTACACTTATGCTCTCATTCTTGCTTCATACAAATTGGTTGTAGTGTAAAAGCTATCTTATCGCTAGAAGTTGATGTCAAATTCATTTAGAACTCCCCTGCACTTATCAAACATACCAAAAAGTTACTAAATAACACAACTGACACCACTTTTACTGTAGTTTAGGAAGAGTAATATTAACCCCAACTCCATATTGCTATAATTTGTAATAATGGTTGCCACACATCTACATTTCCATTGTATTCCCCTTGCAAATTCAGATTCTAATATTTGACTAAACATATTCAAGTATTTTCTATTTTTTAAAATAACGAGTAAGTATATAACGAAACTAACAATAATTTATTCTCATTACAGAATGTATGAAGATTTCAGCCGTGACACGTTTGATGACAGAAGGTACGATAGGTACTATTACTTTCATGTTTGATGTAAAGTTTTATACTAACGGCATTAACATAACACGTTTTTTGCTTCCAGGCCGGGTATGCGTGGACCGTCTCCCTCCAGAAGATACGCGCCTTACTAAGTTAAAATTAGGTTAGATATAGTTGTCCAACGCTCAGTTACAATCGATTGTAATTTGTACTTGAATAGCTGACCGATAGTTCTGTTGATAGAGAGTAAAAATATAATTTAAGTGGGAGTGACTGATTTGGGATTTCCACAAGTACGATTGGCATGGATGATTGTGAAAGTATTATGTGACTGAATGTAAATAAGTGAAATAAATATCATTTTAAGTACAAAACTGTTTTCATTTGCTCAACTGGCCAGTTCTAACACAGCACTTGCTGTCATAGTCGTTTTCCAGTCCTTATTTATAGGTAATGTATCTTCTAAATTAGCGCAGATTTCTATCCATCTTCTATTAAGAATGCTCAAAAATGATTTTGGCGTAGCTACCGTTATCTGACCTCAATATTATTATTGTTATTGCCTCGCAAGAAAGTTGTATCTACACAGATAGTACGTGCGACTGAAAGCAATAAAACAGCTGCGTAAATAAGTCTTTCATCACGTAGCTTTTAAAGTCTGATGTAGTAGACGAATAATTCTCTAATGAAACTGAACGGAATCAGCACATTCTGAAGTCCATAAAATCCAACTTGATTAAATTGACAGGTGCCTAACTAAAGCTAAAGGCACAATAGTAGATTTGGTCATACCGAAAAAATATTATGCAGTAAAATTATCGGAGTACATCCTAAAGCAGTCATTATTTTCAGGTTAAATTTTATGAACTTACCCAAGAATAGAAGTTAGGGTAGCTACCGACAGATGGCGGTGTGTGGCCATCGTAGGCTCACGTTCACACGGCGTGAACGATATTTGCGATATCTCTCAAAAAGGTACAATGTTGGAACATAGTATCCAGGTTGCAGGCAGATTCAAAACCGAGAGCTAGTCTGGAGTCCAGGCTTACAGTACTATTTCACACTGAATATTTTGTTTTAGATCGACTAATATTATCATAACGCATTGATAAAATTCTCTTCGGAAAAAAAAACGGGTATCATTTAAGCTATCACCAATTTAATTAGTTTTGTGTTTCTTAAATAATAGGGTTTGTCCTCAAAATAGTAGATCTGTCACCAAAATGTAGTCACCAAACAATGCAAAATCAGTTCCACAATAAATCACCTAAAATCCTGAGATACAAGGTCTAGTACCAAATAAATGTTTTTGTATGTATTATAATAGGTGTGTCCTAATAAGTATTTAAGCAAACTAATTTAAAGAGATCACCAATAAATCATATTATGTTACTAGAAAATTGCATTAAGTTCAAATAACCTAACCTAACCTAAGGAGTCGCAGTCAGGGATCGATAATCGATTTATTTGGTGACAGATCTACCATTCTGAGCACAGAGCTATTATTTAAGTAACAAAACTGTTATTATAAGAACGAAGTTTATATTCATGTAATGCAATATAATTTTATTGGTTATCGATCTCTTATTTTACACATATATTAACATTAATTTGATAATTCATACCTGGGAACAATTTTTGTTTATCTGAGAACGAAAATATTTCGTGGCGATAGATCTATTTATTAGGTGATACAACTTGATGACAAATATAAATTTTGGTGATAGAAAATATAGTTCCCAAAAAAAACTATTGCTTTTGTCTCAATAAAAACGACGGTATTAAAAGCCCACATACGCTTCTACACGAAAACGATTCTGTATTGGGCAGCGTGGTATTTTGTAGATCGACTTTACTTTTTCGAAAGGTTTGAAATCTTTTGGCCCTTGAATGATATTATCAGGAGGGTCGCTGTTGGTAAGCATTTGTGAAGCTGTCTTTCGAATTCTTATTCAAAACAAGTGTGCAGCATAAGGCTGCGATTCCATCAGAGATTAACGAGGATGCGTAGGGATGTGTGTGAAACTAACCAATAATATTGTTTCTTTTTCATAGCTTAAGGTATTCTAGCCATGTGATTAGTTTGTTCCTCGCTCATCTCTGGTGGGAACGCAGCCTTAGTTTAAACTACGCCCACGCGATAAAAATACTGTGCTGCACTATATACTTCCTAGCATTCGTTGTTTTCCGAAGCTAGTTGTTTACAAGGTGGGATCACGTCTGGTTCCTCAGTTCGATCATTTTCCCAGAAAAGGTCTGTTGACGAAATCCCGTACACCATAGCTTCTTAGGGAATAAGCATCAATCAATCAACATCTCTGGGCTGATGTCGCTAGGAGAGGGGTTTATTCGGGCTCGTAAATAAGTAAGCATAATCTATGTCCATTAATGTTTTATTTGTAACTTAACATGTATAAGAGACCTATGCAATGTCAGCTACCAGCTATATTTACACAACACTGTACAGGGTGCGATGCGCACTAGTAAATGCTAGGCGGCCACTTGGTCTAGTCTTTAACTCTTCCAAATTCATTAAATAGCTGCCCTTTAAACGGGTAGTCCGAAAAACTAGTATTTTGTGATACATTATTAATTGGCCTGAAATTATTTTGTGGCTTCTTATTACAGAAAAAATGTTCCGGATTAATGTAATTTTTTTTTAAGACAAATCGCACCATGTATAAAATCCACATGAGACCAAGTGCGTCGCTATACAAAACAAATAGTTAATACTAATCGTTGCGAAGGCATCTCATAAGACACTGCGCTATTACATCCTTTATCTTTAATACTCACACACTACTATTAGTCTTTTTATTATCATCGTTTAAGTACAACCCACATCAGCTACCTGTACCGACAAACATGTGAATATAAAATGCATTTTACATGGCTACGTCAATAATTTTGAAATCAACTCTGTTTTGTACGATTATAAAGGCGTCTTATTGTCAAAATATCACAATACATGTCGCTCGGCCACGCTGCGAGCTGCGACAGTTCCTGCTCTTCACAATAGTGACCTAATTTACAACAGAAACGTTAACAGAGTATTGTTTCATATCTACACTCCTATAGCTGCCTCATTGTGTCGCGACCTACTCGAGGGCTATTTACATGTTTGAAACGGCTGTTTCAATCGCCACGAAACTAGAAGAAGCTGCCTCAACGCGAACACTTTGATTGCTTATACAAACGGAAGACAAAAATTTTTCATTATAAAACACTTCATCATTAAGTCTAAGTAACAGTAATAAAATAAAACATTACTTTTAGAACAAAACTAAAACCAAAATCATACAGTTGCGGAGAGATTCCATCGGGAACATTCATAAGTTAGTCATAATTATAATTACAGTATCATTTCACTGGTGGCGTGAACTGCTATCCGAATAAACTTAACAATACTGAGATTTAAACAAAACGGTGGTCAAACTGAATTTTCACTTCGATGGGGCTTTACAGCTATTGATTTTCACATGAATCGTAAAATAAATAGAATATTATCAAGGAACTTAACTCGGAGCCTAAACTAGGTACAGTCTGTGTGGCGAGCGTCCGGAGCTTCACCACGAGAGTCACAGTATTTACAGCAAGGAATAGTACACACGCGCCGCGTCACACGAGCTTGATGGTGGTCTCGGTGTTGTACTTGGCGAGCGTCTTCTTGACGCGCAGAGCCGTGAGCCGCACGGGCGGGTTGGCGTGCCAGCACTCGTGCATCAGCGTCACCAGCGTACTGAGCGGCTCGTGCGCCAGCCAGCGCGCCGGCACGGCCGGCCGCACGCGGCCCGCGACCACCACGCGGTGCATGTCCTCGAACGACGGGTCGGGCGGCACGCTGTCGTGGTACGGCAGCGCGTAGGCCTCCACGTGCTGCGCCTTGTCGCCGGAGCAGCAGCGCCGGCACATCTCCCACAGCACGAGCCCCAGCGAGTACATGTCGGCCATCTTGAACGCCTCGAAGTTGCCGACGTCGAGCTTCTCGTCCAGCACCTCGGGCGCCATGTAGCGGCGCGTGCCCACGCGCGTGTTGGGCGCGATGTCCACCTCGTTGCGCTCCGCCACGTACCGCACCGCCAGACCGAAGTCCGCGATGGCGCACTGGCCGTTCCGCTTCACCAGGATATTTTTGCTTTTAATGTCTCGATGCGCGATCGCAGGCTTGCCCTTCGTGCCGAAGATGTCCATGTGCAGATGCGCCAGGCCGCTCACGATGGAGTAAGCCATGATCATGAGGCCGTGCGTGTCCAGCACCACGGTCTGCAGGTAGTCGTGCAGCGAGCCGTTCTCGTGGTAGTCGGTGATGAGTAGCATCTGCGTCCAGGAACCGGTGCCCTTGATGTCGGCGGCGATGAAACCGAGGATGTTCTCGTGTCGCATCAGGACCGTCTGGTAGATTTCTGTTTCGCGGAACCAGGAGGCTTCTTCGGTGGTGAAGAACACTTTGACGGCGACGCGCTCCCCACGCCAGCGCGCGAGCCACACCTCACCGTAGCGGCCTTTGCCGATGGACTCCACCATCTGTATCTGCTTGGCGACGGTGCGCTGCACGAGCAGCGGCAGGCCGGAGCCCGAGCCGGACGACACGTCCGCGGCGTGCGGCGCGGGCGGCGAGGGGGGGCGCTTGCCGGCGCGGCGCCGGCGCCGGTACAGCAGCAGGAAGGCGGCCAGGGCAGCCACCAGCGCCACGCACAGCGCGGCCGCGACCAGCAGCGCCGGCGCAGGCGCGGGCGGCCGCAGCGCCGGCGTCTCTGTCACGTCGGGCGGCGGCGGCGCTAGTGCAGGCTGCAGCCGCCTGTTGCACAGGTCGCTCTCGAAGCAACATTCTATCACTTTAGGGTTTTGATGTGGGACCTGGGAGCTTTTACACTGGAAACAGACAGAAGTATTTGTTAATAAAGTGTTTCATAGCGTGTGGTGCCAAATATTCCAGGGTATAATACTGATCTCAAGTAATTTCAGATATTATTAAGGTTTAAGAATAAACTAAACGAGGCAACAAAACTTCATAATATACTACTATCAATGAAGATCTCAACTCACTTGCATAAACCCAGACTCATCCGGGGGCAGACAGCCCGCAGTGCGGTCTACCACGACGAGCCCGTTGTCGTCGAGCACCTCCTCGACGGCGACGAAGCAGTAGCCGCCCGGCTGCGTGGCGCACGTGCCGTTGGCCGCGCCGTCGGGGCACGCGGCCGCGCCCACGCACTCGCACACTAGGCCCCGACCTGCAAGGAGGGAAAGAGGCTTTTTATTGACTAGAACACTCTTAATTTTGTCATACAAAACATTGTCTGACCAAAATCAAAGTTTGGTCACAAACTGCTGAGTATTGCTTTCCTCTTGTTGATGTAAATTAAAATTCCTAATAATCCACTAAAGAAGCGGATTAGCTGAGTCTATAGAAAATGCCGAGGAACCAAAAGGAAAAGGTGCCAAAACAGAACATGTTAACAAAGAAATTAATATGGGCAGATGCAGCTAGGACCCAGACCCCAATAACACATTATAACGATGATCCTACCTACACAATGATGAGCGATTACCTTAATTTAATAAAAACGTCGCAATTATCAATAACATCGTGCCATGTCTAGGTACTTATGAATCTTAGATAACACAGCTAAGACCTACACTGAAAGAATCGGAGATATCACGTAAGTTAACGATGTTTATATATTATAAACAGGTGAGAAAAAACTTTCCACAAGAAATGAATAATTGCTGAAAGATGATATAACAGTATGAAGTCATAATTATATCTTTATAATAATTGCATTCAGCTGAAAGAAGACAAGTCATTATGGTGAAGAAAACAACGAGGTCGACGTAAACGGACACAAATGTTATTACTAGGAATAAGCGAATACTATGAGTTAGAGGTGGGACGACCAGAATACCTTGTTTAGTAATGATCATATGGAAGACAGCAACATCAATAAAATTTAACCACAAATTCTAATCATTTACCAAATTAAGCCATCGTCTGAGGTAGACGACACAATACCAAGAATTTAGATATTATCACCAAAATCAAAGAAACTATCTAGCTTACTAAGGTGGTGGTGCCAGTAAACTGCAATGCTTCGTACATCGTCAAGTCTGAATCCAATAAACAAACGAACAAACAAAATTATTGGCTTGGTAAGAATGTTGTGTCTAAATAGATGACACAAGAGTCGCGGTAATGCGCCCGCTCATCATTGTGGCATTGATACTTTGACATCATCAGGTATGTATTTACTTACAGCAAAAAAGTTAATTGTGATAAGGTATATCCAAAAGTAATTTGTAAGTACTTGGAAATAATTTAGTGGGAGTCATCGTAAAAATATTATAGTCAGTTTTAATGATTAGGTATCTAACGTATATCACAATAGTACGTAATCTCCAAAGGTTTAGGCAAAAGTGTACCTAATAGTAGATACACTCACATTTCCCCAGTTGTGTGTTAAGCCCCAATTAATAGGAGGCGAGTTTATTGCCATCAACCGGGCACAATTCTAGTCTACTTGGCTGCTACTGTAGAATTCCAGATGAAAAAACCCAATAACACTTTACCCAATCTGGGAATCGAGTCTCATCCATAGCAGTTGCGCTTGCGACCACTAAATGAGCGAGGCAGTTTTGATGATTCTGTGTTTTTAGTTTGTTCCTAACTACTGGATTAAGGAATTCAAGGATTTATAAATTTCAGGGTTAGCTTATACACACGAACGACAAAGAAATTGGCAGAAACCGAGAATGCGTTAATAGTTCAATAAATCAAGGTGAAAAATGCAGTTAGGCAGAGTCAATTAAGATAATTATTTGCGCTAATGACTTCCAAGTCTCCAACTATTCGGTGCGCCTGCGCCATAATCATTTCTTGTTTCATTAATATATTTGAATAGTAATGGCAATCTAGCTGAAGGTGTTTGATATATTTGGCATTTTAACATTAATTATATTTCGATCGACTAGTTTGTGTCAACTGGTCAACTCTCTTAAAATCTGATTCGTTTAGTCAATCTTTAAGTAAATAATACTACGTCAATTTAGAACGTATTGCATTTTTGGAGTGATTGGGCTAGATCTTACGAATCAATTTGCACTTATATGGAAAAGCTTCGATCAAACATTAAGTTGTACTTGATGGTCTTTCGAAGCGGATTACTACAAATACTGTTTTTCATCCAACATGTTTTATTTTATGGAACGCTGCAGTAGGTCCTTTTTCTTATAGCCTAAAGATGTGAACAAGATACGCTTCGTCTGAATATGAACACAAAAGAATTATGAACAGGAATATAAATATTAATGGCATTAAACATTCATCCAGCATCGGAACATATTTTTTGCACGCAGGCGTAGCGAGCAACAGGTAACCTCCCGGCCGACACCCGTGCTCCGAACGATACAAACCGTCCTCAAACAATAACAACAGGTACAAGTTAAAAGGCATCACTTCTAGCTCAATCTGCTGAATTGATTCACTTCTGGTCAACAATTAAATCTATACTTAGCTATGAAAATGCTAAGGAATCATAAAATTGATCGATTAGAGTCGCCAGTCCTCGGAAAAGTGACGAGACGTCATAAATAATTAATTAAACTACAAGTTTAATGCAGTCTGCTTGTCAAGTGTTGGACATAAAACTGAAACTCTGATATGTAGTGAACTTGTATTAATTTATAGGTAATGATTACTAACACGTTAAGGTAATAAAGCTGCGGTCAGTAAATACCTATAGGTCGTGAGGAAATCGGAGACCTGAGCTCATACAATTACACATACGAGGTAACAACTAACTATGAATCAATGCGTTTGTGAATGACTTACACAAACACTAGAGCGGTCCCTATTGGTCATACAAACGTTTGAGTTTTACAGTGATCCCAAATAAACTTCTAAATATACGTTGATGATTACATCAACACCAGTTTACTTACAACGAGACAAACGTTGATGAACAAAATATAAATACAACAAAGACAGGAAACTATGAATGATTCAACGTCCACATCCTTAACTCGTAGCAAATCCGTTCAGAAGGCGGAAACTGAAACACGACGAGATCACAACTGGGTCCCGAGATGAACACTTGTACAAAACAAACAGAAACACAGAAGCGTCGTCTTCGGGAGTAGATCGGAACACTTGGACTTCGGTTCGAGGAAACACAATACTCAGGTCAGCAGCCGACAACTGTTGCTTAGATTTATGATCTGGTTTAGGTGTCGGACTAAGGTGGTGTACGTACTTCGTCTCATGCCGACGGAGAGCGTTCGCGGCGAGCCCGGCCCTGCGTCCGCGCTATCATTTAAATATAACTTGGGACGCCGCCGTCTGTCGCCGGCTTTATTTTTACACCACTGAGATTATATGTGGACAGTCACAACGCACGCTGTCTCTCGGGAGACGTTATGGTTCGCGCGCGACTCCGAGCCTCTGACACACAGCACTGAGAGCGAGACGTGTCGGCGGAGTGACGCCCACGGCGCGAGTGACGGGCGGAGCGCGCGAGGCGACGCGGCGTCCCCCTGGGCGCGCGCCCCACGCCGCCCGCCGCCCCGTGCAGTATGCACCGCTGCACAGCCTCCACATGGCTCCGCCGAGATAACGCGGGTACCGAGCCGAGATCGCACTACACTCAACAGATACACAAATGCGGTGTGCGTTGCTATTCATTGACGCCAACACTGCATTGCCAACTGTTTATTGTGATCTACTTACGAATGTATCGGGCGAACTCTGCCTCTGATAGGCCAACACATTAAACTTATTGTACCGGACGAGGAAAGAATCTCTCAGAACTCCAAATATGATAAGGTAGACTTCATAATAAGAACAAAGAAGCATTGAATACATTAAATAGGAGATCGACTATATTGATAATAAGGAAAAGTAAAAACATTATTACTTTATGAAAATAACAACGAAGCCGTTCATAATTTAAACGAATCAGACAGTACATAACGCGCTAGCAGTAGTAATATCGAAATTCGAATTCTTTTAGCACAAGACTTCTTGGTAGAATTTCTGGAAAAGCAACATCTGTCGGAAGCTTTTTATATTTTACGAGGAGCACTAATACTCCTACTTCCACAAGTTATTAGAGAAACGCGAGCAATAAAACCTTATGGAGCTAACTAATCGGAACGCGATTAATCCGAAGCTTTTATGACCAACACATCTTCTATTTTGTTTTCCTTTTCTAATTTGAGATCGTTAATGCGAACTTCCTGGATGTTTTGCGACACTGTTGCTCTCAGTGCATGATAGTTAACGTGTGTAAATCGGTGTGGTCGTGTCGTCATCGTCACACAGATTTGGAGATGCGTCGTCGTTATCTCTGTTAGCAGGAGCAGCGTGTGACGTGCCCGCGCCGCATGCGGCTCACGCCTGCACTGCACTCGATACACCGCCTCCAATTGCCGTAATCAATATATGTAGTACGGGCCCACTGCCTACTAATGCATCTCAAGGATGTCCGCAGACATGAGACACACACAACTCAGGAGCACGTGTCGATTGCCGAAACGTATGCAAATTACTGTTATGAATTCAAATTACATACCTACGCAAAGAAACGACACTATTGTTCTCGTGTCCCGTCTATGACATCAATTTGCAAATAATCGTAGTTATTAGCCTAATACGAATCGCGAATGACGTTCTGAATTTTTGATGGCGTGTTCGATCATGATCACATTCGGACATAATTTCATCCCGTGCGACAGTTACCGTCGTGGTGAGCGATTTATACTGGTGTTTCTCGTGGGAAATCTCCTGACGACGTTTAAACACGCCATCAGAACCTCATCAACAGCATCGACGTTAAGTATAAATCATGTTGCAGGCTACAAACTACTTTCACGTTTCTCTACATACAGCACTGATTCTTGATATTATGAGAATAGGTCGCTGTGTCTATGCACCGCACGTGCAAAACTAGTTCTTCAGATTCGGCAAACAGCACAGATGTGCCTGGTATCGGTTAATGTACACGAGAACGAATTGACGTTGCGAGTGCTGCAATTGCAAGCAATCATATGAATCGATTTGTTAAAGATAGGAGTAAAAGGGCAGTCGATCAAGATGAATTCGATGTGAAACAACGCATCGCACTCAATCTTGTTTTAGATATGAATAAACTCGGCTGCCTTTTCGTCGACCGAATTGGATTAAACGATAAGCATCATATTATAGCGGGAAAAGCGCGATGTAATGAGATCGCCCAGATACAAATGACTGAATAGCGGACAGCTAATTAAAACAAACAGGCCGCAGCTCGCTAACGACGCCCCCCAGGTATCAGGGAACAATTCTGTCGTGACTGTTGCAAATGGCATTCGGTTCCGATCATGCTGCCGGGGCGAAAGGTCATCATCGCACAGCGCGCAGGCGCCGGCCATCTAGCGACCTCTAGGATTATCCAACTCGATCGATAAGGTCCCGAGGGGCAAGCGCGGGGCGCGCGGCGCGTGATACGGGCCAAAGAACATAATTTATTCGGCGGCAGAGTGGCGCGCCTCGGAGGTGCCGCGCCCGCTCCCCGCCCCGCACATCTCCTGGCTCCTTTCGAAACAGGATCCCGTCACTATTTTTTGTGGCCCGGGGATTAAGGAGTATCGGGCTTAAACGCAGGTTACGTAATAGTTTTTACACACCCTTAATCTTCCACGGCCTTAGGGACGAGGCCGTATTTTCCAATTTTATTTTATTTTTATGTGTTCCGTTGGGACATATTTCACGAGCTTAGCGTGTTTGAACATCACCTGTTAACGACCCATTTGCACGATAAGAGCGCGACAGCGGCAATATTTGCGCGTGCGCATGCCACTCGACTGCGATCAGTTACTTCAATCAACGAGTCCACTACATTGTAGGAAATAAATACATGAGCGGCAAATAAATAATAATGGACCATTGATATTAACTCCTTATCATCGACACAATCACGTTTTGTTGTTTACGGAATGGTTATGCCATATGCCAACAGGGCCCACGCAAGAATGCCAAATATGCATATTTTCTCCGCATCTATAAAGCGTTTGTGTTTTTTGTCATCATTAACATATTCGTGACCATTGATACTGGCTGTGAAACCATTTCTAAAACGTTGGGAACACGGTAACCACCTCTAGTTCTCAAGAGTGGTAGAGTCGCGAGTCGTGTAGTACATTGGGTTGGTGATAAAGTTGACAGTAAATCAATATTTACATGAAATCCAAGCTAGTGTGAAGTGTTATCAGGTTACCTGACGTGAGAATTACTGTGTATGTTCTTTATCTCCTTTGGCAAGTCTCTCAAGTTTATTAACCTGCTGTACTGTGAGATAACATGCAAAATTATAATCAACATTCCTGCTCCAAATGTGAATTTTATTTCGTTAACAGTATTTCGCGTGTTCTGCTTTCGAGGGCTACTTTCGTAACACTTACAGTAAGGTCGTCGGCCATGTTCGTGTCAAAACTGTAGCTTTCATTGGGTATCCACTAAGAATTTATCAGGAACAGTAGCTAGCCACTGGCTGGGTTGATTACAATAGGCTTATCCCTATTAGATGGAAGTCAAACATAATTGGCGGAATGTAGGTGTACTATGCGGTACACCACTATTCTTCCTCTTCGCGTCGCTGCGCTGGCAAGACTATGTATATTTTGTGAGCCTAGAATTTCGCTACTTCCACGGCGTCGTCGGTCGAAGACCTCTGCCTAACATTTTGAGATTACAGGTATGTATCTACAGAGACGTATCTCTCATAATTTTCTTGGTCCTACGTGGCGAGCTTTGGATTAAGTCTAATGCAAGTAACACATGATTGGTCCCGAAGGTAAAGTTTAAAAGGATTTTCTATTATCCGAAGCCGAAAAATTTTCCACTGATAAGTAGATATTTTGTACACGTAATCGAGCCGTTGTTCCACAAACAAAGCCAAAAAGTGTGTCGAGTATCACCAATCTATAATTAGACAGGTATGTACTTAAGTATTTAAAAAGCTAATCAATATTTATCGGTGTTCAAGATAAGGGCCGATGCAGAAATACTAAATAGTAACGAGAATTAAGAACTAGGGCATTACGTGACAAAGCCCACGCTCACCGCTCTATGAGCTTTGATTCCGTTTTGTGCTGATTGTGTTGGATTCATTTACATAATTGTTATTTATGAAAGACATACATTGTCATATCTCTGGGATATTCCTCGCTTGATTCTCGGTCTGGCTTTTAATGCGTATTTTCCATGATTTAGACAGCTAACCATTCGAATCGTTGCACTGAAAGCTCTTTCACAAATCTGCCACTAAAATTCATCTGGAAGCTTTCGGCCTCCAAGCTATTTGTTTGTTTGTGTGTTTTTAGGAAAAATATTTTATTGCGCATTGTGAATGCAGAATGTTGTTTTTCACTTTTATTTATGTTACTGAAACTACGTCATATCTATTTCATAAATCATTATTGAAGAATACTGTAAAACGCGAAAAATAAAAACTGGAATTTCAAATACTAAAATATAAAGATAAACCCATCAAATGCAAATGGCGGAATGGCGGATCAATTTGTGTGTACAGTTATCGCAATTCGCAATGGCTGCATTTGCGCGGCAAAATGAGAACTGAAGGACCTACAAAAATACGGGTGTATTTGGAAAACTGGAAGCAGTTTTGGTTTTCAAGTACTTGAGTTTTACACAAGTGAAACTAAAATATTTCGGTTTCAATGGGGACATAAGTAGGTACTATGGAAAATGGAACCGTTAAAGAAAAATAAAGTCCTAAACCTTCATTCCCTAAAGCTGAAGGCAAACATAGTGTCGTAGTCGTTGGTCTGCGTAAATACGTCGTATACGTAATTGACGCCACGCGGAGGCGGTCAGGTGACTGCATTAGCATGCCGATGGATCCGCTCTGCATATTCATGCGCACACGCAGATCGCAAGTAATGTCGTTTTCTATGCGCGACCCACTCGATTGATCAACGACCGTTACCCCGAGCTAACGAAGCCGGTCACTGCTGTATTAATGTACCTGGATCTATATCTTCTATGTATTCATACAGTTCTATATTCCGCGTATATTTACATTACTACGTCGCAAAATAAACTCGACGATAGCGTAAACGACTTGTAAATATTATCGCGGCTATAAAAATGTCATATTCGAGGTTGATGTTGGGCTACGCACCTTGTTTCAGAACGTAGAGTTATAGACCTTTAAAAATAGATGTGTGAATAATCGTGTTTTTGTGACAATTGTGTAACTGAGGGCAGAGGTCCAAAGCGTTAGAGTGTAAACCGCACGATACCACGACTCGCTCCATTTGTAGGGAATCTATCAAAACAACAACATATTGGTACAGCATTATCTGTACTGAATGGTCACCGTTTGTTCGCGATAGATTACGCGTTTAATTGTCAACATACTTGCACATTACTCGATAACGGCTAGTGATACTACGATGTCCAGACGTCATTGAGTAACTCTTCACATTTTGCGTTGAACACTCTTCGAAGAGATAGCAGTCCCAAATAATCAGACCATTTAATAAATTCGGTAGCAAAAAGTTCCACGATAGGCTGTAAATTTTTATAAAACTCAAACACTGCTCAATTTGAGGTCGAACGTAATCTGTTAATCATGCCGTGATAATCTTAATTGTAGGGGCGCGGTCGTTATCAGCGAGGAGAGAACTACACTATCATGTGTCTGCCTAATGCCTATCTTGAGGTGATAAACCATTTATTTTGGTCGAGTGTATCATGCGGAGCGGCGATGGGCGTCGTTCTACAACCGCCACGTCAAGCATGACAAATTGACACGTTAGAAAAATTCTGACAAATATGCAACAGGGTGGCTATCACAGCTCTACATACACTGGCACACAAATACTACGCAGTTAAATTTTGGATACGATATCGTATCAACAGATACAGAGAACAAAAGATACATAATTTACTCAGATACAGATAATCTTATCAAAGAGATTACTTTAACGGATTACGAAGTCGACAACGCTCAGGATGAATTAGAAAAACAAACGAAAACAAATGGTTTTGACAGTAACAGAATGATGTAATTAATGATATGTCAATGAACGTTCAGATGGATGAAAAGATTACGATTGAAAAGCACAAATTCGACAGTGGGCGATAGTTGGACAAATACAGCCAAAATGAACGTCACTCAAACTTGAATCAATGTCGCAATTTAATGTTTTGTCTAGCACTGACAACAGACAATCATGTTTAATGGCAAGACAAAAACGCTACATGTAGGCGAACCAGTAACATTAAACGAGTATGTAAACGAAACAAATAATGCATTACATTGAAAAAATGATGAAGCAACATTTAAATTGTATAATACAACATTGCATGACTACGCGCGACTAGTCAACAAAAGAGGCTAAAAGTTAAATTGACAGGAATGGCAACATATTATTATCTATTAAGTACGTGATATGGACTTAATTGAGCGATACTTTCTGAGAATAGACACGATTATATCAACAATGGAGTAAGAGTAGTAGTAGCAGCCAAGTTTAGAAAGTGTTATGAAACAATTTTTAATGAAACTCAAAATAATGAATGCAGCGTCTGTAGACGAGCTAGATCTGAGTCCAATGAGCGGCTGTGGGCGAGACCTGGCAAGGTTGCATGTAATCGAGTCTGTTTAATATGGTTCTTATATGTAGATGTATAAGATATATTTTAGCGGTCGGCAGAGTGGATGCGAGCGTGCCAGATGGACACGGTATGGCACGACAGGTGACGCCCACAGCGAGAAAGTCGTGTCTGGTCGGCGATACATGGCCTCGGGGGTAGCTGAGTTATTGGACTATCGCCGCGACAAGCGCCGAGCCCGCTGTAAGCTAATGAACTGAATAATGTTACTACACATAAAGTCTTAAACAAGATTAAACAGAATCGCGAATTCATTAGTCTTGAAGGACCATTCACCATTCACGAACAAAAATTCCATTTCGGATTGCGATAAGTTTTTGGTCCTACAAGGTCCGGCTTTTGAACTGGGTATAAGAATCCCATAAATTAAGTTACAAATATACATATATAAAGAAAAGGTAACATATCGGATTTGTACAATTTCTCATACACCTACGAACAAAGGTTCACATCAATAAATAACAATTTTGTCGTAACTCACGTCTTAGAATACATGAACAAATCAGCTTTAACAACCATAGAACTTAAAACTAAGCTAAACTAGCGGTAATGCACCTTACTCCGTCGAGTTAAAGGTTCCGTTATAGTAAAGGATCATTAATAATGAATAACGATAAGATGTCGCGATGGTGGCGATCCGAAATCTTGGTATAAATAAGCGATCCACTAAATAGTTAAGTGCAGAAGATTAATTTTTAGAATAAGCAAGCAAGCTTATCCACCGAACTAATACCGATTTGAGACATCCCTTTCAGGATTCCTGCAAATGTCTAACGACATCACGGATGCCCAAAGCGTAGATGGGGGATGAGCTCGACGGTTACGACAGGATTGGTCAATGCAGTGGGACAACACAGGCTGATAATAAAAATAAAATTGCCTTTTGACTCTTTACAGCATTCATGGCTATTTATCATGTATGTCACTCTCAGTTCGCGTGAACTTGGATTAAGTGTTTGCCACGAATGTTAAAAAATATTCTCATGTTGTAAAAAGTCGTACTTCTGGACGGCTTCCCCGCAATGTGTCGTCTCCAGAATCCGCGTGGGCGTATGCAGGCGAACTTTTGACCGGCGCGGGCGCACTGTGTGGCCGACGTTACGTAACTGGCAGCCTTCCTCCAACGTGTATTTATTTCATTCTCTCTTTTATGCATTAAATTTATACATTTCACGATTTTGGTTTGATATACTGTGGCAGGCTTTATGAAATAAGTTATCAAATCTCCGGTTACTGATTTTATGGATTATGTAGAATATTAAACAAACATAGAGCTTATATTTTTACAGGAAATAGAATAGGCACACATATTTTATAAGCTAGTAGAGAGTATACCGAGAGTAGCGCGTTGGCCCGAAGGTCCAGTTTTTTTTTTTCTTAGACATTATTTTCAATGAACCTTGCATTATTTTACTGCAAATGATAAATAAAGCACGTCTTCATAAATTTTCTGACGTAATAGATAATTATTGTACGTTTAACTACACATGAATTACACCATAATAAACTGTACTTCTCCTTTCGTTGTGTTTAAATACTGTGTAAATGTAAAAGACCTCAATTAAACAATTTATTTCAATATAATAACGCAAATTATTCCATAAAAGCGTTAATAATTTGCGTAGAATATAAACAGGTGTCTCAGAAATCAGCCAGCTTCTAGTTACTATAACGGGTAGTAATTACGATTATCATATACCAATCTAAGCGGTCAATAAAGTAAAGCGTTCTTTAGTCGCGAGCGTTTTAAAGCGCGGCGCGTAGGCGACTTCCGCGACATAAACGCTGAGAGACATTAACGTCGAACCTACGGTGACACACGACACCCATTACTATTATAATTTCGTATAATGGCTCGAGCAACATCGCCATATAAATTCATGAAATTTTTAAACATTTCTCTTTTTTTTTGTTGGTTTTGTAAACTAGGTCTGGCTTATTATAAGATGGTGACATAAAAGAGGTTTCTATTTTTAGGCGACTTCTTTCTTGTTCCTCCTTTTCTTATTCAGAAGAAAGGCCATTCTGAGGTTGCGTCATGATCTGACCAGCCTCGGCCTTTTGTATTAACATTATGATAAAAATAAAATTAAGTATTAAAATATTCCTATAATCCAACCCGCTATATGTAAAATAATATAACGCTTTAAAACACTTCATTTGCTTCGACGGCCAAATGTGTAATACGATATTTTATCACCAGAAAGGAACATTCTATCGAAGGACAAAAAACTGTTAAGCGTGAACCACATTATTTTGTAGGAGTTCCTTACAAAACGTACGACGTAAGTTAGTAACGTAGTTCGTTTTGTTTGAGCATTAAGCTTCAAGATTTCATCGTAAAAGGATTTTTCATAATTAAATTTTGAACTGAACTAAGTAGACCGTCAAATACTTATCAAGAGACTATGTAAGACAGTTTCTATATTCCAATTTATAATACTGGTCCGTAAATCCGGTACCCCGCGTGGTTCTCGTGGAATTTGGTTTCGTCAACTAATACTCTGCTTTTTATTGTGAAACTAAACACTGCCCATTGACAGCTGCGGTGTAATCAACCTTGTCTGTTCCAGCCCGTGTAACCGACACTAATGATTCAAAAAACGAAAACCTGCTGCTTCATAAAATAAACAACGCATTGCATAGTTTTAAGGAACAGACAACGGCGCAGTTGAGTGCAGTAGGCGGCCCACGACTAGGCTATCCTGTTGAATTATTCAGTATTATGATCTTTGCAACCTGTTCGCAACAACAAACAGAAACTTGACAATATTCTCAACAAATCGACACCCAAGAGAATTGAATTGTCAAGTTTTCTGTGAAGTCATTGATCATAGGCGCTAAAGCACTGTCATAAAACTAACATTCACGTATTGATACGTGGTCGTATAGCCATTAGAGAAGCGTGGCGCATCGGATCGGCGTAGAAAGCTCACCCACGCGTGCCGAGAGGTCACCGCCGCCCACACTACCCCTCGATTACTATTGAGAAATAAGAGAACAAGCCTTCGGAGCTGCTCGGAGGTGTTCGTCGGCCAATTACCGTAAATTGATGATTATTGCGAAACAGCGCGGTGGGCGCGCGCCATTAGCGATGCGATCGAGGGCGGATTGAAGACATGACGGATTGCACCAATAAAACGCTAACAATATGATCCACGATCTCGAAGATAACGGCACAAAAAAGTGGGTAGTACATCAAACTTAATGGATGCGACGAGCTTTTTCTTAAGTTAATACCGAACTGGAAACTGAGGATGCATCAATGTCAAATTAAAGTACAGTTCAGTAAAAGTAGCTGCAAAAATGTAATGTAGCTCGGAAAATATTGTTCCATTTTCTTTTTATCTCTATCTAGAAAATAAGCACGCTCTACAATTTAAATGGCACCAAACCGATTAAACTGGTATCAGCCAAAACGTGAATCGTGACTGTTAACCACGACTTCTGGGGAGTTCGCTAACACTTGTGCATCAAAAGCAACAACTTTAGAGCTATTTTTTCCGCAAAAAAATAATATCTAATTTCTGCACTGAAAGGTGTACATAATTTCGCGAGCGTGGCGGTTGAAACGCAGCAAAACATGAATTATGATCCACAAATTGATGCCTATCGCCGCATCAGCGATATTTGGCAGAACAAAAAAATAATGAGTGTTATTCCGAGGATAATTTGCAACACGATGAAAGCTCTGAATGACCACATTGACCACGTTCGGTTGTTAATACGTGCGATATAATTACGGATGTGAGTTTCATCGCAAGTGCAAATCGGATGCGCTTTCGATCGCAGCCAGAATTTACAATTAGCTTTTGTTCTTATTTAAATTATCTGAGTGTAGCCTGTGTAACAATATTAGTATTCTTACTTTGTCTATTGATGCCCAGATCGTTATCTGCCAACGGGAAAGTAGATTTCAGCTTTTTAATCAGATAAACAACATGAAGAGAAAATTAGATAGTAACGGTAGAATCGGTATAATCTGCGCTTATGTTTTATTTGATCTTGATTTGAGCATGAATGATTGTGAATGAACGTGCGCTTTTGCTGCTTAGTCTTTAATAGATCTTAGGGTTCGTAAACCTTCATTAGCAAATGCTTTACAAGTCCTATTCGTTACACAGAGTTCCTTGTTTTACGAAGGCGACTTTCCTGTCCATAGAGAAACAAGATTCAGTCAGCTATCAGTGTTCTGATGGATGCTGCTGTCTATCACCTGATACAAGACGTTAGTTGCAACACCCACGGTCGAAGATATGCTCGTTTCTACTAAGACAAGGGAGGCACCCACGATTCCATATTAATCAGACAGAATGATACAGCATTTATTTTTAGCATGTTATTTTAAAAGAAAATGAGTTCATTAATCATAAATAGAACTAATAAAGAGTGATAGTAAAAAAATAAATAAACACAGTCATTGAGTAGTTAGTACCTATCTGGTAATGCCGTATAAGCGTCGATAAGGTGGGGTTAAACGTACCATTAACCCTCCCACGGTGATCCATAACACTGAAACAATTAGACCACTGTCGCAGTTTTTAATTAGTGACAAAGTCCGATGAGAAAAACTGCCACAGTTTTGTTTTTAATTCAACATACAGTGTGGCGATGTATTTCTTGAAGTTTGACGTCAATGTTTGGGAATATTTCCGGTTATCTGCAAATGCTTTTGGGAAAATGATTGATGCTGAAACATCTCATTTCATACATTGTTTATTTTACAAAATATATTTGAAATTATTTAACGAATTATACAAAAATATCGAATTCCAACTAAAACTAGTGTTGTCCCTGATGATTAGGCATGTATCGTATAATTTAGTCACAATATTATAGAAACATTTACTTATAAATCAAACAGAAGAACACATATTCACATAATATATTTCTCCAAACATCACACACTAGTTGATTAAAATAATTGGCTGTCAATGATAATATATTGGCGGCCGCCGGACACCTGACTGACTAATCAAATTAGATTGCGAAAAACAACTGCCTTACAACCGGTTCATAGGTAATACGATACACGATCTACACACAAATACACGTGTATCATATTACATAGAACGACACTTTTGGAAACATCCTTTAGCAAGTGTTGCGTCGAAGTTATTTAGAAGACAACAAATCTATGCAGTTACTTTTACATGTGTATTTGTGCATACTATGGTGCCAAGAGACTTACAAAGGAAAATAAATAATTCATGCCAAAAGCATATTCGTCAAGAGGGCTTATTTTACTACTGCTTCAAATGTACATGAATAAAAGTCCAACAGAGCAACTGTATCCAAAACAAACACTCGATCAATAACTGGGACCTCTCGAAAAACCAAATTCAAGATACACCACAAAGCAAACGCAGCTTATACAAATAAAAACAAGTCAGCCAATCAAAGTACTGCTATAACGAAGTTTTGTGAAGATGAATGAAGCGGTGATCAAGTTGTTACTATACAAGTTTATGCAAATAGCCGTGGTCCATTGATGAGGCCCATTGAGAGTATAACGGGCCTCAGACTGGTCTGCAACAGTGCCACCGGTGGGCCGGTTATCCACACGCGTACGTACACATATGCATATTGATTATCAATTTAAGATAGACAAACTTTTCTTGATTGTCTTAAACGACGTTGGGTAATAGAGCAGAATGAGGCTGTGTTTAAATGAACAAGTCAAGCTACTATCGAAATTAAGTTCTCAGATGATTTCAATTTTAGTTTTATCTTTAGATTTTGGGACAGAAGTTTATTAGAGAAATTATCTACATTGTTGTATCATCATTTGTGCTTCGTTTAACAATCGAAGCCATAACATCAGCAGTTGACCCGGTTCTGGGTTATAATTTTACTTGACATGCATGCGGTAAACACAGAGACTGTTTCGCTAAATGTTAATTCTAAGAACTGGATGTGAGTCATTTCTCCTTACAAATTATCTTCTAAAATTATACAAGACAACTTATTAAACACAGGTGTTCACTTGACGCGACGACTGTTTCCAAGAGCAATAAATGTCTAGCAAAAGTTGCAAAAGAAATTAAAGTATAAATTATATTATTTTTATTTGAATACACTTGTCAATGACCAAAACGAGTTCGGAGAGAAATTGACGGCGAAACAAACATTGCCAGATTTGAAACTAGCAAAAAAAAGTGTTATGATTCATGACCATGAGAGATTACAAGTTTAAATTGCAACAAATTTTACAAAGAATGCTAAGCAATAACCTCATTCCTAAGAGAACCATGATTACAACCATATAAACTTTCAACATGCCAGTGTGGTATTTAGCAGAACTATTAACGGAAGCCACAGCGAAGACTTGGAAGACCAATAAATCACCATCACAATTCCTCGCACAATTACGACTCCAAAGACTATTTTAGACAAGTCTCGGACCATGTAAGGCCAGAACATTAATTTATCCAATATTGGGTGTGTTGATTTTAAATTGCTATATACGAAACTAGTTTCGTCGGTCGGAGTCGTGACCTCTTACTTCTACACGAGTCGCGACTAGTCGGGATGTGATGGAACTTTCTTTTTAATGAACGTGTCTTTATGACATTGCCAATCCACCTGCAGATTGGCGAATGAGAGATCTTAGGAAATCGAGCCTTCATAAGACTTGGCCAGTGTGTAAATAAAAATTATATACATATGTATGAGCGAGGGACTCAATTAAAATATTAAATGGTGTTTGGTTGTACTAGATATATTATTATGACAGTAAAGGCGTTTTGGTCAATATTATTGAAACATGTAGTAATCAATAACCCTTTGACTTCTTAAATATCTGTCTAAAGTATTTATCGTTCTTCAATATATCAACGAAAAAGCTGTCATTTTCGAAACGGTTGTTGAATGGATGTCGAAGACCTAAAATCACGTTAACAAGGTTCCGAATCCGACGTTTCACGTTTGCGATAACTTACGAAGTTTCTACCTGTAATCTAGTATACGAGTATAAATCATTTGATTTATGAATAAGAAGTCAATATTTAGTTAAAACTACTGGAAACACAAGCAGAAAATAATATATGGAATCTGTTGAAATTAATAATTGGTGTAGACGTTATTACAGTTATAAATTTAAGTATTATTATAGAACAGAGCAGAAACTTGCATCGCATCATCTCTAATGCTAATAGATTTTATATCAAAAGATTAGTTAACGGTACAGACATAAAACGTTTTGACTTAATTAAAATGGATACTCATAGCAATACACAAGATTCTCAAATAGATCAGACAGCCAGTATTATAGTTCGATGACATACATCGAACGCAGATAATATGCACACCCGAGAACAATCGGATGATATGAATATCATTACAGCTATTACGCAAGGAGTCCCTACGACTGCAACCATAATAGACCACACTACACTTGATTCAAAGGCGAAACGTGATGCAACTATCTTCGGTCAATATAGGAATCGAGTGTATTCAGTATAGAAATGACTTCATAATTTCCCCGCGCACACGCACCCATTCGCGGGAGTGTGACGTGTGAGCACACGCACACATGCACAATATCCGGCCGCGTCTGTGAATGACGCTTACGCATGTTTACTACCGCTCTGTGGCCGGCTGTCGATCATTTTGGTACAGTATTACGTCATCATTCACTACAGTACCAATTTCCACGTCTGTAGAGTGCGAGCCAACTCAGCCAACGCTATTGGCTTCTTTGTAATGCTTAGTTGGATCCTTTTCAAACATTGTCATATCTACGACGCACGCCAGGTCAAGACATTTTATTTCTATTCGACGACCCGGTAACATCGCCAATTTAAATATTTATGTTTTTGTCGGTGTAGCCGTCGCTATTGAACGTTTATTATTTAGATGAGTTGATTGCCACCGACTTACGAAGATTTTTGAAGAGGAATAAAATTAATTCAAACGCGTCGCTTGAATTCTTCAATTCAATGATGACAATGTAGTGCTGATAAATTCGAAATAAATTAGCATAAGTATTTATGGGCCAATACGCATGCCCAATCGTTTAAAAGAACTGAATTTAAATGCAAATTGCCTTCTATTACAAACATCGAGAGTTCGTGTCTACTAGGCCCTTAATCTTACGTTACTAGAATTTAAATGAAGACTCCTTCCTGTGGCCAGCGCTTAGCCGATTCTCGACAGTCGTTCAGTAGATAGGCACTGATTTAATTTCGACCACAGGAATGTTAATACAACCGTAAAACAACACGTTTGGAGCAACGGTGTTGCATCCCGACTATTACGACTTACATTACTATCGCCTTTATATCGAGAGTAATTTATTTATAGATAATTTTAACTGCTTCCGAGATAAATAATTTAGCCTGTGGTACGTAGCCACCATAAATCTTATTGATTTTCCTTTACGAGTAAATAATAAAACAGTATTATGATCGCATATGTTCTCTAAAATCGCTCGGGATTTTATGGTTGTTCTTCAGACGTATTCATTGCTACAAGTTTGTCTTTATCTCTTATTGACACCTTGGGACCTTTATGTTACTAATGCATTAATAACTTGAATTGAGACATGTTCCAGTTATTTATATCGCTCTTAATTTAGTTATCAAGGTACAGTCAAACCAATTTCGCAACACGATCATTAGATGCGTTCATTGACTCTTCAGCCAAGTCAGCTTGATGTAACATCAAACTTGCGGGTGCTTCTTATGGCAACATTCATATTCTGAACCGTTAATTACGATTCGATATCCGGTGATCCTGTAATGACTGATTGGAGAGCGGATGACGTCATTGGCCGTCGATATAAAACCCTGCTTCCGACTGTCAGTGTCCACCACCGGACGGGGCCGCTTTAATTTCCTGAAGACCCAAATCTTGTCGTGGGATCGGAGCGGCATTAAGATGTTAATCACCGGCAACTGGTTCCGCTGAGTGCTAAATTACTAGACTCGTTCTCACCTAGATATTACTTAATGAAGTGAGTGTTCATTAGTTTCATTAACTGTACACCTGTTAAACTGGGTGAAGTTTTATGCCGGTCATCCAAAAACTTCACACGATTCCATAATTTCTCGCGAGTCAAGCGAACTTATCTTCTTGCAGTAGTAGTAATTGAATAAAGATAGGTTTATTTACAGTTGAAAAGCGGTCATAGTGACAATTTAAGGAAGCCAAATCATAGCTCATATTCAGAAATGTAAGCAAGATCATTGAAAACGGTAGAACTCCAACCAAGAAACGCGTTCTGACTGAGTACAAGAAAGTTATAGGCGTACTTAGCATTTCCCGCATACTATTTTACAGAATGCTGAGAAATCTTTCCCTCATATCTGCGAGATATGACTCTCGGTCAGGATAACTGTAAACCGCACAGACGAACATTGTGACCGCACATTATGCGCACTCAAATCAAGTCGCCAACGACCAGCTATCAGGTTTCAGCGTCATTCAATTACCTTACCTCCATACAATATTGACCCCCATTGACCACTTACACGAGGTTTCCTTAACCTTGGCGTAAATCTTAATAAACAGTATACCATTTAGTTCAAAATATTACACAACTACGTGGGAATATACTAAGTGCAGATGCTTGGGCTCAGTAGTTTAAGTCTCTGACTGCTGACCGAGTTCAGCTTGTGTGGGATGGTTCAAAAAGTTCATACAATTATTTACCCACTCGTGACGCTGTGGGAGGATAACTGTGACTTCGGAGAAACGTTTCCTATTTACATTTAAGTTTGACGCAATACATACGTGAAACTTGTGAAATGGAGCCAATACAAATCATTGTGTATAGCTGAGTAAATCTAAAGGTGAAGCAGAGTCGTGCATACATAAGGGGGTAGAGACCTGATTCTTTGACAATAACGGATGCCTAATCGTGACTGCTCTGAGCTTGGCAAAATTTAACTGAACAAAATGAAAGGTTTATGAAACTACCTTTGGATGAAAAGTAATCTATTACTTTTCATCCAAACTTCTAAGTTTCGAGATTGAAAAGAGGCATGACTTCTATAGATTTTTTACATTTTGCTTGTTGGTCCTTCAAGATCCAGAGGACCAAAGTTGTTTTGTTTATATCTGTTATTAGTAAAACGGTAAGTCATATTAACTTAATAACGGATCTTTAAATCCTTTTCTAATTATACACTATGTACCCACTACACACTTAAATAAAATCTAATCTCCTGTAATTGCCAACGTTAATCAAGCGTGTGATCGCAGTATGTTTGGCAAGCTCATACCGTTGTGCAATTAGATAACTATAATCATTTATAGTGGTACATAATCGTCATATTTTATTGTAGGATGAAATGCTATAAAATTGCAGGTGTTCGGTGTCCCGTAGACAAAACAGACGGCGACATCCGTGATGCGGTGCCAACGCGAGTGTATTTGCGCGCCGGGCCGTCTCGGACGAAACTATGCGCCTTCGCCCGATATAGGCATTATCTTGAGATCAGGTGGGCTAGACTGAAATATTGGATTTTCTCGCCGCGCCGCCGCCGGTCTAAATATACGACACATTTAAGAAGCTGTAGAGTGTACACATAGCTTTGCTGTGCACGATTCAGGTGTGACTTAGATTTACATTAGTATGATAAATTCAACAGAAAAAAATAATATTTGAAGTATTTATTGTAATCTGTTTTAAAATATTGGAATTTCAAGTTAAGCTTTTCGTTTACAAGGTAAGTAAGATTCCAAGTGTAAATATAAATCAAGGATTGACATTTAACCACTTGAAGCTTCGTTCAGCAATGCATAATTAATTGACTAATGATGAATTTTAATGAAAGGACAGGAAATAGATTTCCGCAGTAAATATATTTCGTAGAATAAATCTTAAATCTAAATATATTATTCTACTAAGGTGCATTCATTCGCATCGTTCAAAGGAGAAATTCCGTTGTTAGCGAATGGTAGATTCTATCGAACAAAGGTGAGCTAATGATTACTAGTCGTAAAACCTTACAATACTAACGTAACCGACCGAATGCTGAACATAAAACCTTATACAATATTTCACAAGAGGTACCATTTTACGAGCTGTGGGTTGCAGGTACAGCATCCCTGAGCGAGGCACATGTGCAACCAAGCTGGAGATTTCTTAGAAAATCTACTTTTTCTCATAGTTTTGACAATAGGACATCGCATCTGGCAGACACGGTGTCGTCAGGTTGAACAACGGACAATGGTCCGCACCGTCCGTTTCGAGAACACTTCGCCTAACACAAAGAACTACCTGAGATATACCTGCGATGCTATTGTACAGCTCGGGCTGGTGCGAATCGTAAATAAAAGGTGCATTTTAGTGACCAACATAAAACGAAATAAAATAAATATCAAAATATAATAGCTACATCTATAATAGGTATAGGAAAAGATATAGAAGACTTTTATTTGATTTGTTTGTCAAAAAACATACAATTTTACGAGTTTTATGTTACGAAAAAAATTAATAGGTTTCGGATACAAAAAAATAGGACAGGTACAGGGTGTACAAGATACAACAACTCTAAACATTAAGTAAACCTGCAAGGAAGACATACAATATCAAAAACATAATTGGCTGGCAACTCAAGAACTCGAGATCACGTATGGCCGTTAAGAACATAAAATGTAACGGAAACGTAGGCTATCAGGTTAAGGCGGCCATAACAACACCATTACCTAAATCATAACGATCACGGTAATTAGAGCCGTGCTCGCTTCGAGCCATTGACCCGACGACGATGATTCCAGGTAATCAGCACACTGACACCGGGAACACAATGTCTCATTCTATTGTCGCAGGAGGCGCAATCACCAACGGATACACTGACACTCATTCCGCAAAGCCAGTCTGCCAACGCGAATCGCGTGGAGCAACTTCGACATTCCTCAAGCAAAAATGCAATATAAACCAAAGTCTGCGCACGCCCAGATTAACGCAGTCACTTACATTTGACTACATTATAGAATAATACAACAGCAAGACATATTCACCATGTAAAATCACGACAGTGAATGCAAATTATAGCGCAGATTAGCCAGGGGTTTAGTATTACAATTCATGAAGTCGCATACTTTAGACCACTAAACGATCAAATGCATGGTAACTAAACCCAAGCTCCGGCACAACACAACATGAGAAGTTAGATAGAGCAGACGTAATAGGTACACAGAAATAGCTGGTTTTATCTCAAGAAATATGACGATAACCGCGACAAATGTGACAGATATAAAATTATGCAGCCAAGGTGTCGACAAATGTCGTCTAATGACGTTGTTAGAGCTCACAGACACCGATGTGCAACGATGAAACCTGACTCTTTCATATTCAAGATTTATAGGCAGTACAATTAAATTTTCGAGACCATACCGTATCTTGATTGATGTAGGAGAAAATAATATTCGGAACGGCTAATGACGCTATGTTTCGTCTGGTGCAGTAAAAAACTGTGGAATCAAAATTCGGGAGTCGATCTTAAATGAGCTCATGTCCAAATCAGTTGCAACGAGCACAACTTTAGTGGGTAGGCGGACCCTTTGATAAACCATTAATTATATTCACACCTTTGTCGACCGCGACTGAGTATTCGAGTGAGGTTTTTTTCTGTAAAGCGACAGTTCTTGGAAAGATGGCGGCGCGACGACCGTGTGGCGAACAAAAAGTGGAAACGCGAGCACGAGCGACTCGGATCTCGACGAATGTTTTAGAGGTCGTGACAAATACAGAATCACAATAAAATAAAAAAATATGTTAACGAATCGATTTTTGATAATAATAGCTTATGTGGGGCAGAACGATTCCGGCTAATTAGAAATCAATAGTTTTGATTGCTTTGAAAGTTAATCATACCAGTGATGGATGACAAAACAATAAGAAGGGAAATGTGTATCAAGCTGTCTTAGCAACAAAATGATGATTTGAATAAGAACACAAAATGTGCAAAGAAACTAAACGGAGCTTGTTATTTAGCTCTTAAGATGTGTCCAAGTGATGACCCTGAAGATCTCACCTCGATAGAAGTTTTAAGAATTCCGTGGCGCGTCTTGTAGAACGACAACCAAGACTGAATTCTTTGAACACGTACCACGGACGGGCGGTTAATTCTAACCCTGTCAACTGACTTTTTGTAGCCGTGATGTTTTCTCTGTAAACGAGGCAATTTATTTCACACCAATTTAGTAGACATTTCACATCTAGACGTCTTGGAAATGTGAAGTTCCAACTGTTTGTTTCGGTAAAAACTAGACTGGAAACATGACTTCAAAAATACAAGAGTAGAAATACAAGACTATTGGGTCTACATGTCTATTGGTGGAGAAGTGTTATGTTATTCCTTTCATTCTTCTGCCCTTATCCCAATTGATTTGGTTTCGGCGCAGCATGTCTTCTTCTTTTGTACCTCACTATTACTCGTCATCTCAGCAGTCACCTCCTTTCTAGCCATATCATCCTTCACACAGTCCAACCATCGTTTATTTGGTCTTCCTCTACTTTTATAGACATCCACATTCATACTCAAAAACTTTTCTCACGATTTTATTGTTGTTGTTATTGTAAAGTTAAAATACTCGACAAGTGTCAATTTAAATGTCTATTGGGGGTTGACGCAGAATGTGCACTTAGCAAAATGTACACTTGACGCAAAATGTGCACTTCGCAAAATGAGCACTTCTCAAAATGAGCATGTATTAGGACCATCATATAATTATAGTTTGTTTCAAAATGTTAGGCAAAACCGTAAACTAAAAGATGTCCAATTTGATGAAAAAATATACTTAACAAACTTTTAAGTTTTTAGTTAAATTAAATTTGTTTCTAGTTAAATTAGAAAATAATGATGTTACAGTGCCAATCATCATTATTATTTTCGTACAATTCTTAAGGTATTGACAAGTAAACATTTTTTTGTATATAGAGAACTGTATTCTTTGTAAGCATGATCAATACGATTAGTTAAAATAAGGTTAAAATAATATATATTATTGATAATGTATGTTTAATTCAAAAAATACAGATAGATGCAGTTCATGCAGTGCACAGCATATTACAATTAATGGCTGGAGTACTTATGTGTATAGCTGACGTGTACTGAAAATACATTATCAAACATTTCCTGAACGAACTTTAACAAAGAAACTACTCTTATCGTGCTAAAAATCGTGCAAAAAAAATATAGAAAGTATACGGTTTTTATTTTGACCCATTGTGATAAAATTCACACTCATTTTGAGTAGTGCTCATTTTCAGAAGTGCTATTTTGAGAAGTGCACATTTTGCGAAGTGCACATTCTGCGTCAAACTCGGCTACTGTTTGTAACGTTTTAGTAGATTCTGTGACAAAAACTAAAAACTTCCATAAGTACAGCTACTTTCAAACTTCAATATAAACAACGATTGCGCAAATACAAACAAAATGTCAGTGAGCAACTGATCAATTTCATTGCATACAATTAATTTGAATTTACATCTTCTTAAGAGTTTCTCCGCATTTTCTACGTCTAATTTGTTTTTAATTTAAATCATCAATCAGCCTAGAAGGTAAGTCGAATGCGTATGAGAAAACAACTTAATAATACGGTAGCAATCAAGCGGTTGATTAAGTCCAACTGTATCTAGATATTTGATTGCTTTTCTACGAAGGCTACGTTTAAATGTCTCGAGAAGTTTATGATGAAAATTTGTATTTTCTAAATACAAATTTTGAAGTAACTGTACAAGGGACTCAGGACACAATTCCAAATCAAAAATACTTTGGTCCTTAGTAAGCCATTCGATAGTTTGCACCAACCAATTGGTTTCAGCCAAATGGCAACACCGCCAGACCTTCTTTAAAGTAACACCTTCGAGCCTACAAAACTGTTCACACCAATCGATTGATAGTTCTCGTCCGCTCGTCTGGTACCTACCCCGTGTCCATTGAGGCGCATCAGGTTCAACGCTCGCAGTGGGCCAGGCTGGCTAGGGCACGCTCGACTAGACGATGTTAGCCTATACCACGGCGGTGTGGTCTAGATCCGCGACCGATCATGACACGCTCTGTCGCCCGTCTCTGAGCTTGCTGACCGCACCTTAAGTTCTTAGGTTGGACCACAATGTAGCATCGGAGCGGAGTCTATAGTACTTCAAGGTTTGCTGAATATGTTGATTCATTGAGGAAATGTTAACGCACTGGATGCAGTAATTGGTAATATACAGATGGTGTAGGTACAACTGGAGCTTGTAAAGCATTGGTAGCGCAGTTTCCTAGTACCGTCGTAGACGGAAAACCAACAGTACGAGTTACAGCGGATGCGATCCAAGTATGATGCTTATACGAAATATGGTTGAATTTCGTCATTGACACTAGCCAGACCAAAGAGTTTGAGCTCAAGTACCATGAGATCGTAAATACCGCAAAAATGTCACGGTTAATATTTTGGAAGGGGAACTAACAATTCTATTCGTTAACAAACACTAACACTGTAGGTCAACCATCACAAATGCAGTAACGCATTCGTAACGCTGAGACTATGAGAACTGCCAAGAGACAGAAACGCTAGTCTAAGCAGCATGACCACTCCTTTTAACCGGTATTGAAATGTTGTACTGCGTCTATTAAATCTTTACCAGTTCAATGACTAGAGGTTTAAATACAGATTTCAATTTGGGTTCACTGCATTATAAAAGCTGGTGACTTATTTTTTGTTATTGAAATGTTAATTAGCTTTTAGATACACTATCAACGTCAGTGATTACAAATGACTTTTAACAGTGCTCTTGAACAGTTATTCGTTCGTCTTTATGATGAAGAAAAGTTATGCTTATCATCATTTGGAATAAAAAATTCTTCGTGGATTATATGATTTGTCACAGACATGAAATAATCAATCAAATGATGGTCTACGCCGGAGACAATCATTTGAAATTCATCGACTCGACTTCGGATTTAATTGTTCAGAACTAATCACAGAAGTTGGAGGTGAAGTGTTAAAGATTAACACATCAGTGGAGACACCAAATTCAGTTTTGTGGTTATAATTGTCAAAGAAACTTGTTAATAAACATAAGGACACGTAAAAGTTTTACATTCCCAATAAGACAAGAAGCTCTTCAGTATTAGTTACTGCATTGCATACCCAACAACTGATAATTTACTGCAAATGTACAACATATACAAATCATACATTATTTAATTACACACAAAACCAGTCTTACCAACTGTTGTCCCAATCGTGTTTCAATCAGCTTATCTATTCGAATCTACGTGTCAAAGAACAATACTTGTGGTATTAGTATGAATGGGTCGAATGCCTGAAATAGTTCCGTGAGTGGGCAGGCACGACTCGCCTGGCACGCTGCCTTTCTAACGTCCACTAAAGGTGACAATATTACTACCACCTTGAAGATTACACGAATTTAATCATGAAGTAGTTTAAACTGATTAGAAGTGACTGTAATCTCTTTTGGGGTTGGGGTAAGCAGAATTGTACCGTCGTGTCACTACATCGACCGAAGACTCCAGTTCCAAGCTGTCAGGAAGAGTTTATACTCTAGCTTTGAGGCAGTTCCCATCAATGACACCAATGTCTAAAATCACATAAGTCAAGCGGAGAGACAAGTTACTGCAAGAAAAACAGACAAAATCGATTCCTACATCAATCAAGCTCTGTTCATGGCATTGGAGTCTAAAAGGTCATCCCACAAGACGTTCTAACAATGCCTGTTATCACTAAGCCAATAAAGCAACCACAACGAATTTAACACGGCATAGTTTATGCTAAATACCTGTCAAGATAAAATAAGTTTCCAAGCTCAACTCGGAGAAAAAAGGGCAATAAGTGCTTATCTAGCGCGTGTCGTGAGCGGAATGAGGGACGAGTTATTTAATGATGTTTGTAGGCAAGCTTGAAACTTAGCATTATAAATTCAGCCCTGCGATTTCTAAATTGAGGAGATTTTTACTTTACAATCATTAAAATGAGAGCCTAAGAAATATAGTTTTATATTGAACTTGTAATGGAAACTGGCTCCCAAAGTCCCAGGTTATTTCTGATATAATGGCATCTGACATAATCGTAGCATGTAATGTCCTTACTCATCCGCGTGCTGTCGCCATTACTAGTCCACTGAGCTTAGAGGAAGTGCTAGTTCATTAGCAAGCGAGCAGTTCCTTCATTCATAATGAGGATAGTTCTCGGAATTACGAGGAAATACTAGTCGAGAAACTTGATTACGATTGTTCTTTGAGAAACCTAGAAGCGTATCAATATTATTTTGATTGTTATTGGAACAAGTAGCGTTATCAACTTAGATTACAAGGGCAACTATTTAATCTCTTCGACACGTGTAAAGATACCTGAATCAAGACTAAGGACAACTCAATCTCACCAGACGATACAGTTAGAATAATTACAACGATTCACACTGTCATGTTACAATTTGAGAAGGAAACTTCTGAACAAAGCTACAATGGTTATCACGGAAACCTATCACCAGAGCAGGCATTCAACTTGTGGTAACAATCGATTACCCATTGGCTTTAAGAAAGCGTGCAGCTTTTTGTCCGAAGCAACACAATCGAACGGTGCCGATACTGCCGATGCTTCAATCGAGAGAATCGATAAAAAAAAACTTGGGGCCAATCGAGCGAGAGCACGGATTTACCGAACAATGTTATTTACGTATACAACGGTATCGGTGAACCGGACACAATTACTATGTGACTCGCAGCTCTAATGAGATTGTTAGCTTGAAAAAATCCACGCTTATTTGCATGGTATAAAGTTGGCGGAATTTATGGAAAACGTACTGAAGTGTGATGACGTCTTTTGGGTACAACAAGTTCAGAATTTTTATTTGGCTACTAACTAAAAACTTTTGTGATATGTCAAATGATGAAGCCAAATTTCCAGGAGAAGTAAAAGTTGAATTTTGAAGATCAGTACAAATGTATACAGAACGATCAACAAAACACACGTGTAAAACCCCAAGTGCAATGATTCAATTTCCGCGAATTCTATCAACAGTCATATGAACAAAGAACACATCGCTATAAACTTAATCAGAAACGATAGCCTAATCTTTGAGAATTGTGTTTTCGCATATAGTATGATAGGAAAACGTTATAGATGCACCCTTAGCATTTTGGCTCGTACCAGCAAGATGAGAGTTGCCGAGAATCGAGCTGAGTGGCATACATTTGGAGATGCGATTTTGCTCTTCCTGATGAGTAGACTGGACGATGATGATAGATGTAAATTTATAAATATTTAGTTTAGGTCCAAGATACCTTTAACAAATTGTGGTTTGTTCATTGCTCCGTGGCTAATACCACGTCCCTTTTACTTCGTCTTGTTGATCAGTGGTCGCGTTACATTTGTGCAATGGTCTATTCAGATTAGCGGCCGACCACAACATACAGCACTGACATTTGACCCCGCCTACAGTGCACCTTTCTAATCAGAGTTGGAGAAGGGAGAAGGGAGAAGGGACGAAGCACAGTCTAATCTTGATGCTCTGGGAGCATCATATCTCTTACATTCAAACAATGTCTTGACAGCCTGTCGTGTGCATCTTGTTGGTGTTAGAGCTAACTTATTGCGACTGGATTATCGGGCACTAGTTGTCCGGTATTTTGCTGAACTGGGCCTATTTCGCACACCCGTGAGGCACACAGTATCACATTATTTATTATTTTTTTATTTAGATTTAAGTTTTTAATTTTTTGTTAATTTTTTATACTGTGAGCACTTGTGCCAAATAAATGTATTTTCTTTCTTTCTTTCTAACGATACCCTGCTGTTTGTCGTTAAAGTCGTTATTTTTATAAATGGCAACTCCATTTAAGATGTTAAAGAAGGAGACCGCTCGAGGTGAGGCAGAGCGGTGAATGGACGACATCCCTAACTTGACTGTACTCGCCTCCCGGCTTCACTCGTTGCCAATTAACGTACATTAGCAAATGCATTCTATCGAAGCAAAAAGCGGGTATGCCTACCAGGAATTTTTATTTTTCCTTTAATCAGACATATCTTGGAGGTCTCTCAAAATGTTTACGAGGAAAAAACAACTCATTACACATGACGTTCAACCATGATTATCATAAAGAACGTGAAGGGATGCCGAGATACGAGAGAATTGCGAAACAAAACCTTTATGGCGAGCCTTGTTGATATATCGAGTACGGTATTTAAATAACAGCATGGCGTGTTTCCAGCAAATTATGTTAATATGGAAATGAGGTATTTTGAACAAATTTATTAGTTGATTAGTGTATAATTGAATAAATTAATAGATCCGGAACATAAAGTGTTGGCAACTGGTAAAGGTATGGCACCGAAATTTACTGCTAACGGCGGCTTTAACAATTTGTGTCGAAATACATTTAATTTAATACCTTGACCAAAATATAGGTATTGATAGTGTCCAGTTTCACTGTACATACCTGAAACAACACAAAAATATTTCATTAATAAAATTTTACACAGGCATTTTTTTGCATCTTGTAGAACTTGGTGCAATGTAGGCAATGTATACGTATACGCGAAATGCAAGTATTGGACTAACCAAGCGTGGTCTTAACAACCAGTACATTGGTATCGACAACTCGTTAATGGCAGCTACGTGTCAACGAGCAACCAGGCCGATCTCACGTTCAGATTGCACACCTTATATGGAAGACAAAAGAAAACCCACGGGATGAAGTAAACCCGTCCGTGCCGAGATCACGCACGGCACAGATAACCGAGGCAAACAGTCCGCCGGGGCTCGTTGGACTCAACAAACAGACGGACGGACCGACGTGTTTACTGGGCGCTTTACGCGTTCACAAGGCTAATATTTGAACACAATTTGAAGGCACAACGCTCTCCGTGTGTCAATTAGCCAGCGGACGGAGACAGGCTTAATCCCGCTAAGTATTAAGTTACACAGATTTATGTGAGCATAAGAAAAGAGTACAGAATATGAATTACAAAGGAGAGGTACATAATATATACAATGATTTCGTGGATTTATAAAAACAACGCGGTGCTATGTTAATGCGAGCAATCGGGCGCATCTGCACGGGAGCGGCGCGCGCGCACCGAGTTCGCATCTAGATACGGGCACCGCACACCAAGTTGCATTTGCTATTCAGCCGCCGCTGCAGTCGCACGCCCTGGCGCCGACGCTCTTGTTAATCCGCTGTCCATCGCACAATGCCCGCGACAAAAACAAAACAAACATACGACCGACCATATGAAATAAGAAATGCAAGGACATAGTTTTATAAACCAGATTTAATACAATGGATGAAGGCTCTCCCGGTTCATGAATATTGTGAGAGGGCAGGTGTATTCCACAATAGTATTACGACGAAAACTGAAATTGCCGTCGAGTTCTATAAAAGACATAATGGGGTCCACGTCTTGATAAACCAGAGATGATAGAGCAAAACTATAAAACAGCTTGGTCATACATTACGGACGCATAAATGTAAAAGAATGCATCATAAAATACATAAAAGACGGAGCAAAGGCAAGCAATAAACGTAACTAAAGGCGGCGTACTTTTTGAAATGTCGGTGGAAATGTTGTAATTTTTGTCGCACGAGAGCGTACAAATAAAACGCGTCCCAATGGTGCGCGATTGAAATCGGTGCGCTCGTTTAAATTCCCGACGACAAACCGAGGTGGGAAATGGTGAACGAGAAAAACGAACATCGAACTCACAAAAATGTAGAGAGCAAACCCTTGTAGGAATGTTAGTGACCACACCGACGAGAATTAAGGGGACACGTCCTTATTAAGAGCTCGCTTTGAACCGCTGCCGACCGCGTGCCGTATTACCATATAAAATAAATTAAACGTAGTTTTACTTTATTCGTTCGATCGCGGCGGTTATCTAGCGAAGCCAACAAAGCACTACTACAAATATGTCATAGCGCAGCACCGAAATGGATTTGCTATTACAAAATTCATCGTCCGCTTTCAGTTATCTACCCACCGATGGTAAGCAGATACCAATTCATTGTCTACCAGAAATAGTCGAGTTACAAAATCCCTTGTTATCCGTACATAGAGCGCAATAAACAAGAGACTTAAAAGGCGCTGTCCGAATACGAAAACGGAAAGTAAACAGGACATTTCCGCACACATGTCGGCCGCGGCTGCCTTCCCAGAAAGGATAAATCTCGCTCTTTTGAGATACCCAACACGCTTAGAGCTTTCTCTGTCGTTGTAGTTTTATTAACTAGCTGTTGCCCGCGACCTTCGTTCGCGTGAAATTATTATAAAAAATTATTTCCCTTTTTGAATCGGATTTTGTTACCAATTTAAAGGGTTTTAATTTTTTTGCACGTAACCCTAATTTTTATTCTAAAACAAAAGTAGCCTATGTTAGACCTTATAAAATCAGCTTTCTGCCAGTAAAAATCCTGTCAAAATCGGACAGCCGTTTCGGAGATTAGCCGGAACAAACAGAGAGACAAAAACTGTAAAAAAATGTTTTTTTATAAGTGCTGTATTTATTTTCATATGCATTCAGTAAAAAGCTGTTATTTTGATATAACAAACAGAGACTTTTTATTTATTTGTATAGATAAATTCAAGTTAAATATAAACTTTAGATTTTCTTCATACGTTAGGATCAGTGCGTGAGAAGACCTGATGCATCGGCGGGGGTGTTTTAATAAGCGTCCACCTCGCTCGTGATTTATCGTTAAAAGAATCTCGGGTGTGATACATTGCACCTTGTAAGTGTAGTCCCAACGTTTATAGTTCATGATTTATAGATGATGATCAATAAAAGTATTGGAATCATGTAATAAAACGTTCCTGCTGCACGACTGTTACCGACGCCAACGCCTGCGTAGTTTACGACCAAGAAATATTATTTAAATCGGATTACTCTAGAGCCTTAAACTATTTTATTGTTGAACATTATTGATGTGAGACCTTCCGAAAACTTTATAGATTCGATCAGGGGTTTCGTTTCGTGTGAACAACTGTTACTAAGCAAGTTTCTATTTTTATTGTGTTCGAAGCGGCGCAAATTTCGCACTTCCCGCGGCGGAGGCAAATAAAAAATCCAACGTTGGAGGTTGTAAAACATTCGCCTTAAATGCGATGTCCGTCGCCGGCTACAGGAACACGAATGCATGGAGCTTTCAACAAGTGGGCATAGCGTGTGCGTGCTTCATTAACCGATGGAAATGTTACTATGCTACAAGTGGCTACAATATCTGCAAATAACTTATGAGAATATAATTGGACTTATTCATTCTAGTTAGCTTTAATCAAAGGCTTTTATCATCACTTTTCATGTGATCGTTTTGTTTCACACGCTTTATTGGAATGGTTACCATAATAAAACTCCCGGTTATCACTCAACGTCACATACACAGTACATTTTAATCGGATTTACTGGATAGCTTCTAAGTGATTCATTTTTTCTGATAAAATCAATTCCATCCTATGTTTCTCAGATCCCCATATAAGTAACAGCATTTATTTATACGACTGCATAAGTGACTAGTTTCCATAATAGAAAACTTCTAGGGTTAAATAAGTGTTGTCGTCTCCACGGGAGTTTGTTCTGGATCGGGTTGAAACAAAAGTGCACTTTTGTGAGCGCGCGACAGGACAATGGGTATATTGGATTTATACACGTCCCGCAGCGCGGCTACTCTTGTTCACTCTATATATTTTCGCCTGTATACATAATCCTCTTAAGAATACGCTTGCCATTTCCTTTTCGCAGCCAAGCAAAAAAGTAAACTTGAATTTATTAGCACTTGTCGATCGTTAAAACACAAACACCAAGATTTGGTTTCCAAATTTCACGAAACCCACAGTCACTGTTTGTCTTACGTTTCTTGTGCAAATATTAGTGATTCGTGACCAGCTTCATTTTAATTCTGCAATGGCGATTAATGTCAAAAAAGCATACATTTCCTGCTGAGAGGTAAATGGTTGCAACACCTAATAAAGTGTAATAAATACGTAAACAAGTCGATAGAACTGGCAGTCGCGACTCGTAACGTTTTAATCTGTAGAATTAGTCCACAAATTGTAATGCATCAAGCTCACGAATGCGCCCACGCAAATCCATACAAATTGCAATAACTTAGAATAGCTTATCAGTATTGAGCGTACCTAATGCTACGTTTGGTGGCGATTGAACAGGTAGGGTTACTATGTGTCAACAAAAGGGTTTAATTCCGAAATCATGTGTGAATAATAAGCATTGTAAACACAAACTTATATCATCCACATATTCAGATCATGTTTTCGAGATCAATTTACTTTGCCTATCTTAATCCTCTTTCTATTGCATTGAGGAAACCATTATTATCGATAAAATGACAACCCTAAACGCGGCCTGAATCCTGTTACAAATGAACACGCAGTGGCCAGCACCGATCAGCAAATGGTCGAGAATGGCACCACTTCATTACAGGTGACTGGCGAACGTAATGACAAACCGCTCGCGGCCAACTCCGCACCTCCGACCGCGAGGCTCGGGGAAACTGCGACGGAAGCCAAGAATTAAACACAGCCGTAATAGCACCGATTTAAACTAATATCCTCAATTTGAATGGTTGTCTTATTCCTTTTCTTTGATGAATATAATTACTGGGAGCATATTTTTCTCTTATGATTATCACTGATAGTAATTAGATAGCAAGCAACATTTATTTACATTAAGTAGGGTAACCAATTCATTATCATGATTTCTGATAAACTACCCTACTCCATGATGCGAAAGAATCGAATTAATACGAAAGTCCCTTACTTTCGCATTCATTCGAACCGCGGCTTGTTGACACAAGCATTTATTAAGAAATCGAATCTAATGTATGTTTAATATCGTTTGGTCAATACTCTGTAGTCCGCCTGATAGACAGACATAAAGCGATGCACGGCTACCAGCTACGAGTGGTATCAATTTACAGTAATCTCGGCCCCTAGCGATTTGTATAACATCATTTATCCAGCCCAGCCCGCATTTACAATCATATAAACTTGTATGTAATTGAATGATCGCAGGAAACTGATCGTCCGCAGGCGGCGCGCGGCGCGGGCGTCGGGGTGCCTGCATACATCATCATCATCCGAGACAATCTCAATTGATGCCGCTAAATTGGTCACATTTGCCTGTAAATTGAAGTGATTCAATTTATTGGATTTGATTATTTTGTTCCTTCGATTTCCTACAGTGAATGATTCAATCCATTTATTTCAATTATTCTCAATTCACTAGAACGAACGTACTCAATCACTACTAGGAACCAATGAACTGGAAGAAGTACTGGAAGAAACTGGTTTACATGTTCACCCCTTTTATGCTCATCTCTATGGAGTTGAAAAAAAATGTAAAAGACGTTATTATGCCCATCAAATGCGACGTAGCATGAATAAACTTTAAGAAACCTGCCTCAGACAATAAATGCTAGTGATAAAACTGAAGAGTCGTAATCATAAAATTGATCCTAGATATAATAAAATTGTTTATAGATAAAACGATCGCTTTTAGCTAACGATCGCGATATAGAAAAATTGATAAACTTTATAGAGAGTTTAAATCTAAAAGTTACTGTTGGGTTTTGTTCAGAAAAGATGTCCAAGTAGCAATCACATTAATATTGTTGTTCAAAACATCACATAATGAGAATGGCTCTCTCTCGTAAATAACATTTACGAATATAACTTGGAATTGTTTCTTGAACATTTGAACATTCATTTTATAGTAGCAGTTAATGATGATATTTAATTTGGCTACGAGATTTCGCGTCAAGTGGATGTTGCCAAACATGTTTTCTTACGAATATTGTAAAAATTGTGAATTCCCTTTCTAGTGGGATAAAGTAGTGTTTCCCTTATGGCTTTGATCCATTTAGCATTATTGTATTTAAAACTTGATATAAAATGATCCTTCTGATTTCTTTTACATCTCTAGAAGCCGTAGGCTTTAGAAGACTTAATTAATTCTCAGTGTTACCCAATACTTAAACCTCACAAACGCTGCAATGAATCGTAAAGCGTGTACAGAACATGTGCGCAGACGCATTGACAGTCCAAATCGAACGTGAGCCGACATTCGGACAGTCGACACCTCTGACCAAATGATTAATGGATTCGGTTAAACGATCTCGATGAAATTTTGCTCTTTTGTAGACATCCGATTTGTATCTATCAGATAGTTACGAGACAGTGTCTGCGTATTGATGAATTATGAACAGGATTAGACCCTTTGTTCCATTTATAATGCAATAATTTCTCCTGACAAGGCGTTCTACATTTGCATATTGCGAATATAATGAGGAGAAAACGAGGAAATAAAAGCAATGCTGCTTTTGCCTTTTTTGTAAGTCTACATATTTGGCTATCTGAATCTTGATGTTTGAATAGTGAAGTAGCAATACGAGATCGAGCCATTTGGGGAAGACATTATTCGAAAGCTAACCGCGCCGGATGGCCTACCACAGTGAAATAGAGGGTGATTGATGTATGACAAGTTCCACATTGAACAGATAGCATCTGAACGAGAACGTATCGCCGGAAACTTATCAATCGAGATGGCGTGTATAAAATGACGTGTAAACCACTATTTCCGGCGGAACACGTTTTGAAGCTCGGCGCGAGCAGTGTCGATTTCAAAACACGGCATGTCCGAATGGGTCACGATATACAATTACATGATTCGATATGTCATTCAGCCAGTGTATCGATTATATCTCGCGTCGAGCAGATCTAGTTTCCCACGGTGACTCACGACGTGATATGCACTATATGGACGATGCATGCGGAAAACTCTAAGGATGGTGAGGAATTGAGGTGGTATTTGAAAAATCACAGTATTTTATCGGAGTTTCTAGAAATATATTCTTGCAGAAACTTCTTAGCAGTTTCAAGGTGTACATTTTATATAATTAAGTCAGCAAATCCTTAATATTAAACTTAAACCGTGATTTGCTATTCCAGGATTCACGGGCGGTCCAGTAAGTTTCCGATACAGAACCTACGCTATTTTCAAGCGTTCGCCGAGACACCGACATCGAACAAGGAAACTACAACCACTACTCAACAAGTATAGCTACAGAAAATGTTAAGCCGGAACGCCTTAGTCTAAACCCGGAACATACATATAGCAGAGAAAACACCATTGGTGAGGAAACTGGCTAGAAGGCTAGGTACGTCCTAGAACCAAGAATTTTATGGCATATGAAATCTACGCCTGCACTGGGCTCACTCCCTCTCACTAAGTGGAGGCCCGTTTCCCACCAGTGGAAATGTTACAGACTAATTATGTAACACCATTGGTGTGATCATAAAATTTCGATCATGGTAGTATAGTTTCATGTCCCGACATTTGATACGCATCAGACACGATTGATTTGAGTTGGACTCGGCATGTGAGACGCACAGCGCTTATCTCGCGAAGCCATCGAAGTGTGTATGTGGACCGTACTTTACATCAACTTGCTAACTTGTGCACGAATTTGTTCGACCGTTATTTGTGCTTGTAATATCAATGTCAGTAGTTATGAGGGGTAAAGCTCTAGTTTCAAATATGGATGCATACTTGTGTCCTGACCTGCCCAATCTCCAAAATTTTAGAAAGCCGTGACCATAGTGTGATCATGTCTGGGTAGGTACACATTTTGTACATCGGCATGCCTAAAGAATCTTGAAAATTCAATTCTTTAATCGTAGAACCCACCTAAAACATGTTTTAGTCAACTGTTTAGCAATTCCACTGCCGTACCCAATATAATGGCGAAAATACATAAATATTTCACGTTCCAATGCCTAATTTCTGCGAAATCCTTAAATGTAATAAATGATCACTAGCAAATAGGCGTCAGTATGAAAACTAGTGCCGTATAAGAAGCGTTGACCCGCGAACGTAACTCGAATCAATCTAACAGGCCACTCCTCGAAACGACGTCTGTCTATCATCTATCTGTTCAATAAAATCTAATAGTTGTCTCTTGTGAGATCAGATACATCAACCGTACATCATCATTATACACACGTCGCATTGAGAAATATTTTTACTCTCGAACTATAAATTATTACCAGGCCGGTTTACAATAAACTTATCTCGAAAGCTAAGTCGTAAGATTCATCCATAAGATTTTCTAATAAACAATTTACTGACCTCACGTCTTAGTTCGTTTATGGCAGGAAGAACCGGTGGTCCTTAAAAGTCCATATCAATAAATAAGTTGGCGACGATCGGCTAGCCGGGTTGGTACGATACTAGAGTTCCTAGGCTCCTAGTACACATGTGGCCTCGCTCCACGGGACCAAGTTTACGGGCTCTATGTCTACATAAAGTTTATTTGCTCGTTCGTCATTGCCAGCTAGTAAAACTATATATTATAGAGATTCATAGGTTGTGTGATGTGTGTATTTTGTTGAACATCTAATTTAATCTCGTTTCGAAAGAAATAACACGGATGTCGTAATCATAGCAATTTGGGCGCCAGATATTATTGAATACAATTTAGTCTTGGAAAAAATGATCGTGCCGAATTCGATTTGTGGTGATATCTCCAAATACGTGGCTATTAACGAATTCAATCCCTTCTTATTCTTCATGATATTCTCGCATTAAACGTGTCTGTAAAACCTTCATAATAGAATAAGGCACAAACTCACAAAACGCAGACAGAAGCTCAGTAGCTAATAATTTTCTGTCATAATAAATCCAGCCTCCATCCAATCTTCTCAAGCTTCGTAATATCATCCCGAGGGTAAAAAACCCAAATTCCCCGTCAATTCCACGGCTACGCTCTGTCGGGAACAACGCGTTACCATTTCGTCCCGTGACCAATCACTAATCGGCGTACCGAGCCGTTGGCACGACCATCCATCCAACCTTTAAATCATGTTGCAACACCAATTTGCGCACATCTGACAGATTTACTACAACACCTGAAATATACGTCGATAACTTTAGACGTTTCTATTTCAATTACGGAATGCACTTTAGAGTACTTTGCACGACGTACTTTGACAAATCAGGCTTTATAGATAAGGGCCTAAGAATAACACTCAAATGAATAATGTAACATGATCGCTACACTGTAGTACAAGAGCTAGATCTCATTGCCTGATAAAATAAATCTACACTATCTTAAACTTTTCATGATGTTGTTTTTGTAGTTCGGAGAACGTAATAAATAAAATATTGTGGCAATAAAGGTGACTAAGGTCTATACTATCAATTTCTGCAGTTTTGTCATAGCAAGACTTTGATATGATATTTATCTACAGTAACTTTATGAGATAGGTTGGGTTAGACTTTTTTATTTCACATTTGTCCCATAAACTGAAGAAAATTACATTCGTCTATTTTTGAAAACTTTATGACTTGTAGATAGTGGCATCGAGAAAAACTGCAATAACAAAGTGATATGAAGACCAAAAACTAATCCTGGCAGAGATTATTGCCAAATATCATCATCAATCAATGTAACAGATACTGCCATTCATTGTAACAGATCAGATAGCCGAAGCAAATGGAGATGTGCATAAATTAATTAACTAAATAAGAAAATCAACAGTGAGTTGAGGCCAAATTAGTTATGAATCTAATTTGCAATTTTGATACTTCTATTAATAAAAGCTGCTATTTCGCAACACCTAAATATAATTCAAAAGTATTTCAACTATGTTAATAAAACGGGCACGTGCAAAAAGATTAATATCATCAATAAAACTTAAAGGCAGTTTTTAACAAACAATCCAACTTGGTACCAGGAATGAGCGTGACGGCATACTGACCAAAAGCGAGGCTTCAATAAATCACCAAACAGCCTAACTTGTTAGCTAGGCGCCTTGCCATCACGTATTCTGTACAGAGCGTATTGTAGCGGACCATTCATGAGTCCGTGGTGTACATTACAATTAATTAACAACCAGTGAGCGCTACGCGTCCTGATTTCCAGTTTAATTGGTGCCGTTGAGACAAACGCTCGGCTAATTGTTCACTACGCACTATTAGTCCACACTAATATCACTCACTTCATCTATTCTATACTTATTAAATCGACTATCAACCACTGGACGGATCGGGCTAAAATTTTGCATACAGAGACCTAGGCATTCGCTAAGAATGGATTTTGGAAAATTCATCCCCTAGGCGGGTGAAATAGGGGTTGAATGACTGTATGAAAATCCGTTACCGGGCGAAGCCGGTGCGGGTCGGCTAGTGTACCTACATGTAAAACTGTAAACATTTGCCACATCTTCTTGCAGGACGTTAATGACAAGCACAGAATATATAAAAGTTGACAATCTTCTCTTGCAAGCTTTAATAGTCAATTAACCTTTAGTGCAATCGTAAACGTACCTACAAGCAATTCTAATACACTTAACGTCGAGAACACATAAAACTTTACATAAGTAAAGCAGAGCGCTATCTTGTTATGCCACTATCTAGTCTCAATCTAAATCCAAATTAACAACGATAAAATATAATTAGTTAGCTTATGAGGCGATAACATTCGTTGATTCATACCGAATTCAAATCATTTTATGGCAGACCATCAAACGGGTTTCTCTAATTGCACGATATGACACCTGAAGAAGCTTAGGCCGTAAACCAAATCAATTCGAACCCACTTTAAATGCTAATAATTTCGTTTGCTGCTAATTAAATCAGGCTATTTCTATAGATGAAAGCATGTAATATCAAAAATATTTTCGTTTTTATACATTTGCCATAACGAGATCGCCAATCAGGTCGACGGAGCTGAGGATTGAGATCATCTCTTGATATCTCAGACAAGAATGTATACGAAAAACAGGTCATATCTATTTACACTGCAGCCTACGACTCGGCCATAAAAATATATAAACGAAATGAACGTCTTTTAAATATTATTTACCATGTAAACAAAGCGCCGTGTTCCCATAATGAATTACAAACATTCGTTCCGCGATATTTCTCGCAGAATCAACTAAAGGGCGGTTTATTATTTTAATAACCGTCTGAAAGGTCGTAAAAGCTTTTTAATTGTAGATACAAATAATAAATCTTCTTTCCGGCCGTTGAGTACACGCATCCGGAGTGAAGAAATTAGTGACCCTGTAAAATTAACAAAAAAAACAATCAAGCTCGTTAGCTTTCAAGTTTTTCTAAAGAGGCACCGATAGCGGAGTTGTAAATGGTTAGAAGCTGCAAAATTAATCAGAGGGGTAATTAATAAATGGCCATAAAAATGTCATAAGATGAAAGTCTCGCGGCAATGAATCAAAGTGCGGAGCTATTACGTCCTGCTGCTGGCTGTGCCGCTGCCGATGAGGGGGGACCGTCGCGTGCGCACCTCGCATCTGTTATAATTCTAAAGATAAACGAATGCAGTCGGACACCCGGCCCTGTTCGCAATGGGACCGCACGACAACGCCGTGGCGTTTCTATCGGTGATCACTGATTCTGAACGTGTAAAATGATACCAACTCCATAACAGCCTAACTAGATTCTAATTTCAAACAGGAGTTATTCAGGCTAAATTGTCTGTAACTTCGTATTTACTTATGCGAGCTTTCAGATCTAGATGTTTAGTACCAGTATCATAACATTCTGAATACATGCTAAAAGCTGTAGAGAGGGAACGCATTAACGTAAAGTGGTCCATATGGATGTTGGCTATCTTTTAACATGTGAAAAGAAACAAACATCGCTGGATCGTTGGGCACCGGAGTCAGTGATCGTCCATTTATGCGCTCTTTGATTGAATTAAACAAACTTGTGCGGACGAGCACTAAAGTTTTATGCTTTTACAATGATTGTTGCAGGCACGGGGCTCCGGGCTCCAGCTCCGTCGTCAGGGGGTGCTACCATGTAAGGCAACCTGTCTACTACGTCCAGGTGACTATTTGCACGTTTCAATATATTTCGAACAAGGGCACAGATTGTAGTTACGATGTTATCTATACAAATAAACTGGTCCTTTTCGATTAGTGTTAATTACTTACAATATTCAACAACAAAAGGTGTGCCAATTGACGCCTACTAATCAGGACCAGTCATTTATGAGGAATTCGTACACCTGGCTTATGTAACAGACTATAAAATTAAAAACTTTGGTTTAATCTACTAAATTCCGCCGTGCCAATAGTTTTATGCTGATGCGCGGAATGAAAGAAGACTAAAATAAAAACCTTTATGTGCGGCTATAAAGTTCAACCTTAATTGTCACTAACTTATAGTCCTTTGATGCGTCAAGAATTTCAACTACGCGCATTGCGTACATACCGGGGGCAGGCAGTATAAGTATGTAGCAACAGTTGCAACTTTATGACAGACAAGATTTACACAAAGGAAACAAACAGACTCATTCGTTTATTATCTCGGCCGATGTTTACTGTTCGTACGATACTAGCGCTGCGCGGGCGCCGCTGAGACGCCCGCACGTTTGGATAATTCATAAGGGTACGAGTTTCCATCGAGTCGGACCTGGCAGCGAGGAAACCACTCTTCCGGGTTGCTGTTTACATTTTATTGTTTACCCAAAATGGTAACTTAATAACCTCTGTATAGATTTGTTAGATCGCCCCGTTATGGCTATGTCAGCTGGCTTGCTCTGTAAATTACGCAAAGCCCTTTGTTCTATTCGAAATCTATCGTTGGTATCTAGTTCTATTACAAAACGACTGTCTATTTGGAAAGCAGTTACTTTAAAGTAAGTAAACCCGAGTTTGTTGGTGGTGGGTTTAAAAACGAAGAGGTCTAACAGCGACCCGTCATTGAAGTGCGAAGTTTAAAATCTGCCCACCTTAATGGTCCATATTGGAGTGGAATAAAAACTGGTCGTTTATACATGACGGCGCGAAGGCAGGACCGCTGGCGCCGGCGCACGATCGTTTTGTTGTTCAACCCGAGCAAGTGATGCTGGGAAATTATCATATTTCACTATGGCATTCGCGTCTGACTTTTATGAGCTTTGAGGGTCTCAAAATGATCCCAAAAGAAATTTATTAATAATTATAATTGGAAATGATCTACATACTTATAAAATCCAGAAACCGTTGACAGAAATAATATTATGAACAACATTTTTATGAACATCGTGATTTTTATGACTAGTTGTATAAAATTCATGGGAACGAGGTGCCAGAAATTTATGCTTGTTAGTCTGAAGTCAAATATTAAAAACACAAATAGCGCTGACCAATCAAATTTGAAATCTGTTAGCGGTAGCTTGGAAGTTGAAAGATGTGCTTAGTTGGAGCGCGTTATACAAGAAGAAGACGACATAACTCAATAATCTGTAAATGGTGTGGAGTAGCGCAAGGCAACAGCAACAAGGCGCAACGGTAGGAATCATGCATGCGCACTCAATCCCATGGCACGACACGACTCGCCTCCGAGCCAGCCGGCGACAGAAAAAATCTCACTTGCCTAATAAGGACCTAGTACGTGCATGGACACTACCGTTTGCGATTATCTCACGGTCTGCAGAACGGGGTCATGTGAGAACCAAATTGCTGCTTCTGTACTTAATGACCACTTTTAAAATAAATAACCCCAACTTGGAGTCACGGAATCCTTTTGAGTCGTGTACGATGTAAATGATAAGGTTTTTTGCGACGCGCCGAAGGAAACAGTAAAACTAGATGATAATATTTATGTGACATGAGAGCCAAAGGAAAACCAGTTGTGGGTACTTCATAAGGAGAATGTGTTTTGAGTCGCTTAGCACTGTAATTACGTCGAGCACAGACAAATTATATCCTTAGTGAGGACAGTAAGCGGCGTAATTTGTGCATACTATGCGTGGAACAGCTCCAATTATGGCCTTTAATTAAAATCGACAATAAAGTGTTTATAATACTTATATTGCACTTCATGTATTCTGCTGACGTATGAATTGCTCATTTATAGGAGGCAATGTTAAACAAACGTGAGTAAGCATTGCTTATTGCAGACCATACGTGGAAAACCCTTGTTGAATGAAAATAATAAATGCTAGAAACTTGACGTGGTCACAGTGAAAATACTGGCGCCTTAGAAATGTGGAAACAAGGTATACTAGAAAAAGTTACTGCACGAGATGGAAGTATAATAAGTAATTAACTGACTCATTACTGATTTTAAAGTTAACAAAATACCACCAAACGTATTCGTATCCAATGGTCGATTCGTAACGAACGTGAAGTTGAACAATCCCAGATTAGGAATTCGGTATAAAGCGATCCATGGAGTTGAATATCAAGATGGTCCGACCTATAAACGAAAAACGAACCGGTTAGTATTATCGATGGCGAGCCGCGATAGGGGGGCGAGGCGCCTGCCCGACGACCACCGCCGGCAGAATAATTGGACACCACAGGACTTCACACCATACACAATGAGCTCCTCAAACCCGGCCAGAGCGAGACGCGTAAACTCCGAATAAGAACCGTAATTTCACAAATAAATTGTCTCGGAGCATTCGAGTTTCGGAACGGAGAATTCGAATTGACGTTATAAATGGTACATGAATGGAATTTGAGGACGTGGACGCTTAATCGAAACGTTTTCATCTCCTTATTGCGTGTTTTTGTACAGATAAAGAACTCAGAGCTGTGTATGATATTAATGTGCGCGAGAAAGATCCAAGATGACGCGGTAATGAAATGAATTCTGAATTTTAAGCGATCGTGCGTATGATAGGAGGCATTTAATTTGTTTTGAGAAATGATAGCTTGTCAAGAGATATTCCAGAACCTTTAACGATATGGTCACCATAGGCGACCAACCACGCATCATCTTATAGTAGCAACACTTATCTAAAAATATATTATATGAGTCAGTTAAACCCTTCCGGAATGTGTAAGCGCAAACATGATTTCGCAATGAACTTGGCCAAATGTAATCATAAGTCAAGTGTATTTAAAACGAGAATTTATACGAGACATATCAAAACACTGACTCAATAGTTTTTGATTAGAGAACAATGTTCTGTCAGTATTATGTACGTCTTCAACTGTTCATGTACTTCTCTTCGATGTCCCTGAACCAATTTTTTTGGTTAAATTATGAATTCGTGAGTCATATTAAATTTTAGTTTTTCGTTTTGTTCGCTTCAGCAGTATCGTGCTAGTATTCAATGAATATCTTAATTTTAATTATTCATCCCACACTTCTGCCCATTTTAATTTTGGAGAACCGGAATCCCTAAATAAAATCCTTACCGAAACACATTCATCAATGAGATGTTTATCTGAACAAGGCCTCAACCATAAACTTGGAAGGTATCATGATCCAATGTTATCATTAAGAACTGAATCTCATTGCGGGTTCGTTCACCCACTAGACGTCGCGGAATTTAGCAGGCGACCGAGTATTTTGGTCCGGCGGATGCTACTAGGCTTCCTCAGCAGTAAATCCACAAATATATAAATAAACGTTTTCATATTGGCCACTGCATAAAGTTTATGCGGACTTTTACGAGGACTGGCGTCGATAAGGATGCCCTTTTGAGTACATCGATTTATGGACATCAATAACTGTAGCAACATGAAATCGGTGCTTTAAGACTTTGTTGAAATCAAAATTAGTAACAATTTAGTTTCTATATATAGCCCTCTCACGGAAAAATAACCTTCAATAAATCATTTCATTAAAGTCTGATTGGTTTGGCACTGGCTAAAAGCTGCTTTTGTAGAAATTCTCCAAAACAACTTATTTCATAAAAGATTAAATGCAGTTTAAAAGACGACTTGAGAAAAATGCTACATAAATGCGTCCACGGCACATGCTTATTAGAAAACCTCTGAACCATCCATATCAATTGCATCTTAAAGATATAGCGGGGCTGAATAATAAGCTACAACTTCTGGGCGTTCATCCAGCTACAATGTAGCAGGTATTACTTTAACTCGTACTTGGAAACAAGATAAAGCCTATAATAATATTTTGCTTGAAAATTCCACTTCTAGAGATGACCAGTATTCATAGAAACATTAATACCTTACAGCGAAACTGTGTAATTCGCGTGAAAGCTGTATGGACACCGAGAAAGTTATTTTGTCTCTATTTATAGAATTTCGCCGAACGCTTCAAGACGTTTTATACATTTTCGTTATTTTTACTTTTTTGCATTGAGTCTCTGTAAGACTATTCTACATTTACTACATCACTGTACACATGATTTTCGCTGTCATTAAAACACATTTTAACGACCTAGCCTAACCTAACCTAACCTAACCACTAATGAAGCTGCAGATACGTTTGATTTAGGCTTCTGGCAAAATCTTCAAACGTGGCAGAGGTTTTTGATGGCTGCTGATGGAGTTATCTGTCTCTACATCAGACTTGAGACCACACATGACTCTGCTTTATGGTACCGCCAGCAATTCTGCTCGCCTTGTAAAGTTAAGGAGCATGACTGTAGATACCCACTTATCTCGGCAACGCGTGTTCAAACATCTACCATAAACATCAATGTTATTTTAGTGCGCCGTACGTTGGTACATAACTTTACTATGTACTCTCCCAGAACTTGTCAATGCAAACCAAACAATTTGTACAAAAACGAGCCATTCAATTAAATATCGATTAACATAAAGACCTCAAGATAAAATCGCCAAATAAGTCAATAATCGATTTTATTTATCTGTTCCAAAGCGAATATGAGACAATAAAAGGTTGCGTGCTATGTTCGGCGTGGGAGCGGGACGACACGTAAGGTGCGCGGGCGCAGACACCCGCTAATTAAAAGGATTTTGTTAGCTGTCAACGTAAGATAAAACCCCGCTTTGATGTCGCCGCTCCGCCGCACTTTAAACGTTGATCGGGGTTATTAAAACTATTTATAGGGAAAAGTTGCTTATTCAGGCTAGACGGACGTAAATCAACGGGATTTACTGATATGGTAATCATTTGGTTTAATGTTTGGGTTGACAGTTTTAGGCTGCCCCAATTTTATGTGAGAGAATAAAAAACTTTCATGACATTTTTTACGAAAGATATTAAATGTTAAGAAAGAATACTCCATCATAAACTACGGCTTAGCACTTTGACCATAAAGTATGAAGATTGAAGATGGAGAGTACACAATTTGTAACGACTAACGAGACGTTATCTTATCATTTAGAGGTAACAATGGCTCGTTTAGCTTAGCGATAAGCTTTGCGAGAACAACACGACAATCTCATGCACCTGAGTCGGAGTTCACCTAACTAAATGTTAGATGGACGATAGTTCATTATATTGTTCTAAAAAGGTACAGGACTTAAGTTACATCAATACACCCATTTAGAAACAATAATTTACACTCTCGAAAGGAATCCTCAACCTAACCTAACCTAACTTTAGAAGAACAGTAGTACTATGAGGTCATCATATTGGTTTCGCAATAACAATTGTCCGCAAACATTTGGCCCGACCGTGCCATGCTTCGATTAGAGCAGCATTCGTCTCAATTGACGGCCATTTCCTACGATATGCACAATTTGAAAATGTGCGTCATTCGTGTCACATACCCGTCTGCTCACATGAACTATTCATTGGTAATATTGCCTGTGATTGAATCCGTCGTGCATTTTGGATTTGCTGTTCGGATTATTTAGGTCAAATTCTCATGCTAACGTGTGCTTTAGAAGTGCGCTCCAACTCCAAGAGATCTTTTTTCTACAGCCAAACAAATATCAGCATGAGCGCAAAAGGAGCGCGTCAGCGCGCGCTTAGCCACTCGGTTTGAAAACTAGGAGCACAGCTGAATTTCATACTAATTACACGGTTCATAAATTAGTTTTTGGATGACCATAATCATTATTATCAGCTTTAGGAAATTGTGTACTAAACACGCTTTTGTTGAATTTGAATAATAATAAGAAAATTCCATCAAGCAAGCTTCATTAAGCTGTATGATCTGAGGGATGTGGTATTTCCAAATCACTGACAGATCTATCATCTGCAACAAAACATCATCATCTACATCGCAGTTACTCATGTCTTAATTGACCCTTCGCACTTGTCTTGCTCTCGATTACATTCAAGATTCCACTGATGACTTCTTGCGCTGATGATCTGCGTACAAAGTAATTTATTTTCTTTCTAGTACACACATACTTTTAAATATAGTATGGTTTATGTTTATCAAATAAAGAATGTACCTTCAACCAGGTAGGCAAGCTATGACGCTTGTCGTCTAAAGCATTCGACATAGCATTGATGACGATGGGTTCGTGTTAAATGTTGGTAATTCGAAAACAAGAAGTAAGTATTTCATCATTGCATTCAAGAACTATAAATAAAATCTGAGGAAAATTAAATTTTAAATTTCAAAAAACCCCCATCGTAATAAAGAAAAGCGAACAAACATTTGAAAAGTCAATAAAATGGCTGAGCCGGTTTTGATAAAACGTGTCTAATTATAATATACACATCATGCCCTTTCATTTGATACCCCACTTGGGTATATTTGAAAATATTCGATTTTCAATCACCACTTTCACCGCCATATCTAAAATGGCTGAACTGATTTTGATAATACAAGTCTAATTATAATATACACATCATTCGCTTACATTTGATACCCCACTCAAAAATCGAATATTTACAAATATACCCAATATTTGAAAATATTCGATTTTTCATACCCACTTTCATCCCCCATAACTAGGCTGCGCCGATTTTGATAAAACGTATCTAAGAAACATCGCTAACAAAATAGCTTTCAAATAAAAAAACTGCATCCAAATCGGTTCGCTCGTTTAAGAGCTACGGTGCCAGAGCCAGACACACACATTGCGGTCAAACTTATAACACCCCTCTTTTTGCGTCGGGGGTTAAAAAACAGCACCAAGTAACTGAAAAACAAACGTAACACACAACATACCGAAATGAAGTTTAATACACATTCTGGGGTAATAACGTAAACAAACACTGTATCAGTAAAGACATATTAACTCAACAAACATGTTTAATGACTTTCGGGGCCGGGAAGAGACCGGTACCAAGTCCACGACCACAATGGACCTCTAACGAAAGGATTAGGTCCGGTGTCGGAGCTTGTTAATATGTCCCCTTTGTGGCCCTCTTCGCGGACCGACGGAAATCATCTATTTAACCATAACCAATTGACATTTCCATATTTTTTTTAAATAACGCTCCACGGGTTTGTTTTTAAGCCTTCGCCCACGCTAAAGCTTAAGAAACTGGTCACGAACCATCACAGCCAGTTCAAACTACCGTACAGTCGTGTAGGATGCCTATTTATGTACTGAACTATTTAAAACAAGATGAGTAGCCGTTACCAAGTGATAGATTGCGTATTTCTGGTAGCTAATCTAGGTATAGCGGTAACAAAGAAATGGTTATACAGAACTTTCTTTGAAGACGAGGCCTACTCTTCTAATACATCTTTTGAGTATTCAGAAGCAACAAAGTATCGCCAGTTTCTATGAAAAGCACTCCCACACCATGCGGCGTGTATCACTATAATCAATAGAAGCAGACCGGGCCACGGCGCCTGCCGTCAATCAAACTGACTGACATCATATCATTCCTGGTTCCTTAATAAAACATCTGCCGAGTAAACTTCTCGGATTCAAAGCGGATGATAGTGTTAGTACAAGTTTATTTATATTTTGGAAAAACATGACCGAACAAAATTTATCCTGATTCATTTGATGCCAGAATATTTTAAACATAGAAATTGGAACATAAAGTACAAAGTAACCCACATGTACATAGCGAATGTTGTTTTAAGGAACGAAGCCAGTGTAGCTGAAGGTGTCAAAATTTTATGAACACATAAACCAGCCTAAACGCTAATAACCAGAACAATAAACGCCATTGAAGAACTACACAATCCGAGAAACAGGATACCGTAATTGGAAAGAAATTCCGATTTATAGGCACGAAGTCCGGCTTCGAACGAGAAAAAAGAAGAAAACATTGCTTTCAATACTGTTCAGTTTTCGAACAATACGAACGTGTTAGACCCCGCGCTGGGGAAAGGGTCAAACAAAATCATTTTAGTCGGACCACAAGAAATATCACACGTCGTAAATGGAGATGAGACGGTATTATTTAAGAGTGGGCTCTCAGACGGGATATGGTCGTGTATAGGCGCACAATGCGCTTTTGAAGAGGGCTCTAACGAAGTAACCTGGACGTCAATCAAACTGTTGTATCACTGCGGACAAAGCCGCTGCGAATGGATGATTTTATTTGATAGGAAATGTAAACTAACTTGATGTGAGGAGCAGGGAGAGATAAATGCTCCTAATCAGTGAGTTTTGAAAGTTACAAAAAGAGTACTGGTAATTTGAAACCTATTATACAGTTTCTTAGTGACAATGGAAGAAAAAAACGTTGCGCCGGCCCCAAGAAACATGGGACAAGGGCAAGAAAATGATGATGACATTTTCTTAGTATTTTCAGTTCTTTCATGTGAAAGCTATGTCTTCTTGATAAGGTTTAAAATGTTCATACACTTAAGAAGGCGCAACTTTAATATGTCCAGAAAATCACTAAAACATTCTTACTAAGAAAATTTTAATTTGAGACCAATAAAATCGGAGTCTGTGCAGTTGTTTGAAGAAACGCTCAAAGATAAAGATCATTTAAGTGATCGTTAAATAACTGTTAGACACGTTTAAAATAGAACGACAGACTTTATTTCCGGTGCTGATAATAGTAAAAGCTTGTTTAGTAGCAGCCAATGGAAACGATTGTGTCCAAATATTTGAATTTCCAATTCTATGGAAGGAATGATCATTAGCATAAAGTTTTCGAGATATTATAGTATTTCTGTATTAATTTGCAATTACAATAGTGAAGGTATTTCCGGCGGTAGACGTATCTAATTCCATGGCGCCTCTTTAATTACCAAAGCCTTTAATCTTTTTGCATAAGTAATGGCTTTGCCCAAAAAAGCGCGGGTTATGTTAGAATGGTAAAAAAGCTACAACTTTGATAGAGCCGACGAATGAGTAGACCAAGAGACATTAGCAGAATTGGTAATATTTATGATTGTACTAATAAAATTTAATTAATTAAAATGAAATCTTATAAGCTATGCGTTTTATTAACATTAATAGATATTTATGCCAGTAAATTTTATTTATTGTCATTAGATCATGTATTTTCTTGTACTGTGTGAATTGTATTGCAAAGATCATGTCATTGCTTTGATGATGATTTGATTTTGATTTGAACTTGTAGGTATTTTGTTATTAAACTACATATTTAAGGTTTACAGATTTTTCCTTTACATGTGCTTTAAGACATTGGTTTTTAACAAATTTCATGATTCTAGGTCAACTGGAAGTACGCTATAGGTTTTGATTATTTTATGAAATCGCAACATATGCGACGATAAACGGGGATATCTATTGATCGCGTTGACTTACAAGTTTGATCTTTTGACTGCTCGAAGGGGTAGCAGACCTGAGTATTTGATATAAATTTCAGCTTGATACCTCCACGCGCTTCTGAGAAAGGTCTTGAGAGACAGACAGACGGACGGACAACAAAGTGATGCTTTAAGGGTTCCGTTTTTGCCGAGGGAAGCCTAAAAATTAGTATTTATTAGAATAATGCCTTAGCTCACAAGAATTTCACGAGATTTATTATGAAATTTTGTAAATAAGACCTATTTTTTTTTTACAAATGACTCTTAATCATCACATTATGTTACCTAAGGAGAACCTTCGTCATTTTAATGCAACACCTAATGGCAATCACAATTAGGATGAGCCCGCCTCAAACGTCAGCCATTATTCATTAGAAAAAAAAACATATTTATCCCATTTGAAGTTGTATATTTGTGTAAAAACACGTATTCTTGGGGCGAATATGATTTATATGTTAACTATTTTATATTTGCTGTATGGTCTTTGTAAAATAAGCCTTGAGGCTACAGAATAAGGGAGTCAGCATTAATTTGATGTGTGTATTCGAAGGTCGGCGCAGGCGCCGCGGAGCCGCGTTTTTTCATGTAGAGATTTTATTTTATTATCCGAGGTCGGATAGGAATACCGATTGGTTGATGAATACCACAGGTACTGGCGCGGACGGACGGCGATCATATTACCAAGTATCAGTATTATCAAGTATACCATGCGTTCGTAATAATTGAGAAATGTTACGAAAACATGAAACTTTTACCAAATCATCCTATTTGAGACGAAAGTGGTTCTTGAAACCGTATTATTTAAAAGAATATCGTTATTTGGTTAAGGTGCGGTCAATCTTAGCAGCCCGAACAGCGGACTGGCTGTGTGGACACAACATTTTTGACATATATTTCTGTACATTATCTGTCAAAGTCTGCTGGCTGCAGCCCGGTTGGGTCTCCGGTCCGTTTGGTTTGAGCGCCGCCACCTCTACTCAATAATTAGGTGCAAGCTAGTTCACGCACGATGTAACTAGTAGGAAACGTTTCACTAACCCAGTGTTTACGATAAACGAACACGAGTAATGCAATTAATCTGTAATTACCGGTATTCGATAATATAATTAATAAACTGGAGTATTAAACTATTTGTAGATAATGCAGGGGTCACGATTAGAAACCAAAGTGTTAGTTTCAATTAGTGTATGGAAGGAACGTGTAGACTTTAATTAATGTTGGTTTCTTAGAACTTTGATAAATTAACGTTTTTTCGTCTGCTCTATGATATCATATCACGCTATGGTATAGTGTAAAGATTGAAGGCGTCAAGATGGTTTTGGCCCGTTAATAGTTGGAAATCACGCTACCATAACAATTTTAATTACAAAATTTTTAATTGGAGCATTTCCCTGCTTTGCGCAATAGCTGCATAACTCACACAAACCTATCAAGAATAATAATAACTAGTCTAGATATAAATAAATTGAGACAATAATAAATTCTAAAACAGTCTACAGAAGCTAAAGATGCACCAAAGTGAATCTTCTTATAAATATGAATGCGAGTGAGAAGCGCTGGGAACTTGGCAGGTATACAGCAGTGCATTTAGATAATAACAGGGGTTAGTGGCGCAGGCGCAGCTTCGCCCACCGCGCCGCTCCAACCGCGTGCCGGTAGCAATTAGCGTTTAGACCTATACAATTATTGCTACAAATCGATGTAATTGAACATGGAACAAAAAACACAACGACCATTTCTAGAGATTCCGCTTGAGACTCGTTTTTTATGAATGGATGTCGGATTTATGAATGTACGCAGTGCGACTTTACCAAGTTCTTGGTGCTGAGTTTTTTTGGGATATTATCGAATAGAACCAGTAGACTTGCAAGCTAGTTTTAACAAACAAAAATAAACAGGTGATTTTGAAGAGATGCCACAAGATTTAATAAAGGGTGCACATAATTGATTATGAACGGTGCGACAACGAAAATTAAACGACACTTTTGGGTGAACAAAACATGAACGCTATAAATCGGCGTTCCCCGACACAAAAACACGCCCAAAAAGAGTTAAGCGTTCGGGAGATCGTCGAATACAGATTACCGGGCGCAGGTGTTAAATAAAAATAATAAAATTCGACGCGGACCATATTAAAAAGAGGAGTCGAAGCGGCCGCGCGGCGCCGAACGAGGCGTAATTTCGTTCGCAACGCCCGGCCCAACAAAAAACGACGTGTACCATCGAGTTAACCACGAGCCCTGCACATCGCCAATATTCGCCATTCAGAGTCAATCCGCACGCTTCGCCGGCGTCTATTTTAATGCCTTATAAGCGCGGCCGTAACTCCCACGTGCCTTTGACGGTGGGAGACCCTTATAAGAGCAGATACGATTTAAAACAGCCTGTGTCAAAAAACGAAAGAAAATCCTTGGTTCAATAGGTTTTGATACTAAAAAAACTTAACCATCAGGATCTCAGTACACATTACATTCAACTTCAGAATTCGGCTATAGATTACCGAGGAAAATGGAGGCGTAATCAAGTCACATTAAACATTTACAGGCTCGACTGACAAATTGACCACTTCCGAGAAGTAAATTCGACGTAAGAGGTAATGCGAAGTAAATAAAATGGTCGACGCAGTGCGCGCGCAAACTGCAATTAGGGGAAGCAATTCCTCTTCGCACGTACGAACAAATTGCAGGCACCAGAGCTGGCCGCTCGACCGCAAAAACTCCAGATAGCACGCACAGAACAATGTAAGTAAAGTGACGCTTGAGAGATACCCCTCCGGCGATATTGCATCACTAATCACACACCATCCACGTAATGCTGCGGGAATATAGAAATGCCATCAACTACTCCATTTTGTAGTGGCAAAAGAAATGTAACTACACTCCAATGATTGAAGGCGTCATTATTAAGAAGGGTATGATATCAATCGTGCAACTGCGGCGCTATCCCATAACAAAAACTTTTGAGTACGTAGCAATCATCATGACAAAAAAATTTCAACCGCACAAATTGTTAAGAAAACATTTAAAAGGCCTCAAGCCCGATTTGTAAACGGAAAGAGGTCATTAAGTAAAGCTTAACGTTTGGAAAGGAATCCATGGGGTAGTACCCGAAATAAATACCATCTAATGTGTCAGTATTATTGGACGTTAAGCCCACGTTTAATTAAGGGCATGGACAGGATGAATAAATAACAGGATTATCGTACCATCGCACATGTGATCCGAACATCCTTCAACGCGACAAGATTTACGGTTTGTTTTCAGTTATGTAAGACCTTCGTAGGCGTAAGGCAGGAGTAGATACCTACGAGTGGAGGACAGCTAACTAATACCAAAAATGCTCTGGACTGCCTACAACCTAAATATTACAAGTCTGTAACAAGAGTCTGCACAAAATCAAAACTTAATGGTACTGGAAGAGAAACATTACACGCATTAGTGGAAAGATACAAGTCAGGTGCGGTTACATAAGCAATAAATTATTTTCTCGGCTATTTACCGCAAAACTACTAATATATTATCAATTAATTCAATCGCATATAATAAGTTAGCACGTGAAGTGGTCGCTCATGTAACTCGATATTTTGATACTAGTCGGATAATCTTTTTAAACTAACGATGATAATGCTGTGGCAAGGAGATCGGTGCTCACATAACGTTCGACCGTATTATCGCTCGATCTCGTTGATATTTAATTCTCCAGCCAACGAGGAGTGCAACGCCTACATTATCCGTCCCTGATTTAAATTAGCCTGATTTAGATAGCAGTTTGTAAATACTCTTTGAATGTACGCTACATATGTTATGAAAGGAAGCAGATTCTACGACTGAACTCGGAACCGGCAGGCGTTCATTAAGTGTGACAAGTATTTCTACGTCAACGGAAGATGACTTGTTCTAGTTCTTGTACAATTATGTTGAGGCCTTTTGATTAACTATTCTGTTTTGTTTAACAGGTATGAGTTTAATATCTCGTCTTCCCTACTTCAAAGAACATTCCAGCTCGCCCTGTCAAACATTGCCTCGAAATAGTTGAAGTAGACTAAACCATCGAATAAGGCGTCCACCAAGTTGAAAGTGTTACCATAGTAGTAAGGAAATACAAATACATCGGAATGCGATACATTGTTATAATCCAAACAGCGCTTGTTGTTAAACAAATAGCTCATTTTAGAGGGGTAACGCCCTAGATTGTAAACTGTGTTATACTTACAACAATACGTTCTTAGTATTTTCCGTTCGGGTCAGCGACTTGTAAACAAACGTGTGCGTGGATTTGTACAGAAATAATATGTTCCAAACTCGTGAGAAATTCGTGACGTACGATGAGATTAATATGGAAACTTGCTGCATTTTTGTCCTCCGACCATATTTTTTTCGCTTCAACGACCGAGCAATGACACTGTAAAATCTTCTAACGTCTTCAAGTTTATCTTGAGATCAAAACCCGCCCGAAATAGACCATTATGTTAAGCTTTAAGTAATAATACTAAGTGAAAGATGTAACGATAAAGGTATGCATTTTAAAACTATAAATGAATTTCCAAGTGGTAGATTTGAATTATACGATAGGATAGTCACAATCCGGGGCTGGCTCTTAGCGCCAACAATAGCAATGAGTTCCTATTGATAACCAGATCAAGCAATCGAGCCATCGAGACTTGCTCTTATATCAATTCATTTTGCTTAGTGTTTGAAAGCTCCGAAAAAAGCGGTGACTGAGCAGAGGAGACGGTACAACAAAGAAGCAGTATGATAGAGGTATTAATTTAAATGTTAGATAAAAACTTCCTTCCCAGAAAGAAATCAATTGTGCGTGCATTCAATTTCCAGAACACGATCGTTTGCGATACGGAATTATAAAATATCATTGCAAGAATCTTGATTTGCAATGATAAAGGCATATAAAAGGCTATTGTAATAATTATAGGTGAAGTAATAATGCAAGGTCGTATTCAATCGTTGATAAAGATTAACAAAACACTGATAATATACTAGATGATAATACTAATCAGTTTTGGTAAACTCACGTACAATCGTATCAATCAAACAATTAGGTTTTTAAACCGTTTACAAAAATAGGGATTCTATTTAAGTCATCTTTATCTTAATTGGACGCTCTGTAATCTGTGTTTTACATTGTTTTGTAGCCAAAATTCTTCGCTTTTGGCGTCTACCAAAAATGGTTTCCGCCTTTTACATGTGTCTACTCCAGCTGACCAAAAACTCTTCTTTGTCTCATTACGTCAAAAGCATTACTTACTACCGCATTTACGCCAACCGCTCTTTTCGGAGCTTACAACTTTTCCTGTTGTAAAAATACGAGTAAATCGCTGTTATGATGACCACTTGGAAGGGAATCGGTTTAATACGTGATCGCATCAAGGCGAGTTTTCGATTCGTCACGCCACATCAGGACATAAAGATGAACGATATTACATTTCTGTGTAGCTACGTTTTATGTTTTGCTCGTGCATCCAGTCGGCAATAATCTACTCAATTTCAGTTTTTGTAACAGTTCATGTTCACCTCTTAATTTTTATTTAATCGTATTGTATTTTTTGCGGCTTTGATCAATCCCGGTCAAAAGTTAGAGGTAATGGTTCCATATTGTTTGCAAATCTGACGATTAATCTTGTCAGATTTGAATAGGTACTCCACTTGAACGCAACAGCATGAAGAATCCGTAGGTGGCTAGGTGGAAAACTCTTTACGATTGTGAGTACAATAGTAAGTGCTGTTGATCTATTCATTATCTAATACTCGATAATATTCTTGAGACAATGCGTACTTCTATTAATAACAATCTATGTGAGTGTCTACATACTTCTAGATTATAAAACAGTTCACATTACAGAATTCAGACAACGTTTAAGAGATAATATATTATGTTACATGAATGTATATTACTTAATGCACAATGTTATTCTAGCATATTATTAGACTTAACGCCTACTAATAGACTTGGGGGACGTTCGAATACCTTGAAGTATATTTTACAATCGTCATTTCACGTCTTGAATGCAACAATAGAGGCATCATGACGCGAGTGGGCGGGATATGCCGTCATTGTCATCTGCGAACGACGTAGAAAAAAGTTCTTATATATTATTACAATGTATGATTCGAAAAGGAATATCTAGAATGGAATAAGATAAAAAAATACAGACTGATTGTGAGTCCTGATAGGATTTTCTTAGGAAAAATAACGCATTATTCTTGCTTAGTAATTGTATAAGTAGGTTGCCATAAGCAATTTATAAGTAATCATCAGAGGCATCGTAATGAGGTGAATAGTTGTAGTAATTGCAACCCTGAGTCGAGGATAACTATCTAGTTTCACAGATTTAATATAAAATACGGTGCATTTTTTATACCTACGTAATAATATTCAACTTGATATTGACTTAAAACATGGGTGTTATGTGTGAAAACACGAGAAGATAATAAACTAGGATTTTATGCGCTTCTCTAATCGTATTTTCATAATAATTGACATGAAAATAATACACGCTGAGCGTGCTAGAGCTATATGAATATTACAATTACTACGGTTGCATTGCAAGAATCTTTTAAAAGCACATGTTTATTTTGAATTCTGTAAATACACGCTATTTGTATTCTGTAAATACAAGTTATTTGTGATAATATTTTAGTTTTAACTACAGGCACTATTTCTTCCATAAACAACGACATCGGCTGATTTCAGTTCCAACTTCCAATGCAGTCAATATTCGAAACATTCCGACCGCTGCTGTGCCGCTCAGAAGGTACTAAGAGACACTACACTTTGATGAACTAGGCTCAAGGTACGAGAAACGGCTAAGTATTAATTGATTTCTACAGTTGAGATTTACAGAGGCTTTAAATTGATTGTGTCATTAGCTGCAGCAGGAAAACGTTTAGGGAGGGACATAACTTGACCACGTGCCGAACTAAATGCGAAAAGATCAGCTGAAGTCAATTCTGAGTCGATAAACTATAGTCGCTCTCTTAGGAACCGTCTGGAATATTCTCAGAGACTATTTTCCTTAAGGAGGCTGAAGTTATGTTCAGGCATAAAGGCATATCCTGCTTAATTCTACCCTGGTGAAGGGGAAAAGCAGTCCCAAGTTCAATGAGCTTAAAGCAACAATAGTCCCCGTCAGTTTGACGAGCTCGCTGCTAGCGCCATTGTCACGAGGTGTCGGGCACCGAATCTCGACAGCGGAAAAACGTAAAAAATAAACCTGCATCTCCGGTTAGGGTTGGCAACAGAAAGGATGGAATTTTATAACCAGACGTATAAAAGATTGTAATGATTTCTATATGATGTCCGTGTGCAAATGGGAGATTTATGGATATTAATAAGATACTCCGCCGTACCACGAATGCATGTTAATCAACATTTTCTTGTACTACTAGCCTTATCTAACCGGGTCCCCAAAAACATATTTATTTTAATTAGATATGGAGTCGCATACCAAAATTAATTATAACGAGAACACAAATACATAATACACAAAAGTCAACGTTAATCATTATTCATATGCTTAAATTTAACAGCTTAAATTGAACTTTGACACCATTATAATAAATTTCCGTGAGTCACAGAGCAAAATAACTTTCCATTCATTTGGTGGTCCAGAAAAACGAGACAATTTGTTGGAATATTTTAAGGAAAACCACAGATCATTACTAGGATATAGGCATGCCGTGAGCATAATGATTCACGACATTATTTAACATTTATGATCATAACTTTTAATGGTGAAGTTTTTAGGCAGCCCTATGAGAAGCTGGAGCTATTGTTATTACAAAATGACCCATCTCAATGTCGGACGGTTCTTGGAACCAAGTTCTTCGCGGTTGAAATTATGTATATCGTAAGCGCCTTTGAGCATTTTATAAAGGCTTATTTCTGACACCTCGGATGAAACATGGCGCAGAACGAATGCGTACGCGTATGGACGGGATGAGCCTATAAAGGTGAAGCTCACAGAATGGGATACCAAATTGGTTACAACGATTTATGTACGGGTATTAAGTTAAATGGTTTACGTACGTATCTAATTTATATGTATGTGATTTTTTGAGTATTATTTTCGAGGTGTGAGAAATGATTTTTTGTTTAAATTACGCATATAATTTTTCTTGGATATTATCCATATATTCGAGCGGTTTTTTGCGTCCTCAGTATTATTTCGATTGCTACGTCGCAGTTTTTTGAAACTTGTTTCTTTTTCAATCCTATCAATGAAGCATAGAGTTTTAACACTTTTTCAAATAGAATAATCCTGTTTAAAATATTTCGATCTTCTATCCTAACATTTGCTTTGTAATGAATTAAACGATTCTTCCCCCATTAATTCAAATCACCTAAGTGGAAAGTTTGAGAGGCGAGAATCTACTCCATTTTAAGATGATTATGGAAATCCAGCAATAAATAGTTACAACGGCAATTATGCCTAAGCATATCACTAAAATTAAGTAGGCTTAGCTCAGATATACCGTCTTTAAATACATATAAATACAATTAACGCTACCTTCATCTAGTTTGGACGAAAATTTCCATAATCTGAAGCATTAAGTTAATGGAATAATCATTGTAAGAGGTGCCCCAATCAGGGCAAAGGCTAAACCGTTTTATAGAGGTTGGCGCCTCGGAGTAAATTGGTAAGCAATTAATTAAATCAGTTTAATCGATTCGATGTCTATAAATCCGAGATTTTTGTTAATGTTTTAAATAAAAACCTAGGTTTCTCTTGAATGGCTATATGCGTAAGATTTGTGATGGGTTTGCGTCTTAGTCGGCTTGGTTTAAATATATGGTTGATTCAGAACGGATTCGGAAAGCGGAAGTCAGGTTAGTTGCACAACTTGGAAGACTTCTATGTCCAGCAATGTTCTGCGATTGGCTTAGTTGATTTGCGTCTTGGATGATATTTTAGTTAAAAGAGCAGGAGGCGCTGAAAAACATGCAGTTGTAAACTCGGCACTTACAATGTAATTGGCATGCATAGGATTAGTTGTTATACAATGCTTTGCGATTTCGGAAAACAACGTAAACCAACGTAAACGTGACATTTATCGTGGAATCTTCTACTTCTTTTCAAAAGTTCTTTTCGTCTTAACTCTTGTTCATGCCTTGAACACTTCTTCATGGCGTTGTTCTAGTCAGGCAAGTAATATTACCTATATCTTGGTATTAGGATTATATTGGTATTTTGGGGTATTCCTCTAAGAACTGATTTATACATGCTCCACATTCATTATTATTATGATTTCTAACATAAATCAGATTTATTATCCGGTTCTCTAGTAGAAGACAATTCTTTTACTTTAAGATATTTGCAGGGGTTGCTTAGTATTTAATTAACGCTAGAATAGCAGCCGTAACTGTGCTCAGTGCTGCCATGGTAAGTCCTGGATACAAAAGTGTTTCTTTCTGTAAGTCGAGAAGTAGATGGCAACTCGGCCCAAAAATAGACCCTGGGGGCATAGGTACCATCACTGGACAGTGGACAATGCTATGGTAGTTGTACATATTTCATGGGAAACCTATTGGTTTCAATCAGTACTTCGCAAAGCTTTCGCCAATTTTCAATGAGGCAGTGACATTTTAACATTTTGTTCACCAATGTTACGTGCTTTACTCTGTGAAAAACCTCTTGTAAATTTCCAAATCAGATCGTCTTTTGTAAGTCCTAGACCGCCGACTGGTAGTGTCGTTTTCATCGTCATTAACTCATCATTCAAAAATCAAGGTACTCGATGAGACGTTTAAATGGTTCAATTTGTGGCTTAATGTTAGTAACAGTAGCGAATGTAACTAAACGTAGTTTCGAACTGGGCCGTCAAATCGGCCTCACAGGCTCTAGGCAGACGCGCGATACAAATCCAATGAAACTCATGTTTACAAACGTGTACGAATCAAACTTAGTAGTTTCATTGCTTGAACTTTATTAGTATTTGAACTGGTAGTGGCATCTGTTGAGAACTATTTGAACTTCTTAAGACATAACATTTTACGCAAAAGAAACTTCACAAGAAACACAACTAGACTAGCTACAATCAGGCGTTTACGGGAATTTTAAATTATTTACTAGTAATAACGTGAGACTACTGAAGTCTCCTACTCCTCGCTAAGCTATGAAACTCGGGTACCGACTTTGTGTGAGCCACAGTACAAATTGAGAAACATTTCATCTTTTCCAACTCAACTCGCACTCCAACCAAATCTTCACTGCATAGCATAGAATTAAACTTATTCGCAGATTGGACTAACAACATTTCTCTGAGTAGAGTCAACCCAGTTCATCCATCATAAACACCTGACTTCATAACACCGATAGAAGACACATTTTTTTGTATAAAGAAGAAAACCGATGCTTTATACATTGTAAAAATATTCAAATTATTGATTAACTTACCCATTTTCTGAAGAAATCACTCAAAATTCACTTCAAATAACTTTAAACACTGAAAAACATCACCACAAACATTACACATTGATAGCCATTTTGTTTTTTCTGGCAAATATTACCAGTACAGAAAATGTTTTTTGGATGACATATAAAATTATACGAGCTGTAAAAAAGTGTTTTCCACCGTTTTTTTTATATTTTTATTTAGCCTGTACTGTCCCACTGCTGGGCAAAGGTCTCCCCCAATTCCTTCCATGTACTCTTTTCCCCACCGTTATAGGAAAAAAATGTATTTTGTTACTTTTTTTGGAATCATTGTCTTAACTATTGTTATAAACTTAGATTACAAATAATAATTTCAAACAGAAACATGAAGAAGGGCTAAATAGCTTGAAGACAAGGTGGACGGAATTGCTAAGGTGGCCATAATTATAATACAAAAAAAAAACTTTAAAAAAAATTAAATTAAATTATTTATAATACAAGAAATATTATAAACAAAACATGCTGATAATGGCACCGGAATAATGGCCACCTTTGCAATTCCGTCCACCTTGTCTTCAAGCTATTTTGGCCCTTCTACATGTTTCTGTTTGAAATTATTATTTATAATCTAAGTTTAGAACAATAGTTAAGACAATGATTCCAAAAAAAGTAACAAAATACATTTTTTTCCTATAACGGTGGGGAAAAGAGTACATAGAAGGAATTGGGGGAGACCTTTGCCCAGCAGTGGGACAGTACAGGCTAAATAAAAATATAAAAAAAACGGTGGAAAACACTTTTTTACAGCTCGTATAATTTTATATGTCATCGAAAAAACATTTTCTGTAGTGGTATACATCTTTTAGATTTCAACATTTTAAAAATGAACGAATTTATATCAAAGCGGGAGTCAGTAAAATACATTATCTGTGCAATTTGTTAATGTTGCCATAAACAAGATTGTTTTTCTTTTCCTATCAACAGCTGTCAAATAGGTTGGGATTTGTGTGTTACGAAAAATATTTAATAAAATCTATCTCGATCTCATGATTTAACTAAGATATTTGAAATAAGCATAGTGATTTAAATAGTGGGAGGCGTGTTACTTATAATTTCTTTCATATTTCAGCTCCAAAATGGTACAGCGGCTAACGTTTAGACGACGTTTGTCGTACAATACTAAATCAAACCAAAGGAGAATGTGAGTATTTTATAGTGATTATATTAGAAATTACTTTTCGAACTAGCTAATTACGGGCTTAACTGCTTTTAATAAAGTGTAAGACATTAAGTTGTTCTTAATACTTATTTACAAGTTAACCTCAAAATGTTACTGAAGTGTTGTCGACCGACACTTGCTTAGGTTATCAAGTATTTCTCATTGTCTGTCTGGCAAATAATACTAACTGCTTACTATATCACGTCTTTGAATTGCCAAAACTAGTTTGAAAACACTTGAGTGTCTATCCATAACACTCAAAACAATGTTTTTCCTAGTACTGCTAAGTAAAACTGGTGTTATATGAAAATGATGTGATAAATATTTGTAAGCTATTTTTCTGATCGTTATAAAAAAATCATGCTCTAGTCTACTACTCTTTGGTGATTAATTTATAATTCTTTATAAAAATCTCTCTTGAACAAAATTCCTAGTGCCCATAATCACTAGTATTAATAGAGTTGCAATTTGCATAGTGATATTAATAATTTCAACTTTGTAACAGGTTTTATCAAATAGCATTTATCCACATGTTTCATAGTATTATCACTCACCTATTCTAAACTATTACAAGAGACCTTGGTCAGGTTGCCGTCTTATGGGAACTCAAGTTATGAACGGTTACTAAAGCCTAACTTATGTTCAATTTCAGAGTAAGGACTCCTGGTGGCCGTCTGGTCTATCAGTACGTCAAGAAACCCAAGAAGATCCCGAGGTGTGGACAGTGCAAGAGCAAACTGCGTGGTATCCAGCCTGCCAGGCCTGCTGAGCGTTCCCGTCTTTGCTACCGCAAGAAGACCGTCAAGCGTGTCTATGGAGGTGTCCTTTGCCACAAGTGCGTGAAACAGCGCATCGTCAGAGCTTTCCTGATTGAAGAACAGAAGATCGTCAAGGTCCTCAAGGCGCAACAGGCCAGCGTTGGCAAGAGCGCCAGTGCCGGTGGTGGCAGCGCCAAGAAAGCGGCAAAGTAAATGTTAAGCTAAAAATATAAAAGAAAAATCTATTCTGTGATTTCATTTAGTGTCCTACTAATTATTAATAGAAATCTTTGAAAACTTAGTGTTTACAGATATTTAGTATTGTTTTGAAGAACTTGAGATTTCCAAATTATGACTTTACCAACGTCTAATGAAACTTGTTTATATGGCCTACTAGCTGTTACCCGCGAACTTCATTCGCGTGAAATTATAAAAAAATATTACTTCAAGTTTTGAATTGGTTTCAAGGGTTTTAGTTTTTTTTGCAGGGAACCAAACAAATTTTTCTAAAATAAAAGTAGCCTAAGTTCGACCTTATAATCAGCATCAGCTATCTGCCAGTAAAAGTCCCGTCAATATCGGTCCAGCCGTTTCGGAGATTAGCCGGCCAAAGAGACAAAAATTAAAAAAAAGTGAGTTTTTGGTATTGTATAGGGCGAATTTTTCAAGTGGGCGTGGATGGCCTTAACCGAAACTACTATAAATATAAAATTCAAAGTCCTGACTGACTGGCATATCAACGCACGGCCCAAACCGCTGGTCCTAGAGACATGAAAGAAGAAAATAAGTGAGGAATAGCGAAAAATGCTCTAAGGAGTCTCGTGCCCGATTTTGATGAAAACTAAAACTGCATCATTAGATTTTTGAAAAACCAATATTCCTAGCCAGGAATCGAAGCCATTGATTTCAGACAAAAAATACATACTGTTCGATAATAGTATTATGGATCAAATTCTGGGAAATAATGATATACGGCAAACTTAAGAAAAATCTTAAATTTATGTTTTTTTTGTATTTTTATTAATGGGATTAGAAAAAATATACTTAATAATATATAAAAAATAGAGAACATTAAAATTATAATTATTCCCAGTTCAGGGGGGGGCATGACCCCCCCCTGGATCCGCCCTTGTACCGAGGCGGGAAGCTACTAAAATTGAGCTAACTTCGCTTGGTCATGCATCCTAGAGCTAAATTTTTCACATCCGAAAATGCACAAGGCCTTCTTTTTTATATTTATTCATATAACAATTCGCATTGTGTTTGAATTGGTTTGTTCATTAATTAA